>JAVJIX010000001.1:16252500-16852500 GCA_036785185.1 Paratrypauchen microcephalus | reverse complement strand
ATCCCACTGCCAAGGATTCCCACATCACACTATATAAACAGTCGGAGCAGAGGTTTAGCGTCCAATTTCAGGGCACTTATGGATTCCACTTTGGTTATTTGAAAAGAGGTGTTTGAAAATACACTCCTGCTTCTTTGATGATGTGAGGATGTCTCCACTGAAAAGCTGTTGAGAAAGTTTTGGTGTGCCGTTGTGGTCTCGAGGGAGCAGATCATATATTTGCATAATTAGGATTCTTTAGGACAGTGCCAGCATGACAGATGTCAAGCACACAAGTTTGACATGGGAGCGTGGTTGCTCTTTTACACTATTTAGTAGGGGTGTGTAAAAATATTAAAATATCAATATATGGTGATACAAAATGGTGATAAAGTGTCATTATTGTGAGCTGCTGTATCAATATATCACCAAGACTATTTCTAGTTTGGGATCTTTTAGCAATTTGGCCACAATACAATTTTGTTGCTTATTTAGTGAAAGGAAACTTTTTTATGAAATGGGCTTATGATATTTTCTGTTTCGATGATTAAAATAGATGATAGAAGTACTGGTTTAACCAAAATGTGTTTGGTTCTTAAAAAAACTATGCATCAATATAAGCAATATGATTATTGCATGTATCGCTATACTAGACTTAAACAAACTTTATTGATCCACAAGGGAAATTGTTTTGGGTATGGTCGCTCACTCATCAAATATAATATATAATATATAACAGAATGTAGGAAGGGGAAAAAAGGGGAAAAAAAGTAGATGGAAATGAAAAAAAAAATGGATGGAATAGCAACCAAAGAGCAATAGACCAGTGTCAGATGAGACATAATTATATACATAAAAATAATGATAATAAATATATTTGTACAAATCAGATTTAAATAGAAAAGTAGTAGTCAAATATAAAATGCAATATCAAATAAGATGTAAGATTTGATAATACTGTATTGCATCGTGAGCCATGTACCGAATCGTGAGGGACCCTGTGATTCCCAGACCTACTATTTAGCGGCTACCAAGGTTATATAAGGTTAACTTTTCTGTTTGTTATGCAGCTACACTTACTACACTATTACTACAACTACCACTACAATTTAGCTTCTCTTATACTTCTAATTAACACTGGGAATTTCTAGGTACCTTATGATTTGATGTGTTGCACTATACAAGGGTCACAATACAATAATCTCATTCTTAATGGAACAAAAAGCCTACTTAAAACAACATTTCTTTGTTAAACCACTACATGCACATATGAAATACACTGAATGTAATAGTTAAAACAGAAGAGAAGAGAAGATATGAACTGCATTAACTATATTTACTTTTTTAATGTACTGCATCTTGAGATAATGACCCTGTATCAAATTAAGCATCAATAGGCCTATATCAATTTATAGATTTTATTTTCTTCTTTTTTTTGAGCACACCCCTAATTCTAATGCTGCCACCAGACTAATATTAGGTCATATGTTTCAGTAAACATATTGTTAGGGGAAAATATTATGATTTATCTTTTTGCAATTTCTTACAGCAAATTACAGTATAGTAGATATAGTATAGTATATATTAATTTTATTGATAAAATAGAAAAAATAGCTATACTTATTGCTATACAAAAATATATACATTTGAACATACTAAACACAAAGTGAAACTTTATTTCAAGAAACACTGGTAATGTTCCTACCTGTGCTCATAATGTTACTGGTGTTTTAATCCCCTCTTCAAGTTTCCACGCCAACTCAAACAGCTTCATAAATCAGAGCTGGAGACGGCACAGTGGAATACAGCAACACAAGCAGAGCGGCTTTGACATGGCAACAATTCACACAGTGCACTTTTCCTCTCCTCTCCAGCAGCTCCAGGACTCTTTCTATTTGGTTGGAAGAGTAAGTGTCCGTTGGTGCTCCCTGCTGTTTTACGTCGCAGGGGAAACATCTTTATCATGGCGTATATTATTCCAAAACACAGCGTCCTGCATGGAAATGGCCTCTGCCTGTCTGCTCTTCCACTGCCTCTCTGATAGACTACATTGCTCCTTATAAACTGTCCATGCTCCATAAATTGAGCAGTGTTGGCCTGTAGGGACGTGCACATTCAGGCCTATACACTGTGTACTTCCCCCTAGGTTCAGATTTACTTAGAAAACGGTGCAATGTTTATGGTTTAAAGGTACAATGTGTAACTTTTCTGGTGGAGAGTCTGTCACTTCTTGTTTCTATATGAGTATGTCATTGCTCTGCTTGGAATCTTCCACAGTATGACTTTAAACAGCTCCATTTTACATTAATTCAATTACAGGTGGTTTTACAGCTCAAAAGTACCTGTTACTGGTGTAAAGGATAGTCAGCATGTCCCCAGTAGCTCTGAGCAACAAAATCAAAAATATTTATCCAAAATTAAGAACAAGGCTAGTACGCATAAACCAATTTTTCTTTATATATTGTTAATTATTTGTTAGCCTACTTACATGTTGCACAGTGGTGAAAATGTTAAACAATATATTATATATTTTTTGAATGGAAAGTCCTCAAAATATTGCATAGAACAGGAAGCTGAAACCCATGGGGAAGTTTGCATTCACAACAATAACATTTTTCAACATTTTTGTGTGTCAGGAGAATATAGGACGCATTATGTAAGACTATAATGACCTCACAGTTTTGATTTTGTGTATGCTTGGTACAGCATATTATTATTATTATCCATGTAATTCTGACTAAATGTACAGTGCACAGTGTCTAAATTCTTAATTCTTTGCAACTGAGACACTTAAAACAACGTTCACACACACAAAAATACACACATTGTTTAAATATCCTCTTTCCAGGTTTTCAAGTTATCTTCTTGACAGGTTGATGCAGCTTACTGTTGTAGACACGCTCGCATGCTCCAAGGCACTGAATGTTTAACTTTAACTGAGACACAACAATGAGCTGAACGGCACAATACAGCCACACACTGCCACAGCTGGGAGATGGAGAGAGACGGAGAGAGACGGAGAGAGGGGGGAGACAGAAAGAGAGGGAGAGAGAGAGAGGACAGCAACAGTAGGAGAGCGAGACAGGCTGACACTTTTAACCCATCACTGATTCTACGCTGATAAATATGCAAACAGTATTCCTGTCACACAAGTTTACAGACTTTGTGAAATTATAAATGCAAAAACCACGCTCAAAACAAAGCACATTTTTAAGGGGTGAAATCAGTCATGAGTTTCAGCTTTCTGTCTTTTCTTTTAAGCTTTAAAAAGATAGAATATTTATTTTTGAATTAGTAATTGCAGTGTTAATTTTTCATCACTCTGAAACACATAGATACAGTAGTCTAATGCATAGGTCTATATGCATAAACAGTCAATACACAAGCACAGGGATAAGATAAGATAAGATAAGATATGCCTTTATTAGTCCCTCAGTGGGGAAATGTTTAGTGCATTAGAAATAGTAAATGCACAAAATATTTCATGTGTTGCTTTCAGGCAGCTTCATTAATGACTGAATTATTTGAATGTGGACCTAATGCTTTTTATCTTTTACCTTCAGTTGTTCTAACTGTTGCCACCACCATGATAATACAATATTACCATTCAAACTGTATGATTTTTTAAAATGTAATAATTATATTGTGAATGAAAATGTATATTTTTCTTTTTTAATTATTCCAGTCAAGTGCATCTTTTTTTCCTGTATTTTTTTTCTAAAATGGCATATCAACCTATACAATGTATTAGTCTAATCATAGCTATTGTGTAATTAGTTGCAAGGGTCATTAAAAAATAATAATAATAAAATAAAGAAAATAAATAAATAAAAATTGTATTGTATTGTTATTGTTTTTGTCATGATTGTATACTTGTTTGTCCTATGTTTAGTTCTTTTTCTATTTTCTATAAGCTCTTTAGTCCTTATCAGTATGGAGTTGTGGCTGGAATGCTGCCCCTCTGCCCGTGTCTCGACTTGCTCCTCACTGTTTACTTTGGGAGGCCAGTGCTCGGTGTTTGTGCAGCTCCAGTGTGCAACTGCAGAATTAAAACTCAGCCATGTGCAGTCACAGCCAGCGCATGCATCTACTCTTCAAATGACATATGGAAATAGCTTCAGCAAAATGTCTGGAAGCTGACAATAGCTTCAGACATGCACATCCTGTATTTATACATTCTAAAGACTGGAGTTAATTGTAGGTAATGCTACAAATTCGTGTTCTCTAAACTGGAAATAGAGTGATTGCATGTAGTGAATGTACTTTTATTATTCAACTGCAGTTTTTGAATACTATGCACCTTAATGTCTTATAAAAATAATAATAATAAAGCAAAAACAAACTTTGACAGTTATTTGTAGGCCTATTTTATAGACTGTTTATTTATTTATTTATTTTATCTTGGGTATCATAAACGCAGTTAATAGTGAAAAAAATGTAGCATGCAGTGTGGGCATCTAAGCCGTTCGCTCATTTCATTTTAAACAGCAGTAAAACATTATGACAGCTTGAATCAGATCATGTGTAATTATTACAGGACTGATGTTGCAGTGAAATTGAAAGCACCAGAGATGCTCAGTTGTAGCCTACATCTGAGCAGGTGTGTGGAAGGTGGGGGAGAGGAGGAGACTATTATTAGATCCGGCCACCAGGTGAGCGGAGGAGCCCTGGCTGGCACTGCCAAGGTGACCTTCTCTACGCCGAGCGGCGGTGAGGAGCGCGGGAGGAGGAGGAGGAGATGAAGAAGGCGCTGACAGCAGCCTTCCTTTGCCTCTGCCTCAGCCGTGTGTCTGCTGCGGTGCCACCACAAATCTCTCATATAACACTGAAGCAAGTCCTGGATAACACTGCTCTGCTTGCAATAATGAAATAATATATTCATTTATATACAGCAAACTGGAATATTCCAAATCCCCCCTGACAATGAGCCGTGCGTCACGATCTTGTCCCATGCGTCACGGAACTCTACTAGACTTTGGAGAGCTTGTAACGCAGCAACGAAGCCGGTCCTTTGTATTATATGTCTCTTAACAATTAGTGTACAGTTTATACTTATTTATTTCTCTTGATGCATAGATTAAAAAAATCTAAAAATCATCCCATCATTTTTTTACAGACCGATTCGGGCAATAGGAAATCGTCTGTTTGGGAAGACAGGGAGCATTAGAAGTAATTGCTCCTTTAGGTCCTCTGAAAAAGGGGCGTCTTACGTTTTGTTTGACGTTGGGGCCTCAGCTTCAGTCGCAGGCTCTGAAACTGGATCTCATGACTTCATCTCCCACAAACAGTCCGGTCCGAAAACACAGCTCGCTTTTTCCAAACACATTTTCAAGCAACTTTCAGTGTGGCACATTTTACCTATTGCTGCTCATACTGTATTGCTGCATACAGACTAGGCCTAAATGTGGACAATTCCAGTCTATTGTGCTAAAAAGAAAGAAAGAAAGAGCTGCAGCACTTTCATAATGAGACTCTTAATCACACTCTTCACTCTTTTCTACTTTTCTTCTCTTCTTGCAGTGCAGATTTTCCCTTTTTTTTTTTAAATCCGCGGTGTCTAGAGGTTAAACAAATAAGGCACTCTTTCCTCTCCTGGCTCTGCTCCCTGTGAAGCAGAGAAAACGTTGCGCACATAATGAGAAGCTGCTTGCATTAAACGGACAAACAGCGATCTCGCATCCCGTGACCCCGAGATGCTCCTCGCGCTCCCATTGATCATCCGCCCTTATGAGATAATGCAATTACAAACATCAATAAGGAGCTGCGAGGGGAATCATTATGTGGTGACAGTGATAAATGACGCTGCACAAAATAGCGCGGCTCCTCTCAAACAATCCCCCGCTGCCCAAGGGGCTTTGAGGGCCGGGGCCCCGTCGCCAAGGAGACAGATGACATCCAAAATGGCCCCAGCTTCTCCCAACAGTCAAACACATTTTTTTGCCTTTTTTCCCCCTTTGTGGACCCTTTGTTTTAGAGCCAGCTGCTATGCGACCTTTCTCTAGTCTCAAGTTACTTTGACTTTTCTTGTTTTCTCAAGCCTGAGGTTTGGTTATTGATTTGATAAAGTTGCTGAAATATCGACATGTCATGCGGGTCATACATGTGTTTCCTGCGGAATGATTTCCTCTTTGGACGACACGGTTTATTGATTGTTTGCTGTTGTCTGTGGGATTTGATGGACATTGTGACGAAGTTTCATTTCAAGTGTCCATTTTAATGATTTCAAGTCATCTCTAGCCTATGTGGAGATCAAAATCCAGATATTGAATTGCAATTGCTCACAAGTTGTAAAATAAAAAACAAAAACAAAAAAATGCAAACAATATTTTCCTTTAAATGTTTATGGGTAGAATAAAGGCCCATTGGTTTCTTGCATTTACAAACTCTGAATCTCTTCTGCAGATGTAATTTAGGCCTGCAGTCCTGGCTCAGGGTTTGAGCGCTGCAGCAACCAATAACGACTGAATGAATAATCCTCCAGTCACCAGGAGCTGGATTTGTCATGGCTTGTAGGGAGTAAAAAAGGCACGAGGCTCGCTGTTTTACCTGTTGGAACCACGAGCATAAATATAGGCCTGTGTGTTTGAGCGGTGTTGTTGTGGGAGGAAGACTAGGCCTGTCAGGGCACCTCCACAGCTCTGGAACACATCTCTGCACCATTCATTACGCTGACAGTTCATTGCGCGGTCACGCTGCTCGCAAACTCTGCTTATTACTCCACACTCCATTTTAGGATATTATTAACGGCCTTTTCAAATATTACATTCATATGAACTGTTTGAAAACAACTCCATTCAAACAGTTCATTCGAAATGGAAGCGCATGGGAAATATAGGTCAAGCGTAATTCGACTATACTAATACAACAAACACGTAAAAATAAAAATATTGTTATTTAATTGTTGTCTTAAAATATGTTTTTTTTTCTTCTTAAAATAAAAATAGAATATAAACAGATGAAACATGAATAGTTGACTACAAGGACCATGATATGATGGGCCATTTGATTGGATAGCCTGCCATTTATTATTATTATTATTATTATTATTATTATTATTATTATTATTATTATTATTATTATTATTATTATTATTATTATTTGTAAATAAATTTTAATATCAACAAGAAATAATTGTGTAGTTCCTTTGACAATTTGAAGATTGGTGAGTATATAAAAAAAAAGGTTGGAAACTAATTTAAAGGACAAATACCTTTTTTATATTAATGATAGGAAAAAACATATGGCATGATGCAAACCGCAGCCTTTTTGACTTCCATGTTGAATTTGCGTCAAATTGTGGAAAACATCTCACATGAACTCATTTTTGTAAAGTGTTAATTATTTTAAATCTAGTCTTTCCTCACTCGTCATTTTAATTAACAGTCCACACACCCTGTCACGGACTTGTGTTGATTTACCTTTTTTCAAGATTTATTTTCGTGCGTAAAAACATGTAGGTCTGAGTTGATCCGTGCGCCATCTCCACACGCCTCCTTCACCAGAACAGTTACCAGAGCTCCCTAAAGAGGGCAGTCAAGCATGTTCTTTTCCTCTGCTCTCGTCTCCACAGCTTCTAATGGCCACTGGCTCAGGAATCCAACATGACACACAGCGGTGGATTTTCCAAGCAGCCATGGCGGAGGAAAGACGACGCAATTAAAACGTCGCGCAGCTTTTCAAAGCAGCTTTTTTTTTATTACTTTAGCGTAAATAGCGTTCGGTTGGGCCGTTGCTGTGAAAGTACAATAGTAGCCTGTATGTGAACAAAGCCAAAGGTACAAGTATTGATTTATACTCGTGTATTGTTGTGGATTTAACAGACTCGTCCTTGTTCGCTAATCCAAGAGTTGTTGGTTTTTTTTTCCTTTGAAATGTATCAATTAGAAAACTGGACTCGGGCTCTTCTCTTGTTCTTGTGTTTCCTGAGTGAAGAGGACATAAATATATAGGCTACAGTCAATGGGGCATACAGAGGAGCGCCCCCTAACTTAGAGCAACAAGGTGTGGGGGCTTTAACTAATTTATATGTTTGCAGTCAGCGGATCTAAAGGGGTTTCAAACTTAAGTGAGAGATAATTCCCTTTTAACTCTGCACTCTTTCCTCCTGTATGTTGTGCACACTCTCCACAGCAGTAATTTAAGTGCATATTCCTATGAAAGAATTCATGGGCCTCATGCTTCCTCTTGTCAACATATCATGTGTAAACATCTTTGTCAAACTAGTTGTACGGCTTTTGTATTAATGTGAGATTTTTCTGTAATTTGAACAAAAGTATTTATTTACAACACAAATGTACAATATATACCCCTTCAAAGTAAAAGCAAAAGAAGGAACCTTTAAGATGTGTGTTATTATACATGTCCGAAGCAATGCAGTATAACCCGCACAAGCACCTCTCACTTTTTACATACGCACACACACAAACACACAAAACACTCCCTGCCTTCTTCTTGTGTTACATTCGGCTGTCTGTAAATCAGCGTTACCACATAGAACTATGTTGAATGTAAAGTCATTACTCTAAAGCCATTTGCTTTTAGCTTTCATTGGCGTTATTGGACTACATCTGTTACTGGGAGAGGAAGCTCCATTGGCCCTGTAAGGCTCAGCATTTGACACAAAATACCTTGGAATACTTATCATCTCAAAGACCACCAAGAAGAAAACTTAAGTTGAACTTTTGCATTTAAAATGATTCTATAATGTTGTATTCGTTCTCCATTATAAAAAGCCAAAACTGAAAAGTGAATGTGCAGAACAGCTATTTTCGTGACATGTTACGCTCTGGGCCAGGGAGCAGGTTTGCTCAGTGCTCTGCTATTTGTAATTAAGTGACTTTCCACATTTAAAACAAATATACTATGTCTGTATGGACTTCTCTCACATCAGGGTCCATGTGTTGCTGAGTACTAGTCTTTCTGTCATAAAGACACCACTGATTTCTATGAAATCCTTTTGAATAGCACCATCTCTGACATATTTTGGGTTGTGTTTGCCACTGTAGAGCAGTGACTTTTTAAATAAATGCCTATGGGAAATTATAAAAGGATGGCATATTCTGATTTATTCATTTTTTTGCTTTAAAAATTGTTGTGATCCAATAGAGTCATGGTGGGGGCAGAGGTCCCCATGCATGTACAGCACACATACGGTGTGAAAAACCAGAAAAAAAGAGAAAAAGTTCACATCCTTTTTTTAAAAATCTATTAGAAACAACATAATATGCAGAACAATACAATAGAATTTACAATACTTAAATTCCCAGTCCATGTGAGAGTCCAGCCACATTTTACAATAGTATACAGTATATTTTTGTCTCAGCTCGTTTCCCAAACAAAGGGTTGATATAGTTAAACTTTTAAAAATTAAATTCTTTCACCTCCATATTTCAATCATTTTAAAGGGCACCACTACTGTGTCTTTGTCAGTTACAGACATTGGTTTCTCCTTGGTCCATATCCATCGTGCCAAACACTGGAGTTTCGTTAGTTCACCATGAAGCCAAGAAGATATCGCTTGGTTCACAGTTCCCAAAATGCAGGCAACTGTGGACTTGTGTGTCTTTTTCAGTATGATCATCGCAATCACTGTTAAGGGAGAAGGCCGTGATCAGTGCCCTCACAACAAACCAGAGCCACAGCGTTTGAGATCAGAGTAGCAGACAGGAGCTGAAGGCAGTTTCGAAGCAGTGAGGAAATGTCAGCCATGTTCAAAGATCCTGACAGGTGCAGACGGAGTTGTTTTTGGCTGGTGTTGTCCTGAAGATAGAAGTCCTGCTCCAAACTCAGTAGGCCACAGGGAAGTAGATGATCCCCTGCTGGTTTATTTCTGTGGAAAAACAGAAGCACAACAATTAGCTTGTAGCAATTGGCTTAAGACATTTTGTGTGAGTAATGAGAAGCAATGCTGTACCAGTAGAAAACATGTTTAAGGCAAAAATGAAAACAAAATGCTGTATCAAATTAATCTTATATAACCTATCATGACCAAATATTTTATTAAAACAGGGAAAAGTTGTTGATAACATTATAAACCACATGTTTTTTGTTATGATCAGGTAAACAGAAAGAGTTGGAAGGGCATTTAAGTTGAAACTGATGACGATATGAGAAAAGTAAATAAAAACAAATACGGTATTTCGCGCACTGATTAAAACCCCTTGAGCATCTGTCTTGCACACAACAACACAAAAACAAAGCACTGAAACCTATATGTGGCTGTCTCTTTGACTACATTCCTCTCCTTAGACCCAACAATAGAATGCCATCCCTCTGTGTAGGTGGAGAGTCACCACTGTGGAATCACCGCCATTGTTTTCTGAAACTAAATAGGAGCGACTCACAGCCACCCGTCACCTGAAAAGTGCCCCGGGCTAATCCACGTGTGCACCATACACACAGCAATAGGGCCACCATGGACCACACAAAAACTTAACAGGAGATGGTTGGTAGAGGGACAAACTCAAGGGCCATCATTTCCAAACTGTCCACCTGGGATTGTTATTGGAGTTTTTAGTCAGATAACAAAATCACGATTTTTTTTTTTACATCTTATCAACAGAAAACATACAGAAGGAATTTTAAGCCACTTCAACAGATTACAACATGTGGCAGAGGCGCTCCAGAATAATGAGAGGACTTCTGTTTAATAAGCAAACCCTCGAAAGAGCACACATGTTAATAAGGCTTTACCTAATAAGACAATCAATAACATCTAGTCTCCACAGAGGAATTGCATTAGGATCAATTGGGAAACACGAAGGAAGACATCCAAATGGAATCTTTGATTATATAGTATTTATGAACAGTAAAAGTTCATCCAGCACAAAGGGAAGTTGAGGCTGTAGGTGATGATGGCTGCATGGGGGAGGCAAAGGGGAGGACCCTGACCCCACAGAGAAAGGTTAACAAATTTGTGCTTAATGATTGGTGCAATGGATCCTGGAACAAAGGGTCTCCAGCAGAGACTGGCAGCAAAGGGGTTACAGCAGTGTGCACTCAAGCGTTCTGCCCGACATTTTGGAAAAGCGCTGCATGGGGAAAAATTCCATATCCTCATGCCATTATTGGGTTCAGCATGTGATAACTATTGTCCCCAAATTGGGAATTACAGTTTGAGAGGGTCACCACTGGCTTATTTAGCAGAAGCAGCAAAGCAGGAAGAAGGAAGAAGGGCTAAGGGTCAGAGCGTAGTCATTCTAGTTACTTTCAAAGGCTTGGCTCACTTCTGCTTGACTGAGCGGGCTTCATCTGTGCTGACAGGTGTATTGTTTCACAAGGGGATATAAGCTCTGTAATTATCATTGGGTGGAAAGCATTATGCTCTTCACTAAGCAGGACCAGGACTAATTGGCTTTAGTTTTTACTAATGTTGCAGTGTGACTGCTAGGCACACCTTCTGTATCAGGGATGAGCACGCAGACACAATAACCGCTCCATTGAGCCCTGCAGTAGCAAAATCACCAGTGCCATAATGAAAATGGCTTATAAAATATAATGAACCTGTGCTCTCTTAATCAAATAAGATAACAGCCTCCAGTAATAACCTATTAATTTAATTGGTCATGAAAGAATAGTCCGTATAAGGAACGTGCCACATTTGACAGGCACCCTCAGCAGCAGAAGAAGTAGTAGTAGTTCTAGGAGCAGTTCTCAGTGAGTCTCTTTGCTGTGCTTGTTCCTCATTCCTTCCTCTTCCAGTTGCCTCAGTGCCATTTACTCCTCTCTCCTCCTCCTCCTCCTCTGGCCCCTCCCTCTTTCTCTAGTCTTTTTTTTTCCTCTGCTGTCGGCTCATTTTCTATGTGCTTCTCCGTCTCGCGAAGGATTCCTCTGGTGGCCCAATTACGAGATTCAGCAGGCAAATTGAAGCTGTTTAAAGCGAGGTCTGCTGGGAAGGCTAGCAGCTGGTGGAGAGAGGCTGCTTGGACACGACCAAACAGTCCTTGTGTTTACACACAAACACAGACATACACAAGCTGTCTGCTACACACACACACCACACTTTATTAGCATGTCTCTCTGCATTTCAAATCTGAGAGATTCCATTGCACCACAGTTTCTGCTCTTTGTTTTGGTTCTGGACATTTGGGGCTGAAACAAGGGTGGCACATTTTCAACATGGCACGTACAGACACGTATGCACTTTCTGTGGAGGGTTAATGGTCTCTATTTTTGTAAACTGAATAAGTCAAATCCATTGGTCACACCTCTGCTGATGGCATATTTAATTTGGATCTAGTCAATTAGGCCCAGCTAAGCTCCATATCCTGCTGGCTAGTGCCTCCATTTTGCACTAGTTTATGTCCTTTCCTTATGCCAAGAGTAATCCTATTACAGTGCACATACACCACACGCATGTGCACACTCACACAGGCAATGTTTACATTTCATATATCCAGAATATGGCCAGGACCGGTACTCACAGGTGCAAGCAGAACAACATAAAAATACAATGGTTTTCTGAAATTATAGGACCCATAGCCCTTTTACACACAGTCTGCAGTGTGACAACAGCACGCCGGTATACATCAAGAATTATGTGGGAGTCTATTTGGCCCCGGGGCAAGAGAGAGAGTGAGGGAGCGAGGAGTGGAGAGAGAGTGAGAGGAGGTGAGAGAGGCACACAGAGGCAGCCAGATTAAGGAGAGGAGAGAAATATGTTTTTGCATAACAACACAGACACTTGTTACAGAATGAGCTAAATTATAAAGAATGTAAGAGCAGGAGAATAAGCTGTAACCAACTTCGAGCTAATGAATTTGTTCTTATATCAACAACAACTGGCTGTGAACACAACAAATCAGACTTGTATCTCTTGGTTTTAATGTTTTATCCCTAAATTTGATAAAGCTTTCAGATTTCTCTCCTGAGCAATTTGAGCAATTTTCACGTTCTTGTGCCTCATAGCCTCCACTCTGCCCTGTCCTCCCTATTGTAAGAAGACTGTTTATTCCTGTGTCTTGTGGATATGTAAAACTGTTGTGCACACAGTCCAGGGCTGTGATCAAAGGCCCTTATCACCGGACCAGAGTGGGAGACAGTAACACGGAAAAATGAGCCAGGATTACAAAAAGGTCCCAGGGTTTTATCAAGAGAAAAAGTAAAACACTACATTATGGCAGTTTTTACAATGTACAATGATCTCTTTTATATAATGCAAATATGTAATAAACGACAGCTAAACTGCATCTTCTACTTCTTGTGGCTCTGCATAGGTTGTTTTCACCAATTCACCAGTTTTAACTAAATAATCGTAATACTTTCTTAGATGTGACAGACTGTACCATTCTTTATGGAACTTCCTGGTGTGTTATGTAGCTTTTCTGGTGGAGGGTCCGTCAAATACTTTTTCTTTTCCATGAAGATGTTATTACACAGTATGGTATTTCTATCTTCAAGTAACAGGTCAGATATGTGGAGAGGCAACCCTGCTTAGAGTCAGAATGCCTGTTTTTCTAAGTATTTTTAAGGATTATTTTTCATTTTTAAGGAACATTTCAGACAGAGCAATGGCATATCCATAGAAAAAAGTAGGTGACAAACCCCCAACCAAAAAGTGACATAATGCACCTTTAATGTCCAAAATGTATTACAAAAGGCATGCATTTCTTAATCTTAAACCTGTGTTTGATGTGTATACTTACGTTCCCCTTCGTGTTGCGATGCTTGGCACTTGGATAGGGCTACATGTAGTGCCACTGACCTTCCATACCCATATTCATCCCCATACCACCCATTGGACCTGGAACAAAAGATTCAAATGTTAACCATTACATAGATAATACAAGAGCAAACACACTACCAGGCTAACTACAGACAGACTTGACAGACAGCATAGCAAAGGAACAGGTTGTTTTTTTTTTTTTCCAAAGCTTGCAGAATTAGGCGTGGTGCACTATAGTGGGTGAGGTGGGGGTTAAGTCGTCTTGGCAAGTGATCCAAACCTGCTGACTTCGAGCGTTAGATAGGACTTGGGAATACTTAAAAACAGAGGATTGAAGAGGAGGTGGAGAGAAGCTTAGAGGGACAAACTTAAGGATTAAACCTGATTGCATGAGAGAGCGACCAGGACTGTGTTAAGTGGTTGAAGCAGCTTGTGTAATGTGACTGCACACACCTGCTAGAATTATGTCTGGGCTAGGAGACTACGCTATGCTACAGCTTGGGCTAAAATGATGACGCTAATAATTAAACTGGACTACAGGAACGATATGAGGTAAAGTTTTGAGCGACGCAGAGAGAAAGCCATACCAGGTGGTCTGATTCCCATGTGCTGCTGGCCGTCCATGACGAAGCCCCCCATTGGCTGGCCATCTGGATTGTAGGGAGCTCCTTGACTTACTGTTGAGAGGAGGACAGGAGGGGAGGAACAGAGGGATGGGGAGGGAGGGGACAGAGTGGTCAATTAGTGCTTTTAATTAAGGCTCAGTGGCCGAAGCAGGATCATCTGTTGGTCGGTTCACGCACATGGAGGCCTATGTTGTGTTTTAAGGTCAAAGTGAAGTGAGACTAGAGTTTACATCCCTATATAAACTAGAAACAGCACAGGCACATTCAAATGCATCTAAATATAATAGTAGGGACCCCCCAAGAAATTTGAACAGTGGGGTCAACATCACATAAAACCCCTAAAACACATAAAACACACAGTCAAGTGTAAAATAGTGGTAAGTCCATCAATAACACTGAGGTATCAACAAGCATGCAAGCCTTTTAATGTGTTTTTAATATATATTTTCAAATACATTCATGAACTGTATTGCGTATATTTTAGTTTCAGTTACTTGGATTGAAATTAAAATCCTAGTAGCGGCCATTACTAGTGTAAAACAAGAAGAGAGATATTTCCTAAACATTATTCTAGTATTAATATTGTGCGTAATGCTCCTCTAAACCAGTTTTCCAGTAATGTGCTGCTTTCTATAAGTCCTTCGTCATAACTGGGCTCAGAGGGCGCGTAATCTAATAAATCGTGCTTTTAACTGAGCAGCGACGATAAGTGAAACCTGAGAGGGCTCCTTGGTTTTGCCCGCGTCCATTGTTCTGCTCTCATAGAAATCCACTTACCTCCGATTGGGGCTGTGTATGCGGGTCAGCCAAGCAAAAGCAAAAACTTGGCCCCACTGAATGTCTTTGAACTTTACTGCGCCCCTAATGCCACCCTGATCTTTGACCCCTATTACAGGTAATAAAGTTTACAGCAGTCCAAACCAAGCCGTGCACCAGGGGACTCCCCTCTCTCCCTCTCCCAAACAGGCACAAATGGGAGAGTGGGAGGGGTCGGGTTAAAAACAGGTCTGGAGCCAAGAAGCCAAACAACGGTCATCCAAAAAAAGAAACATGTCTTACATTTTGGTCTGAGCTAGGCTAAAAGACAAGGAGATTTTAAATGTTTCAGTGAGGGAAGGGTTAGGTTTTGTCATCGCAATTATATTTCTACTTGGTTAAATTCAAAATGGGTAGTCCTATAATTATTACAACTTAATTATGGTAGTCATAATAAAGCATTAAAAAAGATTTAACTCATAATGAGCAAATAGTTCATCAAGAATGATTCAGGCTTAGCTACTACTTAATTAGTATCCTATCCATAATCCTTTAATTATGTAGTTACTGTACTGCCTGATTTTTTTCCTGATTAACTATTTGTATGCATTAAGTCTTTCTTCATTCAGTTAATATAAAGTGTTCCCTCTAATTCCTGTATTCTCCACACTGACCTCCAGGTGCATGGCCTGTTGACTGCTTTGACAAGAGAGACTAGAAAAGCTAGCATTAGACATGATAAGAGACTTGCCTGCACGGTTTGACTGGTCAATCATAGGCTGAACTATTCTCCTCCGGGCATTGATGAACCTATAAAGACACAAAGAAAACAAAACAGTCAGCGAAATTTACCAGCAAAACATGAATACAAATTCTTGGCACCAAAGATCAAAACGAAACCAACGCCATCTCAAATTGTGAAGGTATAATATGTCGAGAGAATTTTTAGCTTCGCAACCATGAGTGTTTAAATCCCCTAAACACTACAGAGAAAGTCAGATCTTTACAACCTTAATAACTATTGTCTTCCAAATTGCAGAGGAGTTGGACCTGTGCAAACTTGCCAAGCCTGGTCTAAATACTGGGGTCTTATGTTGCGAGACAGGATTTTCTGTTGTAACACGTGGAGCCAACTTGTTTAGTTCAAGTATGAAACTAAATGTATTCATCTATCAACATGAATTAAACTATTTCTTATGTTTCTTTTGTTGTTGCTATACTACTAACTTGGTTAATAACTTGTATTATAATAACTATACTTTTAATAGTCTTAATAAACCAGGAGCAAATGAACAAATAGTTTATTAAGAATGATTCAGGCTTTGTAAGTAACTATTTGATTAAAACCCTCACTCCTAACCCCTTAGTTGAAATGAAACCTGAATCATTCTTAATAAACTTACACAAAGTGGTACCACACTTTCTTTCATTGTTGCCATAGGTTACTCTCAAACATCTAATCCTTGAGACGGACAGGTGACTGGCTTGTGAGAGACAGCAGCATTTTATTTTAGTCTATATAGTTGTGTGTGTTTTCACAGGACCACTGCATGCTACATACGTACCCTGGGCCCAACCCCTTTACCCCGTGACCCCTCATAAAAAGCCACAGTTAGACCATTTAACGTGCACGCTCACACAAACACTCACTCATATTAAAATCCTCTGCTTTGAGCATTCTCCGTCTCCCCTACATTCATTCACTCTTCTTTACCCCCTCACAGAGCCTGCGCCCCGGCCTTGCTCGGCCCTCACCCCTTGTAAAATGACCCTTTGACCTGTAATGACCCTGAGGAGGGAGGCCTCTTGGGGCTTCTGACTTGATTTATGTGTTCCTGCTGTTTGGCTCACCGGACACTTCCATTTCATCTCTAAAAAGAGGGCAGCATTAGGCAAATTTAAGGGAGACAATGGTGAGACTGCTCCAGCTAAAATAGAGCATTTAAGGAGCAAAGAAAGGAGTTTTAAAGGGGAAAGGTGAGACATGCATGTGGTGAACTTGCTAAGAACTTTGCCAAAGCTAAGAATCTAAAACTAGATTCTACGACCGCCATTAAAACAAACTAAAACTAAATAGTTGAATTCCCTTTAGTGAATTTAAACACACTATCATCTTTTCGGACCATTGCAATTGTTTTAACTGAATACCTTGTGGACTACAGGTTCAACAAATATTGCAATGTTTTATGAATTTTATTCATTGCAAATGTTTTATGTTTTTAAATGTGTACTCAGGACTGATGCAATCATAATGGGACTTCCTGATAAAATAAAATAAATAAGATATGCAAGGCTAGAACGAATGCATTTAACAAATAATGAATTATCCATTAAAATATATCAGTAAAAGATATTGGATACTGAATTGAAACATCGAATCACATAGTTTTCTTTCACTGAGAACCTTATGACTCAAATTGATTATGAATTATTACGAACTACAGTCCTCTGTTGGTCATTTAAGTTCATATGTAAATGGCGTAACTCTGGCGTAAATGGCGTAAAACTACATCCTATTCTTGGCCTATTGGTGACCTGTCCTTAAATTGTCATAACTAAGATAAATTTATATAAAAGTATCCATGCCATTTTCTATATAATTTATGAGTAATTTGAAGGGGAGAGAAAGAGGAATGTAAGAATGCTTGGACATGGCAGTGCACCATCAAATGAGAGAACGTCTGGAGTTTTATCACCACTCACGACTCCCCCCTCAGCCCTGTGCTGTCCTCCCCCGCTCTGCACTGTTCTATTGGCCTATAGCAGAGATATGGATGGGATGGTGGTTATGGAGGGCGTAGCATTCCTGTCCTGATTTTTTAGCCTCGCTCTGAGTATGTCTTACTACAGTTTTAGATAAAAGGATGAAGTCACCACCAGGGCAGCCACGACCTTGGACCTACAGTTCTGTTCGTACCGACTACCTTTTATGGTCTTGTGTGTGAACCTAAAGAAGATGATGACAAATGTAATTAATGTTCAAATGCTGAATTCCGTAAACTACTTTTAATCTTTACTGTGGCCTAATTTTCTGTTGTTAGTAAGCATGTTATGATAATTACTACACGGACGAATGATGGAATATGGTCACTATTTATCGTGTGTACAGTTTCTTTGCACTACTGCCATATTAGCGTTTATCTATGTTTACAGCAATTCTGAACTTCAGAACTTATGACTTTGTGAGTGATTGATTTAATTTAAGTTTTAAGTTGATAGTCAAATTAAGCTTCTGAACTCTTATTAACCAAGAATTACATTATAAAAAATATCTAGGTTGAGGTTATTAAGGTAACTTTTCATAAAGCCCCATAGCAACCCTCCAGGGGTGAACTATATGATTAAACATGGCATGCAGACGTACAAAAATCCTAACCCCATGGCCCTTTGCCTGTCCCGGCTTCCTGTTCCCCTTGTCCCCATATCGGAGGCCAGATGCACCATGGGGCCTAGAACAAAGGATAAAATGCCTTTCATAATAGCAGCCAAGGACGGGCAATGGCCAGTCAGACAGACCAAGGGGCTCTCGTCTGCCAACCAGACCCTCTCACTGTGACCGTTAATAACCCAACAGAGGGGAGACGACGAAGCAACAACAGCATGGACAGAGCCAGAGAGAGGCAGAGAGCTCTATTAGAGGGAGTAGGGCTTCACCTTTGGGCGACCCCTGGGTGCTATAGGGCCAGTGTTTATAGCCTGTTCATTCCCCTGCCTCTCATCACAACACAATGAGCGGCACTATTCAGCTGGGCTCCACGCAACAATAGAAGGCCTATTTTGGCGACACATCAGTAGTGGTACTATACTAAGCTAAAAGTTAAAAAAGCGATAATAGCTCAAATAAATCCCTTGAGTTTTGTTGTCAATAGCTTTAAGTCCAATATATGGTCCTGTGATAAGGTGCTCCTAGCAGGACTCTTCCCCTATTCCAATTGTCATTTAAATAATTGCTATGGAAACTACACAAATTTAAGGAAATGTTTTAATATATTCATTTTAAGACATTTAAAGGAGTTTACTTGAATATAGAGTACTAACTTGTTTAAGTGCTACTAAGTTTTTGATTTAATTCTTTGCTTTTGTCTGTTTATAGTTGTGAAATGTCTGGAGTAATCGCCCATAGCTCCTCTCCTCCTCCTCCTTCACTAGAAAGAGTGGAACTGATTGCGACGCAGTCTGCCAAGCCCTTGCTAATGTCCCATTCTCATTACACCCAAGACGTGCACACACACACACACACACACACACACACACCAGCACAAACTGCCCTAGAGCGGAGAGAGGCGCACACAGGTGTACACCAAGCACACGTGAAATGCCCAATTAAAAGCAAGAAATTGTCTTTTTCATCAGCTGCCTTTGTTGCGTGACCAATTAGGGGATAATTTAATAACGAGCAGTGGAAAGATGCAGATTGGATATACAAAAGGTTACTCCGTGAGCTCGTTGATTTAAATTCATGTGAGTCTCAATTTCTGTGGCACATAAACAGAGCCAATATATTTTATTAGTAATATGAGTCACACTGGAACACAAGTACACACAGCATCGCAATGTGACAGAGGTGCTAAAAGAGACACGATTCAAGTGCTCTTGGTCACGTGTATTTGTACTCTTTTAGTATAGTAGCTGCAGCAGTAGTATAATGATAGTAGTAGTAGGAGTAGTAGGAGTAGTAGTAGTAATAGTAGTAGTAGTCATTTACTTCACATTATTCACAAAGGCACAATGACATTATATTTCATCACTACATAACAGAGGTTTATATACGCATTCAAATAAGAGGCGCTTAAAACAACTACCTCCCTTAAACTGACAATCAATGTGAATTAAAGGCATTGTGATACATTCAGGTTCTGGCATATGAAAACGGCACCTTATCATCAAGTTGCCACTGTGTGGCTGTATCAATAACTAATGCTCACCACAATTAATGCAGTGAATATAAATCTACCTTAAAGGTCCTATATTATGCAAAATTTACTCTTGTGAGCTTTTAGCCATGTTATAATGTCGTTAACTCACCAAAAACATACCTGGAGTTGTGTTTTGTTTCATTCAGACATGTTTGAGTAACCCTTTATTATTAGTCTGTCTACATCTCCAAAGCTGAAAATGCTCTGTTCCACTTTGTGATGTTGTGAAGTGGTAGTTTTCAAGTTAACATCTACATTTGACCTTCAGTTCAGTCGAGATTGGCATTTCCAGGGCTGAAATTATTCTGTGATTCTAGTAAACGTTTACGGAGTTTAAAAACACAGTGGAGCACTTCCTGTACTACAACATGACATCACAAGTTGGTGATGTGTTCAGCATGTGTGAATAAAACAAACTCTGGGTATATTTTTGATGAAGTAACAACATTCTATCTTGGATAAATGCACACAAGAGCCAATTGTTTATAATATAGGACCATTCAAATAAACAAAAAGCATCATTTTAGAAAAGAGCTAAAGGAAATAATTTTATAAATACAAAATGACAAGAAAATAACAAGAAATGCAAGTGGCACAGTGCAGTCCATCTAATCCATCCACACATCCTGCCTGTTCCCTTTTAACCCCCATTCACACGGTTTTCCCCAGAGGCTCTCAGAAATATCAAACAGCCTCTACATGTCCCCTCAAATCTCTCTGGAATAAAACACAGCCCATATAAGCTACCTGTGAATTAAGTGTGGCGGTCTGTGTGAGTCTACATGCAAACATACAGTGTACATGCTTACACTTAAAGCCAAACAATTCAACACATTGTGACAGGTGAGGGCTGGTGCCATAGAGATACACTCCTGTTCATTCAACTGCAGTGAATTTATTTTCTTTACAGTAAATAAACAGGTGCTGAACCATAACCAAAGCAATGGTATTTATAGACTGCCAAACAATTTAATAATATTATTTAGTCATCCAATATAAATGTGATTCATATAAAATTATAGCAATGTAAATGAATGCAGGAAGATTGTATACTGAAAGATAGGAGTGGTATTTTGTTAGTCTCATAGCAATGTCAATAAGATGACTGAGGCTGTAAAAGCAAATTACACTTACTGATAGAGCAGCACTATGGCCATTTATAACTTAGATTTCCATTTCAAAAAGTCAACAAAGTTAATAATATACAATGGTAATATATCTACAAAATGAACCATCTGTGAAAGAATATTTTTTGCAAGACAGCCTGTATGCTTTAATGGTGATTTGGCTAATATGCTGACTAGCAAAAGTAAATAAAATGTAAAATTGCCAAACACATCATATGTCTTCTTATATTTGTTGAATGTACTCCCTAAATATGCACTCCCACAGAGACAGTCATCCACCAAAGCCCAGTCTGAGAGAAAGGCGTTGAGTTTGGCTTCACCCAGAAACAACATGGCCGCCCTGCACTGGCACCGCACGCACACAAACAAATAAACACTAGACCACTCTGCTGTCCTCTCGCCTTTGGACTTGAATTGAAAATATATGTGCATCTTTGGCCACTGTAGCTTTCCTGTCAGCAGCAGTCACCTAGTTTGGGCTTTTATTTACTGTACATGCGCATCTCAATGTAAATACACATTTTTGTGCTGAGTAAACACATATAGACCATGGAAAAGGATAGACTGTATTCCGCACACAGGCAGATGACCACAGTGTCCTGCCGTGCCCACATTGCTGACAGGGTGGACAGTGGGCTCAAACAGCTTGGTGGTTGACCTAAATCCCCCCACTCTCCCAGTGTCATATCCTGTCTATGTGTATGTCACTTCCCCCGTCGTGCTGTGCTCTATCTCTGTCCAAAAATACTTCAGGCCCCATTCTGTACTGCTTGGAGTCAGCAGTTATGATAGCAAATTTTGAACCCCCATCTGTATAATGTTAAACATCATGAGATTGCATCTGTAATGAGTCAAAGAACTTGTTAATTCAACCTACTACAGTTCAAATCTTATAATATAGCCAAAAAAATAACCAAAAACTCCCATTAGTGCAAAGAAAACATACCCACAGTAAATACTGACTCCAAAAAATATTGTTCCAGAGTGACAGACCAACCTGTTGTGTACAGTCTTGAGTCAATAAGCAGGTTAGTAGTTGGGAATAAGTTATTTATTCCACCCTCTGCAGCTCAAATCTTATCATATTACATAAAAAATGGTAAAAATCGCCCAACTATTGCAAATAAAAAGTATTCACGGTAAAATATTGAGTATATTGTTCCAGCTTTCATATATTATGATAAGTCGATATTGTATGGCATACAGGTAAGGTTAGAAAATAGGCATAAAAAAAATAATAATAATAATAATAATAATACATTTTATTTATAATGCACTTTACATTTGACCTAAAATCTCAAAGTGCTACACTTGCAACAATAAAAGAACATTAAAAACATCATAAAACAGTTTCAGTTGGGGATGTCATAATTAATTGAATAAGCAGATCATTTAGTGGCATGGGCATGTGCACTGAATAATCTAAACTACTACTTGGAATAAATATTGGGGACATTTGATTAGTTTTTCCATCTCTGACTATGTAAGAAGTAATATGAGTCATGAACAGGAATCAGGACAGAAAAGAAGAAAATTAGCTTTTGAAAACTGCAATATATTTGACATTTTTAATAATGATAAAAGTTGCCTGATCTAATTCATATTCTTATTGTTTTTGGACCAGTTTTAGTAAAATATTTTAGTAAAATGTTTTAACCATGTGCTCACATTTGGTATTGTACAGCATCTCGCTATTCTATTTCCTTATATTTGACAGTAGCCAAACACAGTCCCAACACTACACTATTTTGTATTCACAATCTGGTGCTTTTTATATTTTGGATTCCTGTCTTGCCCCCTACAAAAGGAGGTTGAAAAGCAGAGGATTGGTGTGGGGTGGAATAGAAGGGACCGAAGGAATGAATGGGGTGAAATGCAGGTTTGGCCCGGGGCGCTGTACTGTGATGTAAGACAAGCAGGGAGGAGGGGGATGAAGTTAGCTTCATAGACCTTCTTTGGGTACATATATGCGGATCTGCACACAAGCCTACACACACTTCTGTTGACATAATAAGACGCGTTCCTGTCTGCACAAGCTAGAAATTCCTGTAAAAAGCTTTTGGTAACAACAAGAACTAAAATGTTTTAAAAGGCACATTTTCTGCTTCATGCTGAAATATTTGGGTGAGGTCGCGTTTTGTGCAAGACAGAGTATGAGGTATTAGCTGGTAATGTCACGCAGGCTTAAGAAAACAGTAGAAGAAAAAAAAACAAAGTATGGACGATACCAAGTCTGCTCTAGGGCATGGTCCAAACTGTGATTAATTCCAAAGAAGAAGAAGAGGACTTAGGTGAGCATGTTCCAGCATTGCTCTCTCCATGAGTCAGCTACTGAACTATAGAACGTTACACTTAAAGCTAAAGTAAACATTCCACGGTAATTGTTAAGCGGACTGACTGACAAAAAGTTACGCTAAATAGCTGCATGATACAAACATCCATAATATCTGATAAATACTTTATAAACACTAGCAAAGATATAATTAAGTTGTATACCTACTGCAAGTTACCCATTAATACATGTTCCTTAGTAGTATATACTTATCTTGTTAATTGGAAGTTAAACAATTGGCTAATCCTCCACGACCCTTTTCAAAAGCATAACACTACCACACTGCTATCACCCACTGTTCTTACTGGTTGCTCAAAACCACATTGAAGCATGCGTCAAAAGCAAAAGCAATGTCCCTAAGAGAAAAACTAAGTGCATTTATGTCATTCAGTACAGAAATACAAAAATGTGTATACTAGTATTTCTGTTCCTTGTAATCTGCATGTGGAAAAAGATCAGCAATTTTGATCCAAACAAAAACAGCCTTCTTACAGCCTTTTTTTTTTTAAACAGAACTATATTGTAACTGGGGTCTCGCATGCCATTTCAACTGACTTTTATTCACAAATACTGCTCAATTTGTCTCCATCTTCCACTTCCTTCACCCCTAACCCCACATCCATTTAGTAACCTGATAACCAGCGTATACTGTACATGCCTTGCTGCCTCTTCCTAAGTAGCCTCCACTGCCTCTGACACCACCTCACTCTCTCCCACTCTATGCTTTTAAGACATTCGTATAAGGAGGTCGTATTGACAAAACAATCGCTTGCTGGGGCTTAAACACTGCCTTTAAAGGGGCATTATTAAATTGCGAGCAGGAAGGGGAGGGGCCGCCAACAAGGGAAACCTGATGACCCGTGCATCGATTTTTACATCAGCAGAGCGTTAGGAGAACTTAGCAGCCAGATAGACTGGAGCAGACAAAGCAAGGAGAGAAGAAGAAACAGGATTTACATGTGAGGTATGGCTCATACACAGTTCAAGGTGGACAATGAAGGTCATTCATGTCAACGAAACAGCCAAAAACATACACTTTGCTCAATTATAGGAACCAGAATACACTGGTTCCTATAATTTGGCTTGAAAGTTTGGGACAAAATTGTACATATAAGGGAGCTGTGTTTTAAGGAGCACTCACGCTTAAACTAGATGAACTTTGTATCTCAATCCAGTTCATGGTGAATATATTTACCGGTAGGATTACTGACACTTCTACTCACAGCCTGGTTAGAACCTTTACATAGTTCTTATTTAAGGTAATATTACATTTGAATTGAACTTTCTGTCAGTATAACCTGAAACTTAAAGGGACTGTTCTAGATTTTTTTCATGTACAGGGGGTCCTCGGGTTACGACGGTCTCGGGTTACGACGTTTCGTGGTTACGAACGCGCCCCCATTAAAAAAAATATGTATATATTACGCGTCATTCCGTCTTACGCGGTTTAGCGTGGTAAGAGATGTAAACAAACGCGAACGGCGCGCGGCGAACGGCGGAAGAATACGCTTTGTCGTGGTTGTAGGGAGAAGAAGACGGCCTCATGTGCGTGTCCAATGTGGGCGGAAGTACCTGATGTGGGCTCTGATCTGCTCCTATGAAAGCGGCAGTGATAACCAAGCAGCGTAGTGGTCTAATTATTGAGATGGAAAGGTTATTGGTGCTTTGGTTGGAAGATCAAAGGCAAAATCCGGTTTACGATGAAATTCGGGTTACGACGCGTCTTAAGAACGGATCAACGTCGTAACCCGAGGACCCCCTGTAATAATAAAGTGACGTTTGTTTTGCTTCAGTATTGATATATTATAAATGGGTCAAAACAAGACCTCAGTGTGGTGTCTGCATGTAATTATAAAGCGTTTTTATCAGCTGTGAACAAGGAGGTAACACTGGTGCACTGTTAGCATGCTAGTTGTTAGTGTAATGAGGTATACAAACTCTGCTTTGGCCTCTGAAGTTGTGAAACATGCTTAAAAACTCATTTTATGAAGAATTAGGATGGTAAGAAAGTGGGGAATGCTTCAAGTAATTTGAAATGAACCATTTTAAAAATCAGATACTATCTCTATTTAACCAAAAATTTGTTGTGCATACAGACTGAGCATTAACCTTTCTCGACTTCCGTGTGTGAGAGAGTATATGTCCTGTTTGCACTTGGGCGTGTGCCATGATGTGCTATAAGGAGATCAGCCGTATTATGTTCTCTTCTCTCCCACTCATACCTCTTTTTCATTCAAATTGAGATTCCCTGGTGCAGAGTATTCTTGCCAATAATTTATGAGTGATCTGCACCCCTTGTCGGCCTTTAGCATTTTTATTTAATCTGCTGAGCCCTTTTGCCTGCGCGTTCATCAATAATACACGTGGACATGTGTGTTAACATATCCAGGGTGTGTGTCATGAAGTCAAAGAACAGTGTGTATAGGACTATTAGAATAAAGCAGCTGGTATGAATGGCATATTGTGTCCTATTGGGATCCTATCATAACAGAGACAGATACTCACACTAGCTGCATACATTAGTAACACATGATGGAATTACAAATCTACTACTGCGACCATGAGCAATAAGGCATTTACACCAAATGCCTGAACAATATTAACATCCAAGCCATATTAAAGGTTCTATATTACACAAAATGGATTCTAGTGAGCTTTAAGTTAAACGTTGTAATGTTGTTATAATGTTTCCTCATCAAAAACCTCCATACCTGGAGTTGTGTTTTGTTTCAGTTTCAATAAAGGTGTATGGGGTTTAAAAACACAGTGGAGTGTTTTCAGTTTGAGAGAATAACTCAGTCTAAATATGCAGGTTTCTCTGTTAAACATGTCTGCATTGAAACAAAATACACCTCCAGGTATGTTTTTGATCATTATTGATTATAATATAGATCAGAAAATACTGTAATATGTCCCTTTAAAGTCATTATTTCCATTCTGACTGCTTGTTTTGACCAGTCTGACTGTATAATTAACATTGTATGCATTTATACTAAGCATACTCAATAAAGTGGCCGGTCAGTGCAGATGGACTACAAAAATGGCCGCCAAAGAGTTCATATCTGGCCATCCGATTGCGTTTGCCCAAGCATGAAATACACCTCTAGTAAGTGTTTCATGCTTCTCAAGAGCCTTAGACGTGATTTCACAGTTGTAGACCGTATTGGAGCCAGTGCGCCTGCTTTTGTGCACATGTCACCGTCTATATATTCACATGGCAAAGAATAGATTGAGAAGCTGACTTCAACAAGTGAGTGGGTCAGGAGGTAACATCAGCAGGTGTTGCTATGGAGATGCTACGTTTCCCAAACAGCACAACAGGCTGCGAAATGGCCCTTCCCCTAACATAACCCCTATCTCTCTCACCTACTATTATCTATTTTCATTCAACCTCTTGCTTTATTTTCCTTTATTGTTTCTGTCTCAGTCACCCTTCCGTGTCGTAAAGCACTGCTAAAAAAGCATGCATGGAAATTTGCCCGTGGAGTCTGTATGCACTCAAACTCTTGAGGGGGTAGCGATGTCCCAGCATGCAATAGGGTTTAACAGCTAATACCCTTTAGATTAGCCACCCCCGGGTTCCCCTGTGTCACATACACAAATGAACATCTTCCACAGAACCCAGATTAACCTCCTACGATTGGCACCAGGTCTGTTTTGGTCTTGCGTACAGACCTTAAGGCGGCGTTGCTGTTCTCCCTTAAAACCAAACATAACAAACAATATGAGAGCATGCAGTCATCCTTAAGTGACCAAACTCCTGGGCATGTGACACTGTAACACACACACACGCACACACACACACACACACACAACGCACGCACACACTAGAGAAACTAAAATCTGGCCAAGTTAAAATGACTTGAATTAAGAACATACTTTGAGTAAATTTCACATGACAAGTAAAATGATCTACCAGTGGAAAAATGCATCTAGTTACCCTGAAGATACGAAAAACAACAACTCTTTGTACTTAAAATAAGAAACTAAATCATTGCTGTTTGAATTCAGAAAAAAATATACTTAAGGCACTGGTAAATCATTTTATTTGGCAAGTGAAATCTACTCAAATCAAGGTAAATCTTATTAATTTGAGTAATTTCAACTTACTTAGATATTACTCTTTGCAGTGCATGCACACACACATGCACGCACACACGCACACACTTTATCTTTATCGTTTTTTATCATGTAAGAAGTGTTTCCCCCTGGATTTTGTAAGGGTCGTGTGATTTGATAACCTCAACAGAATTCCCTCAGGCCTCTTTTCTCCAGGACCTATGTCAATGTGTTAGAGCCATGTATTCTTTTGGTACAACATCCATCCTCCATAGACTAATATGCCATGGCTTAACCTACTATCTGTCTCCAAGGGCTCTATTTAACAATAGAGTAATGTTAACAGCATTATTAGAAAACTGGTAATAATGGCTTTCCCATGCCTCATTTACTTGTTCCATACTGTTTGTTATAACATCCATTGCCTGGATACTACTTTTTAAAACATAATCATCAACAAATCTCATGGAACCATCTTTGCCCAGCAGAATATATCAAGTGAATTGGATGTTTTGTAGGCTATAACCTTGAACTACAGAGGCATTTCTTAGTTAATTCTTAGTATTTCTTACTGCTCCTATCTTTCTAAAGCAGGCACCTATCGCACAGACTGTTTCAAGCATTTACTGTTTAGAACACAGGGCCTCTCAGATCAAACATCCACTGGCTCGCGAGCTCCATGTCTCCAGCCTCTTTAATTGGACACGGCTAATAACGCTAAGTATGCACTGATAGCCATCTCGCTGATAAGACAAGCCACACAAGGACATAAGGGCTCTGCTTTACCTTTTACGGTGCTACCTAAGGTTAAAACCACTAGTTAGCTACTGCGTTTATGGCCCCAGTCAGACTTGCTACTAGCCAATTACCAGCCTAGGCGGCAATTAAAGAGCACTCATTTGCTAAAGTAGCTAAAGCATGTTATCAATCACACTATGAACTTTTATGAAGAAGCCGCAACTAACAAGGACAATTAAAAATCCTCAGCATGTAGTAGTGAATCTTGTATTCGTTAATGTGGTATTAGACTGAAGCCAAACCAACCAATATAAGGTAGTTACATGAAAAACCCCAAAGGGCCTCATGTGATTATACAGTACTATGCAAAAGATTATACAGTACCTTGCAAAAAAAAATGCGAGGAAGTAAAGCAAGAGTTTTTAGTTGAAAGAACATTTTAAATAAACTTTAAATTTCAGCAGAAACTGACATTGTATTCTTGGACAAGGCACTTCACCCACACTGCCTAATAGGAATGTTGGCATGTGTGTGCGTGACTGGTGGTGGTGGAGGGGCAGATGGTGTAGATTGGCAGCCTCGCTTCTGTCAATCTGCCCCAGGGCAGCTGTGGCTACAATAGTAGCTTACCACCACCAAGTGTCTAAAATAGTGCTATGAAAATCTGATGCATTATTATTATATTTTGCACAGCACTGTAAAAAGTGTATTTTTATTATTAAAGTTCAAGTTCATTATTCATGCCAATCAACACAAATTAAATATATTAAAATAAACTTGTGCTATAAGAAATTGCAAAATATGCAAGTGAAACCTTATAATTAGTCTCCATGCGATCACTTTTCCACTATATGCAATTCAATTTTATTGGGTGTTGACTCTTAATCAGAATGGGTGCTCATGTTTGGGCGGTTGGTTTTGGAAAATTACTGGAGGCCAAATCTCTTAAAATGGATTGATCTGTGAGAGACACATTATTAAAAACTTGTGTACGTGTGCGTAGGGACGGAGTAGAGACTTAAATTTTCATCATTAGATATCGTATCGCCTGGGGGTACAAAACCATCATATTGACTTGCTTGCTGACTACTTACCAGTTGTTCACTTGTAGAATGGTAAGGCCTGTGTCTTGTGCCAATTGCTTCTTCTGTTCTTCCGATGGGTACGGATGCTGAAAGGTAAGAAAAAACATGGTCACACATTTTACTAAAAGGCTGTCAACTATTTGTTTAATCAAGCATAGGACAGATTAACTTCAAAAACAACATAAAAAGCATTCTTGTGTAAAGGTGTGAATGTACAGTACAGTAATTCTCAACGCACTAACTCTCTCTCCTCTTGGATCATTAATAGAATATGAAATCTTGTAATTAATGGCAGGCAAAAAGGCAAGCCAATTAGAAAGTTAAGTGAAGTGGAGAACCAGCGCTGGTAATTAGGCAGCCTCTTACACAAATATATTCACGTCAATGCCCCCACCCTTTGCATAATCAGACAGCAGGGATCAGTAACAGTGACCCAATGGAATACAGACAAGAGAATACTAAATCATCTGTCTTTAGTGCCGCTCATTACATCTATTTTCATTGTAATTAATAGCCTTCATTTGTTGCTCATTCGTCAAACTGAACTTTAATAAGACACGAGATTTGGTGTATTGTTTGTAGATGGAGAGACTAAGCAAAAGCAATGAGAAAGGGGGACAAGATGTTGAGAGTCTCTTGGGGAAACATAAAATGTGAGAAGACAGCTGTTGTCTTTTGCAGATTAGGTCAGATTAACATTTTATGAAATACAGTGTATGATACAGTTTAGAGAGAAAGTGAAAGTACTGATTAAAGGGCTAAAGGTGCATTGCTCAACTTTTCTGATGGAGGGTTTGCTTGTCTTCATGGAGACGTTATTGCTTTGTCTAGAATGTTCCATGGTACAGATTAAAACTATCCATCTCAAGGGAGACAACTTCTGGCTATATTACAGGTCAGATCTGTGGAGAGGCAACCACATTCACAGAGGGAATGACCGTATTTGTGAGCAACAGAAACCCATAATGAATAAATGCTCGGCGGATGTGTTTAATGCCATACCATGGAATATTCCAGGCAAAGCAATAACATCTCCATGGAGACAAGCAGGTGATGGACCCAACACCGTAAAAATTGCACTTTTAAGTTTAAGAAATTGGAATTTTGTGAAAGAAGGGAAAGAATCTGATGCGAGCGAAGAGAAGAAGACAACCTGAACACTACACTCGTTTTGATACCTTTGGCTTGCGTGTTGTTTAAATATATGAAATGAATAAATTGGATAATGTGAATACTGGAGAGAAGGAGGTATCAGCTGTAGGAAGCCTTGTTCACTGAGAAGAATGTGCTGTTCAGACAAGACATAGACTGTTTGTGGCCATCAGCACGGTTTAAAAGAGGGAGGAAGAGGGAGTATAGTTGCTTTTGAATGTTATAGTCTGCTAGCTATAGACCATCTTAATCAGCACTATATGCTACAATCTCATATTTCATAATGCTTCAAGTGTCTACGGTGTATAATGGTCAATCAGATATGCAAAATCAACACGGCGCCTGTTATTCCTGCGCATAATAAATGAGACTGCGGAGAATGAAGCAAAGAGACAGAAGAGCAGTGATAGAGAAGGGTTTTTTCTCCTTGCTTTCACTAGTCCATGTGATTCGTTGTGGGGACGAGGAAGACAGTGAGGCCGATTTCATGTGCTAACTTATAATTGCACTGTCCCCTCCAGCTACAGTCACGTCCGTTCAACTGTTAACTGTGTTTTCTTGTCTGTGTGGGAGCTTCATTCATGTGGGTTATACGCTTTTCTATTGATAATGATGCACAAATTATTGGCGCCATTCGTCTGGGTGTAAACTATTTATTTATGTCCATCTCCCAAAGTCAGACTCTTAAGACATCTCTGTGCGTCATTTGATTTTATAGGTAAACCCTGCGCTCATACATATAATAGATTAATGTTAACCATATGAACAGCATGCTTTTTAAAGATGAAAAACAAAGCTGATAATAAAAAGATCAATGTGTCCATTCTACATGTTGAGGATCTATGAAAGCGAAGAGTGTCTGCCTCGTGATGCGGAGGGGGAAGCTGCGGCCACGCCAGGGGCCACAGGCTAGCACAAATACAGCCTGTTTCAGAGCACTGGCCTGCCCTGGCTTTCCAGCAAACACTCAGAGGGATACACAAGTAGTCATATGCAGACAGACAGACACGCACACCAACAAAGACAGCAATACTGCAACAGATACTGCCACTGGACAAGCTTATGACACAGGGAAATAGTGTTAGACCACATGTGTTAGCATGCTGTGGTCAAGAAACACATCTCACATTTTAATTCCTGCTCAATTCTGTGACAATTTACATGGTCATGTCTATAAGAGTATTGTTTTTTTTGTTTGTTTGTCTGTTTTTTCTTCTTCTTCATAAAATGTAAATATGGTATGCTTAGATTTATTTTGGATTTGTGTAATTGGACATATTGTAGCTCGCCTCTTAGGGACAAAGAGACACAGAAAGAGAAGTTTTTTTGGTGCGACGCAATAACATGTCCTTTACAGCAGCAGATGGAAAGTTTCAGCTGATCCTTCCCTCCCTTCCTCCATCCCTCCGCCTATCTTAATGATATGTCTTCTCCAAATATACTACTCCTTTCATGAGAATTTCCAGCCGGCTTGTAGCACTGGCCTGGGCTAGACTGTGAGCATGTGTGTACCAGGAGGAGGGCCATTCTCTGTCTTATCAGTCCAGCTGTGTGTGCGCGTGCATGTGTCAGAGGATCTGGTTGCCTTATATTAGTAACATTGTATCTGTCAGACATGGGAACATATGCGTCATGTATAGAACACAGAGTAAACGTAGGGAAGGGGTGGTGAGGAATCCTGTGTGGATGTGATGGCAAGAGACAAGTATACTGCCCGTAAATGTGGTGTATCCATTGTTATTCTTTTTTTTTATTTGAGTTGTGATCCTTATTGCTGTCTTAGGAGGAATTTTTAGAGATAATGCCAAATTAAAGAATACAATGTAACTTTTCTGGTGGTGGATCCGTCAAATGCTTTTCTTCATGGAGATGTTATTGTTTTCTATGGAATGTATCAAAGTATGGTATTAAACCTTACTATCTTCATGGAGACAAAACCAGACCAAGTTACAGGTCAGATCTGTGAAGAGGCAACCGGTAATTGTAATAAAATCATACTGTGGAACCTTACAGTGCACCCTTAACCAGTAATGCTGATTGTGAACTTAATCTTTTCATTTCACATTAGTTTACAAGGAGCAGTTTGAAGACAGCAGGTTACCTCAGATTCACTAGATACTATTAACAAAACTCCCATTTAGCAAGGGTCTGCAGGCATGAGAAGATATCGTGCAGAAGATGATATAGATTTTTGCTTTAAAGCCCGTCTAATATATTTTACAGGTCTTAAGAATATGTTGTTAGCTCTCCAACCAATTGCACCACATCGTACAACCATCATACTTAAAAACTCTTGACCTTTGCCCATATATGGTCACAACTTCTGGTTTCTGGAGAGTGTTATGCGTCATGAATCCTTGCATCAGCAACAGCCCTCTCTGACTGTCTGACCCTCACAGACCAGAACAAGAGTGGTCAGGATGGAGAGAGAGAGAAAAAGAGAGAGACATAGAAATTGATATGTGCCGCCCCTGGGGTTTAACACAGATAACATATTCTGAGAGACCCCTCTTTTCACTCCCTGTCCCACATTTCACCCAAGGGACCACTATTTGAGGAAGACATGTGAAACAAAGTGATGAGAAATAATAACTATAATCTTGGCGTCAGACCATGCCTATTCCGCCATTAGTGCCATGGTGTTATCATTACATGTATTACTATTTAAAGCCACACTTCCCAAGTCTGTCTTCATCCTATTAAAAAGCCTTGATATGCTACATTAGCTAACAGCAAGCATGAATCAAGATGGTTGGACAAGAATAAAAGAGAAGAAAGTCATATGTGCATTTTTTCAGTCATGGCTTTAAAGAGAGGCCAGAATCTTGAGCAATCTACAAGCTGTTGAGAAGGATAGCTTACATTGTAAGGAAAAGTGATCCTGTATTTTAGTGGTCAAATAATAAATGGTATTGGTTTTGTTTGGCCAATAGAATAATACTATGTGGGAACCAAAGATGCAAGTACATCCATGTGAGTTACGGTCAATCGAGCTCATTCATTTTTGAGATTTTGGAGCTTTTATTTATTATTCATGTCTGTATACTCATGTGCATTAAGGTATCTTACAGTGCAAAAAGGGTGAGTCCATTTGGGTTACTCTTGTGAATTTTAGCAGCAACTAATTTGATTAAGATGACTGTGGCTGCTTGTTGACATGGCATTTTTAGTAAAAGTAACCAAGCTTATTTGTCAAAACCTGTTCCCCTTACTATTCCCGGATCAACTCTGCGTGGAAAGCGAGCTGCCCATCAGGAATGCCTGACGGCTAATCCAGGGGCCTTTTTGGCTAGAAGGGCATTGGTGTGTCATACCAAACCCAACAACACACATGTTCACAGCCACGCACACTTATGTACACACAGTTTACTGGAAGTGCAGATTTGCCCTTGCCAGAAGTGGATGAGATTACCTTAAATATTTGGGGAGGCGAGCACATTGTTATGCTAACAACAAATGCCCAGAACTCTGAACATATGCAGACTTTAAAACAAGCATTTCAAACCATTTTTCCGACAGTAAGTTCCCAATTTATTTCTAAATGTCTTGTTCATTGAGTGGAAGTTACATCTTGAATGCAGCACAGTCAGAAGTATGCCTTTTTGAATTCCTTTCTGTGTAGGTGGCATTGACTGACATCCCATTGACTTCATTAGGGAGCAGGGACCCAGCAACAAAGCTGGCTCTGGGAGAAAGGGGGGATTAAAGAAACAAGAAAAAGGGAGTGAGAGTGCAGCAAACAAGAGAAAAAAGCAGTGCTAACCTAATTTCCTCTGATTCTGGTCTGCCATGACACAAAATATAAACCAGAGCAAAAAACAGACGGCATAAGACCCTTCAAATAAACACGGCACACAAGTCAGATGTAAATATGTTATATGCAAAGTTTACGCGAAGTAGACGCCCCCTGTCGTCATGCTCTGGAGCCCTACAAGTATCTTACATAGTAATGGGGATATAGAAAATGAACTCCACACTGGGGAATGAATTATTCACCAGCCCCTTTACCACGACGTACACATAGCTGCACCCCCAGATTCCCTGTCTTTGTCATAAGAGATCACCATCTTAGATTGGAAATAGGGATTTTGAAGTCAAACATATTTTATTTTAGGTTACTATACTATATCCACTAAAGCACAATCGTTGCCTCGTCTTCAATCGTTGCCCATTGTGAACAAACTGATGTAGTTAAAGCTATTTGACTGCAGATTTAGCAGAGTGATAATGGTTACTTTAATGTATATGATGAAACACTAATCTTAGTTTTTGGTGGGTCTTTTACCTATGTGTATCTTGAACCTTAAATAAGGTATGTGGAGAAATGGAGAAGTGTTAACCTGGGTGTGTTCTGTTGATAATAGTGTAGCCTACTGTATGTGGGACTGCTGTCGTCCACAGTGGCTTTTCTAAGAGACAGGGCGTGCTTCATTAGTCCTCCTATTGCAGTGAAGGAGGCTAAATTTATTAAGGAGCCGGATGTTGCACAACACCTGCTGCTGTGTTTGCCTCGGCGCAATAAAGGAAAGGGGGTGCGTATGCTAGCTAGTGCTAGTGGTGAGCGCTGCTCGTTGGACTGAGGCTGATGAGCTGGGGCTAATTCAGGGGGTGATTATGTAGTTTGCTGGACCACTAAACCTCTTTAAGCCCGTAATTACCGCCTATTTGAACGAGGGGAAGCACTCCAAAGCAATCGGTGCTTGCACCAAGCAGAGGAATGAACGGCAGCCACAGCTGGAGGTGGGCTGCCTCGGGGCTGTCTGCAATGAAGGGGGTGTGTAAATGGGTAGTAGGAGGATCCATAAAGCCTCATCCCAGTCAGGTACCAGAGCACACTGAGGCATCGCAGCAGGACACCCCTCACTGTGCCAGTGTATTAGCTCCAAGCTACAGCGCTCCAAGCTACTGTTCTCGCACTGATCTCGCAGCTTAAAAACAAATTGTTAAACAGAGCTACAATACACAGGACTGTAGCAAAAACAAAGTACTATTATGGGAGATTTTGAGGCAACCAAATAAAAACAATTATAGAACAATTGGGCACTAACCACATGATTGCTTGAGACTAAATGGGGCTTGTAACTGGTTATTGGAGCCCTACAGATGTCACAGCGGTGAAAGCCTAAGAGGATTTCTCACACTGAGATATTCAGGGGGGAATCATACTCTCAGATTGCATCTGAGCCAGAGAGAGACCATTTCATTTAACTTGACTTTCAAGGAAATTTGACTTTACGTAATGCCACTGAAATGTGATCTCTCAGAGGAAACAATTTAGGGGCCACAGAACATTCTAATAACCCTAGCAATATTATTATGTTATTATCATAATTACCCTTTTGCCCCTAACGTTTTAATTAGAAACTCACCGCTGGCCCCTGGGGGTGAAGGAGAATGCAGAAACTAGGTAAAGGTATTCCACAATTGCTCCCTTATGCTCTTCAGAGAGCCAAGTATAATAGGCAAAGAGGACAAGATTATTGAAAGATGTTGCTCTATTTCTCCTTTGTCTCTTCTGTCTATTCCACCATGGCATCTGCTTAGGTAGACTTTATTTATTTGCAATTTTCATATTCCATATATTTCACTTTCCCTTTCAACCTACCCTTTAATCCTTGCAACAGTAACAGTAACAATAAGAAAGGTCCATCTCCATTGGTGCATGCTTTCACAAATCAATGACTTAATGTGTCGTAACAAACAAGTGAGCAGCACCCTCGTGCCTGCTCACTTCCCCCACTGTTAATGTAACAGCTACACGGGCTGTGCTTAAGGGGTGCCACACAGACCGAATCAACGTCTGGTCCTCCTATAAAGCATAACTGCAATAATGACTAAAGCTATGAAATCCAAAAGTCCAATCGGAGTGTCCTTGTGCTGCTCCAGCCTTTAGCTCTGTTTGAGTCCTTCACCGTGAGTTATTGCCTGCATGCATTCACCACCTGGTTCACTAGCTATGCTTCCTCTCACTCCAGTGGCCGCCACACTAACACACAAACAACACAGGAGCCTACACATACACATTAACATTGCCATCTAACCAAACGCATTTGACCAGTCCTCTCGGCAGGGTCAGATGGCACTACCTGCTTACAATCAGCCGTGCCACCTGCCTCTGCACTGGAGCACACCTCAGTTAGACCATTAGCCCCGCGTTATGGCAGCATATCATACAAGAGCTTATCTATAAATAATAGCACTCTCTTTGAAATGGCACCAATATCACAGGGATAGCACAGTTCAAGGGCAATAAAATGTAAGCTAACACAGATGTACATTATGGAACAATGGAGTAAGAGCGAAATGTAGAAAAAAGCAAAAACGGGAGAGAAGTCAGAGAAGCAGAAGGCATGCATAAAAGATGGGGAGCCCTTATGGTTTTTCAGGGGGAAGTGTTTTGTCTAACTGAAAGATATACAGAGTAGAAGCGAGGAGAAAGAGAGACGCAGGGTTCACGCATGGGCGAAAATACAAGTGGGAGGAACTGAATTGATAAATTAGTTCAGCCAACGAACAAACTGATTACCACGACAGAGAAACCGCAGCCAAGGCAGCAGAGCGCACGCAAGGACAGAGACACAAAGGCACTTCATGCTTACAGAAGGAATATGAGGTCGCAAGAGAAAAAAAAACATACTGTAGTTTTTTGCAAAAGTAAACTATATAATGTAATAAAAAGAGCACTACAGTATGTAACTTTTCTGGTGCACTACTTGTCTTGTCTCCATAGAGATGGACTTATAACAGTATGGCGTTTTAACTTGTCTATCTTGCTTTTTATTACAGAAAAATGCATTCTTTCTGTGAGTGAGTGTGAGTTTGTAGATGAATGTCCATAAACATGCTGTAACTGGAGATAAGGCTAGGCACAATAAGCTTTAACTTCTGCCTACATCTGGTCATTGATTGCTTGATCTCATTGTGAAGTCTGATTGTGAATATGCTTTATTTTATGGACTTAACATAATGTATGTAGACTGTAATGAATTATACATTGACCAAATTATTAATTTATTTTTTTAATAGTGGACAAGGCCTGACCTGATTTCACCTACTGTTTCTTTCCATGGAAATGTTTAATACCATATTTTGGAAAAGTAGATAGCGGACTTTCCATCAGAAAAGTTACAAAGTGCACGTCTAGTAGTAAGGCACTAGGTTTGTCTTGCAATGCCAATATCATAGTCCTTTAAGCTGGACTCATATTCAAAAACCTAATAATTCAGGGGCGAATGCTTTTACTATAGAGTCACAAAACTGTGCGTATATCAAAGGCTGTATAAATTAACAACAATCATGGACACAACATTTGCAAACTTCTTAACTGAATGTGCTTAATGTCTCAAAGCAAAAACAAAAGTCATTGCTTATATTAAAAATACAATCCGCAACTGCTGGCAATAATAATCTTTCTATTACAAGCATTCCATAAGCTAACCACAGACTTATGACAATATTTTTCCGAGACTCTTCCGGACGTCAACTTGCCACTCACTCTCCAATAAATACCGCAGTCCTGGTGGGGAAGTCCACACCCCGACTATGATGCTGACGTCACTGCAGTAGACATGCACTGTACTGAACATGGCATCATAGTGTGTATCTGTGTATATGGCAACATTGCATTTACAGAATACTGTTAAATCAAGCTGGAGTGATCGGGGTATCAGTGCATTTCGACAAAGACAGACAGACTTATGGCATACAGCTGTTAATGAAAAATACAACTAGTGTGAAAGAACAGCATTGGCATGAAGACATCCATCACCATAACACAGTGTGTAACAATGAAGCCACACACTCCACTGTGTCATATTTCTCCAGCTATTAATTTATAGAAGGGGGTGGTTAGAAAGGAGGGGTAAGAATATGAAAAATGAAAAAAGGGAACAATAGCATTATTTTTTGTGGGTTTAATGGCTCTTACAAAACAAATGTAGCCCTGTGAAAGTCTAAAGTAAATCAACAGAGCAGACCTATGTTTTTTATGGTTAGGGGAGTTTGTTAAGTCCCTTGTGACCAGTGATCTTCACTGCTACTGACCGACCTTGAGAGTCTGTAAAGTTCTCACATTCTTAAAGAAACACAGCGGCCCTTTGACTGAAGCCGGAGCAACATTCATATCCTTCTGCTATCTTAGGCAGCTTGTAATGATGTTCAAAATTAAAATGTTAGACTCTCGAGATAATATTGTATAAAGGCATGTATGAAGTCTTCAAGCCAAGTTTTTTTTTATTTTATGACTTTGTTTGCTATGACTGAGCTTGTTACAAAGAGTCTTTAGTTTACAATTCTTATGGTTTTATGGATTATGGCTTGAAAAGATTATACTTATTCTGTTCTAAAATAGCAAAGAACAAAGGAAGCCATTTGTGTTTTTGTTGTTAAGACTGTATTCATTTGACAAGATCAAAGCCCTCCTAAAGAGAACGCAGCAGATCACTTCTTGTTGTACAATTCTACAAAATTAGTAACCAAAATTCTTATGGTTCAGGCATAAATGTTTAAACAACAAAAGTACAAAACCAAAGCTACAGAATATCAATGTCTTAACATATGCCTTAACTTATGTATCTTTTCAAATTCCTCCCTAAAGCGTTTACTGTATGCCCCCTATTCATTTGCCCATCCATCCATCATCCTGTCCATCAGTCAAAAAACAGATGGCCTTTCAGGAGCCTGTGTCGGGACTGATGACTTCCCTCTGCCCCGGCCATACCATTATACACCCCCTACGCACACACATGCAACACACACGCATACACACTGCACTGAAACCAACACAAAAGACACACATTCAGATACACCCTGTGCCCCCTACAACTTGACCAGATGGATGGGGCCACACTATCTAGGCACTCATTGCTATCTGTGCATGAGGAAAGATATGCTATCAAGCTTGAATACACGAAACAACAGCGAAGAGCCGTGATGCCAGTTACATATTGTGTGGAAAATTGCCAATACCATGTGTCTATGGGGGTGACTGGACAAAGAGAAGCCCCCAAAGAGATCTGTCTGCCTCTGCTCCCAGGGGCCTGTCAGGAGGGATAATTGATGATGTTTTCATTACAAGGTGTGGGTTAATGTGGGGGCTGGGGCTGCCCTGTGTGTTGTGGGAGTTCGCAGGTTGACTCAGCTGCCTCGTCTCTGACTTTGGTCAGTGCTGCAAACGTACACAAGCTCAGGTAAAATAAGACTTCTGAATTTCTATTTAAATCAATATCATTGTTGCGCATTGTATTGTTTTGGTGTTTGTTGGAATTCTTTGCAGATATGTCATATAGAGAGAATTGGATTGGTTAAAAAAAAACTCCTAAATGTATACATAAGTTCATATAATGTGATTCTGAAGAGTCATGGTTGAAACACTAATGTATGAAAATATAAATACATTTACATCTGCCATGCCTCACTGCGTTACTATAACTATTTTGATTTCAATATACAAAGTACAGCTTCCTCACAAAGGCATGTACTTATGTGTGCCTCAAAATTTGGCCATAGTGACAGAGTGAAAGGTTATCTTTCTAAGCAGACAGGCTGCAGTCTCACTTGCTAAATACATTTTAAGATTAAATGTTTGTGAACCACAATGCTATAGAACCATCTTTATGTCTATAAGTAATACAATCTTGAGAAAGTAATACTTTTAGCGCTGGCCTCTTGCTTTTGCAGAGCAGTATAGGAAAATGTAAACTACAGACTTCACACATAGATCCCACTGACACAAAGAAGGGTCTTCATACTGGCGAGCACACACACTCTGCCTACAGCTAGTTCCAGTGCCAGTCATAAAGTATGTGAAAGTGAGTAAAATCAGTGAAATAAAACTACAACTTGTTCTCTTGTTTGCCTGTGTCACGTCACAGTGTCACACTAGGCCCTTGGCAGATCTATCTGTTTGTCCTCTCTTTGAAATCTCTAATGCAGTGGCGCCTTGGCTTCTGACTGCCACTTAGATTGAATTAAGACCTAATCGGAGACATCAGATCACAGAGCACAATATTACTGTACAGTATCAAGACGGACATCTATCTTTTGTTGTAGATTATGAAGAACAAATCATGACAAGGCACATACAAAAGTCAGCTGACCTACTGTTTCAAGCTCATTTCCCTTTTATAAGGCAATTATTGAGGCATCCCAGTGACTTAAATAGTTAGATTTGATTTTTTTTTTCATGCAGAAACTCAATTTGTGGAAGAAAAACACGTCAGGCAACAATCACAGGACTAACTTAATTGTAAAGTACTCTGTCATGCCTCCACTTTGCTGTTATTGTCCTCTTCAAAAACATGACCTTTTAAATTGGCCTTGATAATAAGACAGATTTATGTGGGTGAAGTTATTTGATTGGTTGAGCGGAGGTCACAATGGATCCAGATGGGAGTTTCCGCCTTGGACTGGGGATGCCTTAGCTGACCGGGGAGCTGACATGTGGAGGCTACAGCAATAAACAGCACAAGAGTAATAGCATCTGAGGCAATCTTCAACTTTGACCTCAAGATTTTTTTTTATTTTTTTTTTTGGGGGGGGGGGGGGGGGGGGGGGTTCTAAAACATGCATATGAACTTCCTGGTTTTATCAACCATGAAGTTCATGTGCATGATTTAGTCCAAGTTCAAGACGTAATCGTACACCTATTTGACTATCTAGTTTGGTTGTGTTTTTAAACGGTTCTGTAGAAAAAGTCGAACCAGGGACAAGAGTTAAAAATTAGCACTAGCTACACACTGCATGCTCTACCTGTGACTATGTATGACTGCACTGTCCCAGTCAAATAAGTAAATAAATAAAAAACAACATACATTTTTCAATAGTCACTTGCAAACTCAGAACCCCCAACTACAGCGCCACAAGGCTGCACTTTTGCATGCTTGCTTTCTTTGCCAGCGCAGAAATGAATTATATCACTTTTCACACCTGTTTCTGCTCAAAAAGCCCTGCTACACTGCACTGTAAAAAAAAAAAAAAAAATTCAGGGGAGAGAATGAACGCACCTCCAGCTCTGCTCCATCTGCGTCTCAGAGCAGTTAAATTAGACTCTAATTGTATTAACTGGGGATTATGCCTTCCAGTTGGAGTTTTTATACTCTGGAGTTAGATTTTACATGTTTTTTTAAAAGAGGAGGCACAAATGGGAGCTCGTCAAGGGGGTTTTGTGGGTTGGCTCCTTTTATGAGCTGCAATCATGGTTAGCCCCTCGTTACTCCGAAGCTGTGTACAAATAAGAGGGGAGGAGAGCCAGCGCAGCATTGTGTGTGTGTCTGCCAGGCTAATACAGCAATGCTAACTAATGTCATAGCCCCTCTTCTCATTTCATACAATAGAAGGAACAATCTAAATGGAATATGCAATGCGTGTGTGTGTGTGTGTGAGGAGAGGGTGGGGTGAATTCTATCTAATTACTCTATCACATAATTTCACAAATTGCCTTTTCATAAGGGAACGGAGAGGAAACGCTGGAGGATTGGAGGCTTGAGCTTTCATTTGCTACTCATTTCTTGTTAAATTAAACAAGAAAATACCATTGTTGAGGAGAGCCGGGGAGCTGGCGGTACATAATAATATAATAATAGCTTTGAAGTAAAGTAAATATTGGACAATTTTGATCGAAGTATGAGACAAAATGACAAGCTACTTCGAACATGTTTAAAAGGAATGTCAACTCCAACTTACAGAATTCACTCTCCTTACTCACTTAGCACCAGAAGTTCAACAGGATGGCAATAGGGATGTATGCAGATTCTTTCAGGTTAAAGGCCACCACACACTACAGGACTTTTCAGTCTTAAACACTTTTTAAACGGGAGACAAAAAACACACACCACACCCGCGAGGAGAACCTTATGAGATTTTGAATCTTCGATCACAGTGAGATATGGCTGCGGACCACAGGCTGCACAGTTGTGAGTGCGATCACATCTGCTGTTTCCTGTCTACAGTAAAACCACTCGCTTTGAGACTCTTAAGTGTTCAAAAGATTAGAGCACTGCACTTCCAGTTTAGATACAAGTCAGAACTGTGTTATTATTAGTTCTGAAATGTGGTACAATACTTCAGATACATGATTTTTTAATGCACAGAAGGTTGGCGATAAAGTACACAGGAAGTAGAGTCACTAATGCTAATCTGCAGCTTCACTGTGATCTGCGCTCTGCATGGATGTTCTTTTAAAGAATATCTCAAACTGTATTAACAGTGCTGTTTTCTGTTTTTTGGACTGGGTCTCATTATTTGCAGAGGGCAAATTCTATGGATAATGTGAACGAGATGCTGCAGTTTATATTTACAACTTTATGAGAGGTGAGTAACAATTATTTTAGCTATTTGTATATAGCTATTTGTGTCCGTCACTCTGTCTGCCCATGACGCTCTGTTTTATTGGCTGTTAGCATAGTGTTGCTGATGTTTGGTGGTTATGATCTGACAGAGCAGCTGAGAGTCACACTGACATCACACACATGAGGAGTGAAGCGGCTTCAAAATCGCACACAAAGACACAAAGTTGTGTCACACCTCCCCGGACTCAGGGAGAAGCAAATCGCAGCCAAATTCGGGTAAATTCTCCTATAGTGAGTGGCAGCCTGAAAAAACTACAACCTTCATATGAGGCAAGGACACTACACACCCATACTGTACATTGTTCATGAACATAGCATGATTTCATTTATGGCTAATAATTCAGTTGCCAAATTTGAAACCATATTTTAGCCAAAACCAAAATAGCGTGATTAAATGGAAATATTCTCCAACATAACAGGCTTACAGTTGCATGGGAAGTTAGAACTGCATCAAGTTTAGTTGTTTCAAGCTAACATTTTTCCAATGAGTCCATGTCAACACAGCGTGATCCTCCCAATGAACGTGTCCCAACAACATCCATAACACTGTATGATCTCACTGGGTGTGTCAGACCGAGATGTGCCAATATTTCGTCACCATCTCCAAATCATGACCACTGTTGAACCAGTCACTTTTGTCACCTTTATCTGAAAAACAAATTTAATTTTTGTGTAGTGCTAGCCTAAAAACAAGCATTGATGCCAGCGACTCTGTATATTTCTGTGCCTAAGTGCTCCTCCCCCCTCCCTCTTTCCCCACAACATATCTCCCAAGTGGGACCAAGTATGAAGGCGGATACCGAAAACACCTAACTCCAGACTAATGCCATAATCTATTCTTCTCACTTTGCTCATCTTGGTTCTTGTGTAAATGGGTTCCATGCGAGTTTAGTCCTGGCTAATTTCAGAGTGGTGTGGTGCCACTGCAGTCACATCTGTGTAATTGGTCTATCTCTGAGATGCCAGACTCTCCCATTTAGAGAAAGGGTGGGCACAAGATGATGCCAGGGTTTGGTTTGGGCTGCCGATTTGAATCTAACAGTCATTAAAAAATATTGTTCTTAAATCTAAAATCAAGTTCCAAACCCCGATACCAAGGATTATATGAAATCAGCTGTGAAATCATCAACAAAATTAAACTGAATTGACAATTGACATCCATTGAAAAAGCAGCAACCCACTAGTCGCTGAAAAGTAACAAATGGTTTTGTAGGATTATATAATATCCAATAATGTCCAATAATAAAATAAAATAAAAATAATAAAATAACTAATAAAGTTGAAAACACACACGCACACAATACTTTCAACTTTTTTTCTTCTCTATTATTTTTGTCACTAGGCCTGTCACGATAATTACTATAATGATTTATCATTCAATATATGAAAGTTGGAACAATATTATTTTGGTGTATAGTACTTTTGGGTTATTTTTTGGCTATATGATAAGATTTAAGCAGGTAAAAGGTTGAATTAATAACTTCTACTTGTGGCCATACCTGCTTGTCAAAGCCTGATCTCGTCAGATCTCAGAAGCTAAGCAGGGCAGGGCCTGGTTAGTTCTTGGATAGTGGGGCGCCAGTTGCAAAAAACTGCTGTTGTGTCCTTAGGCAAGACACTTCACCCACATTACCTAGTATGAAAGTGGAGTGTGCGTGAGTGTTGGTGGTGGTCAGAGGGGCCGATGGCGCAGATTGGCAGCCTCGCTTCCGTCAGTCTGCCCCAGGGCAGCTGTGGCTACAGAAAGTAGCTTACCACCACCAAGTGTGGAGTGAATGAACAATGAACTGTAAAGCGCTTTGGGTGTCATGAAAGGCGCTATATAAATGCTATGAATTATTATTAATTATTATTATTATTATTCTATGACTCATTACAGAAGCAAACTAAGTAAGTACAAAAGTGCTTCATTCTGCTATTTATTTTGTGGTTTAAATCTGCTCTTGGGTGATTGTGTCAGTGGCATAAATTAGTTTCAGTATGTTCAGTTTGTCTATATTAACACAGCAATATATTGTACTTCAAAATGCGTTATTGTGACATACTTATTTGGCACTGAAAATTCAAATCTTGGTTTTGACCACAATTTTGAACCCACACTGTCCCAAAAATGCACAGTGTGTCTGGAGCCCATCTTGTTCTTGGGCTAGTGCCTGAGAGCAGAGAAAGGTTCCACAGATTCCCCTTATCCCTCTTCTTCACGTCCTTGGCCTTCTCCTCTCCACTCTTTTCTTCTCCCTTGCTCCCTTGACACTCGCATATATCCTTCCCACTGTTGGAGATCTGAGAGTGAACAAGCCTCCCATAAGCTGGAGCCCTGGTGTTATATGACATTTGGCTTTTGGGGAGGAAGTGTGCATGTTTCAAACACCTTTTCCTCTGCGGCCCTCAAGGTTTCTGAGGTATACAGGTTGAGGTTAGGGAGAGGGAGGTGAACGGACAATGAAGAGTTAGTGGTTGGGGGATAGGGTCAGATGGAAAAAAAAAAAAAAAGACCAAGAATGTCTTATAGCTGCCTGCAAATACACACTCCTATTCCAAATGCAATGAACTTCCATATGGCAAGTAAACAGTGAAACAATTCTCATAGACCTGATCATGCATCAACATCAAAGAAAAGACTTGCAATAAATATATAAAAAGTTAATGCGATATTCACAATCCAAATTCAACCCCAGCCAAACTGTATTATGTTTTCCACATTTTGGGAGAAGTATTGGGAGTATAGGTATTGCAAACAGTGTAATTTAGATACAGTAAACATTTCCACTATGTCAAGTTATTTTTAGTAGTGCCTCTGAGTATAATCTAAATTGTGGTCTGCAGTCTGAGTTGATTACACGTGAAACGTCTCAGAACTACAATGATGTAAGATGTAACCAATTTGTAATATGCCAGCCAGTGCAAAGTGGGGAAAAGGTGTATCTTTAAAGGTGCACTATGTAACTTTTCTGTTTGTCTTCACGGAAATGTTATTGTCTTGCCTGGAATGTTCCACAGTAAACATAACTATTTTGCATTTGTTCAGGTGTACAGATGTTCTATTAGTAAAAATGCCATTTTTGCCAAACTTTTTTTTTTACTATAGGTAGGCTCTCCACAGATTTGACCTGTAATTGTAAAATATTCCAGGCAAAGCAAAAGCATCTCCACGGAAACAAGGAGATGGGGGACTACTATCGGAGAAGTTAATTTACAATCCTATACTGAAATTGTGAGAACACCATCTGTGATATTGGTATTCCTAGCTTAAATACGTTAAAACAGATTCGCCGACATCTGTTGAATAATGACAGATTTGCTTCTAATAAGGTTCATCTATGTATCTGCAGCAGCTATGGCTAGGGGCATCTCTCCTTAGCTTCAACGTTATTCAGTTTCAGCAGAGATCGCTGGCAGATTACACAGGCCTTGTCTTTGAAGTGTTCTCCTTACCAGCACTGGGATAGACTGAAGAAAAGAGTGAATTCTTGTGGTGTCAATGAGCACGTATTGGTATCTTAAGTGTGAGAGAGAGTGAGAGCGCCTGTGGCTGTGTAGGAAGCTATACTGTGCACGAGTTTACTTATACTTACTGTTAGATGCTGGAAAAGCCATGCTCTCATAATGTTGGTGGCCACTTTGGGGAAAATTCCTCTCTTCTTGTTGCGCTTCTTTTCCTTATCCGGGTCATCGTCGTCCCCCGTGCTTGGCGAGGCTACGCTGTTGTCCAGACCGTCACCTGTCACATGACACAAACAGGAAAAGACAGAGCAAATTAGTTTCGCGATTTGTTTACTCCCTGAATTTGCGATGCATCCTCCTTCAAAGGGAATAAATACAATTTCCAAGGAATTCTAGAGGGCTTTGTATGCACAGACTAAGGGGTATAGAGACACAACAATGGCAAGCGAGAATGGCTGGAAAACAGCACCTCATAAATGCATTCATTTTTAATACATTTATAAATAACCCTGCCTTTCATTTTGCTCTCCCTGCCACATGAAAACACACCAAGCGCTGCGTCTGAGTGTGAGGAGGGGAGCACAAAGGACTTGTAAGGTCGCATTTCCCCACTCTCCCATCCAAGCCGGCGCAGAATTGAAAATGACAGAGAGATTTAGTCTTTATTATCCTGAGGGGAAAATAGTTATTGAAGCGTCACCCCACCGCATTCTGCCATTTTACCTGAGGTGGAAAGAGGAACACGACACTACAAAAGGCAAGGTTGCGACGACGAGGAGGGGGGCAGAAAATAAAAGCAAAAAGCAAAATAGGTGGAAAAACGAAAGTGAGAGGCACAAACAGCAATAACAAAGCTAGCTGCTTTTCATAACAATGGCATCATGGCTGCTTACAGCAACCTGTAGGGCTTTGATAAGGCTCTATTAAGGCCAGTTAACCTCACCTTTGGGGAACACTGAGACAGCTTAGAGTCTTTAAGCATGCAGGGACAGACACTCCATGGCCTTTTCCCTGCATTCACCAGACTCCACACAGTGAGAGAAACTCACTTACTGCAGCTTATTCTATAGACCCATGATTCTGTTTGCATCTGTGCACAGTCTAATTGCTATTATCCATATAGCAACATTCTACGTGAGAATAATAAAAGAAACATGAGGCAAGGTAAACACATGCTGCTGGAAAATTTGAGCAGCAGATAAGTGACTTTTGTCCTCATAAAGGGAAAAAGAAGGAAAGGAAAGAAGCTAAAATAAAAACTGCTGAAGCAGTGTGCAGAATTGGATGCTTATTTATTGATTATACACAAAGCACTTCTTAAGCTTTTATGTCAATTCACTGTGGCACTGGGAGATAACTACATTCAGGCAAACCCGTGCCGCACTAACTTACAGAGGGCGACACCCAGCACCTAGCTAAACCCTAAGCCCTGATTCATCGATAATTAATGGGGATGTTGGCGCTAATCCGGTTGGAGATGACTTTTTTCCAGCCCGCCACATCAATAGAATAATCAAGGGCCTAAAACCAGGCCTTTGCTCCCCATTACCTCAGGCAAAAGAATTCCTGAAAGCATGCCTGGAGGGCACCTGAATTATATACACCATTAGGAGAGAGAGGCTCGCAATGATCCATACGAAACAACACTGGGCCAGAGTGCGTTCTCATCCCCTCTTCATCAGTCCAACTGTTCTGGCAGCACAAGATACATATGCACAAATATTGAAGGCTTTTTAATGAAGCACTGGTAGCAGCAGAGGGGATGCTTCTGAGAGTGGGGGAGGGGAGGCACCTCCACATCAACACAACACGAGTCACTGAATATTTGTGATGCATGTTATGTAGAGTGATGACCAAAATAGACCAAATAATCTATGGTGTTTATGAAATTACTCGTGATTATGGAAAGTAAGACTATATTGAATGATGGGTCAATAATGCCATTGGTGCATATGTGATTATGAGCCAGATGTTGGAGATGAGAGAGGGTTTTCAGAAAGGAAATGTACAGTGCAAAGGAGCTGATCTGGTAAGTCTGAAAAACATAATCCTGAAAGCAATGAATAAATTCTAGTTAAATAACAGATGTGGCAGGTTATGTATTTCTCAACAAAATACAAACACTACAAATACAGTTCAACTACAGACAAGCTCAATACTTATTAAAGCCCAAAGCGGTATAAGAAGCCCCACTAACCCCACCCATCAAACTCCCATGAGCCCTCTGTGTTTAGAAGCACACTCCAATTTCAAGTTTAAGTTACATCATTAGCCCAGGACAAATGCACCCCAGACTTAACAACTGGCTCTGTACTGCCTACTGTTTCAGACCAGAAGAGCCCCCTCCTCTCTCTTCCTCTATGTGTCTCTGCCACGGCTGGAACAGAGCAGAGAGAGGAGCTGAGCCTGGGCCCTGTAATCTAAGACCAGATTTTCATTGGAAGCAAATGCTTTCAATCCGTTGTAAAGACCGGCTCATGTTCAGCAAAGCCTACAATAACAAACCGTGGGGCTTGTCCCATGCAAGTTAGAGGAGTTAGGAGACGGAGGCAAACTGGCCATGGTACCGTACTGTGGGTGAGGGAGTGGGGGAGTGGACTGGTGCAAGCATAAGCAGAAAAGCAAGGTGAGAAATGGTTAAGGGCATTGTAATGTGAGGTAAATTGGAGGAGAGACAGTAAAGAATAAAATAGTAAGTTTAATGATAATGATGATGATGATGATGATGATGATGATGATGAAGATGATGAAATAGCACTAACTTAGAAGCACCTGAGAAAATGGGGATGGGTGGGGGGCATTTTAAAGCTTGCACTTGACGTACAATATTTTAAACTATTTATTGTACAGTTTTTTGCTGATAACCTGGATCTGAGAAATGACACATTCTGATTATGATTCTGAGGAGTTGCTTCTATTACTATGAAAAAAAAAATATATTACAGAATTATCTATATCAACCTATGTTTAAATTTTGTATTAATTATTATGCAATAAACATATTTTTTAATCTATATTAAGCACAATGCAAGTACATAACACCCTTACGTCTAAGTAAATTGTATGCCAAAGTTGGTAGGTGGGCCAGTAATCATAAAATATCAATAACATGAATCGTAAGTGACTTTATTGTTGTTTTAACCACATTATCTTCTACTGTAAGTACCATTTCATAGTAGGCAAAATGAAGAATTTGGGATTAGTCATTGGATTTGGCTTTTCCACATTTGGTGCAATTCGATACGAGTGGCCTCTGTAACGCCTGGGCCTGATTTTGGTGCTTTCCTTTAACCTCACAGTCAAAGTAGAAGCAGCAGGAGCAGGATGAGAATGACCGAGGGAGCAGGGAGCAGTAACACAGGAAAGGTGTTGGAGATGTGTCTGGCAGCCATGTTGTGGAAATGTCAGCAGTGTTAGCTCAGAGAAAGGGGAAGCAGATCTCACAACAGCACAAAAGATACAAAGAATGGATAGAATGCAGCTTTTTATATTGCTGTTGCATTTGGCTCAATAAGAGATTCTCCATAACTACACAGGCTTTGGACTGGCATAAAGAGAACAGTGAAATACTACGAAATCCATCCACCCAGATAGTAAGTAGTGCATGTTGTCAGTCAAACATAAGGCAGTTGAAGAGGCCAGTGAGCCAGTGGAGCAGTCAGCCTTTCCTCTGCATACCCAGGCTGCCAGGCTCATTATGGGCATCAGCAGCCTGTAACTGTGGGCTGCATACATCCAGTGGCAGGAAAAGACCTGCTAGCATAAACTCCACTCTCACCATGAGGAAAAGCCACAGGCACAACTCTGGACCCGGCCTACTGATCGCCCATGACGTCTTTGAAACTACACAGAGGAGGAGCTGAGAGGGAGCTGAGGAGGGGCAGGGGTGGACAGGAATCAATGCGGGGCAGTGGGGGTGCGTGTTCATGAGTGGTGTACGCATGCATGCATATGTGTGCATTGGTCTGTATGTACGCGTCTATGGCTTTTCTTTATGGATGTGAGTTTTCTGCCACAGAAGCCCCAAATGTGTGTGTGTGGGAGAGAGAGAGACTGTGTGGCAATTAGGGAGCAGGCCAGTGACTGGAAGGAGCCAGGGGCAGTTGAAATGCCCCCGGGCCAACCAAGGGAAGGAATATTTTATCAGTCCCCTCACACGCTGTATACACAAATACACACTCTCACAAACACAATATGCCAGCAAACAGATAATGACATATAAACTAGGTTAGTGCTCATTTTAACTAGCTTCGTTAGTGTTAGCAAAACACACAGTGACTTGAGCACTCATTCTGCTTCAGTAGATTTTCTATAAGCCTCCACAGCACTTCATGTCTCATTCTGGCTTCCTTCTCTCCTACTTCATTACTCCTCTCAATGTCAGCTGCAGCTCTGGCATGGAGGAGCTTTGCAGAGCACTGGTGATTTAGCACTAATGCACTAACTGTGAAGTTAAATACATAAGTGCATGAAGTTTTCTTACTTCAGTCAAGCAGACAGCAACACAAACGTATCCAAATTAAGTAGGTTAAACATATATAATTTAGCAGTCCTTTGGGTTGTTTAATATGTCTGCACCATCATATCTTGCTGTCCAGTTTTCTGGTCTTCAACAACCCTCCTCATATCTCTTTCTCTAGGCGTACCCTGACATTATCAAGCAGAATCTAGGCTAATCTGTTATGATCTGATTATTACCCATGTAAAACACTGGGATGGTACTACCTGCCCCCTTTACAGCAGGGCACACGTGCCAATCCGAGGTGTCAGCCATTTTTCTGCTGCCTGGCAAATTAACAGCCAGCGCTTCACTAGTCAGTCATCTGAGAAAGGCAATCTTGTCAGACACGTCGCTTCTAGCACAGAGAAAATTATGACATTTAGCTTTCTAATAATTTCACGGGAATAAAGGTTATGAATATTAGCTCTGGTTTGGGCTGTATTCCATTCAGGGATGATCCACAGATGGCTAAGCATTTTTGGGAAATGTTTTTGCCAGGTTTTATAGTGCGTGGAGGAGAGCAGGGGCAGTGTACAGTTTATGACGGTGCAGTTACAGTGTATGGGCAATTTGTTGTGTGAGAGTGTGATTGAGTGTGCGAGTGACCTGGAGCTGATCCCTCATGGGCCACTCCTCGAGTTTCACACCCCAGAAAAGCTCACATGACCCCAGCCCGACTGCAGCAGGCCAAACCCAGGCCTACAGGGGCCTCATGTGCACTTCCACATGGGATACATACATTTAGTTGTGAAATTTAGACACATAGTCCTCTCCCACTCTTTAACCATTTCTCCTTTTCTCTGCCTTTTAGCCCGCTTTAGCACACACATGCAAACACACATACATTACATTCCCAGCAATCCTCAGAGGGGCAACGGAAGGCTAGGAAGAGGGAGAAAAGTAGGGAGGAGGGAAAAAGAGAAGAGAAAAAAATGCCGCTTATTGTATTCAGGCCATTCATAAGCTGCAGACTAGAAAGGGGGCTACAAGGGCTAAGCGGCAGTGGGGGTTACCTTTGCAAGCCCCTCCTACAGCCAAATATTGTGAGAATTCCCAAGTTGAGAAGCACTTTTAGACTTGTTTTTAGGATTTCCAATGCAACTTTACCTGCATGATACTACAGTGATCAAATCAAACAAGCTGGCAAGTCGAGAATCCTCTCCTTACTACGAACAGCAAGTGCCAACCATGAAATGTTGACATGCAAATACATGTCAGTTTAATTAAACAGATTTAAAAAAAATAAGATAAGATAAGATAAGACTTTATTGATCTCACACAGGAGAAATTCACTTGCCACATTAGCTCCAGGCAGTTTAGTGCAAAGGAACGTTAGAACAAAAAATGTGCCATTACTACATTATACACTGCCTGCTTGCATCTGAACAATTAAAAGAAGGTAATTGCATTCTTAATTAAAGACGATCTCACTGATATAATTATAGGTAAAATAGGAAGCAACGTGCAATAATAACCTGGGCCGTTGTAAATCATGACAGTTTTATGTGCTATAGGTGAATATATTGAAGGTGGAGTGGTGAGTCATTTACAAGGTTTGGCGATCTAATTAGAAAGAAATTTGAGAATAATTTAAGTCAACTTCTGCTTAATAATGGCTGTGTATGGCACAGATACAAGATGGGCATGGGAAACATACGAAAAGATCTTCTTCTAGCCTAATTTGGTTTTCTTTCAGATTTTAAACATACATTTTCAGTCCATTCTGCAGCTATTCATTTGAACTGATAAAACCTCAGCAACTCCGTGACTGCGCCAATCTCCCAACCTTCAAGGAAAATCTATTTAGAATCACTTTCAATGTTTGAATGTTTCTCTATGTCATTCACAGTGTTTATCTTTATTGTATTATTTATCTATTGCTAATATTTGTTTTGTAAAGCATCTCTGAGTGCCCTGAAAAGTGCTACACAAATACAATTATCTTTATTATTAAATATCATAGACGAGTGTATATTGTGTGTATTTTCCTCTCTTTCTGAGTGGCTACAGCAGAAGCCATAGCTAGCTGCGAAGAGGGAGGGGGTCAGGCCTGTTGACATAGCCATAGGTGATGGCAAAAATGTCAGTGTAAATGTGAGTGCTCTCCATGTGCCATTTTCCCCAGTGCAGGGTCATCACCACAGGCTGGCTGACACGCTGGAAACTGCCCCCAGCCCAGGGCACCCACTCAACATTAAAACCACGCACCGACACACAACACGTGCACACAGGCTTTCACTCCCGCTTCCAGACCAGTCAAGAGTAAAACAAAAGGTGGAAGAGACGGTATAACCTAGAATGAGAGTGTTGAGCAGCCAATTCATCCTTTCATGTTGCGTACTTTTACTGTGTAACTATTGATTTTTCCTCTGCTCTCTTTGTGTTGCCATTTTCCTTTTTTGAAGCTGATGATAGAAGGCCAGACTGAGTTCAAATGGGAGCACTAGAAAGACATACAATCTGTTTGTTGTGAAACAGAAATATGTTGCTTATGGGTTAAATGTATTCATAACAATCTTTGGTTCACTATATTTTAAGTACTTCAGCCTATTTGAGTCTAAGAGGAATCAAGAGAAATATGAGAAAGGACATGCGGTAAAACCAAACCAAAACAAATGTATGCTAATTGTACATATATAAATTACATGATTTATAATTCAACTACTGCTGAATGTTAACAGTTCAAAGATCAATGTCAGCTTTATTGTCAATTCTGCCATATGTGTTCAACATACAGTGAATCGAAATTTCGTTTCTCTCTGGACAAGCAGTGCAAAAAGACAGTGTACAAAATACAATATAAAAACAAAACAAAAACTTCTAAGACAAAAATCTAAAATCTAAAAGCAGTGCAAAAGAATATATAAATACCTAATTAACAGATAATAATCTAGAGTACCTCAAAATGGAGGAGAAAATGGGTATTAAAATGTACCTAGTTTGAAGTTCTTTTGGGCAGTTTTAGAAAAGCTTTTTAGAAGGAGAGGTGATGCAGAGCCATAAAAGGACAGCCAGTCACCTTTCTCCCACAGTGTCATATGTACATGGTTGTTGGGCTGTGTCAAAAAGCACCTGCTGCAGCTATCCTATATATTATATTATTGATTGTTTATAGCTTTTTGCATGATCTCAACATTTAACAAGTATCAGGGCAAATACATGCGCAGATGTACTACTTAAATCCAGCCTTATGTTTGATTCTTTCCCACTTAAAACCCTTACCCTTGTGATTGGTTGCCTCACTGGCTTTTGACACCTCTGAATGGGCGAGCTCAAGTGTACAGCGCACAGGGAGGAAGAGACAGGGGAGGAAAATGCAGCAGTATGGAACGGGGGAAGGGGAGGCAGCAGGGACAAGGACCATAACAAAAGCTAAGAGCACTTAACAGCACAATGGCATCTAGGTCTCTCCAAAAGTCAGCTGACGCAATGAAGGGCGATCCAAAGTCCTTCAATCTAAACACGGGACAACACGCTTTCAATAACATGAAAGGTGCACTGCGCAACTTTTCTGATGGAGGGTCCACTACCTACTTGTCTCCATGGAAATGCTATTCTTTTGTCTCGAATGTTCCACAGTATAGATTAAACCTATCTATCCCAAGGGAGACAAGCAGGTTACAGCACTACACTACATTACATTTCAGATCTGTGGAGAGCTGGCCTGATTTACAGCAAGAATTATTGTTTTTTTGAGCAACAGAAACATCCATGATGAATAAATGCTAGATTAATATGTTAAATGTCATACCATGGAACACTCCTGGCAAAGCAATAATATCTCCATTGACACAGTATATATATTATTAAATTATTGTTTTGAGCACATATGCCACAGAACTAGAGCATATTTTAAGTGTAGGTGTGGGCACTACAGTTTTAGATTTTATGTATTTTGTCTTAAAACCAAATCCAAATATAAAATGTGAGTGAGCTCTGAATCACCAAAGTAATTTCAGATTAAAATTTAGCAGCTAAACACAGTGAAACACAATATTCTCATATAATTATAAATACCCCTCTTGAGTTGTAAACCAACCCATTTAATAACCTAAAATTAGCTAAACATGTATAATTTCACTATCCAAACTCTATCCAATAACACCCCCATACAGTATTTAAAGCATAAGTGCCAAAACATATTATTTTACAGTGTACAGGGTTTGACTGACATGGGCGCAGATAAACATGTATAATACAGAAGGATTTTCCCACTCATGGTAATATCAGTGCCAGCCAAACTGCAGCCTGTAGTTAGATAATACAGGCATGCTAACCCTGCGGTGGAAAGGACTAATAATAGCGCATTAGCTTACACGCAGGGTTTTTGGGATAACATAAGGTTTTAACATCCCTGACTAGAATACTGGCCCCCTACATTAAAAAATTGATATTTTTTTATCAGAGCTCAGCCAACAGTGTTGGTTTAGAAAATACATATTTTTTCTCCACAATAAAGTATCATCTATAGTGTTGAAAGGGCCATATTTTATTATTACATAAAAAGTTTGGACAGCTGCAAGAATGGCTGGACAAAATGAGGATGTATTGACTAAATGAAAAGTTCAAAGTTCAAAGCTTTATTGTCAAAAACCATATGTACAGGTTGTACACACAGGATTTGAAATTGCAGCGCTCCCTAGGCCCACAGAGCACATTAAACATCTAATAAACAAGACAAAAAACATAATGACTAAAACATCACATATACCCGTAGAAAAAGTACAGTAGACTTATGTGTTGAATGTAAAAAAACAAGGCAATTTGATGTATGAGCTGAACTTCCAATTAGTAGTCATTTCAACAGTTTTTGTGACAAATAGAACCATGGCATCTGTACGGTATTACTAACAAGTTCAAACCATTGTTGATTGTGCCTTCGTTTTGACTTCCTGCTTCTTGTCATTGCGTCCTTGATAGGCACAGGATGTGGTGTTTGGGGGATTTGTAGTCCTATCAGCCTCCCCAGATAAGGCATTAGGGGACAGGACTCGAAGAGGAAGAGGAAATGAGTGGGTTTTACAGGAGGCCTACTTCCTGTGCTGCGCGGGCCCCATGTGGACAAGGGTGATATGTCCCCCATGGACACTCGGGGCACGCGGTCCCGCCGAGGTACTTCCTGGAGCTCTCTACAGGGTGACTTCCTGTAAAAGTATGACCTCTGCGCCTAGAGACTCTCAATGGGGCAGGGAAACTAATAATGTGGACTGGCACTGGTTATTCAGTGTCTTGATTCCAATGCTATATTAGAAATGTAAAATTACTTTTGAAACACTGACCTTTGATCTTCTTCTAGGAATGGAAGCTATTTCTATTGAGTCAATAATACTTTTATTTTACAACTGAAAATACAAATCATGTGAGAAATAAGTAGGTTTATCTAAAATGGTCTTGAGAAAAAGGAATTTGGTCATTTTTGTCCCAAGTTAAAACTGTCTTTCTTGAAATTTGATCTCAACATGTTTTAAATGTTGGGACAGAGGCAACAAAAGGCATAAGTGTGTAAGTTTGACACCGCCATTAGCATCTTTACTAAAGGTTATCACAGAGGATCTCAGCCCTCTGATCCCCTGCACATCTCTTTGAGTTTCACTGGCTCACAGCGAACAGGGACTATCGTGTTTCATCCTAATGTGAGTTTGTGTGTGTAGCACAAGTGGCCTGCCGTGGTTTCATCACAACACACCGAGTCAACGCCCACCCCTCTGCACGCTCCTGTTTACCTCCAGCTATTTGTTATCAGCCTTCTTTTCAAACACTTCGCAGAGCTCTTTATCTCCCTGTTTGGATCCCTAAAGCAGGTATCCATGTCGAAAGAGGAGAGAATGGACAGAAGCATGCTTGGCCCAGGTCAGCCACAGGTCAAGCTCTGCCCATAAACAAAGGAAAATCCATCAAGAACTTCCAAGAAACCCAATCATTACTTTTATAGCTTTTCACATTTCGCATGTTGCTTTTTAACCAAAAGATTCATCTGTTACAAATTCTCTACAATTGTGCTTTAGTTAGAAAAGTACAAAATCATTTTTGTTCAGGAGTCATTTTTGTTCAGGAGTAAATGCACGATCCATTTCCCACACTAGCCTATTGAATTACAGCATGTAGAATGTTTAATGTAAAAGTTGAAACATACCTCAATAAGTAACAACAAGGGATACAAAGTGCTGAAAAACTTTTTGGCACTGCAAGTATAAAGACAACTAAAATATTACCATGTGGGGCCAGTACAATTTTAGGACCCCCACACTGCTTATGAAATTATGCAGATTCCAAGGAGCTTCCAGCCATATTGACCCATATTTGGTTAAGAGATATGTACTTAGAGGTGCGGGGTTTGACCAAAAATGGCGGTTGGTGCTGGTGTTTTCTTGGCATGAAATTGGCTTTGTGTGGGTGTTGTTGGGAGCGCAGGCTAGTAAATTCTGCACTTCTTTTGTTCGCAAGAAGGGGGGCTCCATGCATAATGGTCTTAGCCGGGGAGGTCTGGAACTGTGTCCATAAATTGAATTATTTCAATTTGAGGTAGAGAGCGTGAGGAAGAGAGAGGGAAAATAATCGAGAGTGCATTTACATGTGAACATATGCATGTGAGGGAGAGAGAGAGAGAGGGGGACGTACTTTTTATATTCCTCTATGGGGCTCACTTACAACTGGGAATAGAAACCAGGAGATTACAGTAGAGGCCAAATGTTACCTTGCAGCTGGAAGCTATAGTGGATAAAAAGGACCACTGGATGAGGCCGCCATCGCCGCAACAACAATTTCCTGTCTGGAAATGACACTTTCAACTTGACATTTCTTTCTATTCTTACAAAAGCATGAACTATTGCTGTCTACTAAGAACTACCATTACTCTTCTGCATAATTGTCACAGGGGAGATGACTGGATATTGTGTGGAAAACAAGTAAGATAAAAGTCAAAGTATGCAGAAATAGTAGTTGCATTATATAGGGTCAACGTGTGTGTTCAATAACTTTAATGCAATGTGAAATTTGGATAATATTACTGTATAACTTCTACTAGTGAAAGAAAAATAAGACATGGTATTTAGAGTAGTGTATTTGCCTAGGGGGATTTTTGAAATTGAAGTAACTGCCTGTTTGTAAGATCTGCAGCTTGGTTCATGCTGAAACAACAGATGTGTGTTTATGTGTCATTGGGGTGGGGGTGAAATATTCCTGACACAATATAATCGGCAAGAGACCATATGGCAAACTGGCAGCAAGCTATTTATCCTTATCCTCTTTGGAGGCTAAAATTAGCGCTTTGCTGTTTGTAGCTTTAAGCTCAAGTCCAGCCACTGTGATAGGCCTAATAATACATATATCAAAACACTGGAAAATATTTTTAGCACAGCAAGGCCCTGCAATATCAGTGAAAACATTTTATTCATGTGCCCATTCCCACTGGCTAAAATAGGTTCATATGAGATTTTCTAAATAATCCAGGTTTTCTGTATGATATGAGTCAGGAAAGCCAGGATTTCCTAAACATGGACCCCCTTGGCTGGCTTAAGAGTGAAGGAAGATGGGGCTAATCTCTTTATCAAAAGCTTAAATAAATGTTGTTGTTCTCCCTGGGTGTGAGTGTATGTGTGTGTGTGTGTGTGTGTGTGTGTGTGTGTGTGTGTGTGTGTGCATGCGTGTGTGTGTGTGTGTGAGAAAGAGAGAGAGAGAGAGCTCACGAACAAAACAAAGGCATTCTACAAAACAAAGTCCTAATGCCTTATGTCTATATGCACTGCTCAATGCACTGTTCTCGCTCAGGCCTTCATTGTTTCCACGGCTTTTGTCTAAACTTCTGAGCTGTGACTTCCTATGTGTTTTTCACTTGAGTTAGCCCCTTTTGAGTACTTAACATATTTTTACAAAGGTAGCAGTTCATATTCAATCTTGATGACATTATTCATGACGGTGGATTATTAATCAAAAGGCCAGTCGTGCAAATTGCCTTATACAGTTCTAATTCAACAATATCCCTTGTGTGTGAAGTTTTTGTACAATTGAAAATACTATAGCTCACCACATGGTATATGGTTTAAAGTGAAAGCTGGTGTCTTTTCCAAAGTTACTCGTACATTTACGATCAAAGAAAGTATATCCTAAAAGAGAAGCAATTTCAGAAAAGTGCCATCCTGTTTTCAAGTCTGTTATTACATGCACGAGAAGCAAATTACACCGCAAAAATAAACCTTGCGAAACTCTCAGTTGCTAAGTTTTGACTAATGGAGAATAAGATTGTATATTTTCAGTTCACAAAAACAAAATGATCACTAGAAAAAAACATGTATGTCATGTTTACATTCTCTCCTCATTTAAACAGCCAATCTTTACAAGGCAAAACCTGTGTGTAAATAGTGTCTTTTAGCAAACAGCAGTAATTAGATATAGGCATTTGGCATTCACACCAGTTGCAAATTAAAGAAGAGCGCTTCCTGTAAACAGACAGTGAGAATGTGTCTACATCATTAGCGTGCCACAATTATAACATAGCAGCTAAAGATACATCTCCCTCTCCCTTGTGTGCCCTTACTGGAACAAATCAACTCCGACTGTCTTTATTCAAATCAAAGAGGATTTAGATGTGAATTCAAATGCTACAAAACAACATCTCTATAAAAACAAGAGTACAGCTGCAATGTACAAAATCACAACTTAGGTCATCTAATCTAATGCATGCATATGATAAATCAATATGCACATTATGCAAATACGACATAGGTTACTGTGTAGCCATGCCAAATGACTGAATCACTTGTGATAGTAAGGGCATACTGGGTCACTAAATTCAAATCTATTTCTTAGAGGCATACATTCTCAGCTTATTCGACCAAATAAACTTTTGTCCAGTTGACAAATTGAATTTCTCCTTTCGCCATGGATTCTACCTGGACGACTGAGGGATTTTACATATATTCTCAGCTTATTTACAATCGTCAGTGATATAATTGTGTTTTTGTTTTTTTTTTGTTTTTTATAAAGGTGTCAACAGCCAAACCGCTGTCAATAAAAGCATGTGGTTTGGAGAAGAATTTCACTTTGGAAGAAATTAGACAGTTTTATGTGTTAAATGTCACCAATTGTCTGTTTATGTTTGTAAAAGCAATAATAAAACCCATTTGAATTTTGTTTTTGATCAGAAGAAATAAAATCAATTCAAAAAAATGAGATTTAGCAACATAAAATAATAATAATAATAATAATAATAATAATAATAATAATAATAATAATAATAATAATAAATGTGATAAATATTTTTGCACCATTACCAGGCCTATAGGATGAATATGACAAAATCAACCAGGATCAACCTGAATTCAAACCTCGGACTAGTCTCATCCCATCACCTGCGGCTGTTACCTTCTCACACATTTGATGTTCAGTGAAGCCAATAAAAAAAGATTGTCAAAACAAGAGCCAGCTTCACGTGTGAATGGAGCAGGGCTGGAGAGGAGGAAGTCCCTGTGTTTACCTTCATGATGTTACTCTTTCTTCCAGCTGACCCAAGTGATAGGGTGACACCAGCCCTAATCCTAAAAGCAAACTCACCCTTCACTCTGAGAACATGATACAATTTCCTCTTTTTAGACAGGGGCAAACTCGGGCCATGCTGTGTTTGGTTACCACCTATGAGGCAATAAAAGGCTATTCTGGAACATCTTTTTCGGTCCCTTAGTCATTTCACATGTGTGAGAGTGTTGGACGACATCATAAAGGTGGGATGTGATTGGACAGGGTAGCTGACGTGTCTTTTTCCCAGGCAGATAGTATTGTTTGAGTAGCAGTAAAACTATTCAAGTATGGATAAACACTGCTACTATGACATTAATTTATCTATTTTCTATAAAATTCAGGATAACTAATGTGTAGCACAGGACTTTTTTGCACTAATGTTTGCACTATTTTTTTTATACTGGGTTGTAAATATCCAGCTGTGTTGTATATATCTTAAATGTCTACTTAAAATTTTCTGTGCTGAAGTGAGACGCTTTCAATCTCACTGTGCGTATGTATAATGTAAATTGTACATATGAATAGTGACAATAAAAGGCATTCTATTCCCACATATTGGTTGCTACTTAAACTTAGTCATTTGACCACATGCTAATATGAAAGAAACTTTTAGTATTGAAAGGATATGATCTTGAATTAAAAATATAGTTTTGTTATAATTGTGGTATTGACATACAATTTGACATTTTAACATTACTGTTAATTCACTTTTTGACATTATTAGCATACTTTGAACTGCACCTACCCTTTTTTTAAAAACGTTATTTTACTTTTCTTTTTTTTTGCATTAAGGATTTATGTTTTTGCAGATCAGCATATATAGCACCTACTCAAGTCTAAAACAAGACGGAGCACTGTGATTTTTTTTTTTTTTTACATAGATAGATCCCTTATACACCCCTGTGATCAGTGTCAAAATGCTTTAACATGGTTCACATCGCTTTTCTAACTCAGCCTTCTTGTTCGGCTGCTCATTTCGCTGCTCGCCTCTTTGAATCTTTCTACTCCTCCATATCTTCCACACTCCGAGGAATCAAAGGCAGAGAAACGTGTCTAGCAGCTACTGTACCCACACACACACACACACACACACACACACACACACACACACACACACACACACCTGCAGTAACCCAGGCAGGCAGCAGACTAATCACCACAGACTCATAGCTTTTATCTAGCCACAGACTCTTGCATTTAAACTGATTAGAGCAGAGCTGGACACCCATAAGACAATTACTGGACCTGGGATGCTCCTTGATAATGTCTCGCCATCGTCTAGACAACCTTGAATAACCACTCAAATGTTACGGATTGGTTTGCAGTTAGCAGGAATAAATGAATCCATATGTGTTCGGTTTCATAGTGGAGTCAAATCAAGAGTTTGTTAGCAAAAATAAATGAATAAATAAGAAAGAACGAAAAAACAGACAAGCGCTCTTTAAAATAATTTGCGTTTTCAAAATCACAAACATTATTCCATCCTTTTGAGCAAATCCCCTCAACGATACTGCTATTAATAGTATGTGTAGAAGGTATCAAGAAAAACAACAACTTTGTGACAAATTTTCAGAACGGAAAAATAAAATGAACTTTTCTACTCATACTAGCTATAAAGTATGAGTAGAACTGGGGCAGCACAATAATGGCAGAAATGTAACTTAACAGTAACTCTTTTTCAATTTAAATTGTTCAATTATTTGATAGTTGTAGTTCCAATTTGACACAGTCGATTTTATTATCAGCTGCAGTTGAAATCTATACATTTATGGCACATTGGCGTGAAATCAAAAGTTTAAGACAAAAGCTAAGCAGTGTGATTATGCAGCTCTAACTATAAATCATAATAATAATAATAAAAAAGATGAAATTGGTATTACTACAGCATACTAGATTAGACTAGACAGAACATATCCCCACAAACATGAACACATACTCAGTCATCCTCTTCCGGTCTGATGGACAATGGGACCAATTAGTGGGTGACTTTGAGGAGGCCACGTGAAGCCCCGTGATTGGACGAATGGACTGGCTGCTGATTGGTTGGTGTCCCTGTTTGCCCGCCCCAGGCCTGGAAACTGGCCAAATAGGAGACAGCAATCAGTACATTTTTTTGCAGCCCCTCGACCTCATTTGAGGGAACATAGGTCACACCATAGATAAATAGTTGAATGAATATTGTAGCAAAATCAATATGGATGACAAGCAATGACGTGCAGCGTGGAACTGGATGGAGCAAATGTTTATCATCTATAAGTTTGCCCGAACGGAACAACAAAGAAAAAAGTTGGGACTGATAAATATAATAGCTTTGTGAGCATTAACATCCATGCAATCCATATGGAAAAAGGCAGTCTTTAAATTGTACAATATCTTTTGCATACTGTGTGTAAATTACTTGGACAGTGAATAAAGTTTCAGGACAATGTTTGAATAGTGTGTGTAATTAAATTCAAGCTATATATAGGCATGGTAAGCTTAACCATTTTGGGAAAGCTAGACTAAGCCTCTTTTTTACAATAACAAAACCTCCAAGAAAAAACACAAACCAGACACCTCCACATCTCAGCCCAGTTCCCAGACAGTAGAAATGTATGCAGACAGTAACATATAGCCTAACAGGGAGCTGTTTGCCTTGGCCGGGCTCACTCTACAAATGGTCTGGGTAATTGGTGATACATATCTAATATCGCCAGTCATCGCCTCACTCCCTGGATGTTTCTGACGCGCAGAGAGGGAAGCCCTGTAGCTTCAAAAAACCCCAGTCAAAACTCTGCTCTCTTCCCCTGCTCCACACTGCAGCTGCCCCGTACTGTAGCCTTCGCACGCCAGGCTCTTGGAGTAGCCACCGGGAGTCCTTACAAATTCACACAGCAAAACAGCACTACTTTATACTGGCAGAAAGAGCGGAGGGCCCGGTCATGTCCATAAGGGGACCCCCACCATCGCACGCATATATGATCTGTTAGCTTTTCCCCTGCCCTCCGAGTATTTCTGTTCATAGAAAAAGCATGATCCAAAGTCTCAACCAGCCTACTTCTCCAGAGGGCTTCTATGGATACAACAAAAAGGCCTGTCGGTTAGAAGCTAAAGCTAGTAAAGCGCTGAGCTAATAGAGTGGGACTAATTAACTACAGGGTCAAAGCATGTTTACAGAAATGTCCCTGAGAAACAAGAGCAGGGATAGAGAATGTAAAATGTTTTCTTGTGTCTGCTCCTATGGGAGACGAGAGAGACACCCAGGAACAGTTTTAATGACATGTGTGAAGCAAATGCGATCCTCCCTTCATTTTGAAAGACTGCCAATGAAATTTAGAGTTTGAAAATATCATTGTGGTTGAAGCAAAAGCACCTATTATGAAGAAGATGCCATATGAGGATTGTTACCACATGTGAGGAGTCTCTCGCATTCTACAGTGTTTACTCCTTTGGCTTCTTGAGAATTCTTTGTTCATAACATCTTGAAACAGTATAAAATTGATCTGCTCGAGTAAATAAACCAATAAACACGTTAAGCTGCTGATATTAAAATCACATTCAGGGCTGAGAGCAGTGGTATACAAACTAACACTTATCCCGACACTCGATGGGCGCAGATACTACTACATTGGGATGATAATTGTTTAATTTTTTTTCCTTGTTGATTTTTCCAGTTTATGTTTAAAAATTGTAATTGTGAATGTAATAAGTATATTACTTAAGTACATTTTAAAGGGGATACTTTTTTATGTTTACTTCACTATATTTGAGAGCAAGTATCTGTACTTTCTACTCAACTACATTTTTGAACAGGAGTTCAAGTTTTTTTTTTATTGTCTAAGACCTGCTGAAAAGACTGAGAGGTTCGTAATTTGAACAAACAAAAATATACAAACACAGCTAGAAAAATATTAATGAAATCGTCAATTGAGCACAAATCACTACATTTGAAGCTTTATTACATCTCAAACTCTTTAAGAACATTTTTAACCAGGTACTTAATATATTTACTTAAGTCGTTTTTAAGTCTTTTACTTGAGTATTTATTGGCTCCGGTATCTGTACTTTTACTACTTTTACTAATACTACTACTTAATTGTTCTTTTAAGTAACAAAACTGAGTACTTCTTCCACCACTGCTTATATCAAATTAAATGTTAGGCTAACCAAGGAGATACCACCAGATATAGTGAGCAAAGTTAGAATGAATCAAATAAAGGGCGTGCATAAAACATGGGATAGACAAAACAAAGAAAGTAAAGGATAAACAAAGGGAGCACTTTAGCGCGAGTGGGAAGTATGACAGAGGAGCAGAGGATCATGAAAGAGTGAGATGGAGAGAGTAGGTGGAAAACAGGGACAAGCGGAGAGGAGAGGTAGGAAGCAGAGAAGATGAAAGAGGGAACAAAATTAGGGAAGAGTGAAGCTGACAGGAAAAAAACAAGGGCAAGTAAAGTGGCAAACATAAATAACCTGCTTACTGGGATAACAGAGACACTGACACACAATTTAACCAAGCCCAAATGACATGGCATAGCACTTAGACTGTATATAGCTTAGAACTGTCCAAAATGTAGCCTGCTGTGCTATGTTGTCGCGCCTATATCAGCTCTAGGACTATATAAAGAAACACAACACTTATTTACAACTTTGTGTTATTTTAATATTTTAGTTTAGTCCATAGGGAGTGTCATATTTGATTTGATACTTAATATTTAATACTTAATGTTTGTGTATATGTGCATTGAAATCAACCATGTTAAACATCTAATCCATGTTAAACCACAAATTATCATAACACCGTCAAGTAGTAGTAAATACATTATGAAACATTTTATGAATATCTTACTATACTGAACTAAAAAAAAAAGATGCCATGTGATGCCAGCATTACATTGGATTTACCACCATAACTTCATGTAACACAACAGGACATGACTCATTACCGAGCAGCTCAGACCCCATGTAAACTGTCTAATTCCAAAAACACAGCTCCAAAAATATGTCTGACACAGTGAGGAATGCTGAGAGCAGGGAGAAGATCACAGAGAGTAAAAGAGGTGGTCCCAATGTACAGGGAGGACCTATAATTGGAAATATGTGAAAAATGAAGTGTCAGTTCAGTCAATATAGGTCAAAGGTCATAGGAGCAGAGCCAAACTCAGCACAGAGCACACTCATTAGGCCGACCAATCAGACGGCACCTGGCTGCCCCTGGACCATTAGCCATCAGCGGTACATGCACAATATGGCGCTTGTAGTCTGTCTAAATCCCAAAATATTTGATCAGATTTAAGCCCCCCTCTGTCTTAGTCTAAAGGAAGACAAGAAACGCAGGATTCTTAGGACAAAGATAGACAGACCAGTGTTACAAACGATCAGTCATTCATGTGGAAGGCGCTCCCGGCAGAGGCACCCCTGCAAACTGCTCGCCTTGACATTGCCTTCAATAATAAATGAAGTTGCTTTTTTGCCTACAGTTTGTTGCACCACCAACAACCAAACTCCCATCTTCAACCTTAAAGACACACTGAAGCAGACTGGTGCATGCCCAGAACAGTGAGGTTAAAGACTGACAGCACATGGCCAGTTTACTGTAATGCTGTACTGTAAATGCTTTGTCTTCTTTAGGTGATATAAAAACACTTACGGTCTTGACCTGCCATGACTACTGACTGCAAGCTAAGGCATAAGAATGTAAATGTTGTTACTGTAAATATATTAGTCCAATATCAATATTTCTTGATATAAGAAGGGGTTTCCCAAATATCTGTATCGTTTATATATCAAACATGCCTAAAATACATTACTCTCAAAGAAAATGAACTGCTTCCAAGGATGTAGCGATTACTTCAATCTTCCAGATGCAAACGTATTCCCAATAACTGTGATGTTTTTACAGCTAAAGCTACTAAATTTATAGAAGATGTATAACAATCAACATCTATTTCCTCAATCTATAACAATAATAAAAAAGTCTCCTTACCTTGTTCACTGCTGTTGTCTCCACTGTGCGATGTGTGTCCCCCGCTGGAGGGCCCTGGCGTCCCCCCAGAGCGTGTGGATGCCGTGTCGTCATGGTCTCTGTTCCAAGACGTCTGCGGGAAAGCAACAGGCCAGGTTAGCAAGTTCACATGACATCATCATACGGGCAATTGAGTTTGTTTGTAAATACACGTATGCACGGTATGTTATGATCTTGGAACAATAAACCATGCATTTTTATACACACAACCATCCAAACTATATTCATAATTTGCACGCTTTTGGCCGATACTGTGTGAGCGAGCAACCGTTTTATAGAATGGATTATAGCTGAGAAAAGGCCAGGATGAATAAGCCAGTGAACATGTTGTCTGAGTTCCCAGCTTTCTGAGGCATGCGATCCACGGCTGCCTCCATTTGGCTCAAAGTGCTAGCAGATGAAAATACAAAACAGTTACAAGTTAACATAGGAGCAGAGACTGATGTCATCTCAGTACAGCACACTACTCTGTTGCTGTCCAAAAGAATTATATAGGCTAGCATAGAGCTGAGTCTATAATAAGGAAAAGAAAAACCAAGAGCAAAACATGCATAAAATAGATCTGGAAGTTACGTGGGTATGGAAAAGCAAAATGAAAAAAATATAATGACACAGTATGTGGTCAACAACTAGCCTATATTGTGACATAACACAAGAAAAACTACTATACACAAATGTTTATACTTGCGGGTTTGCTGCTTAGAATCTAAAGGGGATAAAGTAAAAAAGAAAAAAATGGAAGAAAATATCCTAAATATAGGAGGGATTGGATTAGTTTTTTGTTTTTTTTGTTTTTTTTACATGGAGCAGCTATAGAAAGACACCCCTAAAAGATCTACAAAAAGTGTAGATTTATAAAGGCAGCAAAAAATAAAGACAGCTCAGCAAAACTGTACTATGGAGTTGGAATGTTGTTTTTCAAATCGTAGGATTTTACAGAATTTACAATAAGAAAAATTCTGACTCTACAGCTTATTTTACACCACATTTTCTTTTACACCACATTTCAAATTCCACAGTTAATTTTTTATCCTTTTTCTTTAAGTTAAATTATAGTTACTAACAAAAACAAATGCCTGCAAAAAATAAAATAAATTAAATTAAATAAATACAAATTTTGATGAAGTAACCAGCTCATCTTTATCCAAATTATTTGGTTTCCACAGACTTTTCCTTGTGCGTTCGTTGTGCACATTTGGGACAGTGAAAAATGAAACATTGTGCATGACTGAGTGGGTCCAGAGCATGCAATGAGGTAATCAAGACCACATGCCCAGTATACAAACAGTTAACACAGAATAGGTTGTGTATTTTAAAACTCCTCTCAATACAATGAAAATGAAAAATTAGTAAATCTTGTTTATTCAGATCTGTATGAATATCTCAGCGGGACCCTTGGGACCCTTTGTGGTACATATTTAAAAGAAAAACAAGCCTGCAAACCTAAACTTACATAGAGCTGTTGTTTAAGTTTTCATTCTGTAAAACCTGCTCTCTTTTAAAATATAATTACCAAGTGGTGCGGGGAAACTCTTGTATTAGCTGTAATTGAACAAAAGAGTGCTATGCCTGCTGGGAGGTGAACGCAGAGGCCCCATGGGAAAGGGGGCGGAGCTCAGACAGGGCCTGGTGGCATCTCCATGGGGAGGGGGAGTTTATTTATAATCACAGGCTGCCTTTGGACCAAACAAGCCCAGCGCTGATCTAACATGCAATTAATATGTGCGGATAGGAACACACAACCTGGCATTCCAGCACAGCCTTTATGTTACACATGCTTACTTACACGCTACACAAGGTGAACACAACTGTACAAAAGTGCTAGTCTTATTGTATCTTTTTATTCTGTTTGGATTTTTTGTTGAATGGTCAGTAGGCCCACACACAGTTAATGAATATTTTGGTGATTCAATGCACTAAATTATAAGTGTCTGGTATTTCATTAATTACAGTTTGTATGGTATTTGCCATTGTAAGGAAGAGTCAGTGGCTTCAGAGAGTTGTAACTGCTGAAATATTTACATCAGGAAAAGAAAGTATTATGGGGGCACTATAATCTTGTAACCTTTGTATGCAATGTAGATCTCTGTAAAAGAAATTGATTAAATTAATACAAAAAGTATATATATATTCTTCACTAAGGCAACCACATATGTTATGATTTATGAATAGGCTCTGTGACTTCAACACCTGGCTTTGGTCCAGCTTATACTCTGCCCATAGTTGTTGGTATAGACCTCAGCTATAAACCCATACAGAAATAAGAAAACAATGTAGGATTGTGCAGTTGTTGGTGAATTACACAGTGGTTTTTAATAAAACAAACAACTTTACACAGTGCATTTCTAAAAACCAGTCAGACTTTTGCACTCGTGCACCTTCCACAAACACAACCTACAGCATTTTCCTTGTGTCTAACACCAGACCACACCTTGACACAGAAATAACATCTATAGAGCCAACGACATGACTGCAGCGACAAGAGAGGCCCACCTATGAGTTATGGCCTATGTAAATCCACATAGGGTGAATATATGCATAAACAGAGACTAGGAGAGAAAGAAAGAGAGAGAGAGAGGTACGCTTGATTTATTCGGCGCCCCGTAATGAGTCGCCCTGGATTTAGTCCCTCCTGTCTGAGTCTGACTGTGTGTGTGTCTGCTGTGGGATTGTAGATTAATTCAATGCTTAATTGTTTAGGAAATTCCATTTTACACATTGTGTTGTGCTTTAGCTAAACTTCTTAAACGTGCCGCACAGAGCTCAGGCTGTTCAAGCAGCGTACATACCTTTTTTTCATTAGCATTTTTCTCCTCCGCTAGCCTTAATTCGCCATGAAAAGATTTTCCTTGCTGGAAATTCTGATTCCGCTATGATCGGTGAGGCATTCCAATCCAGTGCATTCTCATTGTGCTGTGTCTAAGATGTAAGCGGGAGGGGTGTATGGGGTCTCACAGTGCCATATCATACAAGCACTCATGCAAGAAATGTTACTTTGCCAATTCATTTTTAATAATAAAGAAAATGGCTAATGCTGTGCTCAACTCCTGACTGTTAATGATTTTGGTCTGCACTTAAATACACTGTGGCTATTTTATGTTATGTTATTTTTTTTTTAATGATATGAGTTCAGGTCAATGGATAAAATATTTTTTTTTACATTAGCCAATACCAGTTCAGTTGAAATTAGTCATGAAATAGAACATAACCTTATAAATCAAATCTAATCTTATCTTTAAAAAATGATTCTATACAGAAGTCTTTACTCATTTCTTTCCACAAGCCTTAATCTAGATGATTGAACTACTCGAATGCCCAGAATGCTTTGCAGCCCCTGAATTCTAGAGAACACACTTTTTGACCTTTTCAGGTTTTGGACAATACATGGTGCTACAGCCACAATATCTCCTCACACTTTCTCTGCTCCAGCAGTGAAAGCTCCTTGAAAGGGTTATTGTGAATCTATGTTTGCTTTTCTCTCACTGTGACTAGAGCAGGATCAACCGGTGTGATAACCAACCGGGCCGGTGCTCGTCCAAACTACATCTTGCTTCTTTCTGTGCACTCTCCAGCACCTCTCCTCCCCAGACTGCCATATTAGTGCTCCCCAAAGAAAAGAAGGGGTGATAATGGTATGCATCGTGCAAGGAGGGGGAAAAAAAAAACTTGAGACTGCAAACCCCCATGTCCCCTCCCCTTCCTCCTCTTCACTTTAACAAAGAAAAGAAGAAATAACCTTATAATTGCTGAAGGGGCTGAGAACTAAACCAGGATTGTGTCTCTTGAGTGTGTTAAAGTATGCTATGATGAATAGCCGTCAGGTACTCTTAAAACTAGTGGGTTAACCTCATAGAGACATGCAGAGATAATAACATGATCAAGATAATTACCCACACTTTCAGAGTCCATTTAACAAGACACGGTGAAAAGTCACAAACTGAATCCTTGGTATTTTTTCCCCACTCCACTTCAAAATCCTTGTTTACTCAGCGTGAGCTCAAATCCAAACAAATACATTAACTCTAGTGCTCTCTACCTAACCCTAAACAAAGCGTGAATGTGCCTGTGATTTCTCAATGATCTGTGTTCTTTTAGCGTGGGTTTATGCGTTAGCCTATAGCCTTGCGATGGGATGTTCTGGGAGAATCCCTTGGAGATGGCCTATTTGTGATGAGGGCTATTGTCAGGAGCTTGCAGGGGGTTAAAGGGGGAGAGGAACTTTCCATTAGCTAAGTACACACATGTTAAGCCAGGTTATTGTTGACTTAGCCAAAGAAACCGTGGCAGGCTAGAATAAAAGACAATGTGCTGCAAGTCTTAACCAATATGCCAAAATCTGAAAACTGATCTTTCTACAACCATGCAAGTTTTAACATAGGAATCGTGAGGGTTCAGAGAAATATATTTACTGCATATGATGATTTGAGCAAATGTTTTTATTCTTTGATGTCTTTTGGATCTGGATTTACTTAACCAGAATCACCCCTACTTGCTATTCCGCCACAATAATGAAGAAGCTAAGAAACACACAAGTCACGTGGTCACCTCTTTGTATCACTTGTTGAATCCTTAACAGCCGCCCCACATTCAGTCCCCATTGGAAAACGAGGGGAGCTCTTGGGAGAGGAGAAAAGGAGGGGGGCGAGTGGGGGTCAAACCTCGTCTCTATTCAACTACAAAAGACGCTATTACCCACAATCACCAGCGAGATTCTGAAGTTTGTATTAGATCTAGTGGCATGCCGCTATAAGAGAGGGAAAAGTAAAGAAAGTGTGTGCCGTATGCTTTGACCGTAACTCAATCCACAGAGGAGCGAGAGGTGGAGAGATAGTGGCACTCTGATTAGGAAAATAGTGTCTGACCCCGACAGTGTCTGTTTCCACTGAGTTCAGAGAGAGGCAGGTGTCATTATGTGAGCGAGCACTCACCTAAACTAATGCTGACCTGCTCCAGCACAACTACACAAAACATAAACAGATAATGTTATCAGGACACCAACATCACATCCTTTGTTTAGGACTTGGATCACGGTTCAGAGGGAATAGCTTGTTACTAGAATATGTATTTAAAACACACAATCTTCATTTTTGCTGACTATTGGATTTAGGATTTTTGTTCATTTACTGAGGTTACAAAGAACTTATTTCAAAGGGCACTGCATTGCATGGCTCAATCAAAGTGAGGCGTGCTCAAGACAGCAGAGTCCTCATACACGACTATGAGTTGTGTTCTGCTCTGCAGCTCTGCTGAGACGGGCCCCTCAGAGTTTATTAGCAAATTGCCGGGCCCCTCCCAGAGCTCTCTGTGCAATTAAAGACAACTGTGCAAATGACGAACAGCAGCATGGAAATGCTCTGCGCTTCATGTTGCTCAAGTCTGGACTGAGACTGAACACATTCCACGAAAACAGGCAATCAGCATACAGCAAGAGAACAGAACAACTTATCATTTATAATGAATACAATTATGAAAAAGTTTGTGTTTATTTATTTTAAACTTTAAATGCTTAGATAAAATAAACTATTAACAGAATAAGAATATTAAAACAAATTCTTTGGGCTAAAAGAGGCTAGTGCTGTTCTCCTCAGAGTGGTAGGGAAAGGGTTAAAAAGTCCAACTGGTGCTAACCAGTCACTCCACTCACATGGCACCTGAGGGGGGTGCTGCATTTATCAGGCCGGTCTGAACACACACACAGCGTTGTGCACATGAAAATAAGCATGCATGTGAACAAGAGCATGCCCGTGAACATCACTGTGCACGTTTGGACACAAACATGCAGCTTATGCATTGCTCACAGCCCCACATGAGTTTCACTCAAACAGCACACTGGAGAGGGTAAGCCCAAACTGGCTGGGCTGCATTCACAAGCTGGAGCAGAGCTCGGTGACTTTTTCACCTCTCAGCTCTGCTTTCTTTTCAAACGGCCCAGCGTCACTCTATAGCTGCCTGCATAGGCGGGCTGACTAAACAAGGGCAGATCCTAAAGACATGTAAAGAAGATTCAGAATTCAGTATTACTCTTATGACGCTGAGTGCATAATGCTGCACAAGTCAGTCTGTTGGATTGTTCACTTTAATCAATTCAAAGTATTTTTTCTCTTGACATTTTTTCTCTTCTGCCACAGTCGCCTCACTGGAATAAATTGGTTTATGAATAAATGAGCTGGCTTTCTCTGTCTTGTTAACATTGTTCTTTTGTGCAAATTCTCAGCATTTCTTTCCAGTCCACTTCAACTTTATGCCCGAGGGCATATATTAAAAATACATATGGAAAAAGATAATGCACACACATCTCAAATTTGTCAAAGATTTTACGCACCCACAACTGCAGATACATTGCATAAAATATAGTACACATTCAAAATATTCAGTCACAAGTAAGACATGAAAAGCAGTGCCAAAAGACTGACAACACAAGTATTCGGCAGAAGCATGCAGCCCATTTATACACACTGCTGCTGTGGACACCTAACCCTCAACAGCACACATCAGTCAAAACGTTCCCCTCAAATATCAACTATTCATATCACTCACACAATTTACACAAAAGCACTTGTGGTTTGCCATTATTGTCTTTTAAAAAATACAGTTTTATTAAAAATAAGTTTTGATCTTTTAGTAAATAATAAAATCATCAATTCCTCAAGCACAACACAATTTTTTTCTTATACCTGAACATCGCAGGAATTTAGTTATTTATATTTCTACACAGTGTACAGTATAAAACATACGCCTCTTTGATTTGACTGTAAAAAAGTTGTGACATCTTTATTCTAACATTAGTACATTTTTTCAAAGATGCATGGTGTCTGTGTTATTTAAATGTTCTATTTGAATAAATGCACTTTGATCTGCTCTTGTTTTTATACAAAAGTGCATTACTGCACCTGTGTAAAAGGGCAGTGCTGAGCCTTCAGTTTTATGGGTCTTCTTCTCTCATGGGCCATAGTCCTGCCCCCTCTTTTGTCTCTCAGTCCAACACACTAATCCGAGGTCTGCACTTCACTCAGAACAGCCACTCAAAGATATGGAGGTCCACAGATTTCAATTATTTAGCCAAATCCCTTCATTATGTTTAATGTGACACCATCAAACTAATCCCTTTAATTTGGATCCTTTATTATTTTTGTATCTGTTCACCTTTTACACTTAGCCAAGAAGAGATACTCATCCACAAACTTTTAAGGGGCTAAAATTCAGATTTGCATAGATCTAATCACCCAGGCAGAAGTTATCATTATTTAACTGTAATGTATGGACCATTAGGGTCATGGCTGTGCTCACACAGTCCAGTGTCCCTAGAGTACCAACAGCCACTGGAGCACATAATGAAGCCTGCACTTATCTGTGATATCGGAACAAAAGGAAACATTCCCTAATCTACCTTTAATGCCCTCAATTGCGCAAAATAGGGGAAAGGGGAATCAAGCGCCTTATTTGTGCTGAGGCTGTGTGCTTGGAGGGAAATGGGGAAGAAACAGGGAGGGTGTCTCGATAAGCAATGTGCACTCATGTCTAAGAGAAAATACTGACAAGACGCGTAATGAACTGTGAACTGCACAAGAAGAGACCATAACACCTAGCGACTCTTTCTTCCCAGCATGCCGCTCTTTCAGTATTACAATAGAATAAAATATAAAACGTGCCATAACTCAGAAAAAGACCTTGAGTGGCGCTAAATTAAAATCGACACGGAACAGGTCAAGCTGATGGCGCCGCTTTTGAAGCTAATCTTCCCAGGTCGGATCTAGGATCAAGTCTTAATGGGCCAATAATAGCAACATTATTCTGAATATTTTACATTCAGATGGATAGAAAGGACTTTAATCATATGCAAATAACAGCACCGAGGAGGAGTGCAGAATATGTGAAGAGCCATACCTGATCTAGGGCCACCGAGGATCTCGTGATTTCCTCGCTGTCTGATTTGGAGCCGCCTTCTCTGTCGTCTATGACCAAGTCAATGGGCATCTTTCCTTTCAAGCAGCTGATATACCGGTGACAGAAATTATCACACAACTCGTGCACCTGGGAAGAAAAGAACACCACTCGTACAAAGTTTTTTTTTTTTTCTTTTGCGTAAAAGCGTAAGAATTCCAAACCAGTACAAAAAGCGTTCAAAGCATTACAACGCTGGATGCTTGTTTCCTATTACAGCAATCTACATATTTGACTTTATTGCACGCACGAGCCAAAAGATTGAGATATCTTTAAAAATTGGCATTGACAAGAGGAGTACAGGGGCCTGAACGCACTCAACACGCGTGTTAAATTCATCACTGGTGCCTGCCCCGGGTAGTGACCATTACATCAGAGTGACACTGACATTTAACGTAAACTGTTTTATTATGACATTATTACTGCCTGCCCTGAGCAATCGTATTCCTCAGCCTTCAGTATACATTTTTGTAACTTTATTTTCATACATTTGGTCACGTTTGATATTCATATAAACTTGTCACTGTCCTCTATGAGCTAGAACACAAATCACAGTTTTACGCCCGCATCACTCCTCTCCACAGATGGTGCCTGAGGCCTTTTGCCCTCCGCAAAATCACTTCAACAATCCAACAAAGTTTACTCATACGTTTAAGCCTGCGTGTCATCTCTGCCAGAATAAAACTTCATTAAACACGCAGCGCGATCTGGCCGCAGAGATATCCGTTCCAGTTGTAACAGCTTGCGTCGTGATTAAATATGTGGAAGAGAAACGGCCCCGTGATTGATTTTGACGCTAATTATAACCGACTTGCAAAAATACATTTATGCAAATGCACCCCATAGGTCTGAAGTGGCAGCGCCGCGAAAAAGACCCAAAGACTCATACCTTCTCCAGCTCCAGCAGATGAAATCGTAGAACTTGGATGGCTTGTATCATCTGAAAAATTAAACAAACCAATTAAAATCAGTCCAGCGTGACAATTCCACATCCTGACCAGAAAATATTTTCTCAAAGCAGAAAATGTCAGGAAATGTTTGTTGTGCCCGTGCTTTTGCGTAAAACAAAACACAACATGTGCATTATTGGTGAGTCTTTACAGTGAAACGCAAAACAATGTGGACGCTATTAGAGAAACAGACATGTGCAAAGTATGCGGGGCGCAAGTTTCCAAGCGCTGTTCAAAGCTCAGTGACAGACAGGACTGCTGCACAGATGAGAGAACTTCACCCACAAATGTTCTCAGTTTCATACAGACGCGACTCACGCGAGCTTCTCCACGCGGAAAGCACGGGTTAGAGTACCAAAATATTATGGAAAATAATAAAGTTCTTACCAGGTTGTCCAACTCTGGATTTGATGAAAATAAAGGTTTTTCTGCCCGGATCTGGAAAAGTTGAACCGAAAAAGCTGTCAGTTTAAAGTTAGAATCCCAAATTAATAAAACATGAGCATCATTTTTATTTATTTTATTTTTTTTTACAATTTATTCTACAAAACATTCAACACATTAATGTAGGTTTTGTGAATACTAAAATAATCCAGGGTGCAGCCAGAGCAGCTCAGAATCCCAAAATGAGGATTAAAGTGCAACTTGTGCTGACCTGTTTTGCAAACACTGCTATGTCTTCATTGAAGGACTCGGACGAACACACGTCTCCTCCCGCCACGCCGGGCTCTCTAGGGGTGCACGTTGCTAATTCACATTTCTCAAAAATCAGTGCAAGCAAAGGGAACAGGGGGTGCCTGTATGAGAGCACACACATAGACACACAACGTTAAATGTCAGAGCGGAACTGGGGTCAGCACACGCGGCTGCACTGAGCAGCCGTGCCTTTCTTCCACGAGAGTCCGTGGGGACCGAGCTGCCGCTCCACGAGCTCCGGGACAGAGCGCGACCAGCGCGCGCTCGTGTGATTACATCTTGACGCTCCTTCACTCAGCTGCTCTTCTGTTGTGATTGTTTTTACTTTATATGTTGGGATCACCTTGTACAATACTTTATCATGTCTAGGATGCCAAGGAGAAACATACACACACATGCAGCAGAACACCACTTTATAAGCTTTATTAATTTGGGGAAAATATTTGTCAAAGTGGTTTAATCTTTCATTCAAAAATCCGGGAAATCTTAACTACTTAACTCTTTTATGAGAACAATATGAATTCAATAGATTTAATTGTAAAAGTAAAATGTTTCTATATTTTACTAAAAGTCAAAAGCCATGTTGTGAAACTGCATTTTCCACAGAGTACGCTATAGCTTTATATCATGTGACACCTCGAGTATTTGTTCAGTTGTTTGTCGCTGAGAAACGTGTCAAACTTTGCTCTGACTTAATGGACAAAGGGCTGCAGGGGGAAACAAAACAAATGCTTTCTCTCGTTTTGCTCCATTCTTCTCTCTTCCACCCCTCGTGTTCCCCTGTGTCCCGCTGTACAGCCGCACCACTCACCCGTATATGGCGTCTTTATCTCTCTTGAGCGCGTCGTTCACGGAGGAGCCCATGCTGGGGGGCATGGTGTTTGTGTGTCCCGTGTGCGGATACTGGTGAGAGTGCAGCTGCGGCCCGTGGTTCAGGTGCACCGCCTGCATGGAGCGCGCGCCGTGCGGGTCTCCGTACATGGTGGTCGGGATGCCCACACCGTCCATCCCGTAATGGGGCAAATCTTCGTACTGCACGGAACACAAATACATGCCGGCCCACGGTCATTTCAGACGCACAAAACTTTTAGAATCATTTCTGTCTTAACTGACTCACGCGCGCACGCAGTTAAAATGCGTTACTTGAAAACTTAAAAAACAAGACATTTACCCCAAGGCTTTAAACTTTTCTACACTTTAGTTAAGTTGTAAAGTAGCTTACGAAGCATGACCTAAACAAGAGCAAACTGTGGGAACCGATAACTCTAATAAATAACCGGAGTATGGTCTATCCATATTAAATCTGAATTACTCAAAGTCGATTTTGGAGTAGGATTTATTATGGCACTTGTTAACGAAGCAGTGTGATTTGCAGTTTTCACAAATGTAAAAACAAATGTCTCCCACTTGTTAGAGACTGTGTTTACTCATTTTAAAGCCTCGTAACTGCAGAGCATGTTATTACACATCAAGCACTGTGATTATCAGGCAAATGTGAATTGACAGTGAGTGAACTTTTAGGGGTTAAAAAAATACATTTAAATGTATTATAAAAAATATTATAACTATTTACACAGTTTGCAGTACAGTAGTGGTGTAACAAGCCGGTTGTTGGAAAAATAGGAATGCTGAATAATAAAATAAAGTAGTTCCATGATGTGCAGCTCTAATCACTAAGCATGCCCCAGAGTGTTTATTACTGCTCATGGGAGAATAGGAAGTATACGTTCTCGTTGCATCTCCTTTAAAGTCAACCTAGATGATCTGAACAATTATAGCTATTTGATTGTGTCGGTTTCTTTTCAAAAATGTGCCCATACATGGCACCTACTCCCTCCCCCGTTTTGCCTCCAGTGAATGGCCTGTCAAAACTAATCTAAAAACATAAGCGATGTGAGATATGATCGTGTCCCCGGTGTCCCTTTGCGGGTTCTGTGTAAAATATAAGAATAATGAAAACTCTTTGTAGAATAGTTGACTGTAAGCCGGCCGTGCGTCCGCGCTGAGCTCCAGTGTGTGACAGCGAGCCACGTTACAGCGAGCGCCTAGACTGGGGAGAAACTTTTGCAAAGACGCACTGAAAGAACGAGGGGATTGCGGTACGTACCCGTTGCGCCATAACCCTCCTCACTCCCTGATCGTCCTTTCACTTTAGATAAATCCTCTATGGGGCCAGGGTGGAAACGAAGCAAGAAAATCCAACTCAAAAGAAAAGATATGTCACACGAGAATCCCTCTTGTTGGCGGCGGAGCAAACCCCCGCTCCGTGTCTGCGGCGCTCTGTGGAAGTTTAGCCCAGGCTGGAGTGATAGGTCCTCGGCTTCTCCTTTTGGAGCACCAGCGCTGGGGCTTCCTTTGCTCCGGATAAACCAAAGCTCAAATCATACCAAAGTGGTCACTCTCATGTCTTTCTGCCACTTTGCGCTGTCAGTCAATAAGAAGAAATGCAGTGGGCTTGTCAAAAAAGTACCGGATGAATGATGGTCCGACGTGCGTCTCCACGGGATCGCAAACACCTCGCCGCTGCAGCGCACAATCACAGTTAAAAAATGAAGCAGCTCTCCTTTCGGTTTCTTTGATCACTCCCGTCTTCTCGCTTGATTTTCTTATGCAAAAGCGTATAGAGAAGATCAAGAGGAGGTGGGGTGATAATTCTGGCTTAGGCTTTTCTTAAAGGAGCCACGATCGATGCTGCTGCCGCTGCCGCTGCTGCGCGCGTCTCGCTCCGTACGTGTGCGCGTGTGTATATGTATGTCTGTCCGCGTGAGTCGCTCCAGTCGATTGTGTACAATGGATGTGTGTGTAGGAGCTGCTGAGGAGGAGCGGAGGATCTGGACCAGACTGCTGAAACCCGGAAGTAGTGGTGGCCATAACAGGTCGCGTCTTACACAACGCACCGGGCCGCAGTAAGTCGCGCGCAGAGGAGGGGGGAGTGGGAGGACCTAGAGGATCCCGGCGGAGGCGCACGGAGAGCATCGTCCAGGAGACGCGCCGTGCAGAAAAGAGTGCACAGAAAAGACTTCGTACTCTGCATAGCCTAGGCTATTTGTTCACATTCGCAAGCACAAAACTACAAAAAAAAAAAAACAACATTTGACTTTTGCTGAAGTAACAAGGCATGACGCCAAAGCGCTATGTACTCGATACATTGGTTATTGATTGAATATCAGTTTGTATTGATTAGCCTCTTTAACAGAACCCAGGCTTCAACAAAGATAGAACTTAATCACGATATATTGAAATTAGTTAATGCAAATAATCTACTTGTGAACTCTTATTATTGTACTAAGTGCTACTGCTAGAAAGTAACACCTCTAAAATAATCTGAAAGGATTTTGGAGGTGCGTACATGAGTTTAGTTGTACATTGCATTTACAGTTAATAAGAGTTATAAATACTGTGACAGCATACAGTCCGCTTGCCAAGCAGGCACCAAGTACTGTAAAGTGCCTTGATATTATTAGACAACGACCCAGAAAATGTACAGTGGAATCAAACAAGATAGATCAAAAGTAATAGCCTATAATATGAATATTGTATACATATTGTGTATGTATACAAAATTACTAAAGTAACAAACTAATTACGCCTAATTGATTAATCAATTTTTAATAGTAAAAGCTATCTAGGACTTAGGACTATCTAAAAAGTGTACTTGTGATTACACCTGATGTATAAATACACAGTTATTACATGTTGGTAATAATTAGCATAAAGTTAAAAGTTTCAACTCTCTAGGAGTGCATGTATCACAGTATTATTCCAGTGCCTTATTTCAAAATAGAGTTTATGTAGGCCTATAAATGTCCAGTATGAGAAGAAAAAACCTCTATTCTAAAATCTATGAATGAAAAGTATTGCAGAATGGAGACTACATAGTCCAGACCCTCGTGTGTGCAGCCGTTGTCGTGCGTCCCTCTCCCCCACAGCAGTGCGTAATGGGTTGCTCCAGTTTGACTTGGCTGGCCAATGGCAGACCGGCGCTGAGATGGGAGCCCTCTATTGGATCTTCACATGATCGATTGGAGGCTGATTGATCGCTCACAGGCCAGACTGGCGAAGAGGCGCACAGTGCTAGAGACTCTGGAGAGATAAACACGCCTGCACATCAACGAATGTTATCAGGAATTATAATAAGTAACATGTAAAGTTCATGCTTTGGTAAACATCCCCCATCATGTTTATGGCACCTATTTAAATAATGAAAAATCAATTATATTTAAATGTAAGAAGCTAAACTACTCTGTCTGTCATTTTCACTTGATATATTTAAGGAGAGGTTTTAGCTGAATGATTGAAAAATACAACAAGTTTTTTCAGTATCATTTAAAAGTTACAATTGCTTTTTTAACTTCTTTCAAACTGTTATGCAGACAAGACTTCGGATATAGCCATTAAAATAATCGCAGAAACAATTAAATTGGCATATATAGCTATCTTAGTCTATAACTAATATAGGCTAAATGAGTGCAAAACATTTTAAACCTGGTATAAATGTTGTTTATGTACTTTTTGTATGTTGTATTGATTCTTCTGTTTTGATCAATTTTCCTGTGTTACCCTGCGTTAGCTCGTGCTGGGGCACAGTGACAGCCTGTTTTTATATGGCGCGCCTAACCAGCCCAGTCCACTCATCGATCATGTGCCTTCGTGCCACAAACAGTGTCACAACACGATAATGCGGCTTTGCTCGTTTTGACGCAGGACCCTGGGCTTTTAAAGAGCCTTGCTGTTACAAGTCTATTCTCCAGAACACTGCGGACCACGGACCACACTCGCTCCAAAGCGCACCGGACTTTTACGCACGGCTGAACTTAGAATTTGGTGAGTAGCGGGATTTTTATATCTGCGTAAAAAAAAAGCAATGTCTTATTGTTTTACTAGAATAAAGGCAAACTGTTTTAAAACTTCACGGTTTTACATTAGAACGTTATTTAAACCACTTTGTGTAATTTAGGGCTTTATTGAATCACACATTTTGGAGGTATTAGGAAGAAAACGACCAACTGTAAAACAATAACAATGGCATTATAAAGTAATTAAGCCACTGTAATTACGCGCCATAAAGCGAACCCCAGTGCACTTTCCCTTCTCTCGCGCGCGCAGCGCCAGGGTCAGTGTTTTTTGGCTTCTTTAAAGACACCCAGTGGCTCATTTTGTGCTTAATCCGCTTTGCCCTGATGTTAACGCTACGAGTCGTTTCAATCAAATCAGCAGGTATTAACATGGAGACGGATGGATGTAATTTGACAGCATACAACGCAATCAGGAAAAGTGCGGCGAAAAAATAGGAAAGGTTCACACCGTCCACATTATTACAAAGTTTGATCAGTGATTAATAATAATCCGATTCACAAAATGAGTTTAGACGCGTAAAAAGCTTCGGTGGTGTCACGGGGTCAACCGTGTGGCGCTGCGCTCTCCGGCTGCTGGAAAAGGAACGAGGAGCAACTGGCAGCGCGAGGAGTCAAACGGAGGTCAAACTTTTACGCAGCCCCTGCAGCTCTTTGCGCCTAAACGTGTTGGGATCTGCAGCAAGGCCCTTCGTTCTGTTTTCTGTCCCTGACTTGCAGGCTGTGGTAGAGGATTTACCCGGCTTGTCCTACCAAAGCTTGAGTTTAATACCCAACCGGACTGGCCAAGATAAGCCTTATAGGTAATTCATGTATTGATTACTATGACTGTATTTATGTTGTAATTATGTTGTATTTATGTTGTTTATGTGGTAGTGAGTAGAAATAAGGCTATGTTCCCGTGTCTCTATGTAAATCAGTAGTTGTTATTATTATTTTTATTTAGAAGAAGAAAAAAAAAAGAGTAGGCGAACACCTAAATTCAGCGAAATGGTGATTGAAGAGTGTTAATAAATGTTATCCAGAATGTTGTTAATTAATGCCGTTCTCTCTTTTCTCCTCTTGTCCTCGTCCAGTGTGGCCCAAATATCAGCTCGGAGCTCCTCGTGCCGCTCACACGTATTACTGCTTGGCCATGTGCGCCTCCTCCCGGAGAAAACATGAATTACACCTGCCGCTCAGTACACAGATAAAACAGAATTTCAACAAAACAATATAAGATTTAAAATATAATTTTCACTTATAGGCCATGTAAAATCCAATCAAATTGTAAGAATATATTGAGGGATTTTCTTATGGTTTGCTTAATTTTATTTTTAGACTTAGACTTAGACAAACATTATTGATCCACAAGGGAAATTGTTTTGGGTACAGTAGCTCACTCAACAAATATAATATATAATATATAACAGAGGGTAAAGGAAAAAAAAAAAATTAAATAAGAAATAAAGAAGATGGAAATAAAGAAATAGATGGAATAGCAACCAAAGAGAAATATACCAATGTCAGATGAGACATAATTATATACATAAAAATAAAGATAATAAATATATATGTACAAATCAAATTTAAATAGAAAAGTAGTAGTCAAATATAAAATACAATATCAACTAAGATGTACAATACAATACCAGCTTTATACAGGGAGTATTGTCTATCTCTTGCGCAGGGGTGAGTTGTTGTACAGTTGTATGAAGTATGGTATGAATGTAGTCCTGTATCTCTCACTGTTTTACATAATTAAAATGACAAATGTTACTTAAATAATAATGCAAAAGTTTATTTTTCTGTCATATTTAAAGAAAATAAAACATGCTCAACCAAACTGAAATAAATATAAATACAAGACACAGCTGCAGCTACAAGTGTAGTAACCACAGTATTAAATCTATTCATGATAATTAAAAAAAAATTCTTTTGACAAATAAAAAGATTTTGGCATGATTGTTGTGATTGTTTTTATGTATTTATGTATTAGCCAGTGTTGAGAGCATGAAACCCCACGTAGTTCTGAATGTAAAGTATTTAACGTTAAACAGTTATGATTCCACATCTACTGACTACCTCCTGGCCTCTTATCACCACCTCTGTCTCCAAACACTCCTGATGCAGGTGTCAGTGTAATCTCCAACATGTGGATCAAAAAACTGAAAATGAGTGATCCTGAATCTGCAGCGTATATGACGGCATTGTATCACACCTATGGATATACATATGTGATAAACAGCTGCTTTCATATACGACTATAAGTGTGAAAAGACACCTATATATAGACTGCTAAACATATAGACACAATCACACTGAGACACTTGGAAATAATAGCTGTGGTCGGCATTTCTTGAGTCAATTTTCACATTTTGGTTCAGGCCATGGGGTCAGTAGCTTCCACTTTATTCTGTGAGACTAGAGCAGCTAACCCGTACTTCCCACCAGCCAGTGCTATATTTCTTGTGTGCTAATAGTATTGAGGAAACCAAGAAAACGGGATATAAAAAATAGAAAAAAAGAACAAGAAATATAGTCAATAATCGCACAAAATGCTGAGGTGAAATCGCAAAAACACGGGTATCTGGTGCGGGATACTAGGGGCCCTCTGACACCTCACTGGGAGGCTGTGAATTGATCAGCACCTCAGAGAAAGACGGACGAGGAGGAGGGATAGAAAGTGAGAAACTGAGAGAATGAGGAGTGGAGTCCAGATATGGGTAAATCAAAATAGAGGAGAGAGAGAGGGGGAATGGGAGAGAGAGATGGAGGTGTGAAGACTCATCTTTTTCAGGACGGGTGTGAACACTTGGTGGATCAGTGGATTTTTGAGGTAATAAGGCAGCAAACCCTGGAGAAACAACCGATAGAGGAGACATAAGGGTGGAAGACATTCAAAGGAAATCCTATGTAATATGAAGATAATATATATTGTTGAGGTGCATAAGTGATCAAAACAAAAATGATTACAAAAACCAAACTGAAGATGCAAAAATGCTTTGGCACAGTAGTTTAACTCTAACTGCATGTATGAATAAACCTGTAGCAAATGTTTAAATAAACAGAAAACAATGTTGACCTATAATATAAAAACAATCCCACATTATTGTATTTGCATGGGAAAATTGAATAGTAAAAAATTGTATTAGAAATTGATGAAGAAATTAATTAGTAATTGCTTAAAAATTAACATGAATGAAAAAAATGTCTTTACACAACTGTCATATAGGCTAAATTTTCCTACAAGATGATGCTGTGGATAATTAAGTCACTTTTCTGAGGAATAAAGCTCTGTTGTTAGTCCCGAGCAGTATTTCGGTGAAAGTCTGTATGTCTTTTTGTCAGCGTTAGCCACACACTTTCTGGACCCTTTAATTTTCCAGTGCAAAACCAAGTCTTCCGCTAAATGGCTGTTTTCCAAATATCTCTCACACGGAAACATGGCCATACACAGGACCTGAGCAGAACCAGTGTTTGGTTTGTGGTAGATGTCTATCTGAGACTGGAATAAACACATGGACTGTACCGCAGAGACAAACCACCACAGTGTCTGAAGGACTCAGGACGAACAAGCGAAAACAACAGCTATATGCTCAGTATGACAGCAAAGGCAAGGCAAAGGAGCTAAGTTTACTGCATATTATTACAGAAATCATACAGAAATTAAGCACTTTAACTTCTTAATAAGCTGAAGGTTGACATGATAGATTGACATTGCAACCCACAGTTAATAATGAATAACAACACATAGTATACAGAAAATGGAGAATTAACAACATGCAAAGAGAAACTTGATACTGTTATAAATAAAACAAACCAGTTGTACCTAAAACATAACTGCAGTAAATCATTTTAAGTAAGTTATCCAAAAAATATCCACGGGGAGTCTGAAGATCTCACTATAATCTAAAACCGTACACTCTTGTCACAATAAGTCTGTCTGCTATTTTAATTCACAAATAGAAGTAATAACAAATGCCAACTTTTCAAACAATGTGATACAAATTTAATTTTTTTTTTTCTTCTGTGAAAAGTTGTAATGTGCAAACTGTCAAGAGAATGAAGGTGCTGTGATTTTCTGTAAATGTATTCCACTTAGCTTTGGTTAATTATCACAAGTGTCATAGCCATCAAAAGACAACAACAGACGACACGGGCGCGTGCTGCAGTTTGACACTTCTCTGTGCGTCTGCTTTGTTCTTCTCCTGTCTGTTTATCACACATTTTAGCACACCTGTTTGGCTTCACTCTTCTGTACTCACACGCCTCTCATATGGCCTTGGTTTAAAGTGGAAAAAGTGATGGGCAAACTCCAGCTAACGAAGGAACTCATGTTATAGGCGAACCGTAGGGAAATATAAGGTGCGTGGTGAAAATAGAATAGCTTTAAACATTATAGCGTCTCATATATTCTTAAATTTACTTTGCAAATGTTTTCCTTTGCACTCATCTATCTTGTGTGTTTTGCTTCAAGGTGCAACATGTAACTTTTTCGCTATATGCATGGAGATTTTATTGCTTTGCTGCTATTATGACATTAAATATGTATGTATATATGTAATGTCCATGGAGACAAGCAGGCGACACAGTCAGTTATAGGCTTGATTTGTGGAGCACAAGATAGGAATACTGTGGAACATTTCATGCAAACCCATTACTTCACCATGGAGACATGTAGGTGGCGCAACATCCCACCAGAAAAGTTACACAGTGCACCTTTACTTGTAAATATGGAAATAATGCATTTGCACTTTTTAATGCATTATATTAGAAAAAAGATAATACTGCATCTAAGCTAATACAAACTGGGTAGCAAGGGAGCATGAATCATCATCATTGTACACACATCCTACTCTGTTTTCCATCTAAAGAGTTTGTTTCCATAGTCCTATTGTCCTATAAGTAATTTCTACAAAAAAATAAGACACAAAAGAGTCTTGTACTATGTAAAAATACACACGTCAACTTCAAGTATAAGAATAGTTTGAAATGGTCTGAAATTGTTGGTGAACCTTTTGCCCTGTGCCTGTATCAATAACTTTATTATACACCAGGAGATTAATAAACTGTCATCTCAAGGCCATTTACCTGCAGTTTGGGTTCATTACCAAATGGAAAAACAACACATTCATATAAATGTTAAAGGGCTTGAGCTTTGACCCCTGCAAGTCGCATGTCAAACACTATTACATATCAGGTCAGATTGCCCAAGACACGCAGACATGTAAGTAAACGCACAGCTACCCAAACACCCCACGTAGCCTGGTAGGTCAACGTCTGTCCCAATATACCAGCGGCCACTAGTCCGTCAACAAAAGTATGACATGTGACTTCAAATGAGCCAATGCAACCTGATCCAGCTTAATACAGCCCCTTTACCTGCATTTACTGCTCCACTGAAACACCGACTTGTTGTTCTACCAATTCACCACACCATAATTGTGCACCAAGCTCCATATGGTCTTCATCTACAGCACAGAGAAAGATAAAAGACCTGTGTGTATGTAAGCATTTTGGGGCAAATTGAAGGCAACATAACTCAGGATAGTTGGGGAAAACTGCATGATGTCACTATTATTATGCTGTAACTGCTGATGGTACAGCTTTGAGGATTTCTGGAGCGCAGATCTGGCTTGGTGTCTTTGAAGTGCTCGAATGGAAAACAAAAGACATTTTTATGAATCAGGAAATGTTAGTCAACTCATCACTCATTTTGTATAGGTTTATTCTTTATATGTTTATTCTTCTTCCTGAATTTGGTTTGTGTCTCACTGAAATATAAGGATGACAGTAGCCTACTTAGATAGACCTGTCGTGATAATTACTATATTAATTTAAATTAAATGTTAGAAAGAACAATAGTTTTTGGGAGTCAGTGTTTATCTTTGGTACTTTTTCTTTGTACTAGTGGGAACATTTTTGGTATTTTTCTGTACTACAATAAATGAAATAAATTGAATAAATAACATTTTTGACTCTTAGGTACAAACTAACTACTAAAGTGTCTCATTTTGCTATATGTCTCATTCATCTCAAGTTTTTAGAAGAGTTTTTGGGGATAATCCAGCTTTAGGGTCATTGTATTTAAATAAATACATAAATAAATTTGTTTCAGTATTATAGTTTATTGTCTGTATTTTCTTCACCAAAATTTCTTCAAACACTTCAAAATTTCATATCATGACAGGTCTATATGTAGATACACAAAGACAAATATTATATTTCAATGTGCATAACAAGTCATTTACATTCTATCACACCTGACTGGGTAACTAATGGTGACTCTAAAACGTGTGAACAAATGTAAATATAGTGATTTACTGTTCATTTTGCAATGTAGCCTGCTCAAAGGGTCAAACACTTTCAGGTTTCCATTTTCCCCCAGGTCCTCCAATACAGAAGAAAGAATTTTAACAATGATTTGGTTTACTTATACCAAATTTGAGTTATTTCCACTAGAACAAATTGATTTTATCCCCAAGTGTGTACAAGTATCACTCGCAATTTTTGATGATTCACATTATATTTCGGATCTATATTTACCTATCCACCTTTCTGTTTAAAAAGTAGCCTAGCTTTTGAGCCCTCTAAATTACTGTTCAGCTCATAAAACAAAGTAAATAAATCCTTTATGGAACCATGTTTTTTTTTTGTATAAAACATCTTTGACAGGAAACAAAACAAGCCTACATAAACAACTTAATACCTGGATCAGACTGCACAGTAGACAGGCTCACAGCGTCTCCATGGGGCTAATGCCAGCCCTCTGCCCAGTCAGGTTTATAAAAGTGTACTGGATTAACTCACAGCTGGGGCTCCATGCACTCATACCACCAAACATAACTTCTCTATACCCGACCACTGCGTCCTCCCCTTTGCACAGCTATTGTTTAAGGATTCCTCTGAAGCCCCAATACACAAGCACACAAACTTAGGCTCTGCTCCAAATTAAAATACCAAGGCTTATTGAGCAATACTGCTCTAATGGTTTCATGGTTTTATCTTTGTTGGGTGCATAAGCACGCATGCAGCCTGAACTCTTCTCTTCTTACATAAGCTAGCAGAAAATCTCCTAAATCCTCCTTTTGCTGTTGTTGTGTTGGAGCATCTGAGCCGGGGGCAATTAGAACCTGGAGCCCGGCCATGGGAGCAGCAGACCATTTAGCACACAGGCTAATAAGAGCAGTACAGTTTACATGTAAAAACAGTGAAATGTGTGTGCAATGTGTAGCCATGATGATAAATGTCAATAAACAGTGCTAGAGATTTGTGTGATACACTTTTTGTTTTCTCACAACAACTATGAACAAAATGCACACCTAGATTTTAAATTGTCTAGAAGAAAACTAGCATTTGAATATAGAATACTTCAGGTACAATACAACAAAATATGCTCAAACCTTAAATTTATTATTTGAGGTATCTCATCTTCCAAAGCAAAATATTTATAACATTTTTAATAATTCCTCAGAGATGCACATCAGGACATTTCCTGAATCGTGTCATATAGCCATACCAGGTCTTGTATTCTTTCATTGAATTAATAAGACAAATAATCAATTTTAGGAGACTTGGTCACTGCAATAGGCGAGATGAATAGTGAATTATAATCAGGCTAGTTTGGACTGTTTGAAAGAAAACAGCCAACTCCAAATGTTTACTTTTGCAACAGCCAAACTTGCCATTTCAGCAAGTGCATTAGCCATTTGGAAAAGTACTATGAAAAGGAAGCTTTCAAGTGTTACAAAAGAGAAGTTGAAAGGTCAGAGAGAAGGGAGAAAAAGAGGGGAAGAGGGAGTGAAAAAGACAGAAGCAAAGCAAAAAAAGACAGGGAGAAAGAGCAGGGAAGGTTGCTGCTAATTCTTCCATATCTAAGCTTCTTTGCAGAAACTCCCTTTGTCTTCCAAGTCCCAGTCATTAGAGCCTAATCCTATCAAGCAGGGGCTAATCTGAGGGCACAGGGTTCAGGCCTCCGCTCCAGGGGCCAGCACGCACACACTCACACAGGTGCACATATCACTACAATGACACAGGCATTTTGTTTTTCAACCAAAAAAATCAGCGCTCAAAAACAATATAGCAATCCTATATTACATTAAGTCAATATCAGAGTCAAGATCCAAAAGTATAATAATAAATTCATCTTTTTAGTTTGAGTGCCACAGAGAAGGAATGTCAAATATGCAACATGGATACCTTTGGATCCATCACAAGGTATACTTTACTCTGAAATCAGCCACTTCTGATTACTGCAAGAGACAAAACCACATCAGCCAGCCAGAGCCATCTGTGTCATTGAGATCCACAAACAAGGTCCAAGAAGCATGAATCGTGGGTACATCTTATTACACACATAGGATGCAGTCCTGGGGGCGTATGCTTACCCTACTGTCTGGCAAACTCAAGTAAAGCAGCCTACGAGACATGTCACTACACCGTCACATCAGCCAAAACATGTAAACAAACTTTCCTGTCTGACAGAAACATTCCAAATTTAAAGTTCAAGATTGAAGATATTTAGATTTTTCTATACATTTGTTTCTCATCATTAACCACTCACATTCAGTCACACTTGTAAATATACTTTGTACTTTACTATACTACTACCCATTATTTCTACCACTACCCATTATATTATAACAAGTGAATGAACAGCTTTGCATGATAGGTAAAATCCTCCAGCTTAGGTCCTGACCAAGCCGAAGCAAGAAGATCATGGAGATGGTCCCCGGGCGCAGTAATGTGCTGCTCACTGCTCCTAATAACAGGATGGGTTAAAAGCAGAGAAGAATTTCTCCAGTGTGAGATCAATAAAGTTGCTTCTTCTTGCTTCTTCTTCTTCTTTGGCGATATTAACAAAGGTGAATATTTGCATTTCTTGCAAACACTCCTTGAGATATCTTAATTTTTCCAATTTGTATTCTCCAGTTTTTGTATGTTATTTATTGTTCTGCCAGTTACATCATATAAGGTCACAGGTAGTTACTCATACAACAACTATCGTGTGGTACTGAGTGGTAGTTTCCACACAATTTACTTTTAATTGTGTAATTTCTTGGACCACTACTTGAGTAATATTATTTTTTAGTACTTGAGTACTCTCCACCTCTGACAGTAACGCAGAGGACCAGAGTACATAAAGTTTTCAAATGCAGCTTTTATGTGATTTCTCTGCACGTGTTCGTAATGGCAGTTCAGGGCATCATTTCCCCCTAAGTCCCTGCGGCTCCTCTCCCCCAGCCACCATCATTCTCCTCTTTATTTCTGTGCTGACTATGGCCAAGATTAGTTATTGATCAGGCCGGATATAAATCATTCTAAAGTGAAAGCCCAACAACACAGTCATTATAGATCGACTATTGACCACCTCCGATATATCATTCCATTTCTCTGCACCCCACACCTGCCACAGTGCCGAGAAATGCTCAAATAATAAGAGAGGAGATTTTTATGACTTGGGCACACTCGCCTTGACCTTTTGGGGAAACTAGATGGATAGTGCCAGGGTTTCAAAAGTGATGCCATTTGGAGAGTGGGGCTGAAATGACCTGGGGAAATTAAGAGCAGGAAGGTTCAGATGGAGATGAATGGGCGTTTGGAGAGGTTGTGTGAGGTTTTGCAGACAGTAATTAAATATAAAGTGATAGTGACAAAATTAACCTCTCACCACAAGGGTGCAGCTTGTTTTAAAGAATGGCAGGGTGAAGTACTGATTAAAATGTAGGATTTAATGATTCAAATAATATGGTGGTGATGGATAGAACACGGTGCAGACTAAGAGAAGAATATATCTGCAGAACATGGAGCATGACATCCCTACTCCTGTCATGTGTAACATTTCTTTCATTTCTTTCTTTTATTATTATTATTTTTTACATTATTGTGCTTTTAGAATAGCTCATAGAACTATGTCTATGTGTAACAGAAAGATTATATTTGAAAAATCTCTGAAAAAGTTTAATCAAACATAAAGGTGCACTATGTCACTTTTTGGTTAGGGTTCCGACACCTACTTGTTTCTATGGATATGTCACTGCTCTGCCTGGAATGTTCCACAGTATGACTGCCTTACATTTATTCAAATACAGATGGCTTTATAGCTCAAAAATACTTGAGCACTCTGACTGTGAGTGTGGTCACCGCTCCACAGATCTGACCTATAACTTGGCCTGGTTTGGTGTCCATGAAGATAGAAATTTATAGTACAATTCCAGAAAGGTACCATACCCTTCCAGAGAAAGCAACATTTCCATTAGAAAAGTTACACAATGCATCTTTAACTAAAAGTCTAATTGATTTTGTGTTTAAAATGAACTAAATATGTTTGTTTGGGGGGTTTTTTTCCTGAAAATACCCTCAGATAACTTAAAAATCATAGGCACTTGGATAATGTGAAAAATGTAGTGTTATATTTTGGATCAAAGACACAAAGAGTAAGTGAACAGAAACCCATTTGAACAACTGGTGTCAACCCAACCCGATATTTGTTTGTTTCCTTGTGTTTTCCTGAGAGGGGGTTAGGACAACTCAGTGAACAAATGGGGGATTTTGTGTCAGGGAGTTTAGCAAAGTGTAAAATACTTAGAGCATGGGCCACATAACCCTCGGCTGGGTACAGTATAAATCACCATATATTCTTATTGGTCTAAGCCCTTGTTATGAGTAAATACATCCACTGCAACAGAGGCTGGCAGGGTTCAGAGAAGACTCAGCCAGCAATAGCAGTGTGTGTGTGTGTGTGTGTGTGTGTGCAGTTAGTGGGCTAAGGAGAGGATAAGGGGATCAGCAGAGGGGAATATCACGCCTCTTAAGCATGTGTATACAATTTCAAACTTTTACTTTCTCAGCCTAAATCCTAACGCATCTGAGCATGAGTCTTTTCTGCCCTGCTAAATGATCAAATCTCTTTTTATTTAAAGACTAAAGCTCAGCCTTGAGCCATAATCTAAATTATGATGATATTTTTTATGTTAAATGTAAATTGCAAGTGACTAAGACTTGGACAAACTTTATTGATCCTCAAGGGAAATTATTTAGACACAATAGCTCACACATCACAGTAAGTTTTACTAACTTCTTCAGATTTATCACATTAGATGTAGTTGTAGCCTATTCCAGCAACTATAGGCCATCTCTAGGTCAGATGACTCCACATCCATTTCAGAGAATTCTCAGGGAACATGGATACGCCACAGGGAATATGGATACGCCACTCAAGAGACATTTCAGCGCTAACTCGCCCAAGAATCTAACCCACAACCTCTTTCCTTCCCTAATGTGTCTAAGAAAATCAAAAAATCAATCAGCTTGAAATACTTGGATTTTGTGCTGCCATTGCTGTCTCAAACATTTTCCGACACAGGGCCAGATAGTTTATTGCTTTCAGTTCTTGTCTGTTTAATTGATGGCAGGAGGGAATCTGGAGAGACAGAAAGAAAAAAACAGTTTCATATTTCTGTAAGCATCGAACTTTTGGCCAACACAAGAAAAGGGAACTTGGCTCTAATTCCATCTCACGCTGGCATTTGTGCATTTTAAGTTCTTGGGGGCTGCACTGGCGGAGGGCCTGAGCCAGTAAATTGGATATTAGGGAGTGATATAATAGAGGCTGTGTGTGCTCCCGTCCTGAGGAATTACTGCATCCAATATCCCTGTGTACGCGTCTAGGGCTTCCGAAAAACCAGGCCAGATAGATCCTCATCTCATAAGGGGGCCAAAGAAGACTATATCCATCGCTCCTTAACTTTTATGAAGCTCCCAAGCTCGACAATGGGATTTGCCAGGGTGTCTTTACCCCTCATCCACACCAGGGGAGGGGCTGTGACAATGCATATATAGTTGCATTCTTCAGCTCCAAAGCGCCGCTCTCCCATTTGAATACAAGCATTCCGAATTGTAAAGTGGCATTCTTCTCTCCCCCAGTGAAGCAGCTCTGTGGTTAGTTATGCCTTTTTGGTTCCTTCTGCATCTTTGCCTTGACTCCATTTTGCACACATTCTCCTGTTTGCTGGCTACTGCCAAGGGCAAGGTAGAAGGACCAATGGTTTTAAAAAGTATTTTGATTATTACCGTTAATATTATGTTTCCCAAACAAACTTATCAAAATAGTAAGATGAGAGATGGAGGACTACATTCATACCATACTCCATATAACTGTACAACGACCCTTATGCAATAGATAACCCTATGTAATGCCAATATTTCATCTTTGCACTGTTTCTCCTTAGCCCCCTCTTGTATATAGCGAGCCAATATATATCTTGTATTATTGTACTATATCCTCCTGGAACCTGAAGAAAAAAAAGTGTATTTCTTTTTTTTGTTTTCCTTTGTGTGTGTGTGATTTTCTATTTGGAGGTAAATGAACACCTTAGCATTTACATGTTGTTAATTTTATTTTTATTCATAATTTTCATTTTCAACATGTCGTCTATAATGGACTGCAACGGTGTTAAATCCATGTGAAGTTAACAACCTAACAAAAACACTTTTTTTTTTTATGACCAACATCTCTGAGAAGCTTCTACAGTCGCCTCAAAAAGATTTTAGACTCCCTTTTAATTAATTTCTTTCTTTCTTTCTTTTTTAATCATAGTGCAGCCACAAACTAGAGTCTATCTCAAAACACTTAAAAGATCGACTGGTTAACTCATTGCCCACTATAAAGGACACAAATGAATGGGCCGGGTCTCTGGAGGATATTTCTACATTTTATTTTTACTTGTACATTTGTAATGATGTCTTTTTTACCCCAGTCCCTTGCTGCTGATGCTACTTATATCAAATTTATTATTACCATTATTATTTTTGCTCTTTGTTATTGTGATATATTGTGATGGGTGAACTACTGTGTCCAAATAATTTCCTTTGTGGATCAATAAAATTAGTCTAAATCAAAAATAATGGCAAAAGTCATATTCAGTATTAGCAGATCAGCACACAAACCAAATAGTTGGCATCTGGATCTTTAATTATGCTGCATTCACATTATATCAAAACATTCTAGAAATCCTGTAGTTTAGCATTGAGCTGGTCAGCATGTCACAATTTTTTAGTAGAATTTGTTGCAGATTTGTTGGCCTGGTTTATGGTTAATATCCCTATTGCTATGGGCCTATCCACATCAAACAAAAACTGGCATGAAGCTTAATGTTTTCTTTGACAGCACAAATAAACAGAAGTGAAATTATTTTCTTCTAATAAAAAAGATGCCATATTCAACCCAAAAGATTTGACTGTTCTTAGTTCAAAAGAACTTTAAGCCACAAGATTATTACGACATGTCCATGGATACAATTGCTAACAAATAATAAGTTTCAGCATGTGTGAAAATGTGAAGTCCCCCATAGAGTTACACTGGCCTCTTTCATTCATCTGAAATAAAAATCAAGAATATAAATTCAATCCACACACACAACCATTATAAGTATTGTAATGAAGACCTGCATTCATTTTAAGCTGAATTGGAGAGCTAATACAACAAAATGACTAAATAATAACAATAACAATTTTCAGTTTGTGCAGTTCTATGCGGAATATTTCATTGGTGTTTATGGAGTTGCACTACTGAATATGCATACCTCTGTCTCCTTTAACAAATGTACAGCTTGTGTCCTTGTGCCCCGGGCTCTGCTCCCCTCTCCCATGGGGTAATCCTATGAAGGGGCAACACCATCAGAGGGTGTGAAATTAAATACATTACAGCATTGCAGATTAAAGTGTTTCTTAAGCAGTTTCTCATCCACATCAAACGTTACTCTTTTAAAGCCTCACATTTGATCTAAGTTTCACACCAAGGCCAGCGCAAAGAAGGGGACAGTCATATGGCTCCTAGAACGAAGACCAGCGTGTACAACAGACTGCTAATCCCATGACAAAAATGGGTATAAAAACATTTGAAAAGCTTGCATGCTTAGAAATGAAGCGGGCATGTGTTCTGTTTCACAAGGCGTTTTTAAATGGCATCGCGTAATCGGGGAACTAAAAGCCTTCACACACAAGCTGTTCCTGACCAGTGCCTGGCCAGGTAGTAGTCACACATACCACTCTTAAAAGTCATAAATGTTAATGAGCCATTTCCAAGTTAATGAGAATTACTCACATTGTCCATCACATCACTCCAGTCTGGGCCACACATGTCCGAAGCCAAGAACCATGAGGTGCTTTTCAAAAATCATTTTTTGTGTCTTTTAATCATATTCCTCTATATCAGATCTTGTTTGGCTTTATACTTCACAATGCAACTTTTTTCCATTTAAACAGATTTAGGACAGTCATACAGAATAATTACTGTTACTAACTCTGAGCAACTAACTTAGTCTCAGACTGAAACAAGAGATGGAAAGAGACATTCCACTTGGAATAATTTTTCAGTAGGGAAAATTCCACACGATATCCTTCAAATCAGGACATGATTATTTGCATGAAACCCATAAATATGGCTATTACATATTTTAGCTGTATGGTGAAGTGGGGTGTGTTTTGTATTTCTGTAAATGTGCATTATGTATTGTCTCCAAAGAATTTTTGCTTTGACTAATCAACATCTTCTGGCGACAACCCAAAGTGCTTAAAGTGGAGAGGCTTAAGAGAAAAGGATGATTTATCGCAATGAGAGCACCACCAGTAAATGTAAGTATTTGTTAGCCATCCTATCCCACTTTAAGGCTCTTTTTAATGTTGCTTTGTCTAGCACTAACAGGTGTTTGTGTTGCCAGTGTTGGATCTTGAAGTACTTGTTTGGTTTTTAGTCTCATGGACAGCTGCAGATAGCTGTAGCACAATCTATGTTGTAATAGGTTAGAATGCAACCTACATTCTCGAATTTGATGATGTCATGATTTCAGATGGAGGGCCTAGGCACATATAATTATGTGAATGTAGTGCATTTTATATATATATATATATATATATATATATATATATATATATATATATATATATATATATATATATATATATATTTTTTTTTTTTTAACCAAATATCCCCAAAACCTCCATAAACATGCCATATTAATTTCAGTGCTTGTAACTGACAACAAACATAACACCACTGACACATTCTGAAGCTTTTGTGAAAATGGTTGGTGGTACGTACTTCACTGTGTTGTCCTCATGATCAGAACGCAGCATTCATCAGCAGTGAATGTCTCTGAGTCATGCAGACAGGAGATGACCTTGAGCAGCTTTCAGAGGTGATTGTTTCCAAGTGAAGGAAGTCAAAACAGACGAGTGGATTAAGTGAGAGAGGGCCTCCCCAGAGACTCATTAGAGCAGAGTACAATCAGGAGAGAAGGCTCCAAGTCTGCCCAGCGGACTTTACATGTGACCTCATCCCGGGACAAATGCTTTTGAAAGTATAGGCTAGAACAAATGCACTACTTTATGTGTAAATACATACTGATAATGTTCTGGAAACCCTTTAACTAGTTTTCCAAGTGTATTTCAAGATTAGTTATTTCTATAAAGACATTTGACAGTAGGGCTGGGCCTTATGGCAAAAATATATCATGATTTTTCTGTTCCCCATATTGATCAATCTCAATCTCTTTTTCTTTTCAAAAAAAAAAAAAAAGCCTAATTCATTCCTTCAAGTCCAAACCACATACTTTTACTACCAGAGCTCTCATTTGAAAAAAGACCAAAGTATTGAAGACTGGACATGACTGAATCTCTCGTTCTGGTTGATTAATCAACAAACTCTGAATGGATATCACGCCGAAAAAGGGAGAGAGAGATTGTGATTTTAAGTCAAAATATAGAGTCCAAGATCGGACTTAAAACTACTTTAGTTAGTTGAATCCATTCTGGGATGTTCATGGGGAAAAAAAGGGCTTTGTTCTTGGTTGGGTTGGGTTTTAGACTCAGACTTAGACATGGACAAACTTTATTGATCCACAAGGGAAATTGTTTTGGGTTTAAGGTCCAATATTTGTATAGATGATCAGATCTGGTTCAGTGATCAGCTGTAATGAGGTAGGTGGAGGCACTGCTATGTGTTGGTTGGTAATTTCATACATCAGGACAAGTCATTGATGTTTTCGATGTTCCTCAAGAGTTTTCCATTCAAGAGGTTAGAGCATAGATTTTAAACTGCTTTTGGATCATAGTCAGACGTTACAAAACATGCTGCCCTCTTTGTACTTTTTTAAGTTTACTCTCATCCTTTGATGGATAAGGATCTCAGATGGTAGCACAGTATTCAAGGGTGCTGTTACCTAGTGAATTGTTGGCAGTGGTCTTAGCTTCCGGGGGACAATGCTTCAAGTTACTACTAAAGGTTCAGGCTGTTGTTTGCCTTCTGTGACATTGCGTTAACTTGTAACCGTAATGTCTTGATCCATACTGGACAGAATCTGTCTGTAAACCAGCCTATTGTCAGCAAATAGAAGGATAGTAGTACCTTGTTTTGTGTGTGGAGGTCATTTATAGAGATTAAAAACAGTAGTATGGTAGTATGGTACCCTGTGGGACACCAGAGTCCACCTCTGTTGTTCTGAGGGAACTCCATGTAAGGCTACCCACATGCAAAGGCTGCATAGTAACGGTGCTATCCAGAAATGGATGAGACCATCAATCCTAGAGTGAAAGCTTCCCTTACAACCTTTTAAACTTTGATTAAATGCCCAGCCCTTTTTGACAGTGCCTTTAATAGCTGGTAATGTTAGTCTTGTCAGTTACTGTGGCAGTCTATGAAAGTATGCATTTCTGACTCAAATTTTCTGACTCAATTTTCCTTTTTCATCGTCTCGCAATAGCAAAATCACAATATGATAGATATTGAACACTTCTGTCAAGGCATCACAAAAGATTCGTTTTAGATGTTTCTGTAATATTAGGAATAGGTCTGAGAATTTAGAAGATCATCATATTTTCATTTGTCTGTCTGTCAAACTGCTGTAAATGTATAGAGCGGATAACTTGGCTTACCTTGACATCTTTGACCCAAATGACAAAAATGAAATTTCCGATTAAACATAAATCTTGACAGATTTGGAAAAGAGTGGAAAAGGCCTTTGTGAACATGCAAAGGCTGCTCCTGTCAACATACAAGAAAGCATCTTCCTTAAAGCAACAAGTCAATCATCATGCAGTAAACTGATCCAGCAGAGAACCAAACACAAATGTATTCACAATGTCATTTGAGCAAAAAGATTAATAAGGAGTGAAATCAAAATAAACACAATTGCATGGGAAAAAACAGTTGGAGAAGGGTACCAGGTAATTCTGTAGGTGTATAAAATATTATATGGTCTTCATAGGATTGATCCTGAACATTGGCCTCCTTTACCCTGCTTTTCTTCCTACTCAAATGGTGGGATTAGCCCAGGAGGAAGTGCTTTGATTAGGCACAATGGGCATCCATCCTCTGTTGATTTGTGGGATTGAAGAGGTAAATCCCAGACTAAATAGCTAATACACATGCACCGAGAAGTCTTCAAGGAAAGGTTCTGGGGAGGAGTTTAAAAATAGACAAAAATTAGAAAGCTCCAAAACAAATTGGGGGAAAATATGTTTCCCGGGTCAGAGGAGAGATGTATGATGATGTATGTAATATGACAGATATGTACATTCACTATTCACTTCCATTCAGACCAGAACCTCTTTCCAGTTGAACTGTTTAACTTCACACCATTCACAACACCTGTCACTGTTAACTCACTTCAATAATACATCTTTTTGCACAGCTATCATTTATACGGTATTTTATATTTAGATTCTGTCAAAGTCTATTTTTATTCTGAATGAATGCCTTTTGTTTTTTGCATAGTTTATATTTTTTCAAAGCACGCTCCTAATTTTGCTGTTTTATGTAGATTAATCTCCTTTCCATTAAGTAATTTCCCTTGTGAATCAAATAAGTTTGTCTAAAGGCCACCACACACTACAGGATTTTCTGGTCTGATTTTTAAACTTGTGACAAAAAGGGCACACCACAGACAAAAGGAGAATCTTTTGAGATTTTAAATCTCCAATCAGAAAGACTGCTGCATATCACAACGAGAGAATGCGTGTCAGCTGTTTCTTGTCTACAGTAAAACCACTTGCTTTGAGACTCTTATGTGTTCAAAGGATGAGTGCACTGCACTTCTAGTTTAGAAGTCAAAACGGTGTTGTTATTATTATTTGTGCCATGTTGTGCAATACTTAAAATACATGATTTTTAATGCATAGAAGGATAGTTATAAAGTACACAGGAAGTCGAGTCTTGATCTCTAATCTGCAGCTTCACCCAATCCCTGCGCTTTGTGGATGTAAACACATAGACACATGTGAGGAGCTACTCTTGCCGTTTTACTTTTAAAGAAGGCTTTAAACTGGATTAGTGATGGACTAGTGACTAGTGATGTTTTGTGGACTGGGTGCCATTAATTGCGAAGGACAATTTCTATGGATAATATGAATGAAAGTACTCTATGTATTTTGCACCTGGCGCTCGGGTTTCATTGGCTGTTACCATAAACCATATGAAAGAGCAGCACCATACACATTATGTGTATGCCATATATGTGGCTGCAAAATCACATACAAGGACAAAAAGTTGGGTCACGCCTCCCCGAACTCGGGGTGAAGCAAATTACAGCCAAAATCAGGCAAATTTTCCTGTAATGTGTGATGCCCCCCCGAGGTCTATCTTCATCCATTGTATATCTGCCACATTTTAATTTAATTTATTTTTGTATGTGAAAAGTCATATTTTTAAAAAGGGTTTTTACTGATGGATAATATATACTTATAAATCAACTAATGCCTTTTTTTTTTTTTCCCCAAATTCCAAGTAGTAAAAAGTAAATACCTTTGGGCATGCAAGCCCTACCCTATAATCACTATATTATCCACTTTCTTTGGACCAGCACTACAGGAAAAATTGGCCTGATGGCAGTGCTGGCTGGGGATTTCAATTGGATTTACACATATACAATTTCACTCAAAGTCCCCAAAATCAAGGCCAGTGTTGCTGTTAGCTCAGGCCATGTGTGTCACCCAAACACCCAATTAAAAAACAAGTTTAGCATCACAGCAATGTCACAGTGAGTATTATATACCTGTAAACAACATAAAAAGAGGGATTTCCTCATTTAAATTCTTTAGTCAGTCTGCAGGATTTGCTTTAATGGGCTGAGGGGCAGACAGCTGATTCCTAATCTGTGCATATAGCTGTGTACTTGTGCGTGCACATGTTGAAGGAGTTTTCCCATGCACCACGAGCCCCAGTCCTTGCTCTGTATGGTGAGCCAGACTTTGCAGTGGCCCTTTGGTTTCCTCTGAAGCCTTTCCAAAACTATGGACTCTAGACACATGTACACACACACACGTGCGTGCGCGCGCACACACGCACACACGTACACACCAATATTAAGGGCCTAAGATTTGCCAAACTGCAGCAGGCTGGCTTTTCACTTAAGAGCCACAAGTCCCTCACTCTCTCTGTCGGCATCTAAGCAGTAGTTGGCAGACTTGTAGTTCGACTCATTCTTTATTCCTCCTTACATATGTGATATATGTATGGATGTCCTCAAACAAGCAGTATCTACAATATGGAAGAGCAGATCACTACTAAGTGACACTTTCAATGTCACGCTATATTCCTTTAGTATGACATATTTTCAAAAACCTTCCAACTGCAGCATGCCGTTGTCAGTAGTAACTAAAGAAAGTCATTCCAGGGCAGCTCTAGTGCAGCAGACCAAGGACAGATGAGACAGGAGAGGACAGCATTGGTTTATAACGTTATGAGATGGCCACATTATTTGAATCTCACTGTAAGAAAGTCCTAAGTTAACAGTTTGGCATGAGGTCTTAAGGGGGTTCCAGTTTCCTTCGTGCACAGTAAAACTTGCACAAAATGTTATTTATCCTGCTCACCTGCTTAAAAACGGGTTTGACTACTGTGTAATATAAAATGTAAAACACCTAAGTGAAAATGTATACAAATAAAGAGAAATTTCTTTATCACTACCATCACTTAAATATTTTATTTTATAAGGTAATGACGAGAGCTTGGAATCAGAGCCCTCACAATTCAATTTGATACAATGCACAACATTGATACTGATATTGATACTGTATCAAATTAAGTATGACATCATTGATATATTGATTCTTTCGCCCATCTCTATGAGTATGAGTAGAGAAAAACTATCACAAAGTCAATTCTGATGCAAGGAACTGCTTTACCTGATTTATGAACAATGCATTATAGTGTGGTCAAAAGCTGCAGCCTTTAACATTAGAGCCTAATACCTACTTTTACATTTGTTACGGTACATGTTGTATATAGTGACTGTGTGAAATGAATCTCCTTGTTAGCAGTGACTTTGAGGTCCCATCCACGTAGACACAGAAGAATGTGACACTAGTGCTAATCTCCTCGGCTGCAGGGGTAGCTCAAACACACAGATTCTGTTACAACTTTGACTGGGCCCCAGCGGGACTGTCCTGAACGCATGGATTATAGGGCTCTACTAAGTTACTTACTACCCCCAACCAAAACTGACACACATTACTTCTGAACAAAAAAATATTTTTGCAATACAAGTCATAATGTATACAGAATTTTGAAATTTAAATAGCTAAGGTTCAGTTGATATTATTTAAATTCATTATAGTATTGTCTATCTCAAAAGGTCAAATATTTTTACACTGAGTTGACTACAGATAACACACATGTTAAGGCTGAGTTCAAAGGGGACACAATTCTCTATTTAATGATGTGCTGTTTGAAGTATGTTTTTAACCCTAGAGCACTATCGCCAGGTGATTTTAACCCGAGTAAAAGTATTTACATGATTTTCAATATGTTGCATTTTTCTGAGTGTCATGGGTCCCTTGTTTTTGACATCTTTGAAGGTGCAGGTCTTTCCCTACCCCAAAGCCCACTTTTTCCTACAGGCTTTCAGGTGATTTTCACCCGAAGATAGTGAAAGAGGAACGTAAGAATGTAATGAATTTAATGTAAGAGAATATAAAAGACAGGTAAGTAAGAGTGTATGCTATCCTTATTTAGTGCAGTGGTTATGAATAAATATCACAAGTGGTGATTTCAAAGGGAATATCTTATAGTGAAAACAATATTTTAGTCAACTGGTCATTTTTACCCACTGAAAAAATACTATTTTTTGTTCCTTTCTCCTGCAACTGTTCGTGTGTCGAGGAGTCTGTGCTTCACCAGGGAAGTCTCACATGTCCCAGGAATGGGTGGACCAAAGACCACCCATTCCTTTTTTTAGGATTTTTTTGTTCTCAAATTCCAAATTTTTCAGTAATTTTAGAGCATGTTTTTAGGGTCTTCCTATTTTTTTTTTTTAAATCCATTTTGTTACACATGCCACAGTTGAAAATAAAAGGAAACCACTCTAATTTATCACGTGTTGTCATATTTTGATCTATTTTTCATGACAAGTACTTTTTGTTGGGTATATTATATCGGGTAAAAATGACCCGACAAAAGTGATGGTGTTACTTTTTATAGCGAAAGTGTTCTAGGGTTAAAAGAACTAATGCAAAAAATTTGAATGATTTATACAAGATTTTCAGGCCATCACTCTATTGTACACTTAACCAGTAATATATTCCCCTGGTTTCTACTGCCACTACTCAACAACAATATGGGACAACAGCCTGCAATTTATGTCACAGATACAATCACCAACAAGAAACCTGCCTGAAGTTAAAACACAGCCTGTGCTGGGTTACATACTATATACTAAAAATGACAGCTGTGGTTTATGAAACAAATACTTACAGTTGAAAAGTTTTACCTTTTCCAAGATTGTCCATAAAAACAACTGTCACTTCTTTTGTCTGTACTATGGCAATTGACAAGCCTCAGGTTAAAGGTGCACCATGTAACTTTTCTGCCACCTGTTTGACTTCATGGAGCTCTTATTGCTTTTTCCTGAATCTTCCACAATATAGTATTTTGTGCCACCAGACCAAGTTACAGGTTAGATCTGTGCAGAGGCCAACCTGCTTAGAGTAAGAATGCACCTTCGGGAAGTATGTATGGATAAACAAATGTCTATATGTATGTATGTATGTATCTAACGTGTTTTTTTTTTAGCAATTAATCAAATAAATGCAAGACAGATCAGATAGTTTAATGACATATTGTGGAATATTCGTAACATAGCAACATCTCCTTCCTGGCGACAAGCAGATTGTGGACCACTATCAGAAAAGTTACACCTTTAAAATGTTAATTCTATACTTCAGATTCATCTCAACACTGTGCAGGATAAGTAGCCCTGGTGTTTATGTTGTGGACAGTGTTCTGGTCTTACCACACACATCCTGTTTGCTCTCATGGCACTGGTCTGGTCTGAGGGGACATAGAAATGCCTGTATCGCTGGTGGGCCACAGATCACATAAATAAACATATGTTCAGTGACAGCTGTGAACCCCAGGGACATACACTGGCCACCCTTTCACCTCACTATATCAAACAGAAATACGCTCATATATAGTCTATAATTAAATATAAAAAGCAGATAAAATATTGTGCACAATAGCTGTAATGCCTTTTACGTCCGGTTGTGTGTCTGTGCTTGCAAACAGCCAATACGCTATCACAGTCATTCGCGCATAGCCCCGGCCAGCAAGCAATATTCTGTATTATTCATGAGGGAGAAAATATTCAAATAATCATGAGCCTATGCACCAGAGCCAAACAGTATTCCCCGGTCCATACATGAGAGAAATACATTTATCACCAACATGAGCTACCTCACACACTTAATAAATTCATTTACTATATCCAATTTCAATTTCTTAAGTTCTTCCAAGGAGAGTTATGTGCGATGTGCTGGTCCTTCTTTTTGTATTATTATTATTTTTATCTATATTTTTATATTTGGAAACTTGAAAGGATACTATTGAAGCCAATCTTCTTCTTTTGATTAGTTGCAGGGGCTTCAGTGGGACTGATTTCTGGGGGGAAAAAACTATACAAGTTATATTTAAAGCAAGGAAACACATTTGTTATAATTTTAAGATATTGAGTATATGAAGAGATTACGATAGAGTCTTATTATTATTAAGAAAATGTTAATAGTGTGAAGCATTACACAGACGCTTAAATTCACTAAAATAATTTTCTGTAATACTTAATCGAGAAAACTCCATGTGAAAAATCTAGTACTATATGTCTTTTTTACTTTTTACTTTCCAAAGGCCAACCACCATTTCACCTCACTTTACTGCAGTATAAACTAAAAATGTACCTATTCTGTCTGCTGTGTTTTGGGGTGTCAGGGTGTCACTCAAGCCTGTTGCCGGAGCAGTGACTTAAACAAACTGGCTCTGTGGACCCTCTCTGTTCTTCCTGTGTTAGCTGTCACTCACTTTGATTGGCAGACAAGTGTCGCTGTGAGGGAATGTGGCAGAGATCTGAGAAAAGAGCAAAAGCCATGGCACCTCAATATTTCATCTGGATGCAGCTCATAGTTTAAATTCTAATCGTGTTAAGGCCACAGGGGCATGTCATTTAGAAAAATCACATCCTCCCTCCCAACACTGGCCCAAGCAATTTATTGGAAGATTCCATTATTTCTCCATTATGCATATGTGTTTGTGAGTGAGCAGCGGACACAAACAGACAGAAAAAGAGCATAAGTAAATAGGTTTGGTTTAAGTCATCAAGGGCCAATCCTCCCGGCCCCGTGCACAGCTGGGGTCCTCAGGGGTCTTCAAATTGGTCATCATAATGGCACAGATCAGGCTATTTGGCCTCTGGATAATGCCGCAGTCAGGCTAATCTGGCCACAAACACAATGATGATATTATATCTTATGGTAAAAACAGTCATGTATCGTGCTCCTGCTTACAGCACACAATAGACCAATTCTTACATCACAAGGAAGAAGATATCAACACACATTGTAATATTTGGATAAAGATGGTGGAAAAAGAGAGGTGTAACTAAATATAATATACAAAAACAGAGCTACACATATAATGGGAGCACTAATATGGACAGCCACAAAGCCTTCCTCTTGGAGCATCACTGGTGCAGCATACGGCCCAATGTGCACAAGGTTTTCCCATCCATTATAAATGAGTGCAGAGGGACTTTTTCACATAATGAAAGATATAAAGAGAATTGTATTGCAGAGGGCGATAATCCATATTTCTGCCCCGGACCGCGTGCCGGGGTTATTTTTGGCTCTGTCAGCCTCTGTTTTAATGGCTTGCATATTTATAATGTCATGGTTTTATATTTTACAGCCTAAAAAGGATTTCCTGCAGTCGCAGAGCCATAATCAGGGTTAGTTCATAACTCACCAGGGATTATTGATGCACTTTTAGATGAGCATCCCAGGCCCCATTTTGAACAGAGGCCACTAACCACTGTAAAATCACTGTGAAACTGTACTGTCCTCCATACACAAAGGTGACTATTTAATACATATCTGATAAGGCAATTGATCATCTGTATGTTATTTGGAACAGGAAACAAATACTGTACATTAAAATGAACAGTATGATACCGAGCCAAAACATAGATGCTCTTTGTGCTGTATCTTTGTGAAGTTATGAGAACTTTCCCTTTTTAGTGAAGACTGCTGTCAGTAAATCAAGTCCAAGGGGATCATTTAGCCCTAATGACCCTAGTACAACTAGACCCCCTGTCTGTCCAACAACATGCTCCTCAGCACCATCGACCAATGTAGCAAAATGTCACCTCTGAAATTAGCCATCAAGCAGCAGCAATTTTCCTCCTAGCTAAATTACTAAATAAGTCGAGGGGCTGTAATAGGTAGCAATCTGGCCCTAATCTGATGAGATCATTTGGAAAATGCCGAGCAGGAGTTTAACTGAGTGGGAGGAGGGACAAATTAAGTCACATGTAACTGCTACAAACCATACATTTAATATACAATTAGTAAAACTGTACCCAAAACATCACATGAAATATGTTCTCTTATCTATGTACATGTTTCCCTTACCACAAAACATGGACATTATAGGCCCCCTTCTGGAGCCAGACCTGCCCTGAAAATAAGACTTCAAATCACAGAGGGACTTTCCTGGTTAAATAAGGAATAAATCAATCCAGTCTTATAGTAAAGGCACAAAATCACACAGGTTCATAAAACTGACACAGACTAGATGTATTCTAATGTCCAAATTCAGAAATTCATATTGAAATGCATGACATTTCTTTCTATTCAAATTATGCCACATTTTATAAAATTCACAACATCTGTTAAGCCAAAATTGATGCCAAAAAAGTTGTTGATAAAGCATCACTAGTGCTGTACAATTATTAGTAAAATGACCACTTGCATACCAGGGCTGCCCTTTGTCACCGGTTCTGTTCATTGTATTTATGGGTAGAATTTCTAGGCACAGTCAGGGGCCTGAGGGGGTCCGGTTTGGGGACCACAGGATCTCATCTCTGCTGTTTGCAGATGATGTCGTCCTGATGGCTTCATCAGACTAGGTCCTCCAACGTGCACTGGGACGGTTTGCAGCCGAGTGTGAAGCGGCTGGGATGAGGAGCAGCTCCTCCAAATCCAAGGTCATGGTTCTTGGAAAAGGTGGTTTGCCCTCTCCGGGTGGGTAGGGAGTCCCTGCCTCAAGTGGAGGAGTTCAAGTATCTCCGGGTCTTGTTCACGAGTGAGGGGAGGAAGGAGCGTGAGACTGACAGGCGATGCAGGATTGGTGCAGCGTCGGCAGTGATGTGGTCGCTGTATCGGACCGTTGTGGTGAAGAGAGAGCTGAGCCAAAAGGCAAAGCTCTCAATTTACCAGTCAGTCTACGTTCCTCACCTATGGTCATGAGCTTTGAGTAATGACCGAAAGGACTAGACCATGGATACAAGCGGCCGAAATGAGTTTCCTCTGCAGAGTGATCTTGGCTGGCCTGGGAACGCCTTGGGGTCCCCCCGGAGGAGTTGGAGAAAGTGTCCGCGGTGAAGGAAGTCTAGGATTCCCTGCTTAGACTGCTGCTCCCGCCACCTGGCCCCGGATAAGCAGAAGAAACTGGATGGATGGATGGACCACTTGCATTAAGTACTTAACAAAATCACCACAGTAAGGTGCCAGACAACAACTATTCCTAATAGTCGGAAATGATCATGAGTCATGATGAGATGGTTTCACCAGGGTAAGTTTGACCGGCTGTAAATGATACAGCCGGCTGTAAATGATACAGCCGGTCAAATGTGATTGTTACAGAGGTGCATAAAATGAAAACAAAACCATTCCAACTTCATGTGTAAGTGTATTTGTACCTTTGCCAAATGCGCTCTTTACATGGTCTCTATAGAAACATGTGGACACAGCTGGGATGTCATGTGACAGCAGCAGTGTGTGTAAAGCAGGGATTGTGTTAGAGGTGGTGCGGGGGCTGCATATTATTGTCGGCGGGCACCAGATGCCAGCTGGCAGGGGCACAAAGGAACAGACAGAGAGTGGCTCCAACAATTACTGTCATTCATCAACTGAGCCAACATAGAAGGTCTCTGGAATTACACACACAGGCCCAGATTCATCCAGATACAAGTGGTTATAGAGCTGTACAAATATGGCAAAATACTGTAGTTGCTAATCTTTCTACCGGAGGTTGATGTGCAATAATAATAATGAAAGGAGGAAAAAATTGCTTGCATAAACATTGCACTGACAGCAAAAATAAATCACATGCCATATCTGAGAATGTCATATTATTAACCTTTTATTAATAGGACTGTGTTTAAGTGCACTACACAACAATGAACACTTCCTTTGTCTCAATATCAGTACAACCTAATTTTCTTATAACCCACTTTTCAAATCAAATTGTTATTAAGTTTAATCAGAATGGGGTCAGTACTGGAAGCAACTGGGCCTGGTGTTTAGTAATTAACATTTCGCTGTGAATATCTCATTAGGGGAGACAAAGGTGGCTAATAGAAGGATGGGAGAGTGAGAGCACAAAGACACAAAGAGTTTGGATGTAATCATTTATTAAAAAGTGAATATGTTTGGGGAGTATGTACTGTAGGCTGCTTACAAGTAGAAAGAAAGAAAAGAAACCATCACAAACACTGTTAATTTGAGGTGAGAACAATTTGATTTTGTTCAAAATGATAAATACCCAATGAGCTCCTTCATTATACATCACTGCATCACTGAAATTCCTGATTGCACAGTGCTGTCAGAAGCGTAATTTCCCTCTGTATAAAAAGTAAAGACAAATTCATTCTGGATTACCAAGCAAACGGTATCAGTCTTGATGTCCTTGATGTTCTTGATATTTGTTAACAGTTCCCAAAAGTTTAACAAAAATCTGATTATCATCCAAATCAGACCAGATTCATAAAACTATTACAGGTCTACAAAGACATGCTTCCAATATGACATAGTCTAGTGTTCCCTCCTACCACCAACAGGAAAATGAGGGTCAGTCTCACTTTGCTCCAGCCCTCTCCTTCCTCTCTTCTCTCCAGGTATGGGTTATGCATTTGGATGGTTGTCTCTCCTGGAAAAGCAGCATCTTCACGTCTAAAGCTATTGCAGACCTCTGAGGCCTCTTCTCCCTCGGTAACAAGACAAAGAGGCTAAATGTGTTGATGGTGGCAGACGCTGCAGGAATTCCGGGCAAATGTGTCAAATTAGTTCTCGCGTCTCTCCACCTGACTGTGATCTCTTCTCCTCTCTCTCCTCCCACACACCTCTCCATTCCTCCAGTGACCCGATCCCTGGGTCCTCTATCTTTCTTTGTATCTATAGACACACACAAGACTGTTAGCTTTGTTAATTCAGCTCAGCTCGACTCAGCAACGCGGCTCTAAAAAACAAAGCTTTTTTTTATGCCAGTATTGTCTAAGATTTGTAATAATTTTATAATAACAACATAATGTGCCAGGAAGTTACATATAAAATTACTTTAAAATGTTTCCCTTGGTATCTCCAATAGAAACATTTGCTTAGTTTCAGACAAGTTTGAAATGTTAAAGTAAAAAGTTGAATTGACAACATAATGCACTGACCCTAAGTCTTGTTATTTTGTCATGGTGTCAAACACTTAACAGTGAGAATTACAAATGTGAATATGGTGAGGAGTGTTTGGCCAAAAGACATTGGATAGTGTCCTCTCAGGTTTGTTATATCAGTACACCTTTGCTGTAAAGGCCATGTTCTAAAGCTAGACTCCAAGCCTCTATATGATAGACTGTGTTATAGTATAGTACGTAGTATAAAACCAGTGCTCCCAGCCACAGCCCTGAGCGGTTAGAGCTAACGTGTGCTGGAGTCTTTACTTATGCATGAGACACCCTGATGCCATCCGGGAATTCTGATTCTTTTCCCGTGATAAAACTTTCATGGCCTAAGCCACTCCAAAGGGAGTAAATGATTTACTACACAGCCTTACAGTATGGTAAGTAAGCAACTAATGTTAATTCAGCCTTTTCTGATAAGGTATCAAGTAGAGGCCACTGCTACATTTACCCTTTAAAAATGAGCATAGGATAGGAAGGGCAGTTAGAGGGGTGGTGGCTACTGGCCTGCATATCACGCATATATACACAGACAGACACTAAATATTAATACACAATATTTATGTGTCAGCTTTAGCAGAAAATAGCAAATTCAGAACTTTTCTTGTGCACTTGAAACACAAAACTGTAGTGATAAAAGGAGAAGTTCAATTTGTCGAGAGGCTTCTTCAAGAAGAAGCCTCTTGGATGAGCGGCGAAACGTTTTCAACCAAACAAACTTTGTCCAGTTGACAAATTGAACTTCTCCTTTTATCATGGATTCTACCTGGACGACTGAGGGACTTTTCCCGTAACAAAACTGTAGTGTCAATAACTGACTTCTGCATGTATATAATGTTGATGTGAGGCAAATGTGTGGCTGTTTATATGAGCTGACTGCACTCCAGGTTTATAGATTTCCAAAAACATTTCCTGCTGAGGGTTTAAGTGGGTAAAATTAGGCAATTCCATTATTTCCTCAACTATATGTTTAAATAATTAAAGAAATCTAGCTAAATTATGGATAGTGTACAGTTTGAAGAAGGGGCTCATGTGCTGCCTGGGGCTATAACCTCACTGTAATGATGCCTGGATGGCTGGAGGAGAAGTTAGATTCATGAGTCATTTTTCACCATTGGGTTATAGTAAAGCAAAGGAGCAGACCGTATGTTTCACCAAATCCCCTGCACCTCTGAACTACACCAGAACTCACATGCCCGTTGTTAAAGTCTGGATCTTAAACTGGCATAGCATGGATTTATGCCATTAGCCAACAGGACTGACATCCAAAAACACACACTTAGCTGCTACCACACATAAACACCTTTCAGCATCCAGCATGGCGTCTTCCTGTTCGGGCTTTCTCCAATGTGAAAGCCAAGTGCACATACTCTTCTAATTACCCACCTTCCTCTAATTATCCAATCATAAAGCCATTAGCAGTCTCACACCATATTAACATGGGCCTACATGCCAACATGTGCAGTGCCAAGATGGAGCTAGAGGGGATTTTCTCAGCGTAGTACCAAACCAGGCGCTTTATCATATAAGGTCAAATGTGCTTATTTTGAATTTTCTTTTGAATTCAGTATTCATTTCACCTAACCTGTGCGTCAAATCTCATCTTCCTATAAGTGTAAACATCATGTGTTATGAGTAAAGCTATTCTGTACAGAAGGCATGGACAGTTTGCATACTTCAGGGTACTTCAGGATCCCTCATCAGCCCACAGCAGGTTAAAGATTTGACTAGGTAATCCTGACCAAGAGCCTGGCCCAAAATGTGGGAATGGGTCTTCAGGTGACTGCAGGCATTTTCCCAATTTAACTTATTTAAGATGGATTTTTGAGGACAGTGCATATCTCCTAATCTCCATTTCTATACTGAATTGACTTACAAACTAGCCAAAAATGAAGCTACTTAGTATTTAGCTAAAATATTTAAGGGTGCTTACAAGAATAGTGATTAAAAATAAGTACAGTTTTACACAAAGCTACTGTAAATGACAACTGGCACTGCTAATGTGGCTAAAAGCCCATCTACAGTATATTGATCCCATGATTTAAAATGTTTGAAATCTTTATAACTCAGTTGTTGCAATGAATAGCTTCATATATTATATAAAATTCTAGCTCATCTTAGACAGTTCAAATTTTGTGTAGTTGTAAAAGGGTCATCCTTGATCTATAATACATACTTAGACTTCCAAAGGCAGGTTGTACAACAAGTCTCCAGATTGTTCTTTACTTTATTCGTATGGATGGAGAGTTATTGAAGGAATGGGGCAGACAAGCACAGATGTTGGCACAGATGTGGCACTGTGAGATGCTCAGGTTAACATAGAGCCCACAACGTGCACAGACTGAAGTCATGGTGCCACATAACAATTCAGAGGTGAAAGAAACCCACAGCACAAAATAAAGCAAAAGCATTAGAAGACAGATTAGCATTTTGATTATTTTCTTAATTGTAGGTAAATTTATTTATTTTTTTTACTCTTGTACAAGTTTAGCTTAATACTTCATGTGAGAAAAGCAGAGAAGAATATTACCAACTATATATATTGCTCTCTATAAGACTGTGGCTGAGGCCCAGGGCCCAGACTGAAACTGAGCCTGTCAACACTGGCACGGGCACAAACAGCACTGCCACCAAATGTGAAGACAAATCCATTCATTTTACCATCCCTCCACATCAGCACCACACAGCTTCATAATGACGCACGCTCTCTGTTTCTGTTTCTGCCTGTGAAAACATCCTCATTATCTGACCAGCAGCACAAGGTGACAGGGAATAATAGTGCTTTGTTAGTCAAAACAATAGAGAAGGTATAGCCTGACAGTGGTGGATCTGACTGAGATGTTTTCATGAAGACGCACAGCTGTTGGCCCTCTCTCTGCACACAATCAAATGTTTGCCATTCAAAGGGACAAACAAATAAACGAGTCTTTGTTTTACAACATCACTATTGTTTTGTTATAATTAATATTTCTGCCAGAAATACTTTTTTAAACTTTGTGAAAACTTTTCTAGTAATGATACACAAATTGCTTTTAATATAAATGTCGCATAATGTTGCATAAAAGTATAACTCAGTAAAGAATGTTGATTACCTTTACAAAAACAGTGTATACAAGCTCTAAGTAATTATGTAAGTAAAAAATATATGTATGATTATTTTGTGCTGCATTACTTACAACTCATTTTGATGTGATTGCAGGGCTCTCAAGTTTTGAAGATTGCTAGGAGTGAGATTTCTGAGGGGTGGGGGGGGGGTGGGGGGGGGTGCGAGCAGTAGTCGAGTTATAAAATGAAACCAGGGGGGATGGTGGAAGGGCAGGGCAGAATTAGAAGGTACTTTGTTAATATGGAAATGCTTTTATAACTAAAAGTCCATATTATCATTCAATAATGCACAGGATAATATGTTATCACACACAGTCTTGGTTTAGTCTTGGCTTAGTCCTGGTTTAGACCTGGTTTAGTCCTAGTTTAGACCTGGTTTAGTCCTGGTTTAGTGCTGGTTTAGACCCGGTTTAGATCTGGTTTAGTCTTGGCTTAGTCCTGGTTTAGACCTGGTTTAGTCCTGGCTTAGTCTTGGTTTAGACCTGGTTTAATTTTGGTTAAGTCCTGGTTTAGACCTGGTTTAGTCCTGGTTTAGTGCTGGTTTAGACCCGGTTTAGATCTGGTTTAGTCTTGGCTTAGTCCTGGTTTAGACCTGGTTTAGTCCTGGCTTAGTCTTGGTTTAGACCTGGTTTAGTTTTGGTTAAGTCCTGATTTAGTCCTGGTTTAGACCCGGTTTAGATCTGGTTTAGTCTTGGCTTAGTCCTGGTTTAGACCTGGTTTAGTCCTAGTTTAGACCTGGTTTAGTCCTGGTTTAGTGCTGGTTTAGACCTGGTTTAGATCTGGTTTAGTCTTGGCTTAGTCCTGGTTTAGACCTGGTTTAGTCCTGGCTTAGTCTTGGTTTAGACCTGGTTTAGTTTTGGTTAAGTCCTGGTTTAGTCCCGGTTTAGTCCTGGTTTAGACCTGGTTTAGTCCTGGTTTAGTGCTGGTTTAGACCCGGTTTAGATCTGGTTTAATCTTGGCTTAGTCCTGGTTTAGACCTGGTTTAGTCCTGGCTTAGTCTTGGTTTAGGCCTGGTTTAGTTTTGGTTAAGTCCTGGTTTAGTCCTGGTTTAGACCCGGTTTAGTCTTGGCTTAGTCCTGGTTTAGACCTGATTTAGTCCTGGTTTAGTGCCGGGTTAGTCCCGGTTTAGTCCTGGTTTAGACCTGGTTTAGTCTTGGTTTAATCCTGGTTTAGTCCCAGTTGAATCCTGGTTTAGACCCGGTTTAGACCTGGTTTAGTCTTGGTTTAGTCCTGGTTTAGTTCTGGTTTAATCCCAGTTGAATCCTGGTTTAGACCCGGTTTAGACCTGGTTTAGTCTTGGTTTAGTCCTGGTTTAGTTCTGGTTTAGTCCTGGCTAGGTCCTGGTTTAGTCCTGGTCTAGTCCTGGTTTAGTTCTGGTTTAGTTCTGGTTTAGACCTGGTTTAGTCTTGGTTTAGTCCTGGTTTAGTTCTGGTTTAGTCCTGGTTTAGTCCCAGTTGAATCCTGGTTTAGACCCGGTTTAGACCTGGTTTAGTCTTGGTTTAGTCCTGGTTTAGTTCTGGTTTAGTCCTGGTTTAGTTCTGGTTTAGTCCTGGCTAGGTCCTGGTTTAGTCCTGGTCTAGTCCTGGTTTAGTTCTGGTTTAGACCTGGTTTAGTCTTGGTTTAGTCCTGGTTTAGTTCTGGTTTAGTCCTGGTTTAGTTCTGGTTTAGTCCTGGTTTAGACCTGGTTTAGTCTTGGTTTAGTCCTGGTTTAGTTCTGGTTTAGTCCTGGTTTAGTTCTGGTTTAGTCCTGGTTTAGTTCTGGTTTAGTTCTGGTTTAGTTCTGGTTTAGTCCTGGTTTAGTCCTGGTTTAGTCCTGGTTTAGTGCCGAAATAGATGCAGAAATAATCTGATATGACTCACCCATAAAAACGCGGTCACTCGTATCCATGTATGCACGTGTCACGGTCTTTAATCATCCGGAGCTCCGGAGAAAAGGACATATCCCGAACTTATCCCGTGTCCCGAGACGAGAGTTCCTTCTTACGTAGCATTAACGTAGCAAGTTAAGGATTCTTCTTCTCTTGGAAATGCCGCGTAAACATTCACGCGGCACGCGATCGGCCTCACAGCTGATCGATAAACTCGAGTACTGGTGTGCGAGTGACTTTTTTTCGCTGAAAACGCGCGGTGCCTGCATTAACTTACCGTTTTTCTTGGCACAGAAGCGCTGTGAACAGTGGCTACAGTTTTGAATTGCTTAAAAAAATGTCTGCGTGAGAAATACCATGTGTGGCGTGTGAGCGTGTGAACACGTCGAATTGCGTGTGTCACACTCTCAAAGCGTGAGACTTGAGAGCCCTGTGATTGTGATGTCTATATTTATATAATGTTTCTATATAAAACACCAACTCTTGTCTTGAGAAGTCTTGAGAAGCGACACTTTGCCCAGCTCTCTGTCAGCGGCCTCATAATCATATCTGTAAGATTAACTTGTTGGTTGAGACCGAATATTTGACACTTCAAACCAACCTCAAACCAAGTCTCGGCCCAAAGCTGGAACTGCACAGAGACAAAGACACTCCCATGAAAATCTCATAGAGTACAACACATGCAAAAAATATCTAATGATACAAACTTAAACATTTCCATATGGGAAAATACTTGAAATCTGTGTTGAGGAAATGGCTGAACTGATGTAGAGCCCCCCCTGTTGATGCACTTGAGGTGTAACAGTTAGAAAATGTATTGTTTAAAGTATTTTAGAAGAGGCTTAATAAATAAACCGCTATTATTTTCATCTGTCGTTATAATTTAACTTTGTGAGCATTTAAAGAGGAAAAAACACACAATTTAATCTAAAAAAATAAATAATTAAAGAAGGAATACACAGACACAATTTCCATGTCTTACTGTTGCTGGATAAACTTGAGAAACAAGCACATTTTCCATCATGGCTTTTCCAATACCTGACCAGTATTTTAGGACTTGAGTCTTAAAACAAACATGGGTACTGTCAGGGGGATGGTTTCAGTGGCTCAATCTCCATAAATCACTACTGCACAACTGCAGAAAGTACTTGGGGTCAGAGGTTTTTGCCCATAGCTTTAGGACACCACTGCCCATCTCTGCAGCGTTCCTCTCCTCCTCTCTCTCAGATCTGTGTTGTCCCATCATCTTCCGCCCATAATATAACATGACACTGGCGGTTGCAACAAGGCCGTCCAGCCAAGCCGAGCGTTTAAGACCAATGAATATCATTTGCTCCTGGTCGGCTCCCTGGCGCTCTCAGAAGCTCTGGCCGCCACACTGAATCAGCACTAGCGCCTGTCATGTCGGCGACGTGAAAGAACACACACGCACACGGGCCCAGAGACGTGAGATCACACACTCCCACACATACACATACACACACACACACTCTATTCAGACCTCTTTGCTACATCTGAAGGGTATGCCATTTTCAATACCACCCACACTGCTTTTTTCTGTTCCACATAATAACTGCATCTTAATAAGCCTTAATAAACCTGAACAAAGACTTAATTCAAAATTAGCAAACTGTTTATTAAGAATGATTCAGACTTAGTAGCTAGGGTTAGGAGATTAGGAGGAGGTTATTAGGAATTAGGTAATTAAAGGCAACCTGTGTAACTAATGTTCCACAGTATGGTATTAAACTTATCTAATGTGCATTTATTCAAGTGTGAGTATTTTTTATTTTTATGCTCAAAAGTACATTTAAAAGAACACATGTTCTTAAGGTGAGCAGGGTCACCTCTCCACTGGCCTGATCTGTAACTTGGCTTGGTGCCTTATCGTGCTTGTTTCTATGGAGAGTATGGATGAGTTATATAGTGCACCTAATCACAAAGCCTGAATGAATCTTATTAAACTAGAGTATTGTTCATGCTTTATTAAGGCTAATTAATTATAGTCATTATAATGTGTTACTGAGATTTCTATTGTTACTCTTTCTAAAATGCCAATAGTTTTAGGATATAAATATATAAATCAGCCTTTACAGGTGAAAGTAGTTCTGGTCAGCTCCTCAGACTCATTAGTTGCATGTAAGTCAGCTCGGCCCTTTACTTTGGTTAGAAACATTCACAATGACCCCCGCCCTCTCACCTCCACTCCTGATCCCACCGTAGCCTCCTGTTTAAATTGCCTGTGCTCTGTGAATGCCCTCCCTGGGGATTCTCTTGGCTTTGATCAGCCATCCCAACCATCCAACCTCCAACCCGCTCTGCTCACTGCTGGGGGGCACGGGGGAGACCAATGAGGGGTCCAGCAGGCATCACTGCTGGAGATAAGAAAGGAGAGAGAGAATGAAAGGGGAGGGCGTCTCGTAAAGATCAACTGGATTTGGTTAAAGGCTGGATAAGTGAGGGTCTAATGAACACCACTATATGCCCTTCTACATATGTATCTGAGCAGCTAATTACCTGGAGAGTAACACCTGCATCAAGGTCAAAGTATCACTCTCCAGTGCTAAGAGCCTGATTACTGAGCAGCTCATGTTAACAAGCTGTAATCAGGCTTCACATTTGGGTCTATGCAAAAGGAGCAGCTTATGATCTTAAAGAGAAGTATTAATGCAAGCTCTTTTCATCTTAAAAGCATGCGTCTGCCGGACAAGAAACCATGGTGTAGTCCGGCCGCTTTTCACTTCTGAAATTACAGCACAAGCTAAGCAATTTGAACTTCCAATTGACATTCAAGGCAACATTCACATAAAGTGAGAATTAAAATTCTAATGTACATGTATTAGAATGTATAGAGAGGGTTGGCTCCTTTCAAATACATTTTGACATAGACAGATGTGTGTTTTTAATAAAAAATGTATCGTATACTTCAGCTTTATGGACAAGACAGGAAATGGGACAGGAGATGAAATTTTAAAATATGGGAGTAAAAGCATAATTCCCCTTTAAGTACATTTCATGCAGGTTTTCAAGCCTGATATACACTGAGACAGTACAAGGATAGCAATCAGCTATCAAGGATAACACAAAACGAAAGATTATAGATAGCAAAATATGCAGCAATCTTTGAAACTGAATGATGATTAAGATAATAGATGCTCATAGGAAATAGGAGGGGTGCTCATCTTACTACGATAAACAGCTGAGCACAAGTACCCAAGGCTTTGGTCTGTAACCAAAGATACATAAGCGAAGTATCTAAAAGTTTCTTTCATTTATCTTTGCTAACAAACCCATTCTCCTCTCATGATCAGATCCATGCTGTCCAGGACTGAGTGTCAGTGTGTTAACATCCACCTGCACTTACTGTGGTCCATACTGTCATTGTAATGTTAATACAAATCACCTCTCCAAGCCTTTGAGTTCAGTCTGGCTTTAAGTGCCACACTTATACATTTACACATTGAATTATTGCCCACTTGTCATTTATAGATTCAGATAGGAGTCAACTTAACATCTCGGCTGTATCTCTTTGACAATGATGGCTTTCTAAACAGCTCTAAACAAACTCTCCTTAAAGCCCTGATGAATAAGTGAAGGGATAAAAGCTACATCAATACCATCCGGGCACATTACCATGCCAAATAAATAAATAAATAAGACAGGGGTACGCTGAGACGTGATGCGCTCCTTTGTACACTGAATGTATCTTATCGGAGCGTGTAAAAATAGCTTGACAGAGGCTAATTGTGCTTGTTGTTGAATAATGGATCAGAGCGCAGGGCCTTCCTGGAACTGTTCCCCATTTCACATGGGACAGCTTCTTCCTTTGGGCCTATAGGTGAAAACATCTGCCCCCATAGATCACAGATATGAACTCTCGCATTAACTTGGGTTCATGTCTGTGACAAATATGGCTATTATGCGCATACTGTCAATGCAGCATCAGCTATTGAATCTCTGTTGCGTGTTTAAAGACACATTTCAATGTTTTAGATAAAAGCGTATATAAATCCAAGATAATTTGCTCCAAAACAAAGAACATATGAATGACTTCACTATTTAAGAACCATTTCAATGATATTTGACAGCACTGAAATAATCCTCTTACTTCACATGGTGAGTGAGTTTTGTTGGTAAATACCAGCATCAAAGTGTGAGGTTGTATCTGTTTGTAAAAGCCACAGTCAGAAGAGTGTGCTCAGCTGATGGAAGAATGCCTACATTTATCCTGCACAACAGCTAAAGGCTTGTTAAAAAGTGCGTTCGTTTGCACTGTCACTCTAAACATGTGCTCTTAATAAGTCAGAGCTCCACCGCTGCAGTGGCCTTTGTTGTCAAACAGTACAAAGAAGACCACTGGGGTACATGTGTATAGTGTATACTAACTGTACCTTCTTTTTTTATATTTCCTCGTACCTTCATCGCACAGGCTTGGGACAGGTGCGCTCTGTGGATAAAAAAGGAAAATAGGCCTGGACAGTGACACAAACAGTGCATTTCCACCGTATGCTTTTGATGAACTGCAGCTAACAGCCATGATAATCACTTTGTCAGACTCCATATACTGTATCTTTAACAGATAACTTTATCTTTCATTATTCTGATTTTACACATACTCTAGAACAAATCAAGATAATAAAGCAGATAAGACCTTCTGTGATATGCATGTAATCTATGGCTGTAAAAGTTAGTTCCAAACATACATTGTGACATAACTTAAAACTTAACTTTTAACTTGACTTAAGTTAAAATATTATGTAAATATAAAAATATATGTATAAAAAAATGAACAATGGCTAATACAACTGCAAATTCTGTCCAACTTAAGTCTCGCCTCAGTAGCTTGTCCAGCTCCTCATGTCCAGTTGTCTTCTTATTGACTTCTAAAGCTGATGGAGAGGATACCACTCTTTATCAATATTTCATGTGATCATGTGAGGTGGGTCTATGTGCCTTTATGGTCTCAGTGCTATCTTAAGCTGAATCCGTCAGTACTTATGGCCTCAGAGGAAATCACTACTGGATAGCATCAGTGGCCTGCTGGTTACTGTAAGTTCATCATTACCATGTTAACATTTCCAGTAATGTTGACATCACAATATTGTTATGGCCCACAGAGGGAAGATTCAGACATGGACAATATGTTTAAGGGCACTGAAGACATGATGAGATTACAGACTGCATATGGTTCACAAAGTCACTTTTACAACATCTGAGTCTACTTCTGAACTACTATGGCAGAGGAGACAAATACAATTTTAACATAAATACAGACAAATAATTGTTAGAAAGGTGATCTGGGTCTATAGTCAAAACAGATTAAAGAATGTTGCATAATGCTGTGAACACATCAGCTAATTACATAAATGGTGAAAACATCAACATCAAATAAGTATGTTTAGTAAACTGAAGGCAATCCTTTTCCAGGCATGTTCAGAGCAAGCAATGTCAGTTTTGAGAAAGGTTTGGGTGTATAAATAGCCCATGTGTGTTACAGAACTGCATGAATGCATAGTGATGCCTTATCTCAAAGTGCTCTAACATTCCCATATTATAATCAAAGCCAACTAATGCAGGTCGCATGCATAATGTCATTGCATTCGACCTGATTATCTGAAACATGCTCAGCTCTGAGCTTGCAGAAAGTCACTGGATTCAAAAACACCATTAGCCAGGTGGTATCCCATGAATTAAAAATAGCTGAACATGGTTTTCCAGTCAAGCTGCTCTCTAAACCACCTTGTCCTGAACAACATGCCCCCGCCCAGAGCAGTCTTTCGTGACAGACGGCTGCCTTCCCTCCAACGTGATGAAGAAATTAAGAAATCTGTGCTACTAAAGAAAGACACAGGAAAATCTCCCAAATGGTCTGGTCATGTATAACTGACCCACATACTCCCCCACTGGCCTGGCCCTCCACCCAGTGTCATCTCAGGATGTTTTCACAATGTCTTACGGTCCAATCTGTGTGCTGTGTACTCAGGCTAAGTGTGAATTAGACAGCGAGCAGAGGAAGGATGTGGCAGAGACACCTCTGGAGTTATGTTAGCGCACTGTCACAAAGCTTTAGACACTTCTCACACACACCGCTGTGAGAGCTGCAGCGTCAGGCTTGGATTAACACCAGGGTTAAACTCCACTCAAATCTGCTACAAGACAAGCACACTCACAAACAGTTGAATTATCAACAGCCTCCTACTGAATTAAGAATAAGACTCTTTACATCAAAAGTACATTGATGATGTTGTGTTCTTATACATGATGAAGACAGATATATTGTGCAAACATCACTGTTTATAGATGTAAGTAACTGATACAAATTGGCACATCAAACTAATATATTTTATTAAAACTTTGCCTCCACTGGAAAAGATAAGATGTTTAATTTGAATGAAATAATAGACTAGACTTATTGGTATAGAAATTCACAGCAATAATGCCTACAATAAACGATAAACTATCATGCCTACAAACAATGCTGTGTCTGCTCTTTACTAGCTGCTGTATATTTAATATGCTCTTCATCTTCCTGCCTCCTCCATGCTCCTCCTATCCGCTCCTCCATCACTTCTCCTTTCATCTGGACATGCTCAAACAGATGGAGAAGCTGAGGCTCAACGATGCGTTCCAGCAGCACAATCTGTCTCCCCTTGTGTGTTTCAGGTCCACAGAAAAAGGCCAGAGCAATCCTACATTGTGCAAAGGTTTTAGAGAGGGACAAAAATGAAGTTACTACCCTACAATGCACTGTATATATAAATGGACATAGCTAACCCACTAACCGTCGCTTTCCAAATAGGAAGTGAGAGCATGGGGACGCTTCTGGCTCCATCGGCTCCTATTGACAAAATTGTCACCCCCCTCTGTAACTGCTGCAGTGAGCCTTGGTGTTATTTTAAAATGTTTGTATTAACCCCCTCTACATGACCCTGGTGTTTTATTTCGCCATTTTGTCCGTAAATCAATTCCTATTCCGAATATGGAACTCGGCTCGAAATTTACTCCTATAACCGCTAGCTTCGTGAGCTTCATTCGACTGGAGCTGAACGCTATGGGTGACATCACACTCAGTCCACTTCTTTATACAGTCTGTGGTTACTACAGAAAAATGGGGCCTCTCTCTGTGCATTGACCAGCCATTCCATAACAATTTTAGAACTGCTCCTTCCTCCTGAGAAAAACTGGGTACTGGGGACACATTTTGGGGACATCTTTAGCTATACTTTGGAGCACTTTGGAGCAGGTACTAACCAGCTCCCGTTTATGTGGCAGAAGTCTCCACCATTAAAAAATAAATAAATAAAAGCTAAAAAAAAAACAATAGTATTGAGTCAAATACACCTTTAATCATTTTAAGTTTGGGAACCATGCTCAACATACTTTTTCGGAGTTTGGAAAGTATTTTCATTGATCCATTTCTGCATTTATATACATAGTCAATTTTGAATAGCATTGTATGTAATGTATATCTTTAATACCACTTATAGGTTTTTTTTTAGAGTGGCAGTGTGTCAGAAGGATTAACAGAGAGAGATATAAATAATTGTAGAGGCATTATTCAGTCGAGAATGGGCGTCGCTTGTGTCTTCTGATGCATGGGTGATAGTAAGGGCCAAACGGACGCTTAAATTTACACCATCACAAACATGTTTATCTTTATCCCTATACTGCAGACTGTCAAGAGGAAATCAGTCTGATGCCAGTTCGAAGCACTGTCAAGTTCAACCATGTCATCGCAAACAGACAAAATAAAGAAACTGCTTTAAAAAGGTTTCTCATAAAGCATTTTTATTACAAAGAAATAACATATATAAACACCATGTCCTTTGAAGGTTAATATAGGTACGTAACTGAGATAAGATTATGATTTGAAAAGATCCACAAATTAAGTTACAACTTTTGCTTATTTCATTTCACCTACTTTTGTGGCTGTGTTTTTTTCCTCAGCATATTTTTATTTTTGAGGTCAGGGAGCTGCTTGCCTTGCATTTCTCCAAGTTCAGACCAAAAACAGATCAACTGAGTCAAAGAGAAAGTACTCACTCTAGTGGTGACTCCTGACACCAAACCCAAAAACCCGCTAGTCTGAAGGAGAAAAATTAACAACACTAGACAATAAATCTTTCATCCCGCCAGCACAGCCAAGGTGAAGTAAGTGAGCTGTGTGACGTGTTAAATGTGTTTGGATCAAGGCTGGCAAACATGGCTGAGGAAAGCATGAAAGATGCATGGGGCCACTGGAGAGGTATAAAGAATTTAGAGATATAAAGGATATATGACAAATAAATCCGGATGCAAATCTTACCGGGTGCTGCTGGGACGTCTCAAATGAAAACGGCGTGAATAATACACAAGCAGGAGAAAACATTTCATCAATGAGAGCAAGTGGGGAAAAGGCTCTTCGAGTTTGGAAAGAGTTCTATGGAGGCTAGTCTCTGCTCCACAGTTCGAAAGCGAACTGCTATAATCAGAACCATGCCAATAAAATCTTCAGAATATACTGGAGTAGAATGGCCCAACAGAAAATAGGGGGGTTTTGTATAATATGAAAAAGCTCTCATTACCTGCATTTCTGAGCTGTCTATTTAAGAGAATATTTAATGAAATACAAAAAGTGTAGTGTTCTATCTAAACAAATGGTGAAATAGCTCTGAATCAATTAACAAGTTACCTAATAAAAGCATTCAGGTCTGATAACACAAAATGTAAAAAAGCTCTTCTAAAAGTTAATAAAATCGGAAGTTGCATAATGACTCTGTCTTGAAAATTTACAGAAACATTTTTCACTGAGTAAAAAAAGTCATCGCCATGGAGAACCTGCCTTGCCAAGCACAACTGTCTCTGAACAGCGTCCCTGTTCTGGCTGGGTCCTGGCTCCCTGTAGATGAGACTCATTGATTAGAGTTGGAGCGCGCCCCACAGTCCTTGGAGTCATTAGACTCAGTGGGTTTTTGTGGAGTCGGAATGAGAGCCCAGGGAATTGTGGGAAGGATCCAGAGGTCATATTCATTAAGAGGTTAGAGGCCGTTTTTGGTCCAACACTGGTCCCCCTGCCTCTATGATAGCATTGGATTCATGGTTACCGTTATGAGCAGGATGTTTTTTAAAAAGAAAAATACAAAATCTTTTTAAAGACATGAAGAATCACTCACTAGACATCTGTCTGCTGGCATTAGTGAGGATTTGAGTTTGTTGAGTTAGAATGGACTAAAGCTATTAGAAACAGGATGCTAACATACCATGGCAGCAGTATGATGGCAGATATTATCAGAACATGAGTGAAATCATGAAATCATAATATTCATATACATAATAATATAAATGCACAAATGTAGGTGTCTGTCAGTCAAATATAACCTCTTTGGGTAAGCCAAGTTTACTGCTGGTTTCGGTATTTTAAGATAGAAGATGGTATAAACAGGTTTTCTGTGCTATTGAAAGGGAACTAAAGCCCATTACAAATAGGTTGTGTATATTTAGCAGTCTCTTGTGATGAAGGCTCTCTTTCCTCCGTTCAGCCCTAACACAAGTGTCATAGTGAGTTACTCACAGGTATGCGTGTGGGTGACACAGCACTGTTGTGACAAATGCCCAGGCTCAGTGTCACAACTTATACTGAGCAGTGACTAACATGCTGAAGAACACAGAACAGCCACTTTACACAGCCTGTCCACACTGGATATCCACAAGGGCTTATGTGGCACAATACATCAACTTTCTGATACAATAAAAAATAGTTTGATTATTCTGGATTAATTATGAGTATTATTACGGATTATTCAAACAGTTTGTGCATAAAGAAAATATATTAATGGATTGAATTTCAGTGTCAAGTGCGAGGCTTAATGGTATATTGTAAAGCATTGACCCCAAAACTTTTGTTTTCAGAAGATCACTTATCACTGTTAGATATCCCAGGGTAGAACAGAACTTAAGCAGCATAAATGAAAATATTTTATAGAACTATGCTGGATTTACAAGAAGGCCATTGTTGCTTAATAGTATACCAATACAATTATTACTGTTTTAGTCTCATCATTTCTTCATCATTAGATCGTTGGACAAGAAGTGGGCATCAATGTGGCACTACATGGGGTGGACAGGGTAAACTGGGGTAAACAGGGAGGAGCTGTGCCAGGGCTCTTTGTCCATTTGGTTTTGGAGTGGCAGCTCCCCTCAGGTCCAGCAGACACAAGCCAACTTCAATAGATACATGCTTTGTCTGAAGGCTGGAGAGAAGCCATCAGTCACACAACACACACAGAAACATGTTAATTGTCTTGTATTTTGATCAGAAAAGTAATTTTGTTTACTATTAAGGAAGACTGTTAATTTATCAGTCATCAAGCACAGTTATTTATTTAGTTTTAAACCATATTAATCATTATTTAATAAGGCTTGGGAGTGACACATCAAGTACACTTCCTTATCTTGATGTTCAAAAAGTAGAAATATTTGCTTGATTTCTAATAATGAACACAAATGGTCAAACAGCCTACAAAAGCCATCACAAATGTTTGTGTGTCTGTCCAGCAGCACCTTGTAACTTGAAGCATGGACCAGCTGTACACAGGAATGTATTGGCCAGTGTCCTCTCCAACCCTTGTGCATCTTTCAGCCCTTAACTCTGCCAGGATCTCAGAGGAACAGAGCATCCGTTGACAGCAGGCGCTCCTCCAAAGACATGCTTCTCATGCCCTGTGGAGGCCCTCAGTACAGGAGTGTCCAACCCCTACCCCGCTTTGTCCCGCAATCAAAGACAGCTTCATTATGTGCTGACTAATTCTGCGTCTGCCACGGCACCGCTCAGGTAATGGCGGCGCAGGTTGGCCCTCAGCACAACAGCCGCTCTGAGACTTCAGGGGCCACTAAGCCAATCCCCCCACCCTAACAAAGAGCTCTCTGAGGGGTCACAGACGCACAGGTCCTCCCTCCACCTGCACGGGGAGCCAGGCGGGAGAAAGGAAAAGGGGAACTTAATCCTGGATGTGTACAGCAGGAGAGGAGCCAGCGCTGGGACAGGCCCTGATACAACATTTGAATACCTCGACCGGGAACACACCGTCGTGCCTCTCCAATTAAATTATACAGTCCACAATGGCGAGGCCTTGAGAATTGACACCTCCATTGAGTGCACGTTAGCAGCTTTGTGGGCACTGACAATTTCCATTTCTGCTGAAATAGATTTGCTCCCAAGAGGTGCAACAATGGCAGAGCAATCCCTCTAATGCCGTTTTTGGGAGGAAAATAGGGATGAGAGCTGGGGATTTGGAAGGTTTACTTACAGGGAATCCAGGGAATATTCACTTTAAAAGTGATAATATATTTGAAATGTCTTTGATAAAATGCTCAGGGGAGAGAAGTGTTGTTTATGGGATATGAAATTTGATGTGAAATATCTATCACCAGATGCACTTTAAACAAATAATCACTCACTGTTGACAGATTTTTACACATATGTTGTCCTTGGTGTTGCCACTTCTAATAAAGTGTCATCATGTCTAAAAGGATGAACGCTATCCTTTGGAAATGTAAAGATTCAAATAATACTTTATTTACGACACTATAAAATTACAAAAGTGCTTTTTAAATTAATTTCATACATAGTTAATAGTTCTAACACTCCTAAACACATTTATTAAAAGAAACCTTTCTTGTGTTCCTCATGTTTTTACTCATTCACTCTGAAGCTTGAAGACCTGTGTGTCTGCGCACATAAAGCTGGGCTTGTTCTGTCTGAGCCAGTCAATAAAAAGTGAATATGACAGACAAAGGTACAAGGATAATATGCCTGTCCCTGTCTCAGTGCTAAGTGAATGCTGCTGAAAAGAAAGGCCTTTATGTTTGACCCCAAAGGTCAGATGCATACAGTCACCGCAGCACCCACCATATAATGTCAGCCTAGGATTTTTTTAAAATATTGAAACTGTATAAAGAAGACTACATTCATATCAGCTTGGTTAATCTGCAAAAACTCTAAGGACTTTCTTTTGTCCTTGTCCAATAAGAGACACCAGAGAGCCTAAGTCAAGACAAGACAGAGCCAGAGGAATGGAAGAGAAAGAAGGATTCTCTTTCTGGGCCAAGGCCTAATTGATTTCCTTATAAGTCGTCCATCAGCCTAAATCATAACCTGCTCACACACAATAAAGAGAAAAACTAAAGTTACAATTATATAAATTACACTTTTTAATTTCACTGTTCAAGTTAGTTCATTTCCAGTGAGAGATTTGACACTTGATTATTCATCGCTTAAACAACAGCTCACTTAATGCAATACTTTTGTTTTCAGTTAGTGCGCATCAGGGGAAATATGACATGGGAACACAGAAGCAGCAGTATCTACACACGTTTAATTTGTAAACTGTTCCCCAAAGCTCTTGTGATACATATGCTTTACTAGAACAATTATCTCCTCAGGATAACAAAGTTCGAATAATTTCCCCAGACTGCACAGCTGTTTCTTGATAACAAACTCATCACAAGTTTAAAGATACATTGTGTAACTTTTCTGGTGGAGGGTCCGGCAAATGGTTTTCTTCATGGAGATGTTATTGCTTAGTCTGGAATGTGTCGCAGTATGGTATTAACCTTTTCTGTCTTCTATCTTCTGTCTCGTCATGGAGACCAAACCAGACCACGTTACAGGTCAGATCTGGGCAACCCTGCTCATAATGCCTGTTGTTCCTGGTATTTTTATGCTATAAAACCATCTGTAATTGAATAAATATAAGGTAGAGTTGTGTAATGTCATACCGTAGAACATTCCAGGCAGAGTAATGACATATCCATACAAACAAACGTGACAGACCCCCAACCAAAATGTTACATAGTGCACTTTTAACGGACAACTTCTAGTGCAAAAGAGAACAGTTTTGTAGGTTCAAGGTTTTATACTGTATATAAAGCCTACTGTTTCTCCACACTTAGGAGAGATCAGACTGAATAACATTGTTTATATTTGATAAAAGGAGAAATTCAATGTGTCAACTGGACAAAGTTTGGTCGAAAACGTTTCGCTCATCTGAGAGGCTTCGTCAGCTCTGGTTCTAGTGCTGGTTAGACCCTGTTTATATCTAGCTGCAGGGAGGAGCTCCCTACACTGAAATAGCTCTGAAACTATCTCAACTAATCTGTCTCTTTTGTATTACGAATTCCTCTGGCGTCTAGTATAGTCTAGAATAGATATGCTAATACTAATACCTCTCAGATGAGCGGCGAAACGTTTTCGACCAAACAAACTTTGTCCAGTTGACAAATTTAATTTCTCCTTTTATCATGGATTCTACCTGGACGACTGAGGGACTCTTCACGCATTGCTTATATTTAGAAGTCAATATTTGCTCTACAAGACATCTGACCATCTTATATGTTAAAAGACTTGCTTTTCCATCAGACCAATGCTTTTCGTCTATTTTAGCCATTATTATGGTTTTATTTTGGTCCTCTCACCGTAATCTGATATCTGATGTTCACTCAGTACTTGGGCCCTCTCTCCTACATCAGCCCAAGGAGAACCCACAGCAATTATAATACTTAGAATAATTCCCCCAAAGTGGAGCAGCCATTAAAAAATCCATCCTCCTGGTCTTGTCAGGACTTTGCTGGACTTATGACATCATCCCAGCTAAATTTGCTTCAGCAGATGTCCAAGCCAAAAACCACTGAAACAGGTATCGCATTCCAAAATTTGCACTCTCTTAAAGGCAAGTTGGGTGAACTTCAGAAAGTGTTAGAAAACTATTTGATAAGTCTTAGGGAAGTTGAGATTTATTTAATTTTAGATGGGCATCTGCTTGGTTAGGATAGATATATCATTAATAAGGGCTCGTTCTGACTTTAAATTACTCAATTCCTATATAAAATATGAGAATAATAGATGGCCTTGTATTTGTAAAGGACCACAGTACAAGTAAACACATGAACATGTCAACAGTGTACCATAGCTACTGGATGACAAAGATCTGTGTTATAGCCAGTGATGGTTATTATGCACAAACACAGAGTGACAGCTAAAGAGGCTAATGCTGACCAGTGTCCATAGTTTCCCATACAGTAAATCTGCCAGCACAGGGTACCCTGTAATTTGCATTGCAGTGATCATCTGGATTTACAATTTACACTCAACAAAAATATAAACGCAACACTTTTGTTTTTGCTCCCATTTTTCATGAGATGGACTTAAAGATCTAAAATTCATTCCAGATACACAATATTACCATTTCTCTCAAACATTGTTCACAAATCTGTCTAAATGTGTGATAGTGAGCACTTCTGCTTTGCTGAGATAATCCATCCCACCTCACAGGTGCGCCACATCAAGATGCTGATCTGACATCATGATTAGTGCACAGGTGTGCCTTATACTGCCCACAATAAAAGGCCACCCTGAAATGTGCTTTTTTTTTTTTTTTGCTTTATTGGGGGTCTGGGGACTCAGAACCAGTCAGTATCTGGTGTGACCACCATTTGCCTCATGCAGTGCAACACATCTTCTTCGCATAGAGTTTATTAGATTGTCAATTGTGGCCTGTGGAATGCTGGTCCACTCCTCTTCAATGGCTGTGCGAAGTTGCTGGATATTAGTGGGAGCTGGTACACGCTGTCGTATACACCGGTCAAGCACATCCCAAACATGCTCAATGGGTGACATGTCCGGTGAGTATGCTGGCCATGCAAGAACTGGGACATTTTCAGCTTCCAAGAATTGTGTACAGATCCTTGCAACATGGGGCCGTGCATTATCTTGCTGAAACATGAGGTGATGTTCATGGATGTATGGCACAACAATGGGCCTCAGGATCTCATCACGGTATCTCTGTGCATTCAAAATGCCATCAATAAAATGCACCTGTGTTCTTCGTCCATAACAGATGCCTGCCCATACCATAACCCCACCACCACCATGGGCCACTCGATCCACAACATTGACATCAGCAAAGCGCTCACCCACACGACGCCACACACGCTGTCTGCCATCTGCCCTGAACAATGTAAACCGAGATTCATCCGTGAAGAGAACACCTCTCCAACGTGCCAGACGCCATCGAATGTGAGCATTTGCCCACTCAAGTCTGTTACGGCGACGATCTGGAGTCAGGTTAAGACCCCGATGAGGACAACAAGCATGCAGTTGAGCTTCCCTGAGACGGTTTCTGACAGTTTGTGCAGAAATTGTTTGGTAATGCAAACCAATTGTTTCAGCAGCTGTCCGAGTGGCTGGTCTCAGACGATCTTGGAGGTGAACCTGCTGGATGTGGAGGTCCTGGGCTGGTGTGGTTACACGTGGTCTGCGGTTGTGAGGCCGGTTGGATGTACTGCCATATTCTCTGAAACGCCTTTGGAGATGGCTTATGGTGGAGAAATGAACATTCAATACACAAGCAACAGATCTGGTTGACATTCCTGCTGTCAGCATGCCAATTGCACGCTCCCTCAATGCTTGTGACATCTGTGGCATTTTGCTGTGAGACAAAACTGCACATTTCAGAGTGGCCTTTTATTGTGGGCAGTATAAGGCACACCTGTGCACTAATCATGATGTCAGATCAGCATCTTGATGTGGCACACCTGTGAGGTGGGATGGATTATCTCAGCAAAGCAGAAGTGCTCACTATCACACATTTAGACAGATTTGTGAACAATGTTTGAGAGAAATTGTAATATTGTGTATCTGGAATGAATTTTAGATCTTTAAGTCCATCTCATGAAAAATGGGAGCAAAAACAAAAGCGTTTATATTTTTTGTTGAGTGTATATTATACATTGGCCATCCAGTCAAAAGACCATAACACATCAAACAATTATCACATAGCTTTTTTTAGAATTTTTTTTTTTTTTTTAATCTAGGAATGGATGATATATTGGTCACATACAATATTGTTCGATATTTGGCAATTCCCCTGTCTCTGTGTGCCAATCAGATTTGTCTTTTTGAACAGACTAGAGTGTAAAAATAGAGCAATCAGCCTAAACATTACTTTATCTGGGCTATTAAAATAAATGTTTGCATGATTTGTACAAATAGTAACAAAATGCACTTTTACAAAGTTAATTTACTTTCTACAATAAAAAATACTATAACTTAAACTTAAGTTTTAGATTTAAACATACATATTTGGGCATTGCTATAAATTTAATATCACTTATTAGCCACAGCAGTAAGACAAATATCGAGTATCGCTATCACCTCCAAAAAAATCCATATTGGACCAGATCTATTTTTTATCTTTTCACTGAATATATGGTGGTACAGTATATTTTCTTCCTGATGGTTCCATTTGTCGGCCCTGTGGTGTGTAATTGTAAATACAGAAGAAGGCACTCATGAATGCGCCCTCTGCATAGATGATGTCCTAATTGAGAGACGCAGTGGAATGGTTATAGGGTGTTTTCATTTCATGGTTCAGTCCACACTTGCCACGCACTCACACACTCACACTCACACACACACACACACACACACACACACACACAACAAGCCTGTGGTTGACATCATGAATAAATTGAATATCCCTTTACTAAGCCACTAAATATGTCTACTGTGGCATGCTACAGTGGCTGGGGTAAATCTATAGAGCATCACTTCACACTAATGCATAGGGTAAGAATCCAAACATTAAAGCATAACATACATATCTAATATTATACCAAAAACAAAACACATAAACTTTGGAAACAGTGAAACCAACGAGATGATAGTAAAAACAGGTACAGGTGAAAACAGGTACATTTTGTGCACTGCTGATCAGCCAAGCGAAAGAGAGACACAAAGAAGCCATTTTGGACTTCCTGAATTTCCAATGTAACCTAAAACTGGGGGTTAATCACATGAATATTTGATAAGACATCCATTAATTTGGTTGTTATAATGCCTTATGGACTTTCCCACACAAGCCTTTTTGTCTTTTCTACCATGTTTTATTGTCTACTGGGTTTTTGCATATAAGAGGAAGAGGAGCATTTCACAGCAGCAGAAGATGGAGTTTTGTGGTCTAAAGCCTCAACATGGCTTTACCAAATGCACGGTTAACTTTGCTTATGATTTAGAATCTTAATTCCATTGGTTTACCCAAGGGCCCATTGTGCTTTACTGTACTAATCTGACATTTTCTGGTTAAAAAAGATCACGTGGAAGCTAGCCTCACCTACAGATTGTTGACTGTGCGCGTGTCTTCAAACTATAATATATCAGCAACCGTAATTAAAAGTTCTTTAAAGCTGTGCATATTTTATATTTAAACAAGAAAAGCTACCTGTTGTTGCAGCAATTCAGCACCAGTTTTATCAGTGCTTGTTCTAATGATCTGCATTAGTTGATTCAAATTACACAATAGGTACAACTGAATTAATGCATTGCATAAACAAACCAAGTCACACATTTCTTCAAAGCCAAATTAGACCAAATGTTCCTGGTGTAAATCACATACATCTGATTTTGTGTTTGTGTGTACAGTGGCCACAGCAGCACACAGCTCCAGGGCCTGGTGTTTGATCCCTGCTTGTAAAAAGGATTATCCAGTGGCAGGAGGGAAGAAGGAGAGCGGGTGTGAGCCAGTGCACGTGTGGTTGTATGACTGTGTGTTGGCTGAGTGTGCATGAGAGTGGACAGCCCATGGGACAGGGGTCGCCCCCAAGGAAGCCAGTCTTAAGAAGCTCTGTATGGCTCCAACTAATGCTCACTTTGTCACCCAAACAGGGCGGGAAAGATAATCAATAGCCTTTGATAGCTACTATTAGTGTTTTAACAAGCTTTTCCTCACGCTGGGATGCTCTACTGAGGGGGAACAAGCCAGAGCCAAAGAAGCCTGCATCATCCTGACCCTGTACAGCTCGCTTTACAGCAAAGCCAAATGGATTTCCAACTTTTTTTATGGTCTTTTGAAAGAGTTTATTTTACAAACGTATGCATTCACGTCATTGTAAGCATATAGCTTAGGGTCAAAAAATATGTGCAATGTACAAAAAGAAAGAAAAGTAAATTAAGTAATCATTTTGTAATTATGTATGTATTGGGCCAAGAAAGAAAATACTTTAAAGGTATTCTGTTTCTAAATTCATTAATTAAAAAACTGACCCTTAAGTGAAAGTCCATATACACAGTGTATGGATTCAAAACCAGTTTTCCCTTATTAATAATGATCACTGATAGTAATATACTTAAGTACCACAATATACTACTTTTATCAGTAATTATCCCCAACACTCCACATAACAACATGCCAGTTTCACAGTCTGAACTAAATCTAATTTGTTCCATCTGCATGTGTCACATCATTAGAATAATTCCTCCCTCCTCAGCTGTTTCCATCAATTTACATCGTACAAACTAAATGATCTGTTCATTCTGAAGCCTCTCGTGTGTTTTTTCTTTCATTTTCTTCATTAAATCTCAAGGCACTTCTTTCAAAATTAGAACTCGAAACCACTAATGACCATAATTGACCCAAAATGGGACTTGAATAATTACAGAGTGGCAGGATTACTCATTCAGGAGAAGAGGAAATTAATCTTCAGCTTGAGAGCCTTATCAAGGTGCATTGTGTTTTACTGGTGCAAACATTTAATCTTATATCCTTGCACATTGAGTAGGTGTACACTGCTTAAGTTGTAGTCAAAACAGACAGCACATAGAAAGGTCTGTAGAGGCAAGAGAGTTACCGTGGATTCACTGAATAAAGTAAACTTCAATCTTTATACAGAACTTGATAATGGCCGTTTTATTTGTAAAGAATCTGAGACTGTGTTAAAAAAGTAAAGTCTAACTTGAGTAACAGAGCTTCTAACAGAGTAGTGCTTTCATGTAGCTTTACACTGCCAGGGAATGATCACCTGAAAAGTATCAATTCCACATACAAGGAAAAACAATGAATGAGGCTTAATTGGCTTCAATGTACATGAGTATCAATGCCCAAGCAAATCAGGAAGTGAGTGCAACATGCTGAAAGACCAGAAGAAAAACAGAGGCTGTAGAATGAAATCTTGTCTGTTTATCTCAATATTGCTTCCTCTTTATCTTATCCTGCAGGAGGGCGGAAAGGAGGTTTACAGTAAAGCTTGCAGGGTGAAATTATTCCTGGAGCCCTATGTTTAATTATTTCCTCTCGTATCAATAAAGTCCACCAACGTAATTTCCGTGTTGATCTGATTAAAAAATATGACATTCTGCCAGGGCACGGTCAAATTGACTTTGGTGGCAAGGTCTTGACAAGAACCAGACACGCAGCTTTATGCATCACTAACAGCATAACCATATTAGCCATGCACCGCTTCCTCCACTGAAAAGCAAGGAGCGGCTGGTTTAGATGAAGACAAAAGAAGATGGAACAGAGGTGGTGTGGTGTAGACAACATGACAGGTGATCACCTTATGAAATGACATACTGTGCTGACAAAATTTCAAGGAATTTTAAGGAATCGTTTGTTAAAATTTAGAACTTTAAATTAAACCAGGTGCCAAATACACTTCATAGATTTTGCATCTTTATGATTGTAAAATTATTGCACATATGTATCCTTTTTATATGCAAAAGCACATTTCGTAAAAATAAAAAACTCTGAAAATCGAAAGTTTAGTTCAGTTTTAGACATTTTCAGAGTAGTTAGATTTCCATTGGTTTTGGAATAATGCTGGTGTGGCCATTATGGAGTAATGCCGTTCACTGCACTAATTTCCTTTTATCCACACAAGCCAAAGATTCAAAAATACCCAACCTATCTGGCATCATATACTGTATAACATACGTGGAGCTGATCTAAAATAAACATTAAATATAAGTCTGCTATTCTTTCATAGTTATGAGACAAACAGAGATTGCAGTCAGTCTACTTGTAAAAGTAGGAACTAGAGGAAGAGAGTAAACTGCTGACATGAGGAAGCACACACCTGTACCACACGAACAGGTGTTTTCCACTCCACTTGTACATGGGCCTCCTGATTAGGAACTGCCACGCTTGCCTTCTCACGTCAAAAGGCGAGCTTATCCCCCATTAGAGCAGCTCGGGCCCTGGGTAAAATCATGGCCAATTACCTTGTGGGAAGCTACACAACAGAACCATCTTTTTAGCCATTTTGAACAACACTATTCTGTGTGCATGCTGCTACTGGTTAACAATTTGAAATAATTCCACCAAAAAAAAACTTAAATAACAATGGCAATCACTCGCAAAGAGACGCTAAATAGCTGAGGTTGCCAGAGTGAGTGGATTACTGGAGCAGTATACAGTATAGATCTTCTCTTAATCTGTGGCCACATAGGGAAACAATCAGCAGACAGTGGGAGAGGGAGGGACAGTGTAATAATGCACAGCTGTGTGAGCAGGGGGCCAATGCAGGTCACATTACCAACCTTTAAACAGTTTCACCTGCAACGCTACGTTATCCCACACTAAACACTTTCACCTGGATGCACCACTGTTTTTCCTTTTCACATACCCTATAGGAGACCAGCAAATTCTGTGTGTTGACTGCTTTAAAAGATCCACATTCAAAACCATGAAACAACACATGCAAATCAACAGTGGAGTGACCATAATTGTTTCTTTGCTGATCTAAAATGAGCAAACCCTTGTATGATCATTCTGGCTGTTTCTTGTCTTCTGTAGTTCAATGTCTCTCCTAATATGATCATGAGTGCATTGTAAACTTGAAGAAGGAATCTGTGTACAAACTGAATATTAAAGATTCTCTACATTTGATTCACAAGACCCCCAAACAATGCTCATCATTTCAATGCATTTCAGAAACTGTTTAATTTGGACTGTGCTAAATTCAGTTTTCCTGGTGTACATTTAAACATAGTGACTGTTGTCTCGCTTTGTCAGCCCTAACCGGCTTAGCAGCCAGGACGCCATGAAGTGGAGAAATATTAAACAAAGGAGGAGAGCAGACGCTGAAAAATACCTGCTGGCCCAATACGAACACTCCATATGCCAAGCTCAAGCCTCGCTGCTGCCTGGCCAGCCTGGATGCCCACACACATATATATACTTTATACACACACGCTTCACTGGGGACAAGTCGGCAAGAGTAATCGTGGCCTATTTTTCAGCTTGAAGTGGAACACTGCACACTGCCTCTGCTGAGGACGGACGGGAGGTGCAAGGTTGGGGAGAGCGAGCGAAAAAGAGAAAGAAAGAAGGCGGCAGAGAGCGAGAGAGAAAGAGGAAAGAGAAAAAGAAAAAGAAAGAAAAAAGAAAAAAGAAAGAAAGAGCATGAGAGATGGGGGCAGGCAGTTGGAAAGGTCATGGAAAAGTCTAAAGTAGAAACAAGCAGAAAACTCCAATTTGGACTGAGGAAATTGTAAGGATGGGGTAATGAGCCCACAAAAAAGACACAAGATTTAATAGGGAAAAGAAAAAATGTCAGAAGTTAGAATCTTGGTGGAAAATAGTGCAACAACAAAGATCTGTGCCAAACTTTGGAGGAGAATTGGGTTTTCTTTTCTTAAAATAAGTATGAATAAGTAAGAAGTATGAAATAAGTAAGAATTAGTTATGGCCATTTGCCATTTCTGGGAGCTGGATATTCTGATGAGGTGAAAGGAATAATTTACCAAACTATTACTGGAGAAAATATAGATTTAGCATATAAATGAAAGCACACATTGGTATTTTTTAATGTAAGGTATATTTCTTGCTAATAATATGCAAAAATGTATCTTTGTTAGAGAAAGTTCACAGAAAAAAATAAAAATTACAGTAATTTACAGTTAAAATTACATGCATTAAGAACATATCTTGATTTGGGGGAATATTGTTTTAATTGTACTCAAATTACAGTGCATTATATTCTATGCATATGGTCATTAACTCTTCTTTAAAAAAAAATGCTGCCAAATTAATCAATGCACTTACACAAACATAGTTCCCTACTTCCTCTTGTAAAATCGTGTGGTTTTGCTGTTTGGAGTTTTGTATTGGAAACCCACAAATGTAATTTAAAAAATGGAGCAGTAAAAATCAGGGTTTAAATAAATGTGATACATACCTGGATTATAATCTGGATTATAATGACCATCTCTTGTACTTTAAGACTGAACAAAGTGTCTCTTATTGAGTATAAAGGGTAACTTCCCACCTAAATACTAAATATTATATACATGTGAAAATATGTAAATACTAAACCCATGCACACATCCTTTTGGCATTCTTCACCACTGATGTCAAAATGCGGTGTCAGCCATTAAAATGTAGTTCATTTAATGGTATCATGAGCAACTGACAAATTACAAACAGAATAAATAGAACATTAGCCATATGTATGTAATATTTATACATACTGTACATACATAGAGCACACATATTTTAAACACAGATTAATGTAGATTATCTTAAATGCTTTCCTAACCCTTATCCTAACACATGGATAGTGATGTATTTTTAGTGTTTGATGTCAAATTGACATTAAAGGGATAGTTCGGGTTTTTTTTATGTGAATCTGTATGGCATCCCCTTCAGCAGTGCCGTGCATTAACACTGACTTATCGCTGAGTGTCTAGTGAGCCGAGTTTCTGCCCGGTTCTGGAGCTGACGAAAGTAGGTCCGGCAAGTTAGCCAGGACAGTTAATAAAGCTTGTTTTTCTTCTCAAAACAATATTTGTCCAAAAAGTGATATATTTGCGTCACAAAACAGTTGCCCACGAAAAAGTCAGAAGTCATAATCACTTGGTGCTATTTTATCTCGAGTTCTATCACTGCGCGCCTAATATTATTAGCCTGTTCACTTGTAAACTTACAAGGACACAAGTCTGGTCCAGGGCATTCCACCCCTGGAGGAAAGCAGTCTGGTTAGGGCACTCCATGAAAAGGTGGAGCAAGCAAAGGCCAAACTTGCAGATCAGGTCTAAATAATCAAATGAAACTATAGCTGGATATCGGATTTCAGGCCGTTTTGGAATCCACTAAAAGTCTACGCTGACACAGCGATCTTCAAGATTCAAGATTGTTTATTTGTCATATGCAGAATCAACACAAGGTCAACAATGCAATGAAATGCTTAGGATCAGAAGAACCGTTGACTCGCTAAGATAGTCAAGAAGTACTAATAACATGCAGTAATAGTACATGGTAAAAAAAGTGTTGTAAAGTGCAGGGGAAGAGGTAAACAATATAATAAACAATATAATAAACAATATAATAAAATATGTAATAAAAAAAAACAAGGTACAATGTACAAGGTGCAGGTAGGATTAAATCAAGGTCAAATAAGGTGTAAGTATTTCACAGATTGCACATAATATGGTGTGGTGTAGGTGTTGCATGTGGATTTCGTATTGCACATAGTGTGGTATAAATGTTGCACATGTAACAGTAATTTACAGTGAGGTAGTGACAAACATGATACATTCATACAGAGCAGCAGCAGTAAACATAATTATGCATAATGAAAGGTAGTTTAGTGCAGTATTATTGAGAGTTCAGTATTATTTAGAGTATTACCCAGAGTTCAGTAGTCTGACAGCTTGGGGGTAATAGCTGTCTTTGAGTCTTTTTGTGCGTGCTGGCAGGCTCCTGTATCGTCTACCAGAGGGTAGCAGACGGAAGAGTCCTTGTGCCGGATGAGTATGGTCCTTAGTGATGCTGCGTGCCTTACGCAGACCCCTGCTGTGGTAAATGTCCTGGATGGAGGGGAGACTGCTGCCAGTGATGTCCTCTGCCGCTCGCACCACCCTCTGTAGTGCTTTGCGGCTCTGAGCGGTGCAGTTCCCATACCACACTGTGATGCAGCCCGTCAGCAGGCTCTCGATGGTGCACCTGTAGAAGTTTGTGAGGATGCTGGTGTTCATACCAAACTTCCTCAACTTCCTCAGGAAGTAGAGTCTTTGTTGGGCTTTCTTAACCACAGTGTCTGTATGTAGTGTCCAGGACAGATCCTCAGTGATGCGTACCCCAAGGATCTTCTGTGATTTGAAAAGTGCTAAAGTTTGTGTTATTTGGAAACCGCAAAGCAATGCCCCGAGAACTCACGTTAACGGATACGGCTACAACATAACTTCTACGAAACTGCTCCAAATGAGTGCTATGGGTGAGTAAAACTACTTGTTTTATTGCCGAAAGAAGGCTCAGATTGTTAAAAAAAAATGTTACTTTTCCTTTAACGGGAATTTTTGGGAATTAATGGAAATAAACTGGGAATTATCAAAGTTGAAGGTTAGGGGCATCAATATAGTTGGTAGAAAAAATATTGTAGCCAGGGCTCTCAAGTCTCACGCATTGAGAGTGTGACACACGCAATTCGACGTGTTCACACGCTCACACATGGCATTTCTCACGCTGAATTTTTTTTTTTTTTGTGCCTCAGTTTATGCAGGCACCGCGCATTTTCAGCGAAAAATAATCAAATTTCTGTGAATAAAGTAGGACACTATTTTCTGCAGAGCCATCGAGCCACACCCTCTACATGCATTTTGCATTCCTTTATCAATAACTTCTAGAATTCTGAAGAATTCTGGTAAACTAGATTTGCGCCTTTTCACTGAAGAAGTTATCTTATGATGCTAGCTACCGCAAAAACCTCTGGTTTCTCAATAATAGCTTACTGAGAAACCAGATAAATCATGTGAGTCATGTGTTTTAATTGTCTCCCTTTTACAATAATGCTGCTGATGACAAAATAAAATGTTTATGTTTATGTTGGTATATGACTCACAATAATTCTCATAAATTCCCAAAACTTCTGTGCAAAGTTACCACTTTGAAAATTCCCAAAATTCCCACGCCAAAGTTTCCATGGAAATTTTCCGGAAACTTTCCAGAAATTTTCCGCCCCTCTGCAACCCTAACTGTAGTATAAACATTAAATTACCTTCAATCAAGAAAATGCCAAGAACTTTATTTTTAACTGTTTTAACAACTGTTTTTAAAACTGTGAAATGGCAACAATATCAGATCGTAAAATTAAAAATAGTATATTACTGTTTTATACGCAGCATAAACATGAAATTACTATAAAACAAAAAACTGTCCAAAACTTTATTTTTTAATATGTGGAAATTGTGGTGGAAAACTGAAATGCCAACAGTAAGACCAACAAAATTACTGCATTATGAACATTACATTATCTTAAATCAAGAAACTCTCTAAAGCTTTATTTTTTACTGTTGTAATATGTGGAATTTGTGCTGGAAAACTGTGAGAAATTGCCATAGTAATAGACTTTTACCCTCTGTGTTAAGTCATATTAAATAATGAAATGGAAAAGAACCTTACCTTTTACCCTTAGAAGTGAACGTCAATGCAAAATAACACAAAATGACCATTAAATGACTATAAAGGCTTCCACATACAGTATATGGCGCTAACCAGACCACATAGGCTGAGGTCAAAAGCCACTGTGGTTCGTCATGATCAAGGAGACGTAATAAACAGGACAAACGCTTGGAAGAACAGACTCAACGTGGCGAACAGGAACATTTCTTTTTTTTTGGCGAACAGGAACACACTTTGAATTCGTGAAGAGAAGAGAACAGATGAAGAAACCCTTAAGAAAACAAAGATAACAGAACAGAGGACAGACTCAGAGTAAGTTAGTGTAAGTGTTAATATGGATTTGTCTTGTTAAATACTGCCTATACTGTCAATGCTAAACTTGACCACACCCTTCAGTTCTGGAGTTTTAAGAAGGAGCAGCTGCACGGCCGCCATTTTTCTACTCGCTTCGGTAAGGTCTACTTTTTCAAATACTGCATTTTAGACATTTAAACTGTCAGACAAATGAGTTTGCTACATGGTCTCTGCATAAAATGAGGAAATGTTCAAAATGTCTATTTTGTAATAATTGTTATTACTGCTCACAAGTTAGTGTCATGTCTGTACTATACAGTCTGTACAGAAAAACACATGGTGAAAAACAGTTCTTTGTACTATTTTTCAGCTACAGCTACTAAAGGAAACCCTCAACTGACAGACGCTTTACCGCGGGAACACAGGGGCAGGGACAGGCTGTGGAGAAGCTCCCCGTCTGTGGGAGCTGGAGCCCGGAGCCCAGCCGAGCGATGATTGGAGCGGAGGATAGAGCTCAGGGACAAAGGTCATATTTTCAACATTTCTGCTTAATAATGTTAATACTGGGGTTTTTGGACTCACTTTATACAATGGCAATGAGTAAAATCTTCATGAAATGAGCAGCCCCAGAGTAACCTAGACCTGCGCGATTAATCGATTAATTCGATTAATTCGACTTTACAGTTCAGGACGATGTGTTTTTATGAAAATCAATTTTTTTGTTATTTTTTACACGCAAGCAGAACTAATGCGTGGCCACATTTTACATGGGTAAGTTAGCGGGGCGTACCAAAACATTGTACGAGCTAGCGCGGCTAGCGAGCGAGCTAAAGCCGGAGCTACATCTGTTATATGGAACTGGTTCAGTTTTCTTGCGTCGGACTTAGAACAAACAAGTGCTCGCTGTAAGGTCTGTTCAAAAGCTGTTGCAGCACGAAAAAAATGTATCCTACCGCCGAAAGCAGAGGCAGCGGAGAGGGAGGAATACAGGTCCGAACGGAATGAAAATAACCACCGTCCAGTCCCTAAAACATTTTCGAACTGTTTGCAGTATGATAAGCACGGCCCACGACAGAAGGCAATCACACACACTGTTGTATGTTTTACCAAAAACATGATGTATGTTGTAAAAGACATGGTGCCCATATATACTGTGGAAAAGCCCGGATTCATTAACATGGTGAAAGTTTTGGCCCCGAAGTATGTGCTACCAATATTTTTCTTGTGTTGCCACAGCTGTATACAGACTGCACAAGCTAACACAAATGAACACCGACAGTGGTTCCCTCTTTTCTGCATCACTCGAGGAAAAACTAAAACACAACACTACCCACTCCAGTCCATCTTTCCCACAATCAGGGAATAATTTAGCTCCATAAAATGCTTCTTTATAAAAGAAAGATATTTATATAACTGTTATTAATGTTATATTTTGTTGTAATATAATTTTGAGTTGAGGGGCAGATATTATAAGCTTATGCTTCTTTCTGTTCCCTTTTCATTCATATTTAAGTTATAATTGTATAGATGCAATTGTGTTGCATCTGTTATTTTTGTTTTGTTATAACGAATGAAATAAATAAATAAAAATGAAATTATACATATATTTTTTTTTAAAACAACAGCTTAATTGATGCTAGGCGTAATGTATTTGTTTTATAAAAGAACGTTGCATTGTTTTGAGCCATTTGCCTGTCATCTGTTATTTGTTTTTGAGTAGGGCAGAGAAAAATCGGATTTTTTTTTTTTTAAATCGGAGATTTTATTTTTAGGCCATATCGCCCAGCTCTAGAGTAACCGATTATAAAGCTAAGCTAAAAGCCGCTAACGTTAGCCACTAACGTTAGCCACTTACTGTTAGCCGCTGATGTGAAGCCCCACGGTACCAAGCCCGGTCTTACACGGGCTGATCCTGTTAGCGGCAGGTCCAAGAGCCATGAGAGTGCGGACCGGTCAAATGCGGGTTTGACAGGGCAGCACCAGGGCAAATGGGCCGTAAAGAGACAGAGATACGACATTCCCGAGGTAAACTGTACTATGTGGCATAGTCTACAGCCTGGTTAGCTCAGTTAGGATAAAGCTGGGGCTGTTTTGGTCTCTGTGCTAATCAAAGTTCTATCAGTGTTTGACAGGGATCTCACTTTTTCTGTTCTTGTGTCTACCAGGTAAATGCTGAACTATGGTGAAGACTGAAGAACCCTAACCTGGGAAATCCCAGGCTGCTTTGCACGATCATTCCGATCTAAAACACAGCCTGGCAACTAGGCTAAGCGAGGACTACTGATTTGGGGAGCCAATCAGAGAACGGGGAGAGGTGGAAAGACGGTGACGGGTACTACGCGACAAACGTAAGCTTGTAGTTTGAACTGACAACTGACATGATTGCTATGGGCTACGTATACGCCAAATGATAGACATTCGTAACACCCAATAAACGGCCGTTGGCGATCGTAAACCACACCTCCGCTACGAGATATTCAGTAGGTGGCTCCCAGACCATATATCACTTGTGATATGGTCTAGTGTAAGCCAGGCAAGAAGAAGCCCACAGTGGCACAGGATTTTATGCAGGTAATGTCTGTAGTAGTATTGGTACATATTGATCATTCATCAATAATTATTTCTCATAATACATGCTTTTATGCTTATTTATGAACCAATTCCAGTTACTATAAAGTGAACACATTAACACAGTTCTGGTGGTGTTCAAAAGTTTAGTTGCCTTATATATAATTTATTCTGTACATTACTGCAGGTGTGGAAGCTGATGTAAACTTACTGCTGGTGCCTGTCAACGCCATCAAAGCAAACCATGGTAGGTGATAGGCAATTTATATTGACTTCTTTTTTAAATCTTAATTGATATACAATGACATTTATTGGTGACTGAAACAGTTATTTTAAACTTACAATATTTTCATTGTTTATTACTTTAAAGGATTTTTACAGACACAGACAGCAAGTGGAAGGGCAATTCGGGAGCATAATGACAAATGTAAGTCATTTTGTGTAATTGATGTTTTTCAGTGCTTGTTAGTGCTTATTATGATGTTTAAGTTGAACTCCCTTGCATTTTAAAGCAGGTGAGGTATCAGGTGGTACAAGAGGAAAGTGTACACTTCTGCCGGACATGGCAAAAATTTGAAGCTAAGTGAACTTGCGCTTAAAAAGTTTTAAGTGTAAAACGCATTTTGTTTTGTTATTATTGGTGACGGGACATTCTCAGGCTTCTTGAATCATTTATGTAAGCATTTACATTGACAATTTTTTGTTTTGTTTTTTTTACTTTTTATTGATTATACAGTGGTACCTCACCTTACGAAATTAATTCGTTCCAGAAGTGGTTTCGTAACGTGAATTTTTCGTAAGTTGAGTAGCTATTTCAATGGAAAAGGCCTGATTCCAAGGTCTTTTTTTTTATAGTGTAACATTGGTTCTGCGTCCTGATTGGCTAAGAGACTAGACAGGACTAAACGTGGACTAAACCAGGTCTAGACCAGAACTAAACCAGGTCTAGACCAGGTCTAAACCTGGACTGGACCTGGACTAAACCAGAACTGGACCAGGATTAAATGTACTTTGTCATCAGAAATCTCTTTCTCTGTTGTTTTAGATGTTCGATGTGTCACTAAATCAATAAGTATTGACGTCAAAATCACCAATCTGCTCAAAATCCTTCTTTGCACAAAACGCTTGTTTTCTACACTTTGTGGTAAAAAAAACAGCGTTTTTGCTCAAACTACCCTATGTTCTACTATCAATTACTTGAGAACCGAAAAGGTTAGAAGCATTTTTTTTCCAGGTGAAAGAAGAGAGTCTACACATTATTTTGATGTGTGCCATGTTTATATAGTCAAAGAACTCAGTATTCTGTAAGTCTTGTAAAATCAGTGAAAATCCACTGAAACCTCCGGCAGTCTGGGGGATTGAATTCTGAAAATAGGCCGGCAGTGAATGAGTTAGATGCAGTCATCAGATGGGTTGGGCACGCTCCTGAGGAAAGGAACCTGTACTTAGCCAACCTCATGGCAAAAGTCCATGTGCCTCTGATCCACCCCAACTACTTCACTCAGTGCATGATTAGATATAACCTGCCCCAGTACAACCGTAACTGTAAGGCCGTGGCGATTAATAACATAAGGGTCATATTGGCTGCCAGAGCTCGGAGGTCCTATGCCGCCTTGCTCCCCACTCGTCTAGACACTCCAAGGCTGCCAAGTGCAGTCCTTATGGCTATAGGTGGCTTGAACGAAAATGGTCCAACAAACAAAATTAAAGTCTATGACAACCGCACCAATTGCTGGATGGGCATGGCTCACGATGACTGGAGACCAAGAGCCTATCACGGCACAGTATTCCTTAATGGATCTATGTACGTGATTGGAGGGTTCAGTGGCGATGACTATTTCAACACTACCCACAAGTATGACCTGGCCAATCACATGTGGCAAGAAGTGGCACCCATGCATTAACAAAGGTCCTACATTAGCGTGGCTTTGCTGGATGGTTTGAGCTATACCATGGGTGGGCGCAATGGAGAGGAGAGGCTGGACACAGTCAAAAGATACTCTCCAGCAACCAATCATTGGACCATGATTTCACCTATGAACAAAGTGAGGAGCTATGCCAACAGCACAGCATGCAACAGAAAGATCTACATCTGTGGATTTGTTTTGATGGTGTGCAGTGCCTGGCCTCAGCTGAGACCTACAACCCACTAACCGATCAGTGGACCATGATAGCAGATATGGCCAACATGCACAGTGGGGTCAGTGTCATCGCCTACGCAAATGAAATCTACGCTATTGGGGGTTTTCTGGGGAGATCTGTATGAACACTGTGGAAGCCTATAACCCCACAACAAACCCCTGGCGCCCCCTACCCAACATGCGGGCTGGGTGCAGCAACTTTGGCATCAGGGTTGTTGACGATCAGCTGTATGTTGTAGGCAGGCACAATGGCTCCATCATTCATTTTGTTGAATGTTTTGATGTGAGCACTGGAGTTTGGACTCAGGTGCAGGACATGGAGATCTCTCGTGCTGCCCTAAGCTGCTGCGTGGTGTTTGACCTTCCGAACATGGCCAACTACATTAAAGGGCCTAGATTATGCCATTTTGTAATCTATGCTGTAATGCTGTTTCCCCATCAAAAACAGACCTGGAGTTACCTTTTGTTTCATTCACACGTGTTTAATACGAAAACCCAACATATTTAGTCTGAGTTTCTTCTCTCAAATAGAAAACACTCTGTTCCACCTTGTGATGCCATGTGGTAATGCAGGAAGTGCTCTACTGTGTTTTTAAAATCAATACATCTTTGCTACAGTAATTTGGATAATTTTAGCTCTGGAATCTCTACTGAACAAAAAGTACAAGAAACTTGAAAACTACTGCTTCATGACATCACAAGGTGGAACAGAGCATTATTAGTTTTGGAGAGATACACTGACTAATAATGCAGCATGACTCAAACGTGTGTGAATGAAACAAAACACAATTCCAGTTATATTTTTGATGAGGTAACGATAGTCTAACATGGCTTAAAGCTCACAAGAATCAATTTTGCGTAATTTAGGACATTTAAAGGTCCCATGGCATGACATTTTCACTTTCTGAGGTTTTTGAACGTTAATGTGAGCTCCCCTACCTTGTTTAGCCCCCCCTGGCTAAAAGTTGCGAAATGTCTAAACTAAGCATTTGCGGTCCTTTTCTGCGTTAGAAAAAAACACAGCTCAAACGGGCGATTCTGAACAAGGCAACTATGTGACGTCACATCAAAAAATGCAGCTCCACCCCCCGTCTGTGTCTCTACTCAGCGTCTCTGTAAATCATGCCCAGAGAGTTTGGACTGCGAAGGAGCTACGCAATGCGAAATGCATTTTTTTATTTGCCTGGAGGCACGTGCAAGTGTTTCTAGGCTCGGAAGTCTTTTATCTGAGCCTGTGGACATCTGAAACAGCAGTGGTTTAATTTTATTTTCTGTGGAAATGTGTTTATTTGTCAATGGAACGCTTCTCATCTCTTCCTCCGCGCAAAAACGCGGAAGTGGGGCCAGCGCACAGCGCACAGCTGAAGAGGAAAGAACGGAGAGTTTGGCCACGCCCCCACCCGCTACTCTGGCCTATCTCTGTCCTCCTCATTTGCATTCAAGCAACAACACCCATAATGGAGTGTTCCAGAGAGATATTTATGACACTTTCTCATCTTATCTCTCTTTCTCATGCACTGAGTTTTGTTTTTCAAGAAGGATTCATTTACAGTATTAGGGAACCATTAAGGAGCCATATAAAAGCATCAAGAAGTACCATGTCATGGGTCCTTTAAGAAAAGCAAACACTGGGGCAATCCAATACCAATCCAATACTGCATACAGTAAAAGCTGGTGCTTTATTTGCTTTACAGCAAATAAAACACCAGGCCAAAATTGAGAAAAAAAAAAGATGTAACTTACCGAAAAAGTCATGCTAATTCCTGAAGCTTTCCAACGGTGGATTGTGGAGGTACCAGGTGAAGAAACCAGGGGCAGCCATCTTAGGTCCCAAACTAGATGTTGGGTATTGACAATAGAACATATTAAGATTTGTTAAAAGTTATCTTGTTATCTGAGCCTCTGGACCTTTGAACAGCAGTGGTTTAATTTTATTTTATGTGGAAATGTGTTTATTTTTCAATGGAACGCTTCAAATCTCTCCCCCCGTGCAAAAACAAGGAAATGGATCAGCTGAGGGCTGACAGCGGAGAGCGGAGAGTTTGGCCACGCCCCCACCCTCTACTATTGGCCAGCTCTTTTCTCCTCATTTGCATTCAAGCAACAATGCCCATTATGGAGTGTTCCAGAGAGAGAAAAAATACTCTCTCATCTTATCTGTTTCTCATGCACTGAGTGTTGATTTTGAAGAAGGATTCATTTACAGTATTAGGGAACCATTAAGGAGCCATATAAAAGCATCAAGAAGTACTATGTCATGGGATCTTTAAAATGATCTACATGAATATATAAATATAATCAATAAAAAGTTTTTTAAAAATTATCAATGTAAATACTTACATAAATGATTCAAGAAGCCTGAGAGGGAACGTCCTGTCATCAATAATAACAATATTAATTTTAAAAAAGGCATTTTACACTTAAAACTTTGTAAGCGCAAGTTCACTTAGCTTCAAATTTCTGCCATGTCTGGCAGAAGTGTTCACTTTCCTCTTGTACCACTAGATACCTCACCTGCTTGAAAATGCAAGGGAGTTCAACTTAAACATTATCATAATAGGCACTAACAAGCACAGGAAAACATCAATTACACAAAATGACTTACATTTGTCATTATGCTCCCGAATTGCCCTTCCACTTGCTGTCTGTGTCTGTAATAATCCTTGAAAGTAATAAACAATGAAAATATTGTAAGTTTAAATTAACTGTTTCCATATACAATACCAATAAATGGTATTGTACATTAAGATAAAAAAAAGTCAATATAAATTGCCTGTCACCTACCATGGTTTGCTTTGATGGCATTGACAGGCACCAGCAGTAACTTTACATCAGCTTCCACACCTGCAGTAATGTACAGAATAAATTATATATCAGGCAACTCAACTTTTGAACACCATCAAAACTATGTTAACGTGTTCACTTTATAGTAACTGGAATTGGTTCATAAAGAAGCATAAAAGCAAGTATTCTGAGAAATAATTATTAATGAATGATGAATATGCACCAATACTACTACAGACATTACCTGCATAAAATCCTGTGCCACTGTGGGCTTTTTTAGTCTTCACCAAAGTGCACCATTTACCTGGTACACACAAGAACAGAAATAGTGAGATCCCTGTCAAACACTGATAGAACTTGTTTCCAGCTTGCAGATGTATGTTTCAAATGACGAGATGGAGAAGGGTTTTGGAGCTCGATGGTCGTTTACTGAGTAACTTTGATAATACATATATTATGCGTGTCGCTATTCTACTCTGCTCTGACGTCACCACGCACTGTGCATTATTCATCACAATACTCCTTTTTTTTTTTTTAAACACAGTTCAACTCTGTTTAACACAATACTACTAATGTACCTTAAGGAGGCATACAAATAACAGTGGATAGTATTGTATCTAGTCTCAAACACTGTCCTTCAGTCATAGCCACGCAGATATGCTGGAGGCTGTCTGTGCTGTTTGGCAGGATATCTTCGTGGCAGGGGTGCTGGTTGTACAACGTCACCGTCTTCTTGATCTGGTGCCGGTGTGTACTGTCAAAATGGGCCGTCTCGTCAAAATGAGCTCCCCAGTTGCGTATTTCAACGGTGGTGTCTATCGAGTTACACCCCCCCTTCGAAATACGCTGCCTTTTGCATAGCATCCCATAGCTACTGCAGTCTTGTTGCGTTTCATGTAGAACAGTTTGAAGAGTCCATTTCTGTCCTGGGATTTCACGGTCTGCCATCCTCAAAAAGTTCCTATTATTGTGTGAAAAGCATAACAAGCATATTCCATACATGAGACACATTATCACGTACAAAAGACCAAGGACTTGATTTCAAATTTTTGTCAGACTTTACCTCCAATTTCGTAGGATCTTGTGTGCATACTTCGCTTCATTACCCAGTGGATCAACAAGAAGGAGGGTCTTTTCTGACATGTTGACAATCTATAAATGTTTACCACATTCATGTTATTTCATCACATTCACATATTTATGTAGCAAACCCCTTACCTGAGGTCAGCAGAAATCCCCATATATTGTACCTTCCAGAAATAGGTCTGAAGAAAATATAAGAAAGGCACTTACTAGGGATGCAAATTATCGGTTAATTCATTAACTGATAGTTGATTGACCTTATCGGTCGATTAACGATTAACTGATAAGCGGCGTTTTTCACCTGAATTTGAGTGTTTCAATAATGGTCTTTTAGAATATAAGCTATAGTATACATAACACTGAGTCATAAATATATCATAGTATTATTATATTGTATATTCCTCAATTAATTATTCCTTAGTAAAAAGCAGACAAATGTATTGATGCTGAATAACAAAATACAGTAATCCCTCGCTCTATCCATTTTTTTTTTTTATAGTGTAAAATTTTTTTTATAGTGTAACATTGTGTTCTGTCCTGATTGGCTAAGAGACTAGACCAGGACTGAACGTGGACTGGACCAGGTCTGAACCAGGTCTGGACCTGGACTGGACCTGGACTGGCCCGGGACTCGACCGGGTCTAGACCTGGACTAGACCTGGACTAGACCAGGATTAAACCACTGGGGCGCGTGCTGGTTTCGCCGCGCCCCGCGCTCCGAGCCGCAGGCCAGCCGCGCGGGGCTCGGGGCGCGGGCTGCGGCGAAACTGGCAGCAGCGGCACGCATTCCGGGTTAGATCTCGCCTCGCGCGTACACCCGGGGCTGCTAAGCAGTGCCGTTGGCGCCTGCGGTCGGCTGTGAGTCGATCTTGGCGCAGCGCGGTTGCCTTGTTTCATGACCACGCGGGTGCGCATGTCCGCGTGTCCGCGGTTAGCGGTTAATTACAATTAATGCATTTTGATCGACCAACGTCTTAATCGACAATTAACCGTTAATCGATTAATTGTTGACATCCCTAGCACTTACCACTAAAATCCATTGACAACCTACATTTACTGGACAAATCCACATTTCTTCTGTTGGGAATTTCATCTGAATAATGGGATTCATACCCAAGTATTGTTAATTCAGGTTACTGGTGTTACATAATATGGCTAGATAATACCAAAACAAATACATTACTTTTTAAGATGCTGAAATCTTCCATTGAACACACATCCAGCTATCACAGCACTGAGCTGATGAACGCGTTCCTGTTAGAAACAATTGTGTAATGAAAAAACTGTACTGCAGGGGACATTAAACAAAAGTAGGGAGAACATAATATATAATGTCACGTCCACCACTTGCCTGTTGTTTTGCAGCCAGGATAAAAATGTATGCATCAATAACCTATATTGCATTCACAAACCACTTAGTAATAGAAAAGGAAAACACAATTTCATTGCCAAGTTATCACTACTTACGTCATCAGCCCGCCATCAGATCCCATGTAGTGTACGGAAAGATGTGTCATATAATTTATATGGTCCAACAACCGCCTCCACTTTGCCTTGATCTTGCAGCCCACAACATTTTAACTGAAAAACATCACATTAATATTAAATCAGTTAAACTGATAACGTCTTTTGGCAAAGTCTTTATCGCAGTAGTAGTAACTGTAGTAACCGAGTTAGGTCAGAAATCAGTTACTACAGCCTGGACAGGCCAAACCCCCATCATGTCCATAAACTGGGGTAGGCCAAATAAATGACCAAACGGTCAGAACTCAGTTACAGCTGTACAACTGCTATCTTCCATGCTGTCTTTCCTGGATGACGAATCTTGTGGTTGCTTGAGGATAATTGTTACAAGTACAGTGGTCCCTAGTTTACCGCAGGAGTTAGGTTCCAGAAATAACCCGTAATAAGTGAAATCCGCGAAGTAGGACAACTTTATATTTTGCAATGCATAGCCATGTGCGAAAGCCGAGTGGAAAGCGACCTGGATATCATTTTGGGCAAGACTCATGCCACCGCTAACAGTCCCGAACTGGCTGACATGGTTCACTGCTCCGAAGACGCCTCTGAGCACCAGCCCTCACCACCTGACCCTGGTGCTCCAGGTACAGACAAACACTATTGGCTTCAGCAAGGGGCTAGGCCTAAAGCCCCAATCAGCTGTACTCCAGTCCGGGCAGATCCCTGGATTGTTGTAGCCTGTAATGCTGTAATGCTAATGCAGACAAGGTAAGTGAATAAACCGCTTGTCCTGCGGACATGGTACCACCTTGTGTGACCATCCCAGGTTTAGACCTGGTCTAGTCGTGGTTTAGTCCAGGTTTAGACCTGGTTTAGACCCAGTTTAGACCGGGTTTAGTCCTGGTTTAGTCCTGGTTTAGTCCTGGTCTAGTCCCCGTCTAGTTCCGGCCGAGTCCCGGTCTGGTCCCGGTCTGGTCCCGGTCTGGTCCCGGTCTGGTCCCAGTCTGGTCCTCATGTTTTAGTCCTGGTCTGGACTTCCTACGGATCCAGTGACTCATGTCTCCGCTGATACACTATAAAAAAAATAAATAAATAAAAATCCGCGAAACAGCGAGGCCGCGAAAAGTGAACCGCGATAGAGCGAGGGAACACTGTACAGATAGTAAACAATAATGTGGATTTATGCACTGTAAAGACAACCCCCTGAATGAGCTATGTAAACAGTAACAACTTTAAAACAAGGGTATTGGAGCATTGCCGTGAAGGCTGGCACTATGTGGGTTACAGATGCATTTTATACAAGTCAGGCTACAAGAACATTACCCTACAAGTATAAGACGACAAGTAGACTACAAGAACAATAAATACAAGACAGACCATTTTACCATTATTACCTGTCTGGGTGGAGCATATTGAATCACTGTAGGCCTCTCTGGGATCTGATCTTCCTCAATGACGATCGGGGAATCTGGGCTACAGGTAATCTGATCTTCCTCAATGAGGACCGGGGAATCTTGGCTACAGGGAAGAAAAAACAATCACACCATTAAAGAGTAGAATAGGCAGGTAGAGTAGCCACAGACAATTCTCCTTCCTTTGTCTTGTCAATGCATCCTTAAGCAAACCACTGAAACCCAAATGTCAGTGAATATGCTGAATATGTATGAACTAATACTAATGTGATTAAGTCAGTGGTAAGGTACTTACAGTTTCCTGCACTTGTTGTCATGTGGGGTTTTGTGCCCACTGGAAATTTGGCCTTCATCAGGGAGACTTTTATAAGGCTTGATGTGGTCTACACTGTATTTCGTCTTTAAAGGGATATGCCACCCCCAGGGCAAATTTGGGCATCTCCCCACAGTCTAGAGACTAAAATAAGTGGTGGAAAGCGTTTTCCTGCTCACCCAGCCATTGTCCGAGTCTGTCGCCACTGACCGCCGCGGTATCTGCAGCTACTCCGCCTTAGACTGGAGTCTAACGTTGCCAGAGAAAGATTTCGGCCAAAAGGAATTAATTTGCTCGATGCGTTTCCCAATTACTTTATGTGTAGTGTGCATTCATATCGAGTGCAAATAAATGTGCAAATCAACACGGAGAGCTTGCCTTGGTCATTTTGGGTGGGAACTATTTTCCAGTGCGGAAGAATACAGTCGAATCACGCACCACGTTGTGCAACAGGGGAACTCCCTTCCCGGTGCGTAACTGGGATTCCCCTGGCAGCGTGCTGCGTGATTCGACTGTATTCTTCCGCACTGGAAAATAGTTCCCACCCAAAATGACCAAGGCAAGCTCTCCGTGTTGATTTGCACATTTATTTGCACTCGATATGAATGCGCACTACACATAAAGTAATTAGGAAACGCATCGAGCAAATTAATTCCTTTTGGCCGAAATCTTTCTCTGGCGACGTTAGACTCCAGTCTAAGGCGGAGTAGCTGCAGATACCGCGGCGGTCAGTGGCGACAGACTCGGACAATGGCTGGGTGAGCAGGAAAACGCTTTCCACCACTTATTTTAGTCTCTGGACTGTGGGGAGATGCCCAAATTTGACCTGGGGGTGGCATATCCCTTTAAGGCAATACCTTCTAAATTGGACAGTGTAACCTGCTTGCCACTTATTTCTTTAATGAGATATGGTCCCAAAAAATCAGGCTCAATTCTTCCTCCTTTTCTTGTTTTCTTCCTCACACTGAACAGAAGAACCTCTTGCCCAGCACAGTAGACTATGTCCTTGTACTTCTTCTTTAAAATTGGCTTTTCATAGGTCTGTCTCTGTTTTGTCTCTTGGAGATGTTTTCTGCTGCTGTGGCTTTCAAGGTCTCCATTGACGCCCGTTTCTTCTCCAAATAAGCGGAGTAGGCACTCCCCTCGGGAAGCAATATTGTGGAAAGCTGAAGTAAAAAAAAAATACATACTGTATTATCTAGTATAACTGCAGGTAAACAGAGCATTACAATTGCCTCTACAGTCTTAAAATACAAAAATACACTCACTGGCATGTCAATAGGAACCTCAGAGGGGAAAACTGCCTCCCTCCCATACATCAACAAAAATGGGGAGTGTTTTGTAGTCGTGTGGACCTTTGATCTTAGTGAAAATAATGCTGCATCCAAAAACGCATCCCAGTTGTTCTGCTGGTTGTTCACCAATTTTGTAATAGCCCTAAGAACAAATATAACTATAAAATATAAATTTAAAAACTAGTGCTGTCAGGCGATTAAAAAAATTAATCTAATTAATTACAGGATTTGTAATTAATTCATCTAATTAATAGCATTTTTTATACATTTTTTTAGGTGGTTTATTGTGATCTCCCACAGGGCAAAAAAGGTGTCAAACGTGTGATTTATAGACCCCTTTACAGTTAGTAAACAGACATGACGTCACTGGCATGTGCGCGCATTGTTGACCCAGAATCAACCATGGCGGACCATAGCGGAGTACCTGAACGATAGGGAGAGCTACATTTAAGAGCTCACATTGAGCAACGGGGTTCGACTACCAGATCCTTATGCGATCACTGATCACAGAAAGTGGCCAGATATCCACTGTTATTTAGTCGAGAAGCCCAGCGTGTATACAAGAGAGAAAGTGCGTGCATATAAATCCATGGATGCCTACCAGGTTGCCGTGTGTGGCCATGTACAGGAGGTAAAATACCACGATATCGATGGGGAGTTTTGCGTGTTGGCATCTGATGTTCTCCCCAGTCAAAGACAAGGCCACAAGACGACCATGTACAATGCTTGGGCTATCATCAACATGCGCGATAACTACGTTCTAACCGCCAGCTGCACTTGCGTTGCGGGGTAAGTAACATACTACAACTTAATTCACGAGTCACATCTCAGTGTGATCTCAGTCATGTCAAATGCCATTTATGATGGTTAGAGCTGGGCCGTATGACCAAAAATTCATATCACGGTATTTTTCAACATTTTATCGGTATCACGGTATTTGACGGTTTGTTTGTTTTTTCATGCATGAATAGGTGTTAACCCCATTTCCTAATAATTTAGAGAATAATTACTGCAGTAAATTGGCTTAGAATGACCAGACTAGCATTAACCCAAGTTTTAAATGGTCCCACAAAATTCTGCTGTTCACAAAGGTGACAGTGTGGCACTCATAACTGTAATGAGAAGAAATCAGAGTGCATGACTGTTGCAATCAAAATATGGAAAGCTTTATTGTGCAAGTTTTGCAACTTTAAAACATATTTAAGTTGGCTACAATGTAAACAAAACCCTTGTAACTGCAAAGTGAAGACTTCTTTATCCACTGAACTTTCATTAAAGGTCCCATGGCATGAAATTTTCACTTTCTGAGGTTTTTGAACGTTAATGTGAGCTCCCCTACCCTGTTTAGGCCCCCCCCCCCATGGCTAAAAGTTGCGAAATGTGTAAACTGAGCATTTGCGGTCCTTTTCTGCGTTACACAAAACCAGTGTTCAAACGGGCGAGTTCGGACAAGGCAACTTTTTGACGTCAGATCGGCAAATGCAGCTCCAGCCCCTCCCTCTGTCTCCACTCAGCGTCCCTGTATATCCCGCCCATAGAGTTTGGACTGTGAATGCGCTACACAATGCGAAATGCGTTTTTTTTTATTTGCCTGGAGGCACGTCCGAGTGTTTCTAGGCTCGCAAGTCCCTTACCCGACCCTCTGGACCTCTGAAATACCAGTGGTTTAATTTTATTTTCTGTGTAAATATGCTTTTTTTCATTGCAAAGTCTCTCATCTGTCTTCCTGTGTTAAACATGGAAGCGAGCAGACAGCGGTGCCGAGCTGCGGGGAAAACCCGCCCCCCCCGCTCCTTAGCCAATCTCTGTCCTTCTCATTTGCACTGAAGCAGCAACACTCAGAATAAAGCATTTTAGACACATATCTAGCCTCATGAAGACTGTCAGAGTCATATCTCATGCAGTGAGTGTTGATTTTGAAGAAGGATTCATTTACAGTATTAGGGAACCATTAAGGAGCAATATAAAAGCATCAGGTATGGCCAGCAGTATGTGGCCATACCTGCCTGTCAAAGCCTGATCCCGTCAGATCTCAGAAGCTAAGCAAGGCAGGGCCTGGTTAGTACTTGGATGGGAGACCACTGGGAATTCCAGGTGCCACAGTGGGGCGCCAGTTGCAAAAACTGTCGTTGTGTCCTTAGGCAAGACACTTCACCCACATTGCCCAGGATGAAAGTGGAGTGTGCGTGAGTGTCGGAGGTGGTCGGATGGGCTGATGGCGCAGATTGGCAGCCTCGCTTTCCGTCAGCTGTGGCTACAGAAAGTAGCTTACCACCACCAAGTGTGGAGTGAATGAACAATGAACTGTAAAGCGCTTTGGGTGTCATGAAAGGCGCTATATAAATGCAATTAATTATTATTATTATTATTATCAAGAAGTACCATGTCATGGGACCTTTAAGGCAACAATAAACAGCACTGAAACAGGTGTGAAACTTTTCACTTTGTGAAACATTAATAATATCGCTTCAAGTCCAACCAGGTAGTATTCAACTATTTAAAATATAAAAAAGTTTAACTTGAAGACTTCAAACAACTAAACCTTCACTAAAGCAACTTGCATCCATACGGACTTTGGTTCAAGATGAGGTATACAGTATACTTACATTTAAACAAATAATAAATAGTAAACTAAAAGTATGCATCTTGCATTAGTAATACTATTGCTCAAACCCAGGAACAGTACACTGTTAGGGATTGCTTTTCGGCTGAAGTAATTTCGACTTGGTAACGTACATCTGGGATCCAGAGCTTTAATCATCTGCTTGAAGCCACTTTTCTCAACAGTACTAAGTGGTACCATGTCTTTGGCTATGTGAACACTAATACAGTTTGTAATATCAATCCACCGTTTGCTTTTATTGTCGTAGGCGCTACCCTTAGCAAACGCGTCTTTGAGTGCCAGCTGATTCGCGTTTTGTGCTGCAGTGCCAACTTTAATGCTACCCGCAGACGTGGAAGAGGCAGTAGGTCTTAGTTTCATGCATTCTTCATATTCGAGTAAATGATTGTGACGGAGGTGGTGAAGCAAATTGCTCGTGTTGCCTCCTGCGGCTACAACTTTAGCCCGACAACTCTTACAGAATATTGTTGTTTGATCGGCGTCAGATATTTTAAACTCGAAGTACCTCCAAACAATGGACACGGCTCCTCTTTTCGGTACAAGTTCCTCTGATTGTGTAACATGCATGGTCAACGCTCAACACACACTGCTTTCACCGCTCTCATGCAGCCACATGCAGTTTGATTGGTACCACTGCGAAACAGTCCCCCCTCAAACAATATCTCGCTGCGCGACGTTCCGCGTTCCCGACGTTCTGTATGGACACACTCACCGGTACTGCGGTAAATGAAAAATACTTACCGTAAAAAAAAAACCCACCGGTATTCAGTGTGCACCGGTATATCGCCTAGCCCTACTGATGGTCATGCAAAAACTTATCCTGCATTTCATTATTCATGTTCGTTTACATGTGTCTGTCGTAGAGGTTACCCGGTTAATATGTCTGTGAGCTTTGCGGTGTCCTGTGCTTGCTAGTTAATCATGTTGCTTGTTTAGGGTAATTTGCCCAGGTGTTCACTTGTGTGTATGTCAGTTGAATGATATGAACTATCATTTATTCCATCTGTTTCTCTTTATTTCACATTGAGTTCTTCTCTTCTATATCTTTGCTGGGGGTTTTATAGCGGCAGTGGCTTTGTTTTGAGTCAACAATGCGCGCACATTCAGTGATGACGTAGCTTTGAACTGGTCTATAGGCCTAGTGGTACAGTGAAAACACTGCAGACTTCCCCTTTAAGTCTTTGGCTCGCTCTCTTTCTCTCTGTGCACGTTACCTCCACTATAATCAAGACAAGACTGCTGGCAGACCCCCATTCCTCCCCCCACGTTACATAACATTCATTCAAAAGCTCATTTACACCATTCCACTATTAAATGGTGAATATTTCTGGTGCCAAAAATGTGAGCACGTACAGTAGTTTTCACGCAACGTCAATAATTAAAGGGACAGTGTGTAAGATTTTTACCCGTTAATTACCATAATTGAAGATACCCATTCAAAAATACAGTGTTTTCCAAGCCTTTTCACTTCCATCATGAAATCAAAGTATTCTCTTGGACTTAGATATAGTCGCATAAAAGGGGGATCTTCCCCATATAGAGGCAGCCATTTTGATTACGAGAGCCGCAGAAGGACATTTGGGCTCCGCCTTCGCCTTTTCTTTATACAGTAGTTGTCAAAGGGCTCGTGGTTTTCACACGAGATAGTACGCGTTTGGATAAACAACGACAAGCATGTTGCCAGATCACACTTACTCCGCACATACATCGCAGGAGCAAGTACCTTCATCTAAGAGGAAAAGAAGAAGGACATAGTGCCTACCGCGGCTGGGGCTTTGTTGCAGCGCGGGCCCACACCCCGGGTTCAGACCGACCTCCGCCCTCCGCGGTCTGGTTCCCGATTCCCCCTACCCCCGCACAGCGCCGGGTGTGCCTCACACGTGCGCGCGGTTCGTGCGCGGCTGCCGGAACCCACCTCCGGGTACGCCGAGCTGTCCGCGTTACAGCGCTCCCAGCTGACCCTCGAGGTCTTCCGTAGCTAGGACAGGAATTTCAATACCCACCATCCACCAATGCGCCATCGATCCTACAAACTGGACCTTTAATACACAAAGCTTCAAATATACAGAGAATACAAATAATTGCCCGTGTAGATTACTCATGGCTCACATGACCCCCGGAACCCGCGAGGAGGATTTAAACTCCCGGTGTGGATGTGTCCAGGTTTGCCAGATCGCACCACGGGAGGAGGCGGCAGCGCGGGGTGAGTAAATTATCAGGTTTAGCGTGATTCGGATGGGCAAAACTGAGTAAGTCAAAACTTCTAAGTGTGCACCCTTAGTCGCGGCAGAACACGCTGGAGAGGTTATGGGTAGCTGAAAAGGGTTCGGCGCGCGGAGCGCAACAGATACGGGAACGGGCGCGCGCGTCTTCACGTGCTCTCCCCAGGGACAAGACGGGCCTGCTCCATCACATTTTTATAAATAAACGCCAAATTTAAAATGCGCGCGCATTGAATTGCCGCTCATAATTAATTGTGTTAATTTTTATAACGCGTTAATTAGCAGTGTAATTAATTAATCTAATTAACGCGTGAAACTGACAGCCCTATTAACTCATTCACTGCCGGCCTGTTTTCAGAATTCTATCCCCCAGAGTGCCACAGGTTTCAGTAGAATTTCACTGATTTTCCAAGACCCACAGAATACTGAGTTCTTTGACTATATAAACATGGGACACATCAAAATAAAGTGTCGACTCTCTTCTTTCACCTGGAAAAAAAATTATGTTTCTAACCTTTTCGGTTCTCAAATAACTGATAGTAGAACATAGGGAAGTTTCAGCAAAAACACTGGTTTTTGAGCAAGAAATGGAGAAAACGACCGTTTAGTTCAGGGAAGGATTTCGAGCAGATCAGTGACTTTGACATCAATATTTATTGATTTAGTGACACCTCAAACATCTAAAATAACAGAGAAAGAGATTTTTGATGACAAAGTACATTTTTTATTTACAAATATAAGAATATAAGGCTCTGTGAATTGAAAATTCGTTCAAATCAATAGTGCCAAGAGATGTTTACAGGATATAATATCTTTTCCTATAAAATAGAACTTTGTTGAGGCTTTGTCTGAGGCCCAGAGTACAGACCCATAATAAAAACTAATACACACACACACACACACACACACACACACACACACACACACACACACATATATATATGTACATACACACAAGCCCATGCATAAACCTTTACACACACACAGCTACACACGCGCACGCACACGCGCGCACGCACGCACACACGCACACATGCACGCACGCACACACACACACACACACACACACACAACTTCATTCATTACAATTACCATACACTGCTCACTGCTCCAAGTCAGTAAACTTCTTCTTTGGAGCTGTCGTAGTTCTGAAGAGACTCCCTGGTCCGTGCAGCGCACACAGGACACGCCCCCTCCTCGGGCACAGCAGATCTCTGCTCAGACCTCTCTGCTTGATCCGGCTTGTCTCTGCGATCCTCTGATCCAGGATCCTGGGTCCCAAGAGCAATCTGATCGCTCCATAGGCGCTGATCAACAGTTGTCTGCTTTTCCGGGTTCCCTGGCCTCGCCATCTTACTACTCTGGCCAATACACCATACACACGCTGCACTCCTCCTTTCTTCCCCGGCTCTGATCGGCTAATAATGATACAACATCGCCATCTACAGGTTGAGAGATGTAAATTACACCTCAAAAGTTGCTCCAGGCCGTAACCTAGCAACCCCCGCTGAAAAAAGCAATTGACGTCTATAGACGTCACGGCACTCAACGGTTGGATTCGAGGGGACGTCAATAGACGTCTCCGGCATTGAATGAGTTAAAAACATTAACTTAAGTGTAGTAGTCTGTAGTGTGTGTACGTGTGTGTAGTATAGAGAAGTACAGTGAATCCTCGCTCTATCGCGGTTCACTGTTCGCACCCTCGCTGTTTCGCGGATTTTTATTTTTTTTTCGATTTTTTTTTTTTTTCCAATTTTTTTTTAAATAGTATAACATTTTTTTTATAGTGTAACATTGTGTTCTGCGTCCTGATTGGCTAAGAGACTAGACCAGGACTAAACGTGGACTAAACCAGGTCTAGACCAGAACTAAACCAGGTCTAGACCAGAACTAAACCAGGTCTAGACCAGAACTAAACCAGGTCTAGACCAGGTCTAAACCTGGACTGGCCCTGGACTAAACTAGGACTGGACCAGGTTTAGACCTGAACTAAACCAGGATTAAATCACTCCGTGCGGCTCTTGCGTTCGTTTGTGCGTGTTGAGTTTGTGGCTCGGGCTGAGACGATGCGGTCCGGGCGCCGCGGTTCTATCTCGTGCTCGCAGCCCCGGTGTACGCGCGACACGTGCTGCTCTGTCACGGATTTGTCCACGATGAACCCCTCATCGTGGACAAATCCGTGACAGAGCAGCACGTGTCGCGCACTTCTCCAAGGGGTTGGTGCGCGTCGCGTCCGGCGGGGCTCCCGGGGCCGTGTCTCCCCTCACACGTCACTATTAATACGTTTTGTTGAAAATCTATGAAAGTTTGAGTGTTTAAACTAGAGACAAATGTGAGAAAATGTTAATATCAGTCTGAGAAAGTGTATGTGGTGAGGCATTTACAGCCTTAAAACATGTAGAATAATTGTAAAATATAAAATTGTCCTACTTCGCGGATTTCTCTTATTGCGGGTTATTTCTGGAACCTAACCCCCGTGATAAACGAGGGATTACTGTACACAAAAAACTTGCCGTTTTTATGTTACCATTTGTTTTCTCGTCCAGTGCATTTGTTTGTGGATGGTATGCAGCCGTGACACTCCTTTCAATACCCATGAGGGCACAGAGGTTGTTGTTGAGATGAAACATCATTGTGACATGATGAAACAGATTAAAAAATATTAATAAGAACAATTCTGAATTCCATTCTCAAAATCATTTCATTATTCACATACCTCATTCACAAATTCTCTTCCCTGATCTGATAAAATCCTTTTGGGGCAGCCATGCCTATACACAATGGAATAGATGTGCTGTGCCACTTCAAATGCCGTTTTGGTCCTTAAAGCAAAGGCCTCAACCCATTTCGAAAAATAGTCAGAGGCAGTGAGGATGTATTGAAACCCATCCTGAGTTTTTGGGAGTGGTCCCGTCAGGTCTATGCCAACCAACTCCCAAACAGCAGAGACCTAAAAAAGCAAACCAATGGTCAGGAACCATTGTGAATAAAGTGCAGTTTCACAGGTAACCGGACGTGATAATCTACTAGGCTGCCCTACAGATATGTCAATAGAGTAGAGGTGCCACTGGCCCTGGCCTGGAGACAAAGACTGGAGACAAAGGGGTGTGAATACACTCTCTCAAATATACGTCTGGAACAGTACCTTCTATTATTACTTAGGGAAAGTCAAAACTGGGTCTTGGGATAAGATCTTTTTTTGCTTACGCTACAATTGCACTCTATACATTTACCTTTATGCTTTGCAGTGGCTGTGCAACAGCCAAACATCTTCCAGTTCTCTGGCATCTGTCACGCTCAGAGACCTTTAAGAAAATTGGCATGATAAACAAATTAATAATGTCCTAATCTAATTGGCTGAACAAAATAAGTCCATAACATAATACAGAAATAAATCACATCCAACACATACCCATCTGTCAATATCCACGGACATGCCAACCCAGTAAAATCTGGAGCATATTGCTGCTCTTGTTTTAATGATTCCGGTATGTCCCCCAATTGGTGCTGAATGGAATTCGATGAGCAGGGATCTGGCTTCATCCTTTGTTTGGATCACTCTTCTATTATCTCCGTAGAAGAGCTGTCCATCTGCAGTAAACAGTCACAAAGTGATAAATAATGACATTTCCTGAGACATGGATGTATTTGAACACACCTTTGCCTACTTACCCTTTACTGTAAACTTCTTAGAATACCTTTTCAAGCTCAGCTTCTAATTCTTGGTATAACCTTCTGGGTATTCCCCACTTGTCCGGTACTCAAAAACTTCCTTGGATATCTCCATATTTGTGTTCACATATGTAAAAAAAACTGTAAAAGACAAAATAAAACATTTTTAATGTGTAGGTAGCCCATTTCACAGTAAGGTAGCCTAGTTCTTTAGTCTTCCAAACCTATCCTACACGTTTATAGAAGCATAACTTACTTAATTCATACAAGTGTAGACCTAGTACAGGGGTGCTCATTACGTTGCTCGCGATCGACAAGTCGATCGTAAAGGTACTACTGGTCGATCGCATGACATTGATGTCAGCCAATCATCCATCCCATCATAAAAGAAGAAATTCAATTTGTCAACTGGACAAAGTTTGTTTGGTCGAAAACGTTTCGCCGCTCATCCGAGAGGCTTTGTCAGCTCTAATTAGAATGCTGGTAAGACACTTGCTTATATCTTGCTGCAGGGAGGAGCTAACTAGCTAACTACTTTCCGAAACTATCTCATTGGTTTCAGTCTTTTGTTTCTCTGGCGTCTAGATTACCATACCTATTCATCCCTACAACGACTGTTTTTCACACCTCTGGCCCTGACCTGGCTAGCCCTATTGTTCCCCTGTTTACTTGATCTAGGCTTAAGAATGGAATCATAGATGGGAGACAAATTATGTCTGACTCCACCATTTCTGTTCAGAGGATTCTCTTTTTTGACAAAAATAGCCTCTTTAATTCCCCTCTCAAACCAATTATTTTCCCTGGCTAAGATCTGAACCTCACTTTCCTCAAATGAATGGTCTGTGGCTTCTAGGTGAAGATGTACGGCAGATGACGGTCCACTCTGGCACGCCCGTCTGTGTTGGTACATCCTCTTGTGAAGTGGCTGCTTGGTTTCTCCAATATAGCGCTCACTGCAGTCTTCACTACACTGAATGGAGTAGACCACATTGCTTTGTTTGTGGCTCGGTGTTTTGTCCTTTGGGTGGACGAGTTTTTGCCTTAAAGTGTTTGTGGGTTTGAAATAAACTGGGATTTCATTTTGTCTGAAAATCCTCTGTAGTTTTTCCGACACGCCGGCCAGGTAAGGAATCGCTACCCCTTTCCTCCTGAGTTCGGATTCTCTATTATCTTGTTTCTTGCCCTTGTCTCTCTTGGTTTTGTTAACAGCCCATTTAGGATATCCACAAACAGAGAGTGCTTCCTGCACATGTTGTTCTTCTTTCTCCTTACCCTCTGTGCTTGTGGGAACCACTTGGGCCCTGTGTTGTAATGTCCGAATAACACCCAGTTTGTGCTGCAGTGGGTGGTGTGAATCAAAAAGCAAGTATTGGTCTGTGTGTGTGGGCTTCCTGAAGACTTCTACTTTGAGTCGCCGGTCTCATCCTATCGTTACTGCACAATCTAAGAACGCCAATGTGTTATCCTTGGCATCTTCACGGGTGAAATTGATATTAGGATCTACAGAATTGATATGTGCAGTAAAAGGTTCCAAATCTAGCCAAGCTAGAAGAGAGAACCAAACTTTCACCTGACCAAATCTGCCAACTGCTGGAAATTTGTCTGAATACCACCTATTTCCAGTTCAGAGGGAACTTCTGCAAGCAAATCCATGGCTGTGCAATGGGCTCACCGGTCTCCCCTATCATGGCTAATTTATACATGGAACAATTTGAACAGAGTGCCTTAGCTTCATATCCAGGCACACTCTATTTTCCAGTGCGTAAGAATACAGCCGTATCACGCACCACGTTGTGCAACAGGGGAACTCCCTTCCCGGTGCGTAACTGGGATTCCCCTGGCAGCGTACTGCGTGATACGGCTGTATTCTTACGCACTGGAAAATAGTTCCCACCCAAAATGACCAAGGCAAGCTCTCCGTGTTGATTTGCACATTTATTTGCACTCGATATGAATGCGCACTACACACAAAGTAATTGGGAAACGCATCGAGCAAATTAATTCCTTTTGGACGAAATCTTTCTCTGGCGACGTTAGACTCCAGTCTAAGGCGGAGGAGCACCAGATACCGCGGCGGTCAGTGGCGACAGACTCGGACAATGGCTGGGTGAGCAGGAAAACGCTTTCCACCACTTATTTTAGTCTCTGGACTGTGGGGAGATGCCCAAATTTGACCTGGGGGTGGCATATCCCTTTAAGCCTAGATCAAGCAAACAGGGGAACAATAGGGCTAGCCAGGTTAGGGCCAGAGGTGTGAAAAACAGTCGTTGTAGGGATGAATAGGTATGGTAATCTAGATGCCAGAGAAACAAAAGACTGAAACCAATGAGATAGTTTCGGAAAGTAGTTAGCTCCTCCCTGCAGCAAGATATAAGCAAGTGTCTTACCAGCATTCTAATTAGAGCTGACGAAGCCTCTCGGATGAGCGGCGAAACGTTTTCGACCAAACAAACTTTGTCCAGTTGACAAATTGAATTTCTTCTTTTATCATGGATTCTACCTGGACGACTGAGGGACTCTTCACGCATCCATCCCATCACTTGATTGATATGCAGGGCAGCCAGTCAGATGACAACTGAATTTTTCAGACACTTCACAGATTACTGCACGCTCTTAAAGGGATATGCCACCCCCAGGTCAAATTTGGGCATCTCCCCACAGTCCAGAGACTAAAATAAGTGGTGGAAAGCGTTTTCCTGCTCACCCAGTCATTGTCCGAGTCTGTCGCCACTGACCGCCGCGGTATCTGGTGCTCCTCCGCCTTAGACTGGAGTCTAACGTCGCCAGAGAAAGATTTCGGCCAAAAGGAATTAATTTGCTCGATGCGTTTCCCAATTACTTTGTGTGTAGTGCGCATTCATATCGAGTGCAAATAAATGTGCAAATCAACACGGAGAGCTTGTCTTGGTCATTTTGGGTGGGAACTATTTTCCAGTGCGTAAGAATACAGCCGTATCACGCACCACGTTGTGCAACAGGGGAACTCCCTTCCCGGTGCGTAACTGGGATTCCCCTGGCAGCGTGCTGCGTGATACGGCTGTATTCTTACGCACTGGAAAATAGTTCCAACCCAAAATGACCAAGGCAAGCTCTCCGTGTTGATTTGCACATTTATTTGCACTCGATATGAATGCGCACTACACACAAAGTAATTGGGAAACGCATCGAGCAAATTAATTCCTTTTGGCCGAAATCTTTCTCTGGCTACGTTAGACTCCAGTCTAAGGCGGAGGAGCACCAGATACCGCGGCGGTCAGTGGCGACAGACTCGGACAATGGCTGGGTGAGCAGGAAAACGCTTTCCACCACTTATTTTAGTCTCTGGACTGTGGGGAGATGCCCAAATTTGACCTGGGGGTGGCATATCCCTTTAAGTGCAGCAAAACTAACAAGCTAGTCAGCGAGTTACTGCCAACTTTTAGCCCTCGTTTTTTTCTTAAGAAAAAAATACTTAAGAAAGGGTTTAAAATGAGTGGGGGAGCTGGACTAAGTAAGAAGACAAAAACTTATCACTTTCATACGGAATGGGAGGGGGACGAAGTGCGTTTGCCTCATCTGTCAGTGTACCCTCGCAATACCAAAGAAGGGAAATGTGGAGCCGCATTTTAGGACTGTTCACGGAAAATACGACACTTACTTTCTGCCGAAAAGCAAGCTGAGAAAGAAAAAGGTGAAGGAACTAAAATCGTAGTTGTCTGGACAGCAGTCATTTTTCACACAACGTACTTCAAAATCGAAAGTTGCCACCGAAGCATCGTTCCGAGTGAGTCATGTCATCGTTAAAAGCAAGAGGTCCTTCCAAGACGAAGAGATGGAAAAAGAGGCATTCGTTGAAGCAGCTGACTCATTGTTCCGAGACTTTAAAAATAAGGCTGAAATATTATCTTCGATCAAAGCGCTCCAGCTTTCAAGATGTACGGTTACACGGCGCTGCGAAGTCAAGGCCGAGGATTTAACCCAGAAAATGTGGAAGGACATCGGAGATTGCGAGTGTTTTTCACTGCAGTTGGACGAATCTAGAGACGTGAGTGACACAGCCCAGATGTGCATTTTCATTCGTATGGTGTTTAGTGATATCACTGCAAAAGAGGAATTATTAACAGTACTGCCCCTGAAAAAACAAACGCAGGGAGAGGACATATTTCAGTCGTTCAAAAACTTTATGGAGAAAACCCAGCTCCCGGTGTACAAATTGGTGTCTGTCACCACGGATGGAGCACCTGCAATGGTTGGGCGTGTGAATGGATTTATTACCAAGTGCAGGCAGGACCACGCTTTCCCAGACTTCCTGAATTACCATTGCTTAATCCACCAACAAGCGTTATGCGCTAAAATGCTCAACATGAAAGAGATCATGGATGTGGCAACGAAGATCGCCTGTTCTATTCGAGCCAGATCTCTTCAAAGACGGTTATTCCGTGCACGTTACCAGCGTCAGCCCTAGCGGAAAGCTGGCCAGTAGCAAGTGGCACACAGTTAAGGTAAGACTGTGTAGCCTAAAGGTGTGGTGTCGCTGTGGACAGACGAAAGAGACACATGTTACGCTGGCCACAGCTCGTTTACTTCTGCACATTATTCAACTGGTTCATTCTCTCCAAAATCATATACAGTGGTACCTCACCTTACGAAATTAATTCGTTCCAGAAGTGGTTTCGTAACATGAAAAATTTGTAAGTTGAGTAGCTATTTCAATGGAAAAACCCTGATTCGTTCCAAGGCCCCGATCCAAGTTTTTGTTTTTTTATAGTGTAACTTTTTTTATAGTGTAACATTGTGTTCCGTGTCCTGCGTCCTTTTCTCACATTTGTCTCTCGTTTAAACACTCAAACTTTCATAGATTTTCAACAAAATTATTAATAGTGAAGTGTGGGGGGAAGGAGGAGGGGGGAGAAGACTGCGCTCTGACACGTGTGTGATAGCAGCATGTGTGACAGCTGACCTGGAGCGGGGGCTGCCAGCAGGTCTAGACCTGGACTAAATCAGGATTAAACCTGGATTAAACCTGGACTAAACCTGGACTAAACCTGGACTAAACCTGGACTAGACCAGGACTAGACCAGGACTAGACCAGGTGGATTAAAGCGCCGCGCGTGGGTCTATTTCCTGGTTTCGTTTCAAGTCACAGCTGAGGCGAGCCGCTGCTCTAGACCTGCCCGCGTAAGGTGCTCACAGAGCGGCCTGGATAGAACCATGAGGTCGGCCTCTTCAAGACCTCCAGGCCGGTGACCGGGAAAATCCCCGGACCCATGCCCGCTTAGGGAGCTCTTAAGGCGGGCTGGCAGTGTCCCCCTGGGTCCCTGGATGTCTGGGGCTCCGTGCCTGGAGGGGCTCTGGAGAGCAGGTCTAGACCGCAGCTCTTGCATGGGAGCAGCGGCTCGCCTCAGCTGTGACTCGAAACAAAACCAGGAAATAGACCCACGCACGGCGCTTTAATCCACCTGGTCTAGTCCAGGTCTAGTCCAGGTCTAGTCCAGGTTTAATCCTGGTTTAATCCAGGTCTAGACCTGCTGGCAGCCCCCGCGCCGGGTCAGCTGTCACACATGCCGCTATCACACACGTGTCAGAGCGCAGTTTTCTCCCCCCTCCTCCTTCCCCCCACACTTCACTATTAATAATTTTGTTGAAAATCTATGAAAGTTTGAGTGTTTAAACGAGAGACAAATGTGAGAAAAGTTTAAATCCAGGCTGCGTATGTGTGTGGCTGAGCGCGCATTATTTGAATTTTTGAGATTTCGCGTTTCGTAACTTGAATTTTCTTTCGTATCTAGAGACCAAAATTCATCGTGAAGGCGTTTCGTAACTTGAAATTTTCGTTTGTTGGGTCATTCGTAAGGTGAGGTACCACTGTAATTAATAAAATAATAAATGACAATAAATAAACAAATACTTAATAGACAATAATAATAAACCATAAAATACAAATAAATACATACAGTTATACATAAAACACACATACATCACTCTTTACCATATAATGCCATTGCATTACTACAGTGCATCAACTCTGTCTGCATCTCTCCTGCGTCTCTCTCCATCACATACACACACAAGCGGGTCGGTAACATCAAAGGAAAAGCGCCTGCGCATGGCGGCAAAACCAACTCGGCTCAAAACATAAATGGCGGCTGTCCTACATCTGGACCTAGCAGTATCTGCTCTGAAAACGGTGCAACAGCACCTCAGCATGTCACAAAGTATTTTCACCAATGAACCCGCCCAAATACAACTCGGAATATGTCACTACTACTACTACTACTACTCAATCCGACAAAACTTGACATTGAACATGGCGGACGCCAGAAACCAGACTGCATGAAGCAGCACAAAACACATTGTCAACACTGACCAAACTCTCAGAAACCTCCCCACAATTATCCAAATACATCCAGACTAAGTCTGAGTTAATATAATTACTTTTTACCCATACCTGTGGACAGACGAAAGAGATACATGTTACGCTGGCCACAGCTGTTTACTTCTGCAGCTGCGCCTGCGCTGCGTCCCTCTAGTCCCCAGAGAAGCACTACAGCACCATCCACTGGTCGGAGTGTGCATTGCACCCCAAAATAAAAGGCACATTAAAGGGATATTCCAGGATTTTTGACATGGGGGCTCATTTCCGAGTTAGCCAGAGTGCTGCAGAGATGTGGAGACACTTTTTAGCGAATTTCATGCAGTCCTTCCAGCTGCAGAGTTTTCAGTTGCTAGGCTAGCGCAAGTCAATGGTAAATGGTAGCCAGATTTAAATCAGGCTTACCCACTCCATAGTGCACCCAAAACAAGTCAATTATAACGGCAGACTGTCGATGTAAATATATGTTGATTGAGTAATTTTTGAAATCAAACTGAGTGCGAATACCATGAATCATTCCATATCTGAGGGACTAGCTTCGCAGCAGCAGCAGAGTTTTACTTTACTCTAGTTGGTTGTGAAGTGACCAATCACGTAAACAGAGAAGCGAGAAAAGTTGTAGTAGCGAAGACCACAGAGTGAAGAGGTGAATTTTAAAAGAACTACCGGGCAAAATGGTGTTTCAGTGTGCATTTCGAAAATGTACAAATAAAGCCCGCAGGTGGGCACCACAAAGTTTTCACAGCTTTCCGGTGCACAATCTAGAAAGGACGCGACTGTGGCTTGTAGCTGCTGGCTTAGACATCAACACACCGGTGGAGACGCTACATAAACACAGGGCTCTCAAGGCTCACGCATTGAGAGTGTGACACACGCAATTCGACGTATTCACACGCGCACACGCCACACATGGCATTTCTCACGCTGATTTGTGTTATTTTTTTTATTTTATTTTTTTTTTGTGCCCAGAAAATCGGTCTGTGTGGCTTAGTTTATGCAGGCTCCGCGCGTTTTCAGCGCCGCCCCCTCCCCCTGCTCCGGGGGAGCTCCGGGGGAGCAGGGGGAGGGGGGGACGGCGCGGGCACGTCCTGAGCCTCAGTCCCGGTGCCACGTCTCCTCTGAGACGCACCGACTCCGGTCCCCGTGTCTCCGTCTGTGCGTAACGTGTCCCCCCCGACGGCTTACGCGCGGAATACGCGCGGCCCAGAGCCGAACTGCCCGTGGTGAGACGCGGTGAGCCGCGGTCCCAGTGCATTAACCAGACTCTTACATGAATCCCGCTCCCCCTCCTCCCCGCCCCTCTCAGCGCGCACTGACAAAGTGCGGTGATGATAAAACAAACTGAGAACCATCAGGTAATAACTTCATTTATATAACTCTCATTAGTTGCTTTGTAGTTTAAGTTTGCTCTTTAGACAAACAGGGCTCTCAGCACGCAATTCGACGTGAATTCGACGAATTCACACGCTCACACGGCATTTCTCACGCAATTCAAGCGCGGAAAAATGTTCACTCGCACCCCCCCCCCCCCCCGGTCCTCGGAAATTACACTCACACGCACGACCCCGCTCAAAACTTGAGAGCCCTGTAAACAGAAGATTTGCAGTGATCATTTCGGGCCAGACGACTACACCAAATCCCTTGGAAAGCCTAGTCTGACAACCACTGCAATACCATCTGTCTTTCCAAGCGCAAGATCCCGTGATGAAGAACAGGTTTATACCTTTTTTACCCAAGCTTGCTCCTGTCGTTATGTTAGCCTGCTGGTCAAAAGGCATGCACGCTCATAAAGTTGTTGCTAGCCCGTGAACATTCATGTTGAGCACGGAACTGAAAAGACAGCCCCGCATTGATCGTTCATTCAAACGAACAATGCAACAACCCGGTTTTCTGTAGCTGTAGCGGGGGCTAACTCACCGACACTCTCTCGCGTTCTGCCCTTTCAACATCCATCTCTCTCAACTCTTCATCTGTATATTCCAAGCATCGGGGAGACCTCCAAACGTGGCCATGTCTGGATTGTAGAACAGGGCAGGCTACTGCCCTGCTACTGTACTGTACTCTACGGCTAACGACGACAGCTGAAGGTAAACAAATATCAGCTGGAAACCTAACTGCAAGGTGATATCACTCCGCCCATGCCTAGCTAGATCGGGGAAAAAACGCGCTGTTGCATAAGGACATAAATCCTTTAAAGTACAAGGTTGATTATATTTCTAAAATTGTTCCATCAACACAGACATTTACATCGACAGTCTGGCGTTATAGTTGACTTGTTTTGGGTGCACTATGGAGTGGGTAAGCCTGATTAAAATCCGGCTACCATTTACTGTTGACTTGCGCTAGCCTAGCATCTGAAAACTCTGCAGCTGGAAGGACTGCATGAAATTTGCTAAAAAGTGTCTCCACATCTCTGCAGCACTCTGGCTAACTCGGAAATGAGCCCCCATGTCAAAAATCCTGGAATATCCGTTTAAGAAACAAAAAAATAGAGGGGGTTTCTTCACAAAACTTTAAATATACCCATTACACACATCTGGAGAAGGCTGACTGCAACCACTCTGAGTTGTTGCTACACACTGACGTGAGATGGCTTAGTTGAGGGAAATTCCTGCAAAGATTTCGAGAGCTCTGTCTGGAGATTAAGGAGTTTTTTCGTGAAGCGGGACATGCAGAATACAAGCAACTAAATGATGGTCAGTGGCAGCTAGACTTGGCATTTTTAACCGATATGACAAACATGGAAAAGACAAGGAAAAGACAAAACAGTGATCAATATGATCAGCTCAGTTAATGCTTTCAAACGAAAGATGCAACATCTTTCCTCAAAGCTGCAGCGCCATGATTTGGCAAACTTCCAGAACCTGGCGTCAGAGCTGGAGATGCAAGGGAAGGCCTGTGTGTAACTTGACAGTGCACGCTGCACAGAGCAGATTGGCAATTGTCTGTCAGAGTTTGACAAATGCTTTCAAGACTTTTCTTAGCTTGAGCCAGTTTCTACATTTATGTGCTATCCTTTTCGGGAAGATGCTGAGGTTGATTCACTCGCATAAAAAATTGGAACACTGTTTCACCTGAACTCTTCTGGAGTGGAAGATGAGATTTTGACACTACAAGCTGACATTGAACTGAAGTCCAGAGCTCATGGACAGTTCTGGAACTTACTCACAGAGGTAAAATACCCCAACATGAGGAAATGTGCTACCTTTTTGACTGCATTATTTGGCTCCACTTATTTATGTGAGTCAGCATTTTCCCATATGAAAATCATTCATATGCAAATTATCGTTCCTTACATGCTTAATTGGTTAAAGCATGCAATAAAACCAATACACTGTTAAAGTGTTACTTACTTGCGTTGCCATTGTTGAAAACTCCACTTCTGTTGAACACAACTCCACTTCTGTTGAAAACAACTCGACTTCTGTTGAAAACAACTCGACTTCTGCCTCGGGAGCTTAGCTCGACGGCATTTAAATGATAACAACACTTAGGGGGTGGTGCGCATGCATGCGCAGTAGCGTTTGGGGGCTCAGATCGACAAGGAGACCATTTCGACAGGACACTGGTTCTGCATTGACACCGTCTGCTTGATCTAGGTGAAGGTCTGAATCAAGGAGTGCCAGTGGATCCTGTAGTGCATCAGGTTGAATGAACTGTTCCTGGTGATGGAATAGCCATTCTGTCCAGCAGTAACCATAGGGCCTTTCATGTCCGTGACTGAGGGGCTCTTTGCAATATGGTGTGGTGAGCTTGTTTTTCCTTCAGTTGACGACATAACACAATGTCACCTGGCTTGATGTTGGATGGCGTAGCATGTCGTCGGATGTCGGAATGTGCTTTAATTTTGGCTTTTGCCTCAGTGTGTTTCGGGCTCTCTCTGTCAGCATGAATGGTAACAGGACTGGCTGATGGTATTTTAATGTTCATTTGTCTCTGAAAGATCAATTCAGCAGGCGGTCTTCCTGTTGTGCTATGGGGCGTAGCCCTGTACTCACGCAGAAAGATGTTCAGCTGCTGCTTCCAGGAGATGCCAAGCATTTGTGCGATCCGCACAGTCTTTCCTATGCTCCGCATGAACCGTTCAGCTGTTGCATTTGCCTGCGGCCACAGAGGTGTTATTTTTCTGTGTTTGAATCCCATGTAGCTGGCAAACTGAGAAAACTGTGTGCTGTTGAATGGAGGTCCATTGTCGGTCTTGACAACCTGAGGAATGCCGAACATGGAGAAGACAGCATCCATGCAAAGTATCACTGCGTTTGCTGAGATGCAGTGAAGGACCTCTACAATGGGGTATCGTGTGTAGTCATCCACAATGACAAGCAGGTACTCTTCTGATGGGAGTGGTCCATAGAATTCTGCACTGACAGTGCCACGGTGCTTCTGGCAACTCAGTCATTTTGAGTGGCTCAGTCTTTGTAGCAGGGGTATTTCATAACCAGGCCCCCCCATACCTCACTGAACTTCTCCAGCCCCACCGTCCCTCCCACAGTCTCCGATCAGCTGATTATAACCTCCTCACTCCCACTGTTAAATCCAAGCACCGGACCTTGGGGGACCGAGCCTTTGCCACTGCTGCCCCCACCCTCTGGAACTCCCTGCCCTTCCATATCAGAAACTCGGACTCAGTAAACAATTTCAAGTCACAGCTCAAAACTCATCTTTTCACCATTGCCTTTGACCCACATTAATTTAATTTGTTTTGTTTATTATATTTTTATTAAATTTTTATTTTTTATTCCTTTCTGTAAAGCGTCTTTTGAGTTGTTTTGAAAAGCGCTATATAAATTTTATGTATTATTATTATTATTATTATTATTAACTTGATCAATGTTAGGAAACCATACTTTCTCACAGAGTAGACTTTGGTCTTGGCTATGCCCTGATGGCTTTCGTGGGCACGTGCTAATACTCGCTGCTGTAGAGAAATTGGTATAACAATTCTGCAGCCTCTGAGTAAGAGATCTTCATTTGCAGACAGTGTAAGTTCTCTGCTAATGTGTCTGTATTGTTGCAACACTGCTGCATTTGGCATGTCACTGGTTATGGTGTGCCAGGTGTTGTTCTTAATGCATGCACTGACCTGTTGCAGAGTGGTGTCCTTCAATGTTTCATCTTTAATCTCTTCGAGTGTCATCGCCTTTGGTGTGGCCAGCAGTGATATGAAATTGACATATTCCTCTGCAACCTTAGAGGCTTTTGTTCCGGATACCTGCAATGGACTTGGGTGTCTGGACATATAATCAGCTGGACTGTCAGCTCCTTTCCTGTAGCCAACACGGTAGTTGTACGGCTGCAGCCTGAGACCCCTTCGCTCTATGCGGGTAGGTAGCTTTGATCTTGTGTTGTTCCATATTAGCTCGAGTGGCTTGTGGTCAGTGACCAGGGTACATGGATGCCCATATAGAGGTGGAAATTGCCAGGGCTTCTCATTCAGTCTGAGAGTACCGTCTCTCAACGTCAGTGAGCTCGCAGCTGGCATACGCTATGACATACCTCTCTCCCTTGTCCTTCTGAGTGAGAATGGCTCCCAGGCCCACAGAACTTGCATCAGCGATCAGTTCTGTCTCGTTGTTTGGGTCAAAGTAGGACATGGTGGTATTGCTGGTTAGTCTCTCTTTGAGCACTTGTAGTGCAACCGACCCCCAATGCCAGGGCGTGCCTTTCTTGGTGAGTTCTCTGAGGGGAGCCTCAGAGTCCTTAATAAATCAGGAACAGTAATTGGCCATACCTAGGAGGCTTCTCATTTCGGCTGGCTCTTTGGGTGCTGAGGCCTGATGAATGGCCGCCACTTTCTGCAGGTCAGCCAAGATGTCGTCAGCGGAGAAAACAGAGCCGAAGAATTCAAGGCGTTGCTTGTTGAATTCACTTTTGTTGCGGTTGAGTGTCAGGCCACACTCCTTAAGTCTTGCAAACACCACTCTCAGGGCATCGTCATGTGCTTTTTGAGAAGCACCGTAGACTATGATGTCATCGCTTAGGTTCTTGACGCCAGGGATACCATGCAGAGTCTGACATATGGCATTTTGGAAAACCTCAACAGCCGATGATATACCAAAATTCAAGCGCTTTGAATCTCCTCAGCCCCAGGTGAGTAGTGAAGGTTGTGATATAGCGGCTATCTGGATCTATCTAATCTAATTTGGAAAACACCCTCGCGCCGTTGAGCTCATGGATCACATCATCCATCGTAGGCGTGAGATGTGGTTCTTGCTGTATCGCCATGTTTGCTTGACGCATGTCAACACAAATTCTGACTTTATCAGGGTTCTTAGGCTTTGGGGGGCGTCACTATCGGAGATACCCAGGGTGTTGGTCCAGTTATCTTTTCAATTATGTCATCATTTTCTAGCTTTTGTAGTTCAGCTTCAACTTTCTGCCGAATGTGAAATGGCACTCATCTGTGCGGTTTGGCATGTTGGTTGAACATTAGGATTTATGTGTATGTTTACGAGTTGTTCTGCCACACTTGATCTGGTGAGGTTGACAGCATTGATGATTTGAATGAGTCCGAGCTCCTTGGCTGTCTCATGAGATGTGCAGCTTTGTATCAGCTGTGCTTTGATCTCGCCGTCGACATCAGTGAATTCACTGTCTTTGGCTAACATGCGAAGTTTGGTGTGATATGTATCTAGAGCAGGGCTCTCAAGTCTCACGCATTGAGAGTGTGACACACGCTCACACGCCACACATGGCATTTCTCACGCTGATTTTTTTTTTTTGTGCCCAGAAAATCGGTCTGTGTGGCTCAGTTTATGCAGGCACCGCGCGTTTTCAGCGGAAAAAAAACTCTCCAACCTCCTCCCCGCCCCGCTCCCCGGAAAAAAATCAGCCAATCAGAAAATAGATTGTTCTGTTGTTGGGCAGACTGTAGAGTGTAGTTTCAGCTGCTAAGCGCACACTGCGGTGATGATAAAACAAACTGAGAACCATCAGGTAATAACTTCATTTATATAACTCTCATTAGTTGCTTTGTAGTTTAAGTTTGCTCTTTAGACAAACATTTGCAGCAGGGCTCTCAAGTCTCACGCATTGAGAGAGACAATTCGACGCGTTCACACGCTCACACGGCATTTCTCATGCAATTCAAGCCCCCCCGCTCCTCGGGAAAAATTGTTCACTCGCACCCCCCCCCTCCTCGGAAATTACGCAGTCTCACGCACGACCCCGCTCAAAACTTGAGAGCCCTGATTTAGAGACTCACCAGCCTGCTGCATGGCTTTTCTGAATTTGTACACCAGATACTGTGTATTTTTCTTTGGGGAGAAGTAGCCATCTAGTTTTGTTTTTGTGTTTGCATAATCATCCTCGTCTTCACCCACGAGGGTGTCATAGATATAGTGTACTCGCTTCCCAGCTAAGTGCAGAAGCAGCGCCCTCTTTCTAGTATTCACAATGTGCATTGCTACAAGAAAGTTTTCAAAGCGTTGAATCCATTTATTCCATTTCGCGCCTACAGAGCTTGGGTCTGTCTCCGTGTCAAACAGCTGAATAGCGTGGCTTGCCATCGCTGAATTAAACATTTTATTTAGCTTCATTAGTCAGGCATTAGCTGCGCTAGCTGGCTAGTTTGTTAGCATGCACGCTAGACTCACTCCGGTCTCTCTCTCCTCCAAAGTTTGACGAATGTCTCCTCTGTTTCATGTATATCCAGTTTTGAATCCTCGTCACCACTGTAATGTTTCCCGCTTGCGCATGTATATGTTTCAAATGACGAGATGGAGAAGAGTTTTGGAGCTCGAGGGTCGTTTACTGAGTAACTTAATACATACATAATACATACATTATGCATGTCGCTATTCTACTCTGCTCTGACGTCACCACGCATTGTGCGTTAATCATCACAGAACTTTGATTAGCAGGCGCCACACAGAGACCAACACAGCCCCAACTTTAGCTTAACTGAGCTAACCAGACTGTTGACTACTGTATGCCACATGTGCTAGTACAGTTTACCTCAGGAATGTCGTATCTCTGTCTCTTTACGGTCCATTTTACCTGGTGCTGCCCTGTCAAACCCGCATTCATCCAGTCCGCACTCTCACGGGTCTTGGATCTGCCGCTAACTGCTCATTTCTCAAGAATGGGCGCGCCAGCTAACCGCATCCTCCCTTAAAAATCCGCTCATGTCTGAGACATTATCACTTTTTTCTTAAAGATTTGGGTCTGGTGGGGGCTTCTCGCCCACACGGTGTAAAAGACTCACTGCAAGCCGCTCATTCCTCAGGAGCCGGAGCCTGACAACGGCTGTGCTCCCGCCCAACACAGGATCAGCCCTGCGGTCCCGTGTAAGACCGGGCTCGGTACCGTGGGGCTTCACACACTGCAGACGTCTGTACAAACTCCCTGCACCACTGTGGTTCACCTAAAAAAGGCGCACACCCTGTTACCAACCAGCAGCTAACATAGGGTTGCCAACCGTCCCTTGAAAAACAGAATTGTCTCGTATTCAGAAACAAAAGTATTGAGCTAAAAAGGGACGCACTTTGTCCCGTATTACCGTGTGAATCAAAAATAGTGTCTAAAACTTATAATTGCACTTTATCGTATTTTTGTATTGTATTTTATGATGTGAGGACTGCAGATGGAAATTAGCTTTGAGCTAAATCTGGTGCAGACATATTTTTAATGAAACTGCACACTGTCCTTAATAAACTAAACTTAAAAAAAACATACAAAAAAACAGGGGTGCCCAATAATGATCGCGATCTACTAGTCGATCAGTGTTGAGTACTACGACACCGGTGTTGGTCTCGAGATGATTGCGATCATATTTCATTACGGCCGCTGCCTTTAGCAATAAACTTTTACCGGTGTGCGGACCACACGGGACTTCTCACTGTAGCCCGTGCGCTGGACTGGAGTCGCGGACATCACACGCGCCCCCAGCACAGCTTGTTCGCAACAGCATGTGCCTTTGCGTCCCACCGTGTATCACAGAGCAGGTTAAACCTTATAAAATATCCTACTTGTCCATCCGCCTCACGTCAGGGCGCCGCTCCTCGCCTTTTCACGCTCTCTCCTCCCTGCTAATAGTGCACACATGCTCAATGCACTCTGATTAGAAGTGCAAGATTAAGTGCAAAGCAAAAACTAATCTAAATTTATTTTTGCCTAATAAAAGTGCACAAATGCATCTGTTTGTCACGATATGCATTTGGTAAACGTGCAGAGGTAAATACCACTGCAAAACCAGTAAGAGAATGTGACTCCAGGTAGGAAGTTGAAAAAACAGGTTGGGTGAGGGTCCAAAAATGGGGCACAAAGTGTTTAATTGCAGTACAGTTTGCTTGGCTTATTTTAAGATTAAAATCAACATTTATCAGATAAAATTGAGATAGATTTATGAAAACTTATTTATGTGAGTCAGCCTTTTCCCACATGAAGATCATTAAGCCCAAGTACTGTTCCACCTTGACTGATGATCATTTAGAAGTGTGCTTGAGTCTGGCTGTGAGCAGCTACTGTCCAGACTACTCATCCCGAGCTGATTCCATCCAGTGCAAGTCAAATTTTGTGAGAAGGTAGTGCAAAGTGGGATCATCAAGAGGGGGAAAGGGAATTTTTCCCCCCAAAATGGGTGGTTGACATCTTAGTTTTTATTGGCTGGAATGACCCCAGATTGCATCTCAGAGCATCTAGAGTTCAAAAATTTTCCGGGGGGGCATGTCCCCAGACCCCCCCTAGCTTTTTGGTGACTTTCAGCTTTTTCATTACTGGTCACTTTCATCCCTGTTTATATTAATTTATACAGTTTTAAGTTAAGCAGCACAGATATTTATTTTATTCTGTTAATTTTGTTATTTTGTATTAAAAATTAATTGATGATAATTATTTATTTTCCACATGTTCATATCACTCAAATGTGCATCTAATTCAATTCAGGTTTGAGTCAAATAGTTTAAAAAATCGCTTCACACATACAAAAAAGGGCTAAAAAGATTCACTACACCAGGAAGGGTGAAGGCAATCGGTCTGGCCGGTCCTGCAATGAGGTGTCCGTTATTTATTTTTCAGGGAGTTGGCAACCCTAGGCTAACAGTACGCAGCTAACGTTAGCGGCTAGCGGCTTTTAGCTTAGCTTTTTAATCGGTTACTTTGGGGCTGCTCATTTCATGAGGATTTTGCTCATTGCCATTGTATAAAGTGAGTCCAAAAAACCCAGTATTAACATTATTAAGCAGAAATGTTGAAAATATGACCTTTGTCCCTGAGCTCTGTCCTCCGCTCCAATCATCGCTCGGCTGGGCTCCGGGCTCCAGCTCCCACAGACGGGGAGCTTCTCCACAGCCTGTCCCTGCCCCTGTGTTCCCGCGGTAAAGCGTCTGTCAGTTGAGGGTTTCCTTTAGCAGCTGTAGCTGAAAAATAGTACAAAGAACTGTGTTTTTCGCCATGTGTTTTTCTGTACAGACTGTATAGTACAGACATGACACTAACTTGTGAGCAGTAATAACAATTATTAATAAATAGTTAACATTTTGAACATTTCCTGTCATTTTATGCAGAGACCATGTAGCAAACTCATTTGTCTGACAGTTTAAATCTCTAAAATGCAGTACAGTGGTCCCTCGTTTATCGCGGGGGTTAGGTTCCAGAAATAACCCATAATAAGTGAAATCCGCGAAGTAGGACAACTTTATATTTTACAATTATTATACATGTTTTAAGGCTGTAAACGCCTCACCACACACATTATACACTTTTCTCAGACTGGTATTAACATTTTCTCACATTTTAATAGTGAAGCGTGGGGGGGGGGGGGGGGGGGGGGGTTGGTTTTGGAACAACGCATATCCATGTGGAAAGCGACCTGGATATCATTTTGGGCAAGACTCAGGCCACCGCTAACAGTGCCGAACTGGCTGACATGGTTCACTGCTCCGAAGACGCCTCTGAGCACCAGCCCTCACCACCTGACTCTGGTGCTCCAGGTACAGACGAACACTATTGGCTTCAGCGAGGGGCTAGGCCTAAAGCCCCGATCAGCTCGATTGTTGTAGCCCGTAATGACTGCAGACAAGGTAAGCGAATAAACCGCTTGTCCTGCTCCTCCTCCCGTGATGGCTGCGGACATGGTAAGCGCTCCTCTTCCACTATGAATGTAGCTTTGTCAAATAAATTCAATATCCTGGACCATGAGGATTTTCCCCCACTAGCCCGCGCTCACAAGGGTTGGTTGCATTTCACCCCGGCTCCAAAATCAGACCGCCCCGGAGTTTGGGGTATGGCTATCAATGTGTCGCCACCAGCCTTGGGTAACTTACACAAGAGCGATACTCCACTGCTCTCTAGGACTTCCCCAACTACAGCCCCAGTGCCGCCCGGAGATCTTGCATGTGCCGGGTTTGTCCGCTAGGCGTGACGGGGGAAGATCTACTGTCCCCTCTCCGCGCAAGTGCCCCTCGGCTGCGGCTCCCCCCACTGCGGCTCCCTCGGCCGCGGCTCCCCCCGGTGCAGCTCCCTCAACCGCAGCTCCCTCGGCTGCGGCTCCCTTGGCCACGGCGTCCAGGCCAGGCCCGTCCGTGTTGATTCTTGGCTCTTCCATGGTCCAGCTTGTGCAAATAAACAAAGGCCACACCTCCTGTCACCCAGGCACTCTCATAAAGGACATCATAGACTCTGTCCCTACCACCCTGTGTGACCATCCCAGGTTTAGACCTGGTCTAGTCCTGGTTTAGTCCAGGATTAGACCTGGTTTAAACCTGGTTTAGTCCTGGTTTAGTCCTGGTTTAGTCCACGTTTAGTCCTAGTCTAGTCCTGGTCTGGTTCTGATCTAGTCCCGGTCTGGTTCCGGTCTGGTCCCAGTCTGGTCCTCATGTCTTAGTCCCGGTCTGGACTTCCTACGGATCCAGTGACTCATGTCTCTGCTGATACACTACATAAATACATTTTTTAAAAACCCGCGAAACAGCGAGGCCGCGAAAGGTGAACCACGATAGAGCGAGGGACCACTGTATTTGAAAAAGTAGACCTTACCGAAGCGAGTAGAAAAATGGCGGCCGTGCAGCTGCTCCTTCTTAAAACTCCAGAACTGAAGGGTGTGGTCAAGTTTAGCACTGACAGTATAGGCAGTATTTAACAAGAGAAATCCACATTAACACTTACACTAACTTACTCTGAGTCTGTCCTCCGTTCTGTTATCTTTCTTTTCTTAAAGGGATATGCCACCCCCAGGTCAAATTTGGGCATCTCCCCACAGTCCAGAGACTAAAATAAGTGGTGGAAAGCGTTTTCCTGCTCACCCAGCCATTGTCCGAGTCTGTCGCCACTGACCGCCGCGGTATCTGCAGCTCCTCTGCCTTAGACTGGAGTCTAACGGCGCCAGAGAAAGATTTGGGCCAAAAGGAATTAATTTGCTCGATGCGTTTCCCAATTACTTTCTGTGTAGTGCGCATTCATATCGAGTGCAAATAAATGTACAAATCAACACGGAGAGCTTGCCATGGTCATTTTGGGTGGGAACTATTTTTCAGTGCGGAACAATAAAGCCGAAGCACGCACCACGCTGCGCAACAGGGGAACTCCCTTCCTGGTGCGTAACAGGGATTCCCCTGGCAGCGTGCTCTGTGCTTCGGCTTTCTTTTTCCGCACTGAAAAATAGTTCCCACCCAAAATGACCAAGTCAAGCTCTCCGTGTTGATTTGTACATTTATTTGCACTCGATATGAATGCGCACTACACAGAAAGTAATTGGGAAACGCATCGAGCAAATTAATTCCTTTTGGCCGAAATCTTTCTCTGGCGCCGTTAGACTCCAGTCTAACGTGCAGGAGCAGCAGATACCGCGGCGGTCAGTGCTGACAGACTCGGACAATGGCTGGGTGAGCAGGAAAACGCTTTCCACCACTTATTTTAGTCTTTGGACTGTGGGGAGATGCCCAAATTTGACCTGGGGGTGGCATATCCCTTTAAAGCCCCAGTGTGTAGGATTCGTGGCGCATAGGTGGATGGTGCTATTGCACTTTCTGTTTTAGCTACGGCAGACCTTAGAATGCTTTGCACAGGTCAAACTCTGTATTTCACCATAAACTTGCTCTCAATTTGTCCGTAAGGATCCAGCGAATAAAATCCAGTAAAACAATTTAGTCCAAAACACGTGTTAGATCCATTACGACGTCTGATCCGGCAGCATGCTTGTGTTGTTTACCCAAAACCACGAGCCTTGCCGAAGGCGAAGGCGGAGCCCAAATGTCCTTCTGCGGCTCTCGTATTCAAAATGGCTGCCTCTGCATGGGGAAGATCCCCCTTTTATGTGACTATATCTAAGTCCAAAAGAATACTTTGATTTCATGATGGAAGTGAAAAGGCTTGGAAAACAATGTATTTTTGAATGGGTATCTTCAATTTCAGTAATTAACGGGTAAAAATCTTACACACTGTCCCTTTAAGGGTTTCTTCATCTGTTCTCTTCTCTTCACGAATTCACAAAGTGCGTGTTCCTGTTCGCCAAAAAAAAGAAATGTTCCTATTCGCCACGTTGAGTCTGTCGTTCCCCTTTTCGAGTTCAAATAAAACGTCCTTGGTCAAAATTCTTCCAAACGTTTGTCCTGTTTATTACGTCTCCTTGATCATGACGAACCACAGTGGCTTTTGACCTCAGCCTATGTGGTCTGTTTAGCACCATACACTGTATGTGGAAGCCTTTATAGTCATTTAACGGTCATTTTGTGTTATTTTGCATTGACATTCACTTCTAAGGGTAAAAGGTAAGGTTCTGGTCCATTTCATGATTTAATATGAGTTAACACATAGGGTAAAAGTCTATTACTATGGCAATTTCTCACAGTTTTCCGGCACAAATTCCACATATTACAACAGTAAAAAATAAAGCTTTAGGCACAAATTGAACTTCTCCTTTTATCAAAGCTTTAGGCAGTTTCTTGATTTAAGATAATGTAATGTTCATAATACATTAATATTGTTGGTCTATTACTGTTGGCATTTCAGTTTTCCACCGCAATTTCCACATATTACAAATTTAAAAAATGAAGTTTTGGAGAGTTTTTTGTTTTATAGTAATTTCATGTTTATGCTGTGTATAAAACAGTAATATACTATTTTTACAGTCTGATACTGTTGCCATTTCACAGTGTATTATATACTTAAGATAAGAAAAGAACACATTTCATTTTTGCACTTAAAAAGATCATTTAAATCTTATGTTGCTAATTCCATTGGGAGATACAGTCATTTTACTTGTGAAGTCAAATCTACGTAAATCAAGTTAGATATTCTTAGATTGAGTAATTGTAAAAGTGATTAGCATTTACCTAGATGCGTGAAAAGTCCCTCAGTCGTCCAGGTAGAATCCATGATAAAAGGAGAAGTTCAATTTGTCAACTGGACAAAGTTTGTTTGGTTGAAAACGTTTCGCCGCTCATCCGAGAGGCTTCGTCAGCTCTGGTTATCGTGCTGGTTCGACACTGCTTATATCTAAACATGGGGGAGTTAGACATAACTTGTCTCCCATTTATAATTCGATTCTTAAACCAAGTCAAAACAGGCAAAGAAACATTAGGGCAGACAATCCGAGGCAGAGGGGTGGAGAGGGTCGTTAGACGTTGAATAGGGGGACGAAACTAGTCGCTAGAGTAATTTGGAAAACAAAGAGACAGATTAGGGAGATCGTTTTCAAAGCTTTTTCAGTGTAGGGAGCGCCACCCGGCAGCTAGATATAAGCAGGGTCTAACCAGCACGATAACCAGAGCTGACGAAGCCTCTCGGATGAGCGGCGAAACGTTTTCAACCAAATAAACTTTGTCCAGTTGACAAATTGAACTTCTCCTTTTATCATTTACCTAGATATTACTTTTTACAGTTTAAACATTAACATTGCTATACTGTTAAGTGTGTTATAACAAAATAACAAAAGTCTGACTGAGAGGCAATTGTCAAACCATGTAAACAGATGAGATAATGAGATTTTTCACCAAAAACAACAAACCAACTATGGGTTAACCGCTCTCTTGTTATAGGAAAGAAATCCTATATGGTATAATATAGGCTAATATCATTGAAGCTCTGGACAACTTTAATGGTTAATAAAATAGCACACTGTGATTGCAAGAAATGATGCGTTGACACCTCAGTGCAGGAATATAGGGCATTACATTTCATTAAACTGTCAGGTGAACTTCTCATTTCATACCTACATTATCTACATGTACAGGAGTGTGTGGGTGTGGGCCTGCCCTCCCAACACAGTGAATTATCTGGAGTCTGAGCCTTGAGCATTTTAATGAGTGCTCCACAGATCTCCACTCACCACTCTGATTACTTTTGTGTCAGGTGGGACTGAGGGAATGTCCCCATGTAATCCCCTGATGGGAAAAATAAGAAATTGGTGAAAAATGAGTTGTAAGGAGTTGTACAAGAAAAGGTACATCCTAATCACAAAGCACATGCAGAGATAATGGTTTTCTCACTGGTTTAAGGTGTGTCTTTGGTAGTTTGTCTTGGGTTGCCTCATTGGACAGTGCAAGGACCCGTTCATTTCTGCCTGACGGCTCCTTCTGTGACAGACGAGACACACTTTGTTCAGAGGAGAGACAAGATAATGGTCTTGACTCTGGGCTTTAGTAATGATCACGTCCAAATGTCCAATGTCAAACAGTGAACTCAGGCCATGCCCACAGACGGTTGACAAAGTGGATGAATAAGGAAAATGATGGAAAAAAGTTTGTTTAACTGTCATCATGCATCACACATATTTTATTGCCATTATCAGTCTATCCATAAGAAACATGAATGTCTTCTATTTAAGCATAAATTAATAATTTCTTTAGGCATGAAGGTGGCATTATTCAGTAAAATATGTGACTGTTGTCTGTTAACTTTTACCCACAAGATTAAGGCAGGTTTCCCAATCTTTAATAAATAGTAATAGTTCAGCACTTGAGTTTTCTGTTTGGGTGTTCTATTTAAAAAAAACTTCCACCTGTTTGAGAAATGTTAGCCCTTGCACTATGTAACTTTCTGGCAGAGGGTCTGCTACCTACTTGTCTCTATGAAGATGATATTGTTTTGCCGGATTTGGCATTAAACTTATGCATCTTCATGGAGACTCCACCAGGCAAATTTACAGGTCTGCTCAGAGTAAGGTTGCATTTTTTAAGTATTTATTAATAAATACACCTGTAATAAAACAAACACATGGTAAAATATTTTAATGCCCTATCATGGAGCATTTTCGGTAAAAAAAAAAAAAAGAACATCTCCGTGGAGACAAGCATGTGGAGGACCCCACTGTCAAATAAACCAATAGATAAATAAAATAAACCAGAACAGCGACATTTTGCACATTTAATACAATAATACATGCTTCTCCAACTCTCCACACTGTATAAAATCACAAAAGGCACATGAACGAACGAGTGTCCTATTATCGACTTATCATTCAATATACGAAAGATGGAACAATATATTTTTGGGGTCAGTATTTACCCTGTGTACATTTTCTTTGCAATACTGGGAATCTATTGGTTATTTTTTTAGTAATATAAGATTTGGGCCACAGAAGATTTAATTAATAACTTCTATGACTCATTACAGATGCAAACTGAGTACTAAAGTGTTTCAATCTGCTATTTATTTATTGCAGCTTGTGTTTTCTTAACAATCCTGTAGATTCAGTTTTTGTGGTTTCAATCTGCTCTTGGGTTATTGTGTAAATGGCATTTCTTTCAATATTATCATTTATGGTCTATATTTACTTTAGCAATATATCACACCTAAAAATTTGTTATCGTGACAGGCCTAGGCAAGTGCAGGGTCTCGGTAAAAGAGACAGCGTGGGATTTGGTCTGCTACTATTTAACTACACAGAAGAGTTCAATAGAAATAATATCACCCTGACCTAAAGACAAAACCAAGCAGTTAAGTACAAGTGTCTCTCCAAATCCCAGAAGGACTCACCCTGAAGTTCATGTGTTCAATTTCCTGGAATAATCATTTGCTAATCACAGAATCATACAGAAGAAGTAATTATTATTTTTATCACATAATCTTCAGGGGTGCGGCACAGTAACCTACGTGATGCCGAAAGCACTACTTGTAAATGGAAAAGAAAATGGAGGATGAAAAGAAAGTCTTGGGAGGGACTTAACTGTATAATGAAAATTGCTGATGCATATTCATATTCATATTTGGATAGGCAATGTGAGAGACAATGAGAAGTGTGAAGTTTGCTGGCCTCTTTCAATACATTCAGCTCTATCCCGTACAAAGACACAAATTTTCCGCTGAGGCCCGGTAAGGGATGGCACAGGGGGGAAGCCGCAGCGCCCCTGAGCGTCACTGAATCAGACAGACAGGAAGTGGTCCTCTGCAAAGCCCCGTCCCCATGGCGATTCCCATGAATTCCCACAATTCCACTGGGCTGTTGTTTGGTTACTTATTCAGAGATGCAACGCCATGCACCAGTGTCATAAAGGGACATGTGGGGGGCAAAAAGTAGAGAAAATTATATTCATTCACTATCACAACATGCGCTCAATAAGATTGGCCTTTTTAGTGGGGAGAGAATTGCCTTTGTGGCTGAAGTTACAGGAGAAACAAAAGACTGGCTCATCAAAGGTCAGTCTAATACATGAAAGATCACAGCTTCACAATGTAAGTTCCTCGTTCTACTGCCAACATAAACTGCATGTACAATCATAAATGTAGTATTTGGTATTGCTTCTAACACTGGTCCGGTCTCCTGGTATGCAGAGATATACTTGCCTGTATAGGTTCTAATCAAGACACATGACAAAACTTGAACAGTCTCTTCTTTTAAATGGTAATATTAAGGGTGTGGGAAAAATGGTAAAATATCAATATATCATGATACCAAATTTGGTGATACAGTATTGTTATCGTGAGCCGCTATATTGTTATATCATCAATTGTATCTTTTGGTATCTTTTAGCAATTTTTAGAGACCATGCTACAGTTTTGTTGCCTATTTAGTGGAAGGAAACTTGTTTATGCAATACACTTGATGTTATATTTGCACAAGTAGGCCTAGTAGTAAAAATGTGTAAACTGCAAAATATCATGTGTAATTTATATATATATCTATATATATATATATCACTTTACCTGCTACTTACCTGCTATTTATGTAACCACCACTGTCCATCCCTGCACTGTTCACAATCATCTGAGTCACTTTATTGTAGTGATATTATATATTACTGAACTGGAGTCACTTTAACTGCTGTTTGTTCACTGCTCAGAACCAAAGACATTTATTTATTGTGCAGCGTTCCTGTGCCTTACAGTGTTGTGTTTTTTAGGCTGTACATACTTATTATTATTATCTTAATTTTTGATGCATGCATTTTTCCAACTGTTTCTGAAACCTGCGTTGTGACACTGCAATTTCCCCATTGTGGGACAAATAAAGGGTTATCTTATCTTATCTTATATATATATATATATATATATATATATATATATATATATATATATATATATATATATATATATATATATATATATTCAATTATATTATATCAAAAGGGACCCTGTTATACCTAGCCCTAGGTAATATGCATGTATGTATTCTAAGCAGCATTTATGAGTCATCAAGCCATATAACATATGATTCTCTACAGCCTAAATATTGCAAAAGCAACATAGTGTAGCTTTAAGAAGAAGAACAGGCCAATATCGCTTCTCTTTCCCTCTTGTTTCTTTTATGTCAGCCCATAAAGGCGAGTTTTATGCACACAGCAATATAGGAGGCTCACCAAACATGGATGTGAATGAAAATGCACCACAGGGGAGTGCTATACCTTCACCATCATCATATATGAGCTTACACAAGAAGGCAGAGAGAGAGAGGAGTGAGGGAGGCAAGGCTCTGATGGAGGAGAGAACAAGGGCACTGCAACAGGCCGTCTGCTACTTTAATCACAAAATCTGGACAAGCAGGCAGACCATGTAGTCATCAGTGGAGATTCCATCTGAGAATGACATTACAGGCTTAGCCATGGATAATGCTGCTGGGCGTACAAGAGCAGAGGTACTAAGGCTTTTTACTGAAGCCATGACCTGTCGTTATAGCACCTGCTCAAACCGTGTGCCTGCTCAGGATTACACGGTGCTCAGTACTCACACAGAAATGGTGTAAATGCTGCTAATAAAACTGTGGATGGGTGTGGGACTGAGGCTGCTCAACACTTTCCATTCATGAAAAGTTACATTGGGAAATGGAACAGGTGATTATTTTATAATAACCATAACCATATAAGTCTGACTTTATATGGCAAAGAGAGCACTGAATATGAAGATCAAACATTCAAACATATACCCAATCTATTTGTCTCAGTAGTGATAAAGTATAGTTTTATATTTGTTGTTATTATTATACATGAGATAAACTACATGATTTAACATTTGCATTGGATTTCAAACATACTGACATTTTTACCTTGTTTTTACTTTGGTGAAGAAAATGAAAATGACTATCTTCACTTTTTTAGTGTGAGTGCTTACCTACAGTGTGGCGGGATGGGGGATGCGCAAAGGTGGAGTAGCAGCAGTGGTATAGAGAGGGGAGGGATGCTGCAGGGGAGCAGGAGTCCACAGTTAAATATTAATCCATGGTGATTCATCTGCTGTGGAAGCCTCCAGGCCCCTTCTGCACACGGCCAGCTGTTGGCCTCTGTCTCTGAGCTCCAGCCCTGGACATGGAGAGGCTGGGTCAGTGCCCAGAGTACCCAGGCTTGCACTTCCTCGGCCCGGGGAGCAGACGGCACAGGTCCAGGGCAGGTGCTGGATCTGGAAGATATTGAAGCAAGTGGGATGTAAGCGGAGGAGAAAAAAAAAAACATGGTTTGAAATGGAAGGCCAATAAGAAAAGTTGGAAAAGGCCAATGAAATTCAGAAAAAATTAAAACAGTATCTCTTTGTAAAATTGTTTATGCCTCATTAACCTCAGGCCAAGACAGTGCACTTCATCTGGTGTCAGTGTCACAGTGAAAACCAGAAGGTGGCTCACAGCTGTTGCTTTGGACATCAGTCAAAACCTAATGTACCTTGAGTATACTTGAATTCCACAGCAGCAGATTTGAAGAAAAGGTCAAGAGAAGAATTGATATTAAAGATTTGTTCTGGAATGAATAATAAATTTATTACATCCTACAATTAAGAAATTATTCTTTAGAAACTTGAGATCAGGGTTATAAGTTGTATCCACAGACTAACAAACTTGAAGTCAAGCTTGGCCTGATATACTTGAACCTTGATCTTGAAATTTGCAATGGTACCATCTTCTTTCATTATAAATCTGATAGTGCTCCACAGCAGCATAGAAAATGTACTGACCTTTTTAAAAATCCTAAATGTCGTTTTTGCACATATAAATTGCAGAATTACTTTAGAAAGCCTTCTCCAGACACATTAGTGAGTGGCACCCCATTGTCTTTAAGAACACCTTCACTTGGAGCAGCCATTGCACTAAACAGAGAGGTTACTGCAGTGTCCTTAACAACTAGAGAAAACATTTGAGCGGAGAAGAAAGAAGAAAAATGCTCAGTCATGAATTATACAGTAGATCACTTTCGACTTGGGCCAAGCAGAGACACTACGAGAAAGAAGATTCACCCCTATTCTTGTAACGTGGGAAGCCACTGGGGAGCGCGATTTATGGCCAATTGAAGCAGCAGCAACATCTCTCGCAAGGCAACGAGTGGATCCATAGCAACGATCCTAGCGGGGCATATTAATCCCCTGCTTTATGTAGTGCTAAGTGTACAATAGTAATCAGGATTGGAGCAGGCCCCCCTGATCATTAAGGGAAAAGGCTATATAAAGAATTCATAATGGGATTAGCCCACGGCAAACAGAGAGAAAGACAGAGAGACGAGCCAGTGTGGGGGTAGGTGTCTGGAGGAGCAGAAATGGGCAGAGGGAGGCTTGGTGGGTGGACGGAGGGGAGGGAGACACTGGAATTAAATCACCCATCAAATTGCATGGAGGAATTTTAATTTACAGGTTAATGTTGTATTGTGTGACTAATCACAGCCAACCATAGGGATAACTCAGGAGGATATTAGAGCTGCAACACCCCAGGAGTGTGTGGACAAAATAGAAGGATTTGACCAGATGCAGTTTATGGGGAAATAGTATATGTTGTGGGTAGACAGGGTGAGATATTTTCTTAAAATACCAATAGCAAAAGACGGATGGGCTAACCAACATGCTGTAATATATATATATATATATATATATATATATATATATATATATATATATATATATATATATATATATATATATATATATAAATACTGAAACCAGACAAATAAACCACCTGTTCACAACACAACCAGGGGAATAACACCAGAGCAGACCCACCAAGGCTGGAGACTGAAAGGTATTGGAAAGGCATATGGGAGAGGGAGGCATCACATAACACCGATGCCCAGTGGCTGGTGGCTCTGAGGGAAGACCACAGCAACCTCCCTGAACAAGATCCAGTCACCATCACAGTGGCAGACATTCAGGAAAGAGTCTCAGGCATGGAAAATTGGACAGCATCAGGCCGTGACATGATCCACGAATACTGGCTAAAGAAGCTCATTGCACTCCACAAGCGCCTGGTAGCAAAAATTAACCAGCTGCTAAGGGATGGGACTCACCCTGAATGGCTAACCCAAGGGCATACGATCCGGATCCTGAAGGATCCCTCGAAGGGTACAGTCCCATCCAACTATCGGCCAATAACCTGTCTCTCCACAACACGGAAGCTCATATCAGGCATCATGGATGCCTAAGATAAGCGGGCACATGGATCAATACATGAGCACAGCACAGAAGGGCTTCGGCAAAAACTCCAGGGGAGCCAAACACCAACACTTGGTTGACCAAACAGGTGTTGGTGTTTGAACTCGTCAGACCAACCTGACGGGTTCAAACACCCGTCAGGTGCAGAACCCGTCAGACCAACCTGTACACTGCCTGGGTTGATTACAAGAAAACATATGACTCAATGCCACACACATGAATCATTGAGTGCTTGGAGATGTACAATACCAATCAGACTCTTAGGGTGTTCATTGCAAACTCGATGCGGTTGTGGAAAACCACCCTTGAAGTCAATGGCAAGCCACTAGCACAAGTGTCCATCAAATGTGGCATATACCAAGGAGATGCACTGTCCCCACTGCTGTTCTGCATAGGTCTGAACCCCCTCAGCCAAATCATTGAAAGCACTGGCTACGGATACCGACTCAGAAATGGGGCCACCATCAGCCACCACCTCTACATGGATGGCATCAAGTTGTACGCTAAGAGAAAGCGAGACATTGAATCACTGGTCCACACCACCAGGATCTACAGCACAGTCATTGGAATGTCATTCGGGCTTGAGAAATGTAGTAGGATGGTGAAAAGAGGGGGTCTCACTCCCAGAGGGAACAATAGCAGACATTGAGGACAGTTACAAGTACCTTGGTATCCCACGAGCAAATGGCAACCTTGAAGAGGCAACAAGGAAAGCAGCTACGGCCAAGCCAAGTCCTAAGATGCCAGCTTAATGGCAAGAACAAGGCCCAGGCAATAAACAGCTATGCCCTGCCAGTGATCAGATACCCAGCAGGAATCATAAGCTGGCCAAAGGAGGAGATACAGACCACAGACGTGAAGACAAGAAAGCTCCTGACCATGCATGGAGGGTTCCATCCCAAATCCAGCACCCTGAGACTGTACGCAAGCCGGAAGGAAGGAGGCCAAGGACTAGTGAGTGTGGGAACCACTGTCCCGGATGAAACATCCAAAATCCATAAGTACATCAAGGACAAGGCCCTGACAGATGATGTGCTCAAGGAATGCCTCAGATAGTGGAGCGCAGAGGAAGAGGTGCTGGAGGGACCATCATGGCAGGACAAACCCTTACATGGAGCGTACCACCTAAACATAACTGAAGTGGCTGGAATCCTACCAATGGCTGGAGAGGGCTGGTCTGAAGGACAGCACAGAGGCCCTCATCCTGGCTGCACAGGAGCAATAGAAGCCCAGATCTACCACACCAGACAAGACCCAATGTGTAGGCTGTGCAAAGAGGCTCCTGAGACAGTCCAGCACATAACTGCAGGGTGTAAGATGCCTGCAAGAAAAGCATACATGGAGCGACACAACAAAGTGGCGGGCATAGTGTACAGAAACATCTGTGCCGAGTACGGGCTGGAGACTCCAAGGTCAAGGTGGGAAACACCTCCGAAGGTGGTGGAGAATGACCGAGCCAAGATCCTGTGGGACTTCCAAATACAGACTGACAGAATGGTGATGGTGAATCAACCAGACATAGTGGTGGTGGATAAGCAACAGAACAAAGCTGTGGTGGTGGACATTGCAATACCAAGCGATGGTAACATCAGGAAAAAGAACACGAGAAGCTGGAGAAATACCAGGGGCTGGAAGGTGAAAGCATGGTGCCCATGGTGATCGGAGCACTCGGGGCTGTAACCCCCAAACTGGAGGAATTGAAAACCTGTGAAAATAGCTAGATAGGTTTCAGTTGTCTATGAATGAGGCATAACTCATACAGAGTTATAGATCACCTGTTAGCTGTTTGGAATTTTTATATTATAGGGTCAGAAATGTAGTTGATTTTTAGTTAGTTTAGTTTAGTTTTAGTTACTTAGAGTAGCTTCCACTGAAATAGAACATAGACCTACATTTCAATTCCAGGTTAGGGCACAGTGGGATTAATATTGCAAACAGGCTCATTGAATTAAAAGTTCTCTCTGCTGTTTCTTATTTAGAACTGAAACTTCAAAAACTGAAATAAATATAGAAATGGTATGCTTTTCCCAATGCAGTTAAATTGGTAGTTTTTCTGGTTATCCTTGTATGTGGGACTTGGCTCAGGTCTCCCTGGGTCTCACTCCTTCAGCGTCGCAGCAGACTGAGAGGAGGACTTTATTACAGGCACAGCTCGTTAGCTTGAGTGGTCTTAATGAAGCAGCATGGTGATCAGACAGAAATCATGCTGCAGAGGCCTTGCGTCATTACACCTCCCTTTAATTATGTTGATATATGACCGGGTTGGGTCGCCATATCGAACAAACTCACAAGTTTTCCTCCTACACAAAATAAGATTAGAGCAGAGAGCTGTGTAAAATTAGAGAAGACTTAATATTTTTTATTTAATATATAACACACATGCATTAATTTAAATTTTGTTCAATGTAATAGACAATACTGATATAAAATGTATTAATAATAGAAGCAGGTCCATCCCGTTCAAAACTGCAGAACTGAGAAGGCTCTGCATCCTTATAGTGGCATTTCACCTGTTTTTATTATGGAAAAAAGGCAAAAAGTGACATTTTTGAACCCAACTTATTTAACCTGGACCAACCAAATTTTTGGAAAAACTGCATAAGTGTACAGTAATAACTGAAACTGGATCAACTGGAAACAGTGTTTTTTTGGGGAATGTTTCTGAGTATAAGAACTACTGCTATATCTCAGTCACAATAGATGTTTTACAGTTGGAAAGCGCTGATTTTGGAGGATAGTGATATCTCTGAATCCTTCATCAGTAAAGCAGCATGCCTCTGCAGCAGTGGTAGTAAAAGATTATAGTGTGCCGTCTAGTTCCACTGCTCTGTGAAACATTCTCATTTAGCGTTGGTTGGACTCAGAATTATGATAGCTATATTATGTCATGCTTGCCTACCTATTCCATTATTCAAAATGAACAGAAATCCAGTTATATAATATGAGGGCAGAAGTTCTTATGAGATTTGGAGAGCTCAGCACTAGACATCTCCACTCTGTGTTAATTGGTTTTGCTTTTGAAAGGCCATCATTTTCTTTCAGGCCCATTAACCATAATGCTCTCGAGTCCCGGATTAGTTCTCACTCACTAAGACTGCTGTGTTGTCATTAAATTCAATTTTACAGGGCACCCACCATGTGCTAATTATTGCTATCCCACCATATCACATCTTGTTCATTTGGTCTTTTCCCAAAAAGCATCACCTTGTTTAATTAATTTAAGTCTAACTCTCTGTGAATTGGAAAAATTTGCTTTAAGTTGTCAGGGGCCTCCCGCAAGCCTAAACAATATGTTAAATTGTTCCATTTAACAGCTAATTAATTCAAATACTCACCGATTTTACATACATTTTTAGTTTAATGTTGTTATAGAAACACCTTTTTATGTATTAATTTTCTTTGTAGTCCTAAAGAAGAATAAAGAAATTATGTGGTGAATTATCCTTGTTTTATAGCGAACTTTTGGTTTGGTTTGCATGACTTCAACTTTGTTTAAAACATGAACTGGGTTAAGTGAACAGGGTTAGGTAGGGCCTCACCAATGGTTTTTTACCTAACTACCATCTTAAAAGCTTGCCAAGAAAACTACCTGCATTACAGGCTCTGCTGTGTACGGTGTGTATTCACTGCGGAGGCACTCAGAGAAGGCTGAATAAAAGATGAAATATTTAACATCCACTATGAGCTTCTATGGGATTCATTATTCAGGTCCAGCCGGTCTAATTGTTCTAATGCAAAGGGAGAACATCATATTTTATCCCGTCTTCCTTTGCTAACATTAGCTAAGTTGGCTGGGAAGACAGTAGCATCCAAACAGTATTTTGAGAGGTCGGCATTTGAGATGGGCACATTAATGACTTTTTCATTTGAAGGAAAGGTTTTACAGACTGTTTAATTTTTCAAACCCAAAGCTCTTTACCTGAGGCTACAAACGGCGGAGAGGGAGGATCTAAATCTAAATGTAGAAGTTTTTTAATGTGGAGACCATTTCTGCGGCCTTTATTATTAATGAGCACAGCATTACTTTTAAAACCAAATACACCCAGAGGAACAGTTTGAGGAAGCCTGTACAAAGGGTTACATGAAGAGTGATTATTTGTTATTCCACTTTTTATTTAATGTGGTGAGATGCAATCCAAAACATCATGGGAGTTGGAGGCCAAATATTGGTTAGGTCGATGACATCATGCATGCATATGTGTCTCTAGTTATTGAATGCAACCTAACAGTCTTTTGCAATCTGTAAGACAACTATTTTAAAGGTGTGTGGCGTAACTTTTGGTCTGGGTTCGATCCCCGGGTCGCCCGAGCCTTTTTGTGTGGAGTTTGCATGTTCTCCCCGTGTCTGAGTGGGTTTCCTCCGGGCATTCCGGTTTCCCCCATCAACCCAAAACATGCACCATAGGTAAAATCCTCCAGCTTAGGTCCTGACCAAACCGAAGCAAGAAGATCATGGAGATGGTCCCCGGGCGCAGTAATGTGCTGCCCACTGCTCCTAATAACAGGATGGGTTAAAATGCAGAGAAGAATTTCTCCTGTGTGAGATCAATAAAGTCACTTCTTCTTCTTCTTTTCTAGTGGAGTTTCCGCTACCTGCTTCTCTTCATGGAGATGTCATTGCTCTGCCTGAAATGTTCCACAATATGTTATTAAACAGTTCTACCTTACATTTAGAAACTTTTACTCAAACTACAAGCACAGTCTTTTAACCCATCTCCTCAAGTGAAAACCCTGGGCGTCATTTTTGACTCTGAGCTCACTTTTATCCTACACATTAAGAACATCACAAAAATAGGTTTCTATCACCTAAAAAACATAGCCAGAGTCCGCACTATTCTCTCTCGGGCCAACACGGAGACACTGATGCATGCTTTTATCACCAGTTGAATAGACTACTGTAATGCTCTGCTCTCTGGTCTTCTCAAAAAGAGTATTTCAGGTTTGCAATTATTATAAAATTCAGCTGCACGTGTTCTGACTATAGGACCAGAGGGCGGGACCACATTACACCGGTTTTAAAATCACTGCACTGGCTCCCTGTGAGTTTCAGTATCGATTTTAAAGTTCTTTTAATGGTTTTTAAATGTCTTAATGGTCTTGGGCCTTCCTATCTTTCAGAACTGCTTTTACCTTACGAACCCTCGTGAACCCTGTGCTCCTCTGGCAGCAGGCTCCTGGTCATTCCCAAAGTCAGGACACACACTTACGGAGAGGCGTCTTTCCAGTACTACGGCCCTCGTCTATGGAACAGCCGGAGGACCTCGGGGCTGCAGAGAATGTTCATGTTTTTAAGACTAGGCTCAAGACCCACCTGTTTAGCTTGGCCTTTGATTGAAATTTTATACTTTTATCTGTTTTATTATTCATATTTTATCTTAGGCATTTTATTAGCTTGAACTAATATTCATCTATTATTTTTAGGATTTCCAGTGATTCCTCTGTAGAAGCTCTCTGGGAGTGGTGGTCAGCTGTGGCTGCCAGGGCCTGTCATGGGGGCTCCTGGTGGGGGGTGGTGCTTGGGCCTCATTTCTCCCCTGGGCCCTGTGGTTGTTCCTGGTGACGCTGGACGGCTCTCTGCTCCTGGTGTAGACGGCTCCTCTGATGGTGCTCTCTCAACTGGTTTGCCTGTGTGTGTGTGTGTGTGTGTGTGCGCGTGTGTGTGTGTGTGTGTTGTTTTTTTGTATGAAAACTGCTTTTATAAATAAAGTTTGATTGATTGATTGATTGATTGAGTTACAGATGATTTTACTGCTGAAAAATACCTACAAAACCAGAAATTCTGGCTGTGAGCAGGGTCTCCACAGGTCTGACCTGTATCTTGATCTGTTTGGTTTCCATAAAGATAGAAATGTTTAATGCCATACTGTAACATCTCCATGGAGAAAAGTATTTGATGGACCTTCCACCAGAAAAGTTAAACAAAGCCCCTTTAAGTACCAAGTTTTGTGATATCCAAATCTGAGTGGCTTTGGATATTCAATATAAGACTTTTTTATTTCTGGAGAATACAAATAATGATCAGGTATCAAAATGTACTTCCCTGTAGCTGCCAGTCAGTGTTAGCCAAACATAAATCCCATAACTTCATTTTCCTCTCCTCCGGTCTCAGTCCCAGCTCCTCTCTACTGTTTTGATCCAGTTGGTGTCCCCCTCTTTAGTCCTGTCAAGTAGGCCGGGACAACAGAAGCCAGAGTAACTAATGTGGTTGGTGCTGTTGCACTGTTTTTTCGAGGGCTCCCTTAGAATCAGAATCAGATCAGAATCAGAAAGGTTTTATTGCCATATGTTTGAACATGTTCACAACATTAGGAAATTGCTTCGGTACTTGGAGCAGAATGTAAACCAATACTTAACATGCAACAAATAAAATAGAATAAAATAAAATAGCAGAAAACTTAAATTTAACAAATTTACAAGAATACAAGAATGTAACAGTGCAGGTGCAAAAAGAAAAACCGGCGCAGGGTCATGTGCCTGACACAGAGCAGGGGGTGGGGTCTTGTGACTGACACAGAGCGGGGGGTGGGGTCATGTGCCTGAACCAGAGCGGGTGGGTGGGAAGAGTCCTAGTGTTGTTATTGTTCAAAAGTCCGACAGCAGAGGGGAAGAAGCTGTTTTTATGGCGGGAGGTTCTGGTCCGAATGGACCGTAGCCTCCTGCCTGAGGGGAGCAGGTCAAAAAGTCCAGGTCCAGGGTGAGAAGGATCGGATGCAATCCAACCTGCACGTGTCCGTGTCCTGGAGGTGTACAGGTCCTGCAGAGATGGAAGGCTGCAACCAATCACCTTCTCAGCAGAGCGCACCACACGTTGCAGTCTCTGTTTGTCCCTGGATGTGGCTCCAGCATACCACACGGTGATGGAGGAGGTGAGGATGAACTCGATGATGGCAGTGTAGAACTGCACCATTGTCCGTGCTGGCAGGTTGAATCTCTTCAGCTGCCTCAGGAAGTACATCCTCTGCTGGGCCTTCTTTATGACGGAGGTGATGGTGGGCTCCCATTTGATGTCCTGGGTGATGGTGGTCCCCAGGAAGCGGAATGAGTCCACAGTGGTGATGGGGGTGTCAGTCAGGATGGTGGGGGGGAGTGGGGCTATGTGCTTCCTAAAGTCCCCAATGATCTCCACTGTCTTCTGGGCGTTCAGCACCAGGTTGTTCTGGCTGCACCAGGACGCCAGACGGTCAACCTCCGTCCTGTAGGCAGACTCATCCCCGTCCAAGATGAGTCCAATGACCGTGGTGTCATCTGCAAACTTGATGAGCTTGACAGACTGGTGGGAGGAGGTGCAGCAGTTGGTGTACAGGGAGAAGAGCAGAGGAGAAAGAACACAGCCTTGGGGAGAGCCGGTGCAGATGGTCCGGGAGTCCGAGACATTCTTCCCCAGCCTCACGTGCTGCTTCCTGTCCGTCAGGAAGTCAGTGATCCACCTGCGGAGAGGATCAGGCACGTTCATCTGGGAAAGCTTGCCTTGGAGGAGGTCTGGGCGGATTGTGTTGAAGGCAGAGCTGAAGTCCACAAACAGGATCCTGGCGTAGGTTCCCGGGGAGTCCAGATGCTGCAGGGTGAAGTGTAGAGCCATGTTGATCGCGTCATCTACAGATCTGTTGGCTCTGTAGGCGAACTGCAGGGGGTCTAGGAGGGGGGGCCGTGAGGGTCTTGAGGTGGGGCAGAACCAGGTGCTCAAATGACTTCATGACCACAGATGTCAGAGCCACAGGTCTGTAGTCATTAAGGCCCTGTCCCCACGACAACGTTCCTGTTTTTTTTTTTTACCCGGGGTGAAAAAAAGTCTCGTCCACACACGTGTTGGATCAGAAAACCTTCGCGTCAAGATGAGCACGGAGCGCTGAGTGAAAACGATGTAGTACATATGTCACACCGATAAGTGGCGCTGTAAACCGGAAAGAGCCAGAGCCACCGGTAACGCAAGACTACAAAGAGCACATGCGCAGAAAGCCCTTCTCTTTCATAAACAAGCAAACACGTGTACTTTAGGGACCGTCAACACAAGCGAATTTATTTTGTCCCCCTGCTCCACCAATGTAGCAGCGACTCACTCTGGTAATGTGAAAATGCTGACCGTCCCTAACATAGACAGACGCCACAGAACAAAGATTTGCGCTGCGTGAGCAGAGTTTTTGCCTATAAATCGATAGTTAGCATTACTTGCTATCGTTTTATTAGATAGACATTAACAAGTAGAACTCTCGTTAACCTTGGTCGTGTTATTTAGGCAAAATGCTTGTTTGGATCTTACTACGGGAATGTTAAACATACTCGGACATTATGTTGGCTTTTCGGCGAGAATATACAACCGGGCAGCTATATATTTTTGTGTGTGATACTGCATGTGCCTGTTTGTAAAAGGTAAATTTTCATTTAATAAAAAAGACAAGAAATGGTTGCTCTTTTTCTTTATTTACAGCACACAACACACTCAAATTGGTATGTGCTCCTCATTGTCCACTATCTGCCTTTCCAGCGATGGGATCTTTCCAGTTTTAAAATACGTGTTTAGCTTTGAATTGGCAAACACCCGTGCGTCGTGCGTACTGCCAGACCACTTCACAGTAACGTCCATAAACCGGTACCTGTAGTCACACACCGCTTGTATGTTGAGGGGATGTCGTTCCCAAACATTGTGGCATGTCATGCACACGGAGGAAGCCCGAAACAAGCTCCTCTGCCTCCGGTTCCGTGAAAGGCGTAATTGTGCATGGTCCTCTGCTGTTGTCGCAATGCATTGCATATGAACAGAGTTTGATGCAGCAGTGCCAATAAACTGCGGAAGGCGCAGGGCTACACCCTCTGGTCACCGGTCACGTGATGATTACGGCAGCGCGACGTCATCATTTTCTCACCTGCCGCGCTTTTTTGCCGCCCACATGCCAACGCGACGGGGGGCGTTCTCCGACTTCTCCACTCTGGAACCCGTTTTTGAAAAACTCCGTTCTCGCCCCCAAAAACGCCGGCGCCGTCTGGACGGCAGGCCCAAACGCACACAAACTTCTCCGTTTCCTCCAAAAAACGTTGTCGTGGGGACAGGGTATTGTCTATTGTGTATTGTCTCTCTCCACTCGTATCACCACGCCCATGTTAACTCTATCAGCCTGTTCACTTGTAAACTTCGCCGTAGACATCCGCTGAAGGTGAACAGGCTGATAGAGTTAACATGGGCGTAGTGATACGAGTGGAGAGAGACAATACACGAATGAGAAATACGCTGCTGGATGTTTCGTGGACAACTGTTTTGGACGCAAATATATCACCTTTCTAACAAATGTTTTGTTTTGAGAAGAAAAACAAGCTTTATTTCATGTTCCAGGGAAGTTACCGGACCTACTTACGTGTGCTCCAGAAAGCGAGCCGAACCGGGATCAGCTGACACTGTCAGAGGTAAGCCGGTGTCAACACATGTAACTTTTAGAAGGAAACCCATACAGATTAACATAAAAACAAAACAAAAAAAAACAAAAATGCACTATCCCTTTGAAGAAACAGCAATAAGGTTTGAGGCAGCTAAATGGTCCTTATCCATTCGCCTAAACTCGAACAGCTGATAGCACCACATGGCACAAAATACTTCTGGAATGAGAATGACAAATAAGTTCTCAACAAAAACCTTGAGTACAAAAAAACACTACAAGATTTTAAGGTTCCTGTCAGAGAGAACACAGAGAGTTACAGTCTCACCTCAACCTGGACTTCATCCTTGGTTTCCATCAGGGGCAAGTCCTCTCTCTTTAACTAGTTTGTCTTTACACATACCCCCTCACATCTAATCAGAGTTCAATCGCCTTCCTCAAATATGCAAATAACACAGCAATAATTGGATTCATCATTGACATTGATAAATAACTGACTACCTGTGAAACCTTTTCTAAAATTCGCTTGTCCTATACTGCGAAATGCACTTACACACTGTGCTTCTATTGTAGTTTCTGTATTGTCTACCTATTGTTTATCTTTTGTATTTACTGACACACAGGTTGTTAGCATTATTCATAAACTGCTGTGCTAATTTTGATTCAAATATAAGATAGATAGTTCACATATAACATTTAATTAATCTGATAAATTAAACACAATAAGTTGACTGCAGTAAGACAACAAAACTTATTAAACAGTTCGAGGCTATAGGGGCTTCAGCACTTAACAAATCCTCTCCCTCCTCCACTGACAGTCAAAAGTACAATAACATGGTCAGATCTTTAAATAGCACAACAGTTAATTAGATTCAAAGATTAATTAACAACTTATCTAATCTATCAAACGGCTAAAGATAACCATCTAATTAACAATGAAGAAGTGTGGCAAAGTTTGTCCAACAAAAAAGTCTGCCGTTAGCGGGAGAGTCTTGTTATCTAAAACATCTATTGTTCTCTTTCTCAATCAGCGCACTTCACTCTTCACTCACACATGTCTGCCCAGGAAGTTTATTGATTATCTCAGTTCATACAAGAGCTGTTCTTAATGCGCTTGCTTTCATGTCTTTCCTTTGTTGCTAGCACTGCCATGTACCATATTGCAAATTGATCCATCCATCCCAACTACCCTTTTGTCAGAAGTGGACTAACATTGTACCCTTGGCCCCTCCACATGTTGTCTTTGCTTTCACTCACTCTTATCACTTTGTGGATGGCATCGGCATGGTTAAACACCAGTGGTTGATTACAGAGGGAGATCCACGCCTGGCTGGACGCATTGATGAGCTCCTTGAGGTTTGATGATGTAGCCAATAAATGGACACTTCTGATTATCTGACCCCACGCCCCTCGCTGTAACAACAAACCCCCCCTTCCTCTCCTCTTTACACCTCTTCACTCAATCGTCCCTCTCAGGTGACTTGATTTGAAATTAGGTCATGCTTGCGTGGATACAAACAAGCTTGAAGAGAAGGGTGTCCTGTCCTTCAAAGCGAAAGGAGAAATCTGTACAATTACATTGAGGTTTATTTAAACTATTGACTGTTTTAATGGGTATTACTGCATTTCTAACTCTGATTAGGAGTTCAGTCACACTCCTGGATTATGCAGTCCATTGTTGAGTTTCCAATTTAGGTGTAATTTTTGAGTGCTTTTCATTTCCATTCAGATCATGTCTCAGTATCAGCTGCCCTACTGTTCTTAGGTGACTGCCTAACCCTACCCTTTTACAACTGATTCATAAATAATAAAAATAAATATAATTTTTAGAGTACAAAAAACACTTCATACCAATACACTTCAATAATGTTTGTTTGAGAAATTGTTTTCATCTAAGTAAAACTGGAAGAAGTAGCTATATGTATGTCTAATACACTGGCCACTAATGATACATACCAGTGCATTTCATAAAGTTTGTAATGTTTTAAAGCAAAGAAGTTTTACCCAAGTTGCAAAAACCCATCCCTTTAGGCTCTGAATGGACCACAACTTCCAAGACAGGCATCGAATAATACTTGTAGACTTGCCCTGAAAAACTTGGCAGGAATTTGGAACGGAATTTGTAGTGTTTTTGACGTGCCTCCAGTCCAGGACTCCCTCCACTTCAGCCGATCAGTGACAGTATAATTGCCAGTACAGAGCATTCTCCCTTGGCTTAAGACAAGGGGATGTGCCTGTAATTAAGATTGGACACTTTGCATCCCCTACACACAAAAAAACATGCACATTTTCCCAGGGCTGCTGTTGTCAAGGCGATGTCAAGAGGATGCAAATGTGGAAGATGAAATTTTGTGTGGGGAGTTGTTTTCAACAGTAAATGTATTTGGGGGGGAGGGGTAATAAGGGGATGGGGGACTGCGGCACAATCATCTTGATTTCTTGTGTTGAACGATTACATGCCATGCTAATTGCTAGCAGAGGGATCTTTAATAAATATTTCATTCGGCACAGCATCATTACTGCCTAATGTCGTTATTAATCTCCGCCGGTAATTTCCACTCAGGAGAAGGCTTCTTTGTGAGGGGAAAAGCAGTGTTTGAGCCCCCAAAGAGAGAGAGAGAGAGGGAGAACAACGAGGAGTAAGACTGTGGATTGATGTACTAGAAGTTTTGAGAAGATGCTGAAAAATGGTAAGAAGAAGGACAATAGAAAGTACACTGAATTAGTTGATTTATGCAGATAATTTATAATAAAGCGGACAATTCATTCCGGACATAAATCAACTATAACAGACCTGTTTAGTTGTTAGAAGGAACAAATGAGCCCTCAAGAATCATAGCCAAAAAAAACCCCACAAAAATATCAAACAATGGTCCACATAAGTCTCAGAAAAATACAGATTCAAGTTGATTTTGAATCAGCTCGGATAGTAATTGTAGTATAAAAACACAGGAAGTCAATTTGAACAGGATTTGCAGAAAACCTTTTTAAATGTAAGCTATTTTCAAGCATCCAAAAATAAGTCAGGGGTGCCTAAAATGATCCCTACAGAATTTGCAGAATAACTACTGTGCATGGCCCTATAGCATGTTGTGCAATCCATCTCTTTCTTCATGCACTTTAAGACATTAAGAAGGCGTGAAAATGGTAGCAAGCCAAGCCTTGGGCAAATAACAAATAGCATTAGCTCTATCTATCTATGCCTGCAGCGATGCTATAGCCAACTGCTATCACACTGGCTTTTTCACACACATTCTCCACAGCATCAGTGATTTTTAAAGAAAAATTCAATCTTCAGTAATAAGTGCATTTGAGACAGAGCTGCAAACCAAAGGCAAATCCAAATCCATGTTGGTTTTATCGGACATTGTATTTCATGGCAATATTCCAAACTTTTATGAGAATAGGTTATGAATGATTACCAGAAAAATGATTATACGCTTTGCATGATGTTTCAATAACACATCCATCATGTTGGGCCATTGGCAGTGACAGTGGAGGGGGGAAAGGAATGGAGAGATGAATGAAAAGATGAGAGGAGCATCTGATTTACTGACATACAATAAAATAAGTCTTAAATATCTATCTGCCAAGGGTCCCCTCTCTCCTTCAGTCTCCATACATACAAACACACACACACACACACACACACACACACACAGATGGAGCAGACACACAGCGAGGGCATTGCCCTGAAAGAAAATAGAGCTGTGTGTACCATCCAATTATCTGTCAAGGGTGAATAATGGCCCCAATAATATATTCACATTGCCGTTGCCGATCAATTTTTAATCAAGCTGAGAAATATGGAGGAAGTGCAGCTAAAATGACCCACCAGGAACTCTCCTGTAATGCCTCAGCACAGGAGTCCCTAATTTTGCACCAATCAAATTATCCACTCCCCAGTGAGCCCCCCTCTAATGTTCTTACAGCTCAGCAGCCAGCAGTGCAGCCTAGTATTGTCTTATTACAGCCTGCCACAACAGAGCCCATATCAACGTCTCCGCAGGCCCTCACTTTTATAAGGCCAGAGGTCAGGGGTCATTCACTTTTAATGGAACATTTGCTAATAATTAAGTGATTAGCTGGTTAATAGGTGCTGGGCTGCTTACTAAAAGGGGAACTAAAGATATTTTGTGTCATGGCTGAATCAATATTAAATTGAAAGAAGTACAGGACTGTTCATCATAAATTATTAGAAAACAGAACTGGTTTTAGAAAAAAAAAATATAGCAGTGTTATAGAGTTATAAAGAGTTATAAAGCATAGAGTTCTAAATTTTATAACTGAGTCCATGTGGTTATAGTGTGGTTATAGTCTTATAATTAAACAATATTCAAGAGTGTTCAACACTATATTGAAAAAATATTTTGCGCAATGGATTTTTCATTATATGTTTCCTTCAATCCACTAGTGTGAAGATTTAACAGGGGGTATGCTTTGTGTTAACCCTCCTATATAATGCCTCCCCATGAGAACTCAAACAAGTCACCGCGGGGCTGGACCAATCTGCAATGAAAGCTTTCCTATTTGTAATAAACCTGGGTCTCTCCAAAGAGCAATCCTTGGGAGAATCCAGTATCTCCTCTCGCCATAACAATAGCATCAGTAAAACAAATGAGCAGGTAGGTAATTGCAGACAAACAAAAATTACATTTCCAATAACAGTTCTTGTCTTTAGCTCCCAGAAGCCCCTGGCCCTCCTCAAGTGTTTAACAGCCTTAATATACCTTCTCATCAACCTTTCCTTTGAGAAGTCACAGGAGAGAGGCTATCAAAGCACAACTCCAACTCATCCACAGTGAAACACTTTTGCAATGAGAACACAGAGGCACCAGACACATTTATTCATATATGACAATGATCTAGTAAAATGTTTCAAAAGAATAAAAATGCAGGTTGTTTTGGTAGCTAAATGTTGTCGACATACCATCATTCCTTGTTTATTTTCTTTTTATGTCTAAATCAAAATGTCCCCCAGATGCCCTTTTTACATTTTTTTTTACACTCATGGGCCAAACTTATTTTCAGATATTGCATTACTTTTCAAAAAGCTTTGGATAAAAGTGGATTTAGTTATTTGGACGATGTCTCACGTCAACTCCTCAGATACAATCTGGGTGACATAACCAGATTCACATCTTTGGCTTTGGCCTTGATCCTGAACATAATTTGTAAGAGACATTAATGCCAAACAGTGAATTGATAAGTACAAGCAATCTCAAGCACTGACACAAGTGGGAGTGTATATTTCAGACACACAGAAAGAATTCCTCAAAGTACAGTGGGAGCTGTCTATTCCCTGCAGCGCTCAGATCAAATCACTGTTTATCTGATGGGGTGCCTGACATTAGCCCAAACCAAAAGGTCCCTGCACGGCTTTCTCTTATCAAACCAAGCCAACAGTGAACTCCACGGTGCCCCCCTTCTCACTGGGGGAAATTGATTAGTGCCGGAGGCCAAACTGCAGTTAAGTCCACACAGCCCTGTTCATTCCATTATGTGCACAGGCCCAGTGATATCCACCGTACTGACTCATAGATGGGAGATATTAGTGGATCATGTGGGATGATGGAGAGTGTAAATGCACGGTCAAGGGGTTAGGTGACCTCAGCGGGCGACAAACAACAACGAGATCACTCAAGTTCAGTTCAGACATAGATTTTTTTAGTGGTTAGATCAGGATATACAGTAAATCCCTAAAAATACAATATAAACATCATCAATCCCCTCAAAAGTATGTTGCAAACCTGTCTACAAACCCCAATGGTCTAGAATTATAGCAGAGTATTTGTATAATTAAGATATATTGTAATTTCCACAAGTGGCTGCATGAAAAGAAAAAAATATGCACATTAGCAATGATTTGCTCTTGTGTTTTTCAGACAAATGGAAAAAAAAACAGAGTGCACTGAGACTGTGAGTATCATGTTGTTTGAAGGCATTTCTGTCAGCTCTACTTTCTGATTTCAGTTCATGTGCAAAAACTTTAAGGCTGTGACAGGTTTGATGTAAACAACCAAGAGACCAACACAGGAAAGATATTTAAACGTTTAATTCCTGCAACAATTCTCTTCCTCTCTGCTCGTCTCCAGACCTCTTTTGTGGCAGAACAAACACTTTTCAACATACCTTTCTTATTTCATCAAAGCTTCTGCACTCACAGTATCCAAGACCTGCAAGTTCACACACACAACTCCCTAGAAAACCAACACTATAGTTTTCAAACTGCTGGAGGCACTTTATTCTCCCATTAAGACTTGTCAAGGACCTGACAAGTCTAAACACTGTTGCAGCACCATACAGGAAATTAAAACTGCTTTCTAAAACAAGTGTATACCTTGGTTGGTTTGGGAGCTCAGAAACTTTAGGGGAAAGCATAAAAAGATTTTTTTTATTATTATATTAGTTTTTGTGCTTTATAGTAGCACTTCCCTAAACAATCCTTGACTTGAGCCTCTTTTAATAATACTGTCTATTATTACTGTATAGAACAACAAAATAAACCTTTTAAGACACTAATTGAAAGTGGACCATATTGTTTTCATATCCAGCAGAAGCACATACTGTCCACAGACCACGCCCTCTCTGCTCCACTGATGTGCTTTTCATGTTAACACTTTGCACAGCCTTAGGTACATTGTGTGGCTTCCCTACATGCACAGCCCATCCAAGCCCATTTAGGATGTTTTTTATGAGATAACATTGGTTTTATTTTTCTATAAAAGTTTTATACTTTTGTGTTTCCCCAATGCAAGGTATTTTCCCCTGTACTGCTTTCACTTTTGTGTCCCTTATATATATCAATGCACTGCTGTATTTTATCAGTTATCTTGCTCATGTTTTGTCCATTATCAAAATATACCAAAATCTTTATTTGTTGCAGAACTCTGAAAATTATACTCTTCTGTTTGAGTAGAGCTCTTAGTTTTTTATAGATCCACAGAAAAAAAAAGCTCAGACAATACAGTAGAGGGAAAAAGGTATTATAATATTGTTGAGTTGTATAGAGTGAATGAATACACACACTAACAAACATGTATGGGTGGTCTGTATTACTGTGATATGAATGTTGATTTAAATGCAGACACGAGAAGAGCTTTGAAGCTGTGGTCCCATATCCAATCTGACATCCCACACACTCAGGCATTGATCCCCCAAAATGGACATTGATCAGATTGGTGTTTGAACATGCATCCTCAGTGAGCACGAGGAAAGGGTCAGCACTAGATCTATGTTGGGTTCAGGTCTTTTGTTATAGGAATCAATGGTCTCTAAGTTAAAGGAGGCCTGTCCAATGAGGTCATGTGAAAAGTACTTACATGTCTGTCTTCAATATGTTATTATCCTCTCCTCACTTTAGATAGGCATTCAACCAGGAGTCCAACAACATCGGTGACATTGGTAAAAAAGTGATAATGAACCTGGTCCAACCGATGGAAGTTTAAAGCATTGAAATCAGGTGGTATAAAACAACTTCTGCTCACTTGGTTATGAGTTTAAGTTGGGCATGGTCTCTTCCATCAAAGCTCTTCTCATGCCTGCCACTCAACTGACCTGAAAGAATAGCCTGAAAATTAACCTTGAGTGTTATACAGGGAAAGACTACTCCACCTATAGCCATAACAGTTCAGTAATTATCTGTTATTGTCTTCTGTGTTCAACTTACACATTTAAATTTTATTCAAATGCTGAAAGCCACAAATTAATACTGCAGATGAACAACAGAGCAAAAAGTATATAGACAAAGAAAAGTGATAAGGTAAGCAGCTTATGTAGTAAAAAGTGCAAAAGAGAAGAGGGGGGAGAGGTGAGAGCTGAAGGCTTTGGCAGGGCCCGAGCAGGACATAAGCAGACCAGTGCTAAAGGGCCTAGGACAAGTGTTGCTATGTCCCCTTGAAACCGCCGAGGCCACTGGGTAATGAATAAATAAACACCCCCTCCAACCATGCAGCTTCTTCCTCTTCCTGCTCTGTGCACTGCCAGTCGGCACACACACATACTGAAGCAGTATAGACAAACAAACAATAGACACAAATGCATATATGCATGATTGCCATGAGTCTGAAAAGTAAGGCAGAGTAGAGCAGATGTTGTGAGGAGGAGCAAGTTGTGTAGACTTCACTGTTCATGAGTGACTTTTGTTTGGCTCGTTCACATTCACACCAGACAGTTTTGAGACATTTGGCAACAAATCCAAATTCAGACTGAGTTTCCTCTCTCCGGCCATGTCCAGTATGAGCGCTGTAGGAGACAAGAAGCTACACAAACTCTGTCGTCTAACGCTGGAAATTTAGAGAAAACTTCACTTTTTTCCACACTACTTTGGCATCAAATCACATATGAAATTACAACCATGCCATTCATCAAAGTCAAACACAGCAATACCTGAACATGAAGCTGAAATCAAATCATCACTATTAGTTCAATAAACTACACATTCTAATAATTGTTTGACAGTAATAATGACCACTAATAGCTTTCACAAAGATACAAATGTGTTGATCCAGTATTGTGCCAATCTAAAAGACAAAACTCATTGGTTCTCCACAGCTCAAACTAATGATGAAACGCTCAGAAGTTGTTATCCCTCACACACCATTGCTATTATTGCTCAGTTCAACCTTGACCTGCTGCTGACTGTAAATCACTGTGAGGCTGGCTGGCACCTCATTCTAGTATCCCAAGCTCCAGCCTCATTAGGCGCCATTACACCTCTGAGATGGAGAAGGTAACAAGACAAACAAATACTATTTGAATCAGTGTGTCTCAACCAGAGGTACTGGGGAACGGCAGAGAATATTTAAAAATGTATGAATTTGACATAAAATCAGAGTATTAAGTGAGGATAGACTTCAAAAACACTGCGAGAGGGAGGGTACAGAACAGTAATCAGAATCACAGATCAGATTAGATGAAAAGGTTATTTTTAGGTGCCTTTACAAAAGCCTTGAACATATAATACATGGTTGTAACAGCAAATATATCGTAATAAATATATAGTCATAAATAGGCCTGTCACAATAACAATTTTTGAAGTACAATATATTGAAGAAAATATAGATAATAATACTACAAAACACTATAAAACCCTACAGCAGCCCCCCCCCCCAAAAAAAAACTATTCTAAATCTAAACAATATAGTCACAAAAACACAAACTGCAATAACTACATAGCAGAATTAATCTCTTCAGTAGATCTATAATGAGCCATAGAAGTTATTTATTCAACATTCACAGCTCAAATCGAATCATAGTATAGAAAAATACCTCCTCGTCAAAGAAAAAGTAACACGATAACTATAGACCCCTAAAATGTATTGTTCCATGATCTGAACATATATTGAACACTAAGTCGATGTAGTAATTATCATGAGAAGCCTAGTAATAAAAGAGGAATTTTGAGCAGCCTTACTAATGATCCTATGCATTTTTTTACTCAAACAATAAACCATTAAAAAGAAGAATAGTTTTCTCATTGTCTGAAATATTGAGATAAAGATGGTGGATGAAAAATTAGCCTGACTTTAACCTTGAAGGCAGGCTATAGGCTCTTGGGGATGCGTCTGTATTCAGCACATGTATGTCCGACTGCTGTACACTTTATGTTGATGCAAATGAGCAGAGCGAGTTTGAACTTGTGTGAGATGGTGGTGCTCCCCGTGTGGCTCCGCTCACACAGGGCCCATGGGACTCATCTGCCTCCCTCTTATTAATTCATCAGGCTTAACCATGCAGCACTTTATGGCTCTGTTTGCACTGAAATCTACCACACACCCAAAAGTCTGTGTCTCATGCCCCTCTCTGTCTTCAGTCTGTGATCCAGGTGTTTTTAAACAATGGTTGTGACTGGACGTTCACGCTCTATAGCTTTAAATGCACAGTGGATATAGAAGGACATTTTCTTTATCTTTGTTGAAGAAGAGATATGGCCAGTTTTTACTTTTTATGCATCTAAATATACGCTACTTGATCAGAAAGATTACATTTAGCAAATAATGGTTCCTAAAGGGCTGAACAATGCAACAACAACAAAAATACATTTTTTCCCCTATGTTGAACAATGTTACTTTCTTAGTTTGTCTTATTAAAAACAAATAAATATTGCTTTCACTATTGAACATTACCAATAAAGACTCATTGCCATTTCATCCAAAATTGTCAAATTTCACCCCCTAAATGTTAATATCAGCTCAAAGCCACATGCTTTTACTGATAGATGATTAGCTGTAGACCTCTCAAATAGCTCCAAGATTGGGCCAAACAATCTGGGCATGTGTGGTTCCAAACAGGGCAATGCTTTGTGAGAAATTAGAGCTTTCCATGTATTTGTAGGTCCGGTTACAGAGACAAAAAAGTATTTACTCTTCCTGCAAACCCATTCCTTTCAAAGAAAATAATCTTATCAAAGAAACTTTATTTAAATAACCCAAGAGTCCAGACTTCAATCTACTTTGTTACCGTGTGTTTGTCTATGTCCCATTGGGGAAACTGGATTGTGTTAAAAATAAAGCCTTTTGAGGCTAAGAGATTCTAAACTTTGGAGCAAAAAAGATAATCTAAGAATCAATCAATTTCCTCTACGTGAATATGTCTTGATTGCCATGTCTAAACCAATTGCCATCAAAGACCCAAAGAGGAGAGCCTAGATTGTGGCACATCAAAAGAGTTTGTGTGGTTAGTGTGAGCCTGGAAATAGACACACACAAAGTACACCCCAACTTTTGAAACAAAGAGAAAGAAAAATTGTGAAAAAAAAGAGAGAACGTGAGACTGCAAGTGGTAAAATACCACAGCATATTTTCAAGTATAAATGCTACTATATTCACTTGGTCAAAATATAAGTAATACATAGAAAGGGGACATAGAAGGAGAACTAAAAGATATTTGGAAAAATGTAATCTTGTTTTAATATTGATGCACTTGCTCAAAGAGAGGACGAGTTCTGGCACAATCTGGCTCACTAATAAGTGTACACTGCCCCCTAGTGGGGATAACGATTATAACATGCATTCATTGCTACTGAGGCTGTAATATGTTACAATAGACTTTGATGTGTTCTTTCTGAAATACTTAGCTGTATGTGCCTGTACTTTCAACAAATGTCTTCCTCCAGCTCACCCTTTATTGTAGTTGCAGTATAACTTTGTCTTATATCTTCCTTAAGCTATGCCATGCTTGGGCATCTAGTGTTAAAATACATTTAGAAATCTCACTGAGGCCCTTGCACATACAGATCTGTCCACACATCAGTCAAAAGCTCCATCCGTGGTCACACTACTGTTATTTATTTTTATTTTTTTTACCTTTGAGAGAAGACACATTCTCAGAAGTGTTGACAATTCTCTTGTTATTGTGGATGTCATATTCCCCACTGCAGAGTCTTACTGCCATCAAAACGACTGACAATGTTTGAAAATGTTTGAAATATAAGAGACAGAACACCAGCCGCATGTCAAGAAAGTGCAGTGGAGTCAGAAATTACAGAGAAATACTGTCTGAAAATTAGACTGCACAATATGAGGGGAAAAAAACAATCAATATATTCAATATGTTTAATCAGTGTTTCTCAAACTGAGGTATGTGTGCCACTAGTGTTTGTTTGCACATTTTTGTCATTGTTCTAAACAATGACAAAAATGTGTAGCCCCTTTTAAGGTCTGGTTTAGTTATGGAGGTTTAAAGACCAAATATTTAGGTATTTGGTGTGAAACATTTGAGAACCACTGTGCTACATATTTCAATATTTGTCACTAATCATCACCAATAAATCGTTAACATGGCAACATGGCAATACTCTAGGATAAATAAGGAGTAAAAAGGGTAAAAGGGTAAAAAGGGTTAAAAAAAAAAAAGTAAAAAGTCCTTAAAACTAATTACTATATCCCAATAAGGTTAAAAAAAATAATTGGAATGTTATTGCACTTGCAGTGATTCATAGTGTAAGATGTCTGATGATTTTGCATTATATGTGGATTGATTGTTACGTGTCATTGTAAAATCTAGGTTTGCAGGGCCATTTTAATTAGTATAATCAATAGGTGTGTCTTACTTGACTTTTACTTTCCTTTTTTTCACAATAACAAATCATCTGCTGTTCCTTTTCTGACCTATCCTCCTTTTCTCTCACACCATTTAGTTTCATGTCCTCTTTCACCACATCTATAAATCGCAGACATCCTCTCACCCTCCTGCCTGACTATTCTAAACCTTTCTTCCAATCTGTTCCCTATCTCCCCCTGCTTCATGCACAAACAACTTAAGCCAGGCCTTTCAAACATTATCTCCAAAATATAAGTTGCATATTGCTATATAAAAAAAAAGTGATTAATTAAAGGATATTAAGAAACTTGTTGATGATGGAGCCATTTTTTCATAGACACAAACATCTTAAATCACCATTCTTTTCCTGCCCTGGGCCACCTCATTTAATGTGTTTTCCTCCCGGGAGCCTTTCTTGGCAAATAGAGTTGTTTATTTGACTGCGGCCTGCACTCTAGCTGCTTTCTCTAATTAAAAAGTGGCAAAAACGTTGAGGACTCCACATTTTATTTAACAGCTAATTGTGCTGACGCCTGGGACATGATTTTATACATTCTCTTCTCAAGATCACACATAGCCTATAGACCAATGTGTTTTGCTCACTGGTGGGGTGAATTTTAAACAGTCTGAAGCATTTAGTTAATCAAGAGGATGCAGTGGGAATATGACAATGACTCTTAACACTAGAGGACGTGTGTATGCTTAACACAGAGTTCCCATTAGACACAGTAGAATAATTGCCTTGTTTACTAACAGGTGTTTTTCATCTAGGCACAAAAATGAAGCGTTCCTGTTTATAGAGGCGCTTTGGGCTTATCAAGTTTGAAATGTACTGTAATGAGTCGTCTAATCAACAGTTCATGTGATTCGAATTGAGAGATGGGTGAAATAAGAGGCACTAAATGATTATACAACGTTATAAAGCAATAAAGCAAAGTCTATTGTTTTTTTAGTACCATATATTTATGACTGTAAGTTCTAGACTATAGGGCTGGGGAGCTTTAAAAGGTGCAATATGGTTGCTTTGCCTTTATTCTAATAAGGGGCATTTTAAAAGTTAGAAGCCTACATTATTAGGCATTAGGTATGTAACAATATCTAAGTCTCACAGCATGATACTATCACTACATGGTACAATATTTATTGCAATATTTTGGAATCAGGAATCAGGAAGGTTTTATTGCCATATGAGTGAACAGGTTCACAACATTAGGAACTTGCTTTGATACCTAGAGCGGACAGACACTCCGAGCACTCCGAGACTTGATATGCATTTGGTGCTATATTACTCATTTGATTTACTGTGACAGCCCATGATATTATTGTGAGACTTTTGACAATACAATAGCACAGGCCTACTTTTGCACAATATGCCTAATGTAAGTAACAATAATAATTTCTGTTATTGTTACTTACATTAGGCATATTGTGCAAAAGTAGGCCTATTAACCTCTATCTTATAACCGTAAGCATGTGCAGTGGTTGTACCATACAGCCAAAGGGTGTTATTTTGCCTTTATTAGGTACTTATTATTTCATTTTCGGTTCTCTCAACATACAGTAGCAGATGTTGGACATGAGGTTGCAGTTTTCCTCTTTACCACTAGCTGCCAGTAATTCAAAACTAAAATGCCGATCCCATCCATGATCATACCACTAGACCGGTCAACAGAAGGCTGCCACTTTTTGTGTACACAGAAGTTATCAGTATGTAATTATATAAAATTGCCTGAATATTATTCATCTTGAATCAGATTATCTAGCCCAACTGATTTTAGTTTAGGTTAAATTAACTTGGCTTTCCAACATTATGCGCGTTCAGTTGTCTTACCTGGTGTCTGAGCTTCTGCTTCTGTCCATTGTATTTTATGAAGAATCACTAGATAATAATTTTACCATTTGCTTCAATTTTAAAGAAATAACTTTGCTTCCCCTAAAAGATACCAGATATAAAGACCTGAATATAAAATAAACATAATACATATCCTGTGCCACTTTTCTCTGCTGTCACCCAATCAAATCGTGTAATTTTACTGTAGTGTATGTAGGCCTGTGTCGTTTTTACAGATTTTTGCTTGTTTGTTTGTTTGTTTATTTCATTCATAAAGTATAAAAAGACATCATCAGTGTGATAGCAATACAAAATATTGAATGAAAGGGAGCAGAAAGAAGAGTAATCTTATGTTATCTGCCCCCTCTTCCCTTTTCCAGACATTAACACAGATAGTGATTATATAATATTTCATCAAATCATTCCATTTCAATCATAATTATTAATCAATTGTAAACAGAAAGCTTCATTTTTAAGCACAACAATTTAGTTTTCTTTTTCATACCTACACATTACACTAGATTTTATGTATTTATCATAATATCAGTTATGGTTAATGGTTTAGCCAAAAATAGGCGGGTCATTCCAGAATTGGAGGACATTTTGGCTTTAAAATTGTTGAAAAATAAACCTTCAGTTTTCTGATTTTCTGCTACATATTCATCAATAATAGGTAATAAACTATCAAATGCTTGATTAGCTCAGCTGACGGTCAATGGTAAAATTTTTATTATATGATTTATATGGTTCATTTATTTATTTACTCTAATCACAGTAACAGGGTTGCAGGTAGCAGGGTTGCAAAATCGCGCTAATGTTCGCTTTATCTCAGGAATAGAAGCTAGCTGTTTAGCTAGCTGTTATTAACAATCAATAGGAAAAACTTATTTATGCAAATACGTAAAGGAAAAAAAATAATACTAATTGTCTTATTCTGATCATTTGCATAACAGGGTTGCATGAGATAGAGACATTCAATCAAGGCTAACTGTTTTATAAAAATATGAAAAATAGAAGAGAAGACAAAACTTTGCTCTACCTATTCTTTTGGAAAACTGTTTGATGATGTCAAGTCCAGGGGATCATGTGGTTTACTGCTTTCTTCTTCTTCTACCAGACTAAAAATGTTCTGGTAACAGGGTTGCGTGCATGTTGTGGGACACATGTTCCATGAATAATAATTATTATTTGAAATATTATGTCTATTAAAACAAATGTTCCCACAGTTACAAGAGATGGCAATGAAACAAATTATAGAAAAAACAAGAAATTTCAATTCAATTTTAACTGTTTTATTTGAGATTCAATTTGGCCATTAGAGGGGTGGGACAAGAGGAAAATGGCATTTTAGCGGGTACCCCAGACTTATTTGGTATTTTTAAAACTATTTTCAAGCATTCTTTTCTCTTAGCTTTTTGAGATTTGGTCTCAGGACAAGTAAATTCACTCAGAAACTGTATGTTTTAGTATTTTGTATGTGGATTATTTAATATTTTATGCGTGGGACGTAAAATGTCCTCCAAATCTGGAATGACCCAGGCCCTATTATTCTATAAAATGTATTAGAATCCCATCTGTTACTCATAGCTTAAATTGCATTTGCTGACATATTGATTATATTGATCACTAAAATGTTGCCACGTTTAAAAGTACTGCTTTTAAACGTGTTTGTAGCCTAGTACATGTGATATTGCTCTCCAGAGTCTTCCTAACTTTTATTTTTATGATGTTTACTTTAGCCTTAATCCAGTGCTGACACTGTGCGTGGCATCTTCTGTGATTGACAAGCGTCTGTTTGTGTTTATCTGCTTAGAAAAACTGAATTTGACTGAAATTATCCCATGAGATATTTACAAGTTTACTGGCTTTTGAATTCCTCTTTAATGGCCCCCTTTTCCCAACAGTGAACAGGCTGGGGCCCTATCCCATTTACAAAAAAGGATTAAAGGGTGTTTTTGTCACTCTTATCTAGCATTTGAGCACTTGATCACAGAGCCATGCCCTAATCCTTACATAGATGCTCCATCAACTCCACTCCTCAACCAATTCACCCTCAAAAGGGCTATTGGGGAGCGACCCTTTTCACTCCAGCAACACACAGTCTAGTTCCTTGTGCAGAGACCATGGCTTTGATAGCTGAAGCCAAACGTCTAATCTTGTCGACTTTTCTTGATGGGTGCAGCCTTACAAAGCATGGTGCAGATTTGTTTGGAAATCTAAGAGGGAGCTTACGTGAGGTTGGTTGGTCATGGGAAGGTTTGTTTACAGCAGGCGTTTGACAGAGATGATAAGCTGTTTATGTCAGATCTATCAGGAATAATTGAATGTGTTTGTGCTCCAAAGTAGTGTGGAATAAAATGGGCTGTATCCATTTCTTAAAAGAGATATGTGATCAGCTCCTGTTTATTGTTTGTAACTTTACTCAGAACAAATCATAATTTTGTTTTTATGGTCATGGTATCGCTCAGCCCTAGAAGACAGTGACCCATAATTATTCTCAATCTTTTTAACAGCATTTTAGATATTATGTCCTGGATGGCAGCAAACTTCCTCCAGCTCAACCTCCAGGGCAAAACCAAGGTTTTAATTATTGGTCCTGAAGCTCAGAGAGAGAGGCTCAAACCTAAGCTCCAAACCTACTCACTGAACCTCTGAGAAGTTCAAAAGTTTGAGTTATTCTTGATCGTGAGTTTACCTTTGAGCCATACAGCAGGTTTATCACTAAATCTGGTTTTATCATCTAAAAAATATTGCCAAAGTCAGACCATTTCTCTCTCAAGCCAGTCCAGAGACTTAAATACATGCTTTTATTATAAACTGTATTGACTACTGATGATGCCGTCATTTACTTGCTGCAGCAGGCGCTCACCCACCTAGAGACCGCCGGGAGTGCTGTGAGAGTCATGTTCTTTGACTTCTCCAGCACCGTCAACACCATCAAGCCAACGCTGCTGCGGGGGAAGCTGGAGTATGCGGGAGTTGATGGACATCTCGCTGTCTGGACCATCGACTACCTCACTGACCGTCCACAGTACGTGCAGCTGTGTGGCTGTGAGTCAGAGGTGGTAGTCTGCAGCACTGGGGCCCCCCAGGGAACTGTCCTCTCACCCTTCCTCTTCACCATCTACACCTCGGACTTCACCTACAACACGGACAGCTGCCATCTCCAGAAATTCTCTGACGACTGGGCCATTGTGGGCTGTGTGTCTGAGGGGAACGAGCTGGAGTACCGCTCGGTCATCAGAGACTTTGTGGACTGGTGTGGGCGCAACCACCTGAGCCTTAACACCAGTAAGACAAAGGAGCTGGTGATCGACTTCAGGAGGAGACCACTACCTCACTCACCGGTGAACATCCAGGGGCAGGACATAGAGACTGTGGACAGTTTCAAGTACCTGGGTGTTCACCTCAACAATAAACTGGACTGGTCCCACAACACCGACGCCCTGTACAAGAAGGGTCAAAGTCGCCTCCACCTCCTGAGGAGACTGAGGTACTTTGGAGTGTGCAGGCCTCTGCTCAAGACTTTTTACGACTCTGTGGTGGCCTCTGCCCTCCTCTACGCTGTCGTCTGCTGGGCCCTGAGCAGCACAGAATGGGACAGGAAGAGACTTAACAAGCTGGTCAGGAGGGCCAGCTCTGTCCTGGGCTGTCCTCTGGACTCTGTAGAGGAGGTGGCTGAGAGGAGGGTGCTGGCCAAATTCACGTCCATCATGGACGACACCTCTCACCCTCTGCACCGGACTGTAGAGGAGCTGAGCAGCTCCTTCAGCAGCCAACTGAGGCACCATCAGTGCAAGAAGGAGCGCTACCGCAGATCCTTCATCCCCACCGCCATCAGACTGTATAACTCTACTATATAGTACAAACGTGCAATATTTTTTCCATACTCTCCTAGTTACTGTTTTTTATTATCACTTATTTTATTTTATTCTTGCCTGCATGCACTTTCTTTCAAACTTTCAAACTTTCTCTATCTGGAGCTACTATGGCAAGTAAATTTCTCCTATGTGAGATCAATAAAGTCTTATCTTATCTTATCTCTTACTGTAATGCTCTACTTTCTGGTCTTCCAAAGAAAACTACAGCTCCACCACAGCTACATCAAAACTCTGCAGCAGAGCTGCTGATGAGGACCAGGAAGAGAGAGCCTATCCCACCACTAAGTCTCTGTACTGGCTTCCTGTGAGCTTTTATTATTTTATTGGTTTATAAAACTCTTAACGGTCGTAGTCCTTTTTTTTAAAATTAATCTATTCTGAGTTGCTTTTATCATATGAGCCCACTCAGACTCATCTTTTCACTGTCCCAAGAGTCCAAACTAAAACTCACGGTAAGGCATCATTCAGTTTTTATGGTCTGTGGCTATGGAACCATCTACCTGAGGGTCTAAGGTCTGCTGTGAGTGTTCATATTCTTAAAAGTAAACTCAAAACATATCTTTTTAATCTAGTTTTTAATTGAAACTTAAATTATTATTATGTTTGTTTTGAAATAAATTATTATTATTATTTTACTTAGTCTCCATCTAATTTTAGCTCTCCATTTTTCATTTTTACTATAACCTTTGGGAGCTTTATGTTTTATGTTTCTGTCTAAATTGCTGTATATATGGATGAAACAATGGGGTTGCTGTTGTTTTTAATCATTGTCATTTTTCTGTTGTATGTTTGTGCTACATTTCAAATGTATGAAAAGTGCTACACAAATAAAGTTGGATTGATTGATTGACTGATTGATTGATAATATTATTGCAAAATTTAAACCACACAGGTCGTAGTACATGTGCTTCATTAAGACTTGCTCATGTTGACTACTACTACTCTGCTACTCTGTTTTTAAACTCCATTCACCTTCACTAGAATCATTTCAACCTTGGAAGTGCCCATCTCTTCTAAACAACAATGTAGCTGTTAATGTGAAAACTACTGTTTCATGACATCACAAGGTGGAACAGAACCTGTTTATTTTATTTTATTTATTCTTTATTTAATAGGGACAGTGCATATTAATGAATATCTGCAGCATTGCAGTGTAAATATGCCAGATATAGCAAGAATGCTAATTTGCATCTGCAGTCCCTAGGCAGGTGACACCACAGCAAAAAAAATAAAAATAATGACAACGGACAATAATACCAGCATTAAAACATTAAAACATTAAAGGGATATGCCACCCCCAGGTCAAATTTGGGCATCTCCCCACAGTCCAGAGACTAAAATAAGTGGTGGAAAGCGTTTTCCTGCTCACCCAGCCATTGTCCGAGTCTGTCGCCACTGACCGCCGCGGTATCTGCAGCTCCTCCGCCTTAGACTGGAGTCTAACGTCGCCAGAGAAAGATTTCGGCCAAAAGGAATTAATTTGCTCGATGCGTTTCCCAATTACTTTGTGTGTAGTGCGCATTCATATCGAGTGCAAATAAATGTGCAAATCAACACGGAGAGCTTGCCTTGGTCATTTTGGGTGGGAACTATTTTCCAGTGTGTAAGAATACAGCCGTATCACGCACGGTGCGTAACTGGGATTCCCCTGGCAGCGTGCTGGGTGAGCAGGAAAACGCTTTCCACCACTTATTTTAGTCTCTGGACTGTGGGGAGATGCCCAAATTTGACCTGGGGGTGGCATATCCCTAAGCATTAAGCATTAAAACATTAAAAGTGTCCACAAGTCTGATTTTCCTTTAGCCACTGTTAAGTATGATTTGAAAGTGGTCAGTGTTGGAGTTTCTCTTATTGATGATGGGAGAGAGTTCCAGAACTTACTGCCTCTGACTGAGAGACACTTTGTCCAAACGTAGTGCGTCTGTGTGGGATCTCACAGTTCCCCTGGGCCGTGGCCCTAGTTCCCATCCCACTGACAGTCTTTGTTTTGATCAAATCCTGCAGCGGAGGAGGAGCAAGTCCATGTAAAGCTTTATATATAAAACAACCGTATTTAAAATGAAAGTAAAATAAAATGAAAATAAAATTATTAACCCCTCCTTGAGCCGCCACCTTAACGTGGTGGAGGGGTTTGAGTGCCTGAATGATCCCGGAAGCTATGTTGTCGGGGGCTTTATGCCCCTGGTAGGGTCACCCAAGGCAAACAGGTCCTGGGGGACGGGTCAGACTAAGAGTGGTTCAGAAGCCCATTATGATGAATACAAGAGCAAGGCCAGTTACGTCGCCCGGATCGGCGTCACCGGGGCCCCACCCTGGAGCCAGGCCTGGGGTGGGTGCTCGCGAACGAGCGCCTGGTGGCCAGGCCTTTCCCCATGGGGCCCGGCCGGGCTCAGCCCAAAGGAGCGACGTGGGGCCGTCCTCCCGTGGACCCACCACCCACAGGAGGATCCATAAGGGGCCGGTGCAGAGAGATCTGGGCGGCAGCCGAAGGCAGGGGCCTCAGCGACCAGATCTCCGGGCGTGGAGACTAGCTCTGGGGACATGGAATGTCACCTCGCTGGGGGGGAAGGAGCCTGAGCTCGTGCCGGAGGTTGAGCGCTATCGACTAGATATAGTCGGCCTCACCTCCACGCACAGCCTGGGCTCTGGAACCCAACTCCTTGAAGGGGGCTGGACTCTCCATTTCTCTGGCGTTGCCCGCGGGGAACGGCGGCAGGCCGGTGTGGGCCTGCTCATTGCCCCACGGCTCAGCCGCTGTGTGTTGGAGTTCACCCCGGTGAACGAGAGGGTCGTGTCCCTGCGCCTTCGGGTCAGGGACAGGTCTCTCACTGTTGTGTCGGCCTACGGGCCAAACAGCAGTGCAGAGTACCCGGCCTTCTTGGAGTGCCTGGGAGGGGTACTGGACAGTGCAGGGACTGGACAGGGACTCCGTTGTTCTCCTGGGGGACTTCAACGCCCACGTGGGCAACGACAGTGACACCTGGAGAGGGGTGATTGGGAGGAACGGCCTCGCTGATCTGAACCCGAGTGGTGCTCTGTTATTGGACTTCTGTGCTAGCCATAGTTTGTCCATAACGAACACCATGTTCAAGCACAAGGATGTCCATCAGTGCACGTGGCACCAGGACACCCTAGGACGGAGGTCGATGATCGACTTTGTTGTCGTGTCATCTGACCTCCGGCCACGTGTCTTGGACACTCGGGTAAAGAGAGGGGCAGAGCTGTCAACCGATCACCACCTGGTGGTGAGTTGGGTCAGCTGGCAGGGGAGGAAGCCGGAAAAACCTGGCAGGCCCAAGCGCGTAGTGAAGGTCTGTTGGGAACATCTGGCAGAGCCCTCTGTCAGGGGCACCTTCAACTCACACCTCCGGGAGAGCTTCTCCTGGATTCCGGGGGAGGCTGGGGACATAGAGTCCGAATGGGCTCTGTTCTCTGCCTCTATTGTCGATGCGGCCGCCCATAGCTGTGGTCGTAAGGTCTGTGGTGGTGCCTGTCGCAGCGGCAATCCCCGAACCCGGTGGTGGACACCGGAAGTAAGGGATGCCGTTAGGCTGAAGAAGGAGTCCTATCGGGCCTTGTTGGCTCGTGGGACTCCGGAGGCAGCCGACGGGTACCGGCGGGCCAAGAGTGCTGCAGCCCGGGTGGTCGCAGAGGCAAAAACTCAGAGTTGGGAGGAGTTCGGAGAGGCCATGGAGGAGGACTATCGGATGGCCTCAAAGAAATTCTGGCAAACCGTCCGGCGCCTCAGGAGGGGGACGCAGTGCTTCACAAAGACTGTTTACAGTGCGGGTGGGGAGCTGTTGACCTCGACTGGGGGTGTTGTTGGACGGTGGAAGGAATACTTTGAGGATCTCCTCAATCCCGCCGTCACGTCTTCCGAGGAGGAAGCAGAGGCTGGGGACTCGGGGTCGGACTCACTCATCACCCTGGCTGAAGTCACTGAGGTGGTTGGAAAGCTCCTCGGTGGCAAGGCCCCTGGGGTGGATGAGATCCGCCCTGAGTATCTCAAGTCCCTGGATGTTGTAGGGCTGTCTTGGCTGACACGTCTCTGCAACATCGCGTGGCGGTCGGGGACAGTACCTCTGGATTGGCAGACCGGGGTGGTGGTCCCTCTGTTTAAGAAGGGGGACCGGAGGGTGTGTTCCAACTATCGGGGAATCACACTCCTCAGCCTTCCCGGTAAGGTCTATTCAAGGGTGCTGGAGAGGAGAATTCGACCGATAGTCGAACCTCGGATTCAGGAGAAGCAGTGTGGTTTTCATCCCGGCCGGGGAACACTGGACCAGCTCTATACTCTCCATCGGGTGCTCGAGGGTGCATGGGAGTTTGCCCAACCAGTCCACATGTGCTTTGTGGATCTGGAGAAGGCATTCGACCGTGTCCCTCGTGGGGTCCTGTGGAGAGTGCTCTGGGAGTATGGGGTTCGGGGCCCTTTGATAAGGGCTGTTCGGTCCCTGTATGACCGGAGCAGGAGCTGTGTTCGCATTGCCGGTAGTAAGTCGGACCTGTTTCCGGTGCATGTTGGACTCCGCCAGGGCTGCCCTTTGTCACCGGTTCTGTTCATTATATTTATGGACAGAATTTCTAGGCGCAGTCAGGGGCCGGAGGGGATCCGGTTTGGGAACCACAGGATCTCATCTCTGCTGTTTGCAGATGATGTTGTCCTGATGGCTTCAAATCCGAGGCCATGGTTCTCGACCGGAAAAAGATGGTTTGCCCTCTCCGGGTGGGTGGGGAGTCCTTGCCTCAAGTGGAGGAGTTCAAGTATCTCGGGGTCTTGTTCACGAGTGATGGGAGGATGGAGCGTGAGATTGACAGGCGGATCGGTGCAGCGTCGGCAGTGATGCAGTCGTTGTACCGGACCGTTGTGGTGAAGAGGGAGCTGAGCCAAAAGGCGAAGCTCTCAATTTACCGGTCAATCTACGTTCCTACCCTCACCTATGGTCATGAGCTTTGGGTAATGACCGAAAGGACGAGATCGCGGATACAAGCGGCCGAAATGAGTTTCCTCCGCAGAGTGGCTGGGCGCACCCTTAGAGATAGGGTGAGGAGCTTGGTCACACGGGAGGGGCTCGGAGTAGAGCCGTTGCTTCTCCACGTCGAGAGGAGCCAGCTGAGGTGGCTCGGGCATCTGTTTCGGATGCCTCCTGGTCGCCTCCCTCGGGAGGTGTTCCGGGCATGTCCCACCGGGAGGAGGCCCCGGGGAAGACCCAGGACCCGCTGGAGGGACTATGTCTCCCGGCTGGCCTGGTAACGCCTTGGGGTCCCCCCAGAAGAGCTGGAGGAAGTGTCCGGGGTGAAGGAGGTCTGGGCGTCCCTGCTTAGACTGTTGCCCCCACGACCCGGCCCCGGATAATCGGAAGAAAATGGATGGATGGATAAAATTATTAAAATTGAGCAAGTTGTACTTGTCTAAAATTGTGCAGTGGTGGACTGAGAATGTTTTTTTGTCTAATATTTTCACAGCTTTTTAAAAAAGTGATTCCACTGGTTTGAGTGTTGTGCCAGCAGCAAGTGACCATGTGGTTATGCAGTACTCTATATGAGACAGAATCATAGAGTGTAAAAACATTTGTGCTGCATATAGAGACATAAAGGATCTTACTTGTCTAAAATTCACTAAGTTAAAATTAACAGTTTTTGTGAGGCGCTTAATGTGTTTCTTAAATGTCAATGTTGGGTCCAACGTCCAACGTCCCAGGTATTTAAACTCTTTGAGGAGGTTGAGTTCCACCCCATCCAGAAAGACATTGGACCGCTGTAGCTCAGTTGTTTTTTTACAGAACATCACGCAGACAGTTTTCTTTATGTTGAGCTTAGGGGATGAAGACAGGCTAATAATAATGGGTTACTCAAACGTGTGAATGAATCAAAACACAACTCCAGGTATCTATTTGAGGAGGAAACAACATTCTAACAGCTTACAGTAGCCAGCTTTTTTGTGACAATCCTAGTTTAGGGATATTGTGTCAGTGGCATAAATTAGTTTCAATATTATCTTTTAATTCAGCAATATATTAAAATGTACTTATCATGGCAGACCTAAAAACAGACAGAACCCCTGCTGCTTATTTGACAGGACTGTATACCACAGCTTTAGATGAGCAGTAATTGTAGGTGACTGCTGTGAGCTTGTCAGTGGTCAGGGGTGCTTGTGTCCATCATGGGGCAGGTTACTTGATGTTTTATAAAGATGAAAGTGTGTTGTTTCTGCAGTGGATTCTTAAGGAAATGACTGTGGCACATGCTGGGGTTGGAGCCAATCTGGCGACACGGGAACTGTCTGGCTGGAGTCCAAGAGCTGTGTGAGAGGCACTCTGGGTAAATACTCATCAGGCAGGGTGCACAACTGGAGGATATTGTATGCAATAAAGTATTTTATGTTGTATAGTAGCAATTAATCAAATCTTATTTTCAGTTATCACTTATCATCAGTGATAACTTTGGGTCATTCGGAGAGATCTATAGCCAGTCCTCTAAAATCCTCTAGAGGTCTGTCTTGTGTATGTTCGGGAAATAATTATTAAACACATTTTATTTGGTTTTAATTACATAAAATAAAATGGAAAATTGTTATTGATCAGTATGTGAAAAAAGAATACATATTTTCTGTCATATCCATCACTCCTAATATGTATGTAGCATTAAATAAACGCAGAATGCCATTTCAATGAGAGCAAAATAATAAAGTTATAGAGTAGAGAGTTATAGAATAGAGTTTTTTCAAAATGCAAAATGTTGATTGCCTTGTATAAATGAATGTAGACTGACTGAATCAATACATTTTTCATATACAACATAATGTCAGATGTATTCGTGCATGTTGCAGAGATGAGAAACTACAATGCGGACTCGTAATGTGAATGTGACCGCTCCCACATCAGGAACCACAGACTAAACAGAGCTGACCTCAACGACACACAGGTCATTTGTCAGTTTACTTTAAGTTGACACACATTGCACTCTCACTATGAGAAACAGTAGGAGCTGAATACTTTACATTATAAACATGATATAGTGGTTTACATTCAGGTGAGTGAATATAGTCATTTTCATATAATAATCAGTGCATAGATGTTTGTTGCTTTGTTACTTTTTGTATAAAATCTCCTATTTAACAACTACTGATGTGTGTCTCATGCTCCTTCTGTCATTTGTGCAAATTGTGACAGTGTGGAACAAATAGAAAATGATTCAACTCACTTTTTCCCTTAAGCCTAAACATGTTTTATATTGCATCACATTTTTAAAATACTTATCAGATACTAATTATCACATTAACATTTTTGTGTTCATTGTATTGAAAGTCAGATGAGACATGAGTCTATGTCTCCCTCTAGTGGAGAAAAAAAGTCACTTATTTTCTTTCTTTGGCTCTGGAGACTTAAACTAGTCTGGTCACCCATAGCCAAGTGACTCCTATTTGGCCCCGAAACCCCACAAGGACTGTTAGGGTGACCTTTGACCCTGTCATGCCCAGTGGGGTGACCTCATTTATCACCTGGATGTGAATGTTGTGATAGGGGGGTCGTTACCAGAGCTGGGCCCATGTTGATTTTTAAAGGAGTACCTGGTTGTGCAGGGGCACTTTGGGGTATATGCAGTCTTAAATAGGAAGCACTTATGTAGCGGTGCAATAGTTACAGACAGAGTGACGCTGTCTGGGCTGCTGCTGATTGGCTGGGGGCAGGGGTGTACAGAGGTTAGGGGTACCACCAAAAGGTCTGTCTGAAAGCAAGACAATGTGGTTTGAATTAAGACAAACCAAATGAGCACCTTATATTTAAGAGCTCCTGCACAAAGACTGGGGGATGATCAAAAGTCAGCTCTATGTTGCCTCAACCATTATTAACATGGTGATAAAGAAACAAAGGAGCAAATATATGAATAATTGTGAACTGTACACACAAGTTAATACAAGGGAAACTGCTGAATTTTGCTGTATGCCCCATAATTATTACTATGAACTATCAAAAAAGTAGTTGATTTACAGATGATTAATGGGAGGCTGGTTTCGTATGTACAAACCCATTAACTGTTTATGTAGCCTATACAACGCAGCTTTGTACAAATTACCACTCATACCCCCAGGAGTTAATTTTAGTTTCATGAACTTTACAAAACATAACACAAGGATATCAACACTACAGACGCACAAAACATGAATTAAGCATGTGCAATCTGTCCAAAGTACACTCTGTTCTTCGAAGTTCAGATTAAACATTTGATGTTATAACAGAAGATCATATAAGAAGAAGAAGAAGAAGAAGAAGTGAACTTTATTGATCTCACACTGGAGAAATTCTTCTCTGCATTTTAACCCATCCTATATAGTATATACAGTATATATATATATATATTAGGAGCAGTGGGCGACACATTCCTGCGCCCAGGGACCATCTCCATGATCTTGTTGCTTCGGTTTGGTCAGGACCTAAGCTGGAGGTACCTATGGTGCATGTTTTGGGTTGGTGGGGGAAACCGGAGTGCCCGGAGGAAACCCATCCAGACACGGGGAGAACATGCAAACTCCACACAGAAAGGCTCAGGCGACCCGGGGATCGAACCCAGACCATGCATGCAAACTCCACACAGAACACACACACAGAAAGGCCTGGGCGACCCGGGGATCGAACCCAGACCATGCATGCAAACTCCACACAGAACACACACACAGAAAGGCCTGGGCGACCCGGGGATGGAACCCGGAACCTTCTTGCTGTGAAGCAAGAGCGCTAGCCACTCAGCTACCGTGCCGATAACATTTCTGATTTAACATGTCTGGATGTTTTAGACTTAAAGTTTGTTTAAGTCTAAAATGAATGGCTGTGTGGACCCCCCCTTGTTCAGTTCTCTTTGTTATAAGATTGATGCTTTAGTTCTTTGTCACTGACCATCTTCATAACCTAAGCTTATGTGGATAAATGTGTCTTATTTTGTTGTCACGTTTTTCAAGATTTAGCTGCAGATCCAATTCTCCAATTATTTTAACTATCCTTTGTTAATACTTGATTTATGGAGCTAACATAACTTATTAACATAAGCCTTGCTTATGGAGTTAATCACTTTTGTGGAACAGTGTGCTGGTTGTTCAGACCAATTTCTTGATTCAGTCTGGATAGCCTTGTTGCTATTTGGAAAACCCTACATTTATGAGGTGGTAGGCCTACTTGTGAAAGGTTTGAGTGATACCGTTGAAACAAAACAATTTGGCCAGCATGGCTAAAAGCTCACAGTAGTTAGTTTGAAATATTGAAATAACAATATTTGTTGTTTTTGTCAACTTCCTGGTAAAGTGAGGAATGCTACAACTTGACAGTACATATGGCAGGTTCAATAAGCTATATATACAAATTATATATAATTATAAATAAGGTTTTGCTAAAAATCTTACTTTCCTGGTTGGACATGGGAAGTGGATGTGAAATAAGTAGAGGTAATTCCAAAACTGGTGTAACAATCATTTATAACGTTTGTAGATATTTGACAAATACAAATAAATGACAACACCTTTATTCCCTTAAATGTTCCTTGTGGAACACAGGCCTATAATACCACCAGTTCTGTTTTCCTTACTTTTTCCCCCTTACGCATACCTTGGATTACCACGCGGGGGCAATGTGCGCTTTATTGAAGTCGAGCAGTAAGAGTTGTAGCAAAAAGTAAAATAAAAATGTTGTTCAAGACAAAAGGGAAAAGTAATGATTATGATTCACGGAAATACCAATAGCCTTGTGAGTGGTACACGCGCACATTCCAGGCTACCAGAGAGCACATTCACATAAAGCAGCTAATTTATCGTATTGTATAAATGTGTGATTTACACATTTTATGTAACATGTCATTTATCATTAGACTACCATTTCAGTCCATATTAGTTTGATCAATTGACGCTTCTTGTAGTGTGGTGAGCGATCCACGTGGGGACGTTGTAAGTCTATTTCAGCCTTATACGCGCTGCTCACATGAACAGCACATCCAACTTTCTAATAGGCTATGTGCTTTTATAAGGAGGCGAACCACCCAAATAAGAAGACATGTCCATAAGCTACTGACCACGTTATTATAAATGTGTTCTATATGGAGCTGATATGAAACGTTTCTCATTAAATAATTTTCATGAATTAAGCCATTTATTCTCCCGCTCTCCATACTGTAATATTTTGTATATATTTCTGTACAGTGAGGAACATTGATTTAGCCTAATGCCTCTGACTGGCCATGATGGGAACTTCAAAGATAATTGAGGAACAAAGGTGACACGTCCGGAATTATAATAAAGGATCAAGGGGGCCCCTACGGTTTTGCTGCCATTGTGGGCCCTCTACTAAAATGTGGGCCTACGTCACCGCTTCCGCCCTGTAGATACCCCCCTCCCCCATCCCTCTCCCTCCCCCGGCGTAGTTGGAGCTGATCGACTGCCTGCAATCCAACATGGAGTAGAGATGGGGCTCTAGCGGGGCCACCCCTCGGTAACAGCGACGACGCGCTTTTTACGCACAATTGGAACGGGAGTTGTCGGTCAAAGCATGCAGCTTGGGACTTAAAAATACAAAGAGGGTGCCTTGTGTGTGTGTTGAGGAATAAGACGCGGAGGAGCAGAGAAGAGACGGCTACCAAATTGTCTTCTGTGTGCTACGTTACCAGCTGGAAGACGATGGTCTGTTGAAGTTCGGAGCACCGAAGGCGATCGTGCGTCCGTGGGAAGTGTCGGAAGAGAAAACGCGAGGCACGGTCGAAGGCAACGCGTCCATCAACCGACACTCAACACCACAAAGGCGCAGGGGGATTTATGCGGAATTGGAGACAGAATCGGAGAAGCAGCGGCGAAAGAATGACGAGCGAAAAGTATGCAACCGCCGTGGTGTATTACCTTAGGTGAAGCGAGAAAATGATAGAAGAAACACACCCTAACGAGTAAGTAAAGCCGATCATGTTCATGTCTTTATTATGTGGCTTTTTCTGTGACCATTGTGGCTACAAAGTTGGAGATGGCACAGGCAACTTGGAGGAATGCGCAGCCCTGTTTATGGATGAGGCTCGTGATCACATTATTTTCTTACTTGTGCCTGAGCTGCTGTTGTAAACCTTATGCTTTGACTCTGCTGTGGAGAAAGGGGGTCTAGGGCCCCAACATCGGTTCTGACTGAGAAAGCTAGAAGAGGGGGGGAGGAGGGGAATAGCGTGGGTGGATCGGAAACATTTTCTGAAAGGGTCTGGAGCGAGAGAGCACTAGCAGGCCCTGTTGCAGTGGAACTTCAAATCCACTACATCCCCCCGAGTTATGTGTTTTAAAAATGCACAAATAGACGCTACGAGTCACTTTATTCCATGTGCGAATTGTTCAGCAAACGCAACAACCCGTGCTGCGCTTATACAGGGCCAATTTGGCTTCGCTATTTGGTCACATCTGTGTGTGTTTGCTTCCAACCGAAGGGGAAGTCTCACAGGATATGAGATATCCGATATGCCCCATCCGCCATCTCTTTCACAATCGCCCTCATTTGCATAACCTACCGCGCTCCATTCATAAAAATGCCAACGGTAAACGACAAGCCCGTGAAAAAGACGAGTAACGCCTATTATTCCTTGCCAGAGGGATTTATGTCGTGTATCTATCGTGTGTTAATGTGTCGCGTCGTGCTGTTGCGAAATGTGGCTAATAAAAAGACGTGTAAGACGCTGTAGGCCCATACTTGTTCTTGTAGCCGATAGCTTCGATGTGGCTCAAAAACAAAAAGACTACCAAGAATTAACAGCAATGTGAAACATATATTGTACAATAATGCAGAGCAGGTGACGAGGCGCTTTTAGTCGCTCTCTAAAATAAACACCGCTGCGCCATTGAGGCAACACTATTTTAAGCTAGTGGTTTCTACTGCAAACACGGCCTAGGCTACACATTATTGCTGGGTTTCACTAGATACAATGTGTTTGCGTCCGTGTTAGCCTACGGGCAAGTAATGATCATTGACAATTCATGTGAACCGTGCCATTGGCGTGTTCCTTTGCGCTGGTGCCAAACCACTCCAGGCGATGTTTGGCAGGAATGCGCGCTTTGTAGTTGGTTGTCTGTCTGCGGGACGGAAAGGCGAAGGGTACTGGAGGGCATGTTTGCGCTGCGGTGGTATGACGCGGGCGGGTTCATTCATAAAAATGAAAAAAACACTTCGGTCTGTATGGCTTTCTATCACCGCCATGTGATAAGTAGCAGCTTATGCAGGGAGAAGCCAATGCAAAGACGTGCTCCGCGTTTAATTTGAAGTGGCCTGGATTAGTCTAAAACTTTATCATATCATACTTATACTACACTATATTATGTGCAATCTGTGAAATACTCTACTTACACCTTATTTAATCTTACCTGTATTACCTGTATAACCTTTGTATTGTATTATATTTTGTTACATATGTTTTAAATTATATTGTTTACCTTTTCCCCTGCACTTTTTGCAACACTTTTTTACCATGTACTATTATTGCATGCTGTTAGTACTTCCCAACGGTTCTTCTGATCCTAAGCATTTCATTGCATTGTTGATCCTGCATATGACAAATAAACTATCTTGAATCTTGAATATCATATCATATCATATTATAGGTCAGGCAATAACAGACTTAAAACAATGTACAACCTATCATAAAACACAACCATTATCATACATGGCTTACATAAAGAAAGAGAGAGAGATCCTAATCATAAAAATACCATTTTAATTGGTTCCTTAGAATAACCTTTCCATCCTGTGAAGTTGCCACCACAGATGACGTGTAATTATGAATGAATGGCGTGATGATTACAAAAACCACACCCACAAAAACACTAAAAGGACTCCTGAGTTTAGCACAACAAACCGGCTCTGTAAGTGTACATGTGTTTTGACTTTCTTCTAAATTACGAGGAAGTCCAAGCCTACCTGCCTGCCCACCTGTCAATAACTCTTACAAGCTTCTGTTGTTCTTGGGTTGAGTCTGTTAAAATTTCATCTGCATACTGCTAATGTGCAAAATATTTTACAGCATATTGAAGCATAGATCAGACTGCTCCGGAAGCACTGGAAGTACTGTTTGCTGCTGTCACTCATTATTAGAAACATAAAAGAATCATAAAATGCAGGGTGGCTGTCGTGGCACACCTAGGTTTAGCAGAGGGTGTAGTCTATGTGCCACAGTTCAAGCGCTGTTCTTTAGATCTTTATCTGGCCTAGTGTGATCATGTTATTGACACTAACTTTTATACTTTGAGTCACAATATGTTAATTGCTCCCTTATTGCTCATTTTACTCATGGTGATGGTGCAATGAGGTGATTCCTCTGACTGTACTTTACAGGCAGGCTGAGTGTACATGAAAGCAGTTCTCTCATTTCTGTGTTATGGAAGTGTTAGATGCCCCTTCATGCCTAAGAGAGCCACAACAAAAGCAGGGGGTGTATTGATCTGGTGTGCTCTGCTGCAGGGGTCACTATGTGCACAGTCAGTATTGGACAGGATATGCTTGGTGACATTCAGTTAAGGTCAACTTAGATACGAAACACAATCCCATCCCAGGACAAAAAGCTCTCTCCAACTGGCAAAAACAGCAGCGATGAGTTAACACGTTTGCAGGATCATTATGTTCCCCTCCTTTTCATTTTTTCTGCAAGCAGCATTTGATATTGAGTCTGCAGTATGTGCAAAAGTTTTAGACTGGATTTTCTGAACAAAATTAAACATATTGTGAAAAGTAATTCAAACACAAGTATTCAGATTGTATAAAGTATGTCTTGTACATCTATGGGCCTAGCCCTATCGATTGATTTTGTTCTCCATTCTGATCAGTGATCAGAATTTACACCAAGTTAATTTGTAAATGCAATGCATCCTTGGCCATGTAAAAAACATACAAAAGCTCAGTCTTTCTCACTATACTTCTACCTATTGCCACAAATGCAGTACTACAGTTTTAAATTCAATTTTACCAACATAATGATACCAAGGTCATTTTTCAAGTTTGAGCAGGGGCTGAATAAATGGGGAAACTTGACAGTTCAATGCCAATTTCTGTACCACAATGTAATTTTCAACTCAAAATGATGGTATTTTCTTGTATATGCTGTCTTATACTAGTTATACTATATGGATCAAGACCATTCTAAAACTATTCCAGACAGGTCCTGTTTTGGTATTGATTTGGGTTTCTTTTTTAAAAACCCTATAACGTCATATGCACAGGACTTTATATTGTAATGAAACCACAATTAACTACCAAAGCAGTTTGCCATAAAACATCTGCTCAATATATTTGATGGATCTGAGCTGCTGAAACCTTGTGTTTCCTGTTTACATAATGGCTTAACTCTTTATTGCCACCTGCTACACCTGTTATTATCTTTATATAGAAAAGGCAAAGTCACAAACAGGAAGTCAAAAGTTAAGAACGGAAGCCACAGACTTAAAATGACCACAGGAAATCTGTGATATCAAAACCACACACGTTACAACATTGTAAATCTAATATAGTAATATGTATAGCTGTAGTTAACACAAACCCTGGTCTTTCTGGTCTTTCCTCACTCTGCTTCCAGCCCATTCAGAGCCTTTGTTTCTTTCCTCTCTCCATTTCTATGGGCTCCCCCTCCTTATACTCAGTCACATCATGTGGGGCTGATCCTTGTTCAGTGTTCCTGTGTTGCACAAAGCAGATCATCATTGCTCGTCTCCACAGCCTTTATGTAAGCGTTTGAGCTGGACACCAAACAATGGCCTCAGATTGTGCCTTTATTTTATCTTCATTTGTCAGCTGACCGTGCTTGACCATGATTATAATTAACATTGTAGAGTTATTCCAGTTTACTCAACATAGTGCTGGTAGTGGGCCCTACTTCTGTACAACTTTACTCTGACCATTTCTTTTGGGGAGTTCCATAGTCTTTAGATGAAGTTGTTGAGTACTGCTCAAGTTTATGTAATGTTAATTAGGTTTCAGTCCTGTTTAAGTTCAGTTTATGTCAAGTGGCACTACATCTGTTAATACACTGTTCACTCAAACAGATATTTTCTGCTACAGTCATAGTAAGATATAATATGAAAAGGCTTCAAACCATGGTTTGTTCTCACTCCTCGTTTGGTTGTGGTTTGAGACCAGTCCTGATGTAGACTTGTGTTGTTGTTTAGTCCTTGTTTATTACAGAATCTGATCTAGTCTGATCTAGTCTAGTCTAATACTGGTTGAGGGCCACATTTGATGTGTTTTGATTTGTTTCAATGCATATTTTATCCATTATGAGATTTTTTTTTTTCTTCTTTTTGTACTTTCAGTTTTATATTTTAATACCACATGTAGGCTCAAAGTTATGCAACTTTACACTTAAAAGTGCACGCACAGATTTGTTATTTATAGTCTGATTTATAGAGCCTTTTTATTATTTGATTATTTTTTCATATATTAAGGTTTTGATGTTACCTAAGAAGAGATTATTCCATAACTGCTACCTATAACGTAAACAAGGCCTAAAGCTCACCTAAGTCACACAATGGTTATTATTTGACAAATAAAAATGTATGACAGCACCTTATGTTTGCAAATGGAACGTCTGAACTTCCACAAAAATTGTTCTGTATTGATGTCATTGTTATGTTTTATAACTCGGCACTACTTGTAATTTGAATTTTTTTTTCTTCTTTCACAAATTGCCATGTGTGTAAGACTGTTTACAACAGGTATTTTCCCAAAAAGTAGGTCCATAAAACTAATTAAGTGCCAAGTAGTGCTGCAAGATCACAAGTGAATGCTGCAATTGAAGTACCATAATCTCCAAAAAAAAGTCTTTCTGCATAAAAACTGCTAATCCTGTAATTTAGAACTGGTCATATGGCAAAAGCTCCAACAGCTGAGAGCTAATGTAAATTAAATTATCCTGAGCAAACAGAAATTTTGCCAAGGCTTAGAACATGCTGAAAGTCAGTGGTATTGACCTACAGTCGTAGGTCCTTTTTATAAGAGGATAGTATTATGATATTATTGAGTTTAGTGGCTTTAGTTGTATTTCACAGGTTTAGCAGCAATCAGCTTATTGTTAGCTGCTTTGTACTCCAAATGCTTGTTTTGGTAATAAGCTTCTTTTGACAGTGAATCCTTCCGAGATAAACTATATTCTTGAGTATCTAGCCTTTCCCTCAAGTTTTGCATGGTTTTCTCTAAGGTCACACTTGAAGGTCATAAAGTTCTAGTGCTTGTTGTTTCAGGATAAAAATGGCATTTTAAAGTTGTGGTGTATTGTATTTATGAATAGATTTTATAATTTGTTATTTACCAGTCACTGGACTACCATATGGCTCTCGTTTTATTCATTCATTCATCTTCTTCCGCTTTTCCATTTCTGGGTCGCGGGGGCAGCAGTCCAAGCAGATCTGCTGCCCAGAACACAATGCACCAGCCTCCATGAATCCTCCTGCGGGTGGTGGGTCCACAGGAGGATGGCTCACGCCACAGGCCTTGATCTATCTTCTGCCATAGGGGGCTACCAGACAGACACTGGGGGCGAGGTGGGGTTAAGTGTCTTGCCCAAGAACACAATGGCAGCGCTCATCTGTGGGAGCTGGGATCACACGCGGTCAACCCATCAAGTACGGGACTCAAACGCTCTACCAACTGAGCTACTGCCGCCCCAACGCTCTCGTTTTACTCAAAATAAAAATAATTGTTTAATTTAAACATTTTAGTTGTGTAATTGAAAAAGAAACTCTTTCTAGCATTTCCACACAAATACATTTTGTATTTTATTACATTGTATTTGTATTTTATTATATTTTATTACATATGTTTTTTTATTATATTGTTTACCTTTTCCCCTGCACTTTTCGCAACACTTTTTTTTTTACCATGTACTATTATTGCATGCTATTAGTACTTCTTGACTATCTTAGCGAGTCAACAGTTCTTCTGATCCTAAGCATTTCATTGCATTGTTGACCTTGTTTTGATCCTGCATATGACAAATAAACAATCTTGAATCTTGAAATGTGTACACTGCACAAGGGCCCACATTACCCTATTTTCTGATCAGAAATATACCTGGAGTTGTGTTTTGTTTCATTCTCAAAAGAGCATTCACACAAAGATGAGGCATTTACACAAACCCTGTATATTTAGGCTCTCAAACAGAAAACACACTGTTCCACCTTGTGATGTCATGTAGTAATACAGGAAGTGGTCTCTGTGGTTTTAAACTCCATACACCTCCACTAGAATCATTTGGATCATTTCAGCCCTGAAATGACCCATCTCTACTGAACAAAAGGTAAAGGGCATCTGTAACCATGAAAACTATCGCATATAATGCTTTGCACGACTGGTCAGTTTGGTAATAGATGTCATCAGTTAACATTGTGTTGCTTTTTAGTAGCTTGGTGTTATGTCAACTGACACATTGGCTCACACAGGCACAAACAGGCAGTGTATTGTGCTTGGCCATGTGAGCGCTCCATATAACTGCAGCTGATTGACAGAAAGCTGATCAAATTCCCCCTCAGGAGCCGCTAGTCTCGATAGTTGTGAATGAACTCGTTTCACCTCAGCACATTATTTTGACTGGCCTTACTACAGCTTGGGCACAGTAGAGGACAAATGTGGCTATCGAAATGGCAACTAATTAACTGGTTTGTGTAGATGATATATTTGTTCATCACAAAAAGATTCTATCCTTAACTTTTATTAATTGTTTAGAATGATTTGTGAATATAAGATATTGACTAAATTGTCGCCAGATTAAGCGAAAGTGAAACCACTTGACGACTTTCTGTTGCTGTACATTTACTATCAAAAGTGTAAGAAGTGTGTACATTTAGTGTTTTTGATGAAAAAGCACTAAATTTACTGTATTTACTGCTCTGAGCGAGTCATAAAACCTCTTCTCTCAGCTCATGACATGACATATTTTGGAGCCTGTGTTGGTGATTATTTCGATAATTGATTTGTTGTGAATGTGATAAATGATACTGTTGCAGCCCTAATCAAATCTATTCCTTAGTATGGAAATTGAGTTTGAAATTGTTGTATTGTAGTATTGTGACAACACTACTCCAAGGTATGTCTTTGTTTTAACTCTTTTATTTGCTACATTGTCCTTCCTTCTCCATCCAACAAGAAACACAGTTCAATTCCAAATGTAGTTTGTGTGATAGTTATTGCAGTATTTTTTGTATTATTTTTGTGTGAAGTAATAAATAGTATGCATTGTCCCATGTGGTTCTAGACTAGAGCCGGGCCCTCTCTGGAGGTGTGCCTCACTGTTGATCAAACCAAGGAGTGGCTCGTCAACTTATCAGAGGAAATATAGTCACCCTTATCACGAATGGTTGCCCTCACTGGCCTTTCTATCTGCAGGAGATGAAAACCAGTGTGTTCTCTTCTCCATTCTTTGTTTTATAGTATTAGGAGCATACTGGGTCATCGTTTGTATCTAGATACATTCAGAATGTATCCAAATGTATCTAATATTGACAAACAAAACAATTGTTCAGTTACTCCAGTCAGATGTTTGATTTTAAATAAAACCTGAAATGATAATTTTTGTCTTTACAGCCACATTTAAGACCTTTAAATGGCCAGCTATTTGCTCAGTCATACTCTTTTAAGAATTTTTTAATATCTCACTATGTGGAAGCCAAAATATTTGCTTGAGCATTTAATTATCAGATCTACCAGCCAGTCACGGAGCAGTAATAAGTAACTTATGCTAATGCTAATAATAATAATAATACATTAAATCAAATGGAAATTGTGATCGATCAATATGAGAAATTTGACGTGGAAAAGTCAAATGCCATATCACTCATCCTATTGTTTGATTAGTGCATGTTGTGTCTTTGTTATTTATAACTTTAAATTACACTGTATGTAGCCAATCTTTGCTGTGCGTAATTATCAGAGCAGTGACTATATATGCTGAATAGTGCCCACGACAGTTAAACCAATTGTGACTCATGATTAGCGGAAGTCAGCAGACAGTAAATTACACACTTGGATAAAAGACAATCACAAGACTCTGTTAATGTGTAGGCTAGGGCATTGTGTGATGCTGTATAAGAACCACTTTGAAGTAAGCCTGTCACGATAACATTATGAAGAACGATATATTGTTGAACTAAATATAGACTATAAACCATAAATCAGATTATCCCCAAAAACATATTCTAAATGTACAATATTGTTTAAAAAAAACTCGAGCTACAATAAATAACAAAATGAAACGGTTAAGTAGTAATTTTGTATCTATAATGAGTCATAAGTTCCTAATTCAACCGCTTACAGCTCAAATGTCATCAATGAACAGAAAAATAACAAAAGGTTTTCATTTATACTAAGAAAAAGTGCCCATGACCCCACAAACGTTATTGTTCCATCGAACATATTGAACGATAACTTGATATAGTAATTAGCGTGACAGGTACACACTGTTGTCTCATGCTGCTAGGTCACCAAGGTCATGAATGATGTTGAGTTTTACCTTATCACCAGGAAGTGTGGTGAATGATTAAAGACATCATGGTTTTGATCTCCAGAAAATCTGTGTTCCTTGACTCACTAATGGTATAGCTACAGCAGCTTGCTTTCCTCTATGTAAAGTGTGTGGTTGGGTAGCTCTAGTATCTGATCAAACTGTGTATATGTTTACTAAACCAGTGGTTCATGTTTAATTTTGATATCCAAATGTGAATGCTAAATAACAAAATAAAATGTGGTACACAACCACAAGTATAGTATATTTGCAAGTATAGTTTGGGCAGTATTTTCTGATTATACCTGAGGTACAGTTATACTGAAAAATGACATTAAGCTGTAGGTTAATGGGTACTTATTCATTTTTGTCCATCTTACCAGTTAAATGGTCAGTATGTCCAATAACAGTGAAACTGGGAAAACAGTTGAACAGCAGTCAAAAAAACACTTCTATGTAAAAGTAATCACTTCTTGGTAGTCTTAGGAGATATCGAGAAAGATGACTAATGATTTCTTTGTTCAGAAAAATCTAGACAAGCGTTCTGCTTTGTATTTTTGTTATTTGAAAATTGGAATACAGCGTCATTGTAGAGATGTGAATCTCAGTGAATTACAGGATGTATTGGCACATATGATAAAAGGAGAAGTTCAATTTGTCAACTGGACAAAGTTTGTTTGGTTGAAAACGTTTCGCCACTCATCCGAGAGGCTTCGTCAGCTCTGGCCCTCATGCTGGTTAGACCCTGTTTATATCTAACTGCAAGGGAGGAGCTAACTACCCTGAACAAAGCTCTGAACCTATCCCAGCTACTCTCTTTTGTTTTACGAATTCCTCTGGCATCATAAAAGCATCATAAAGAGCTATTTCAGTGTAGGGAGCTCCTCCCTGCAGCTAGATATAAACAGGGTCTAACCAGTACTAGAACCAGAGCTGACGAAGCCTCTCGGATGAGCGGCGAAACGTTTTCAACCAAACAAACTTTGTCCCGTTGACAAATTGAACTTTTATCATGGATTCTACCTGGACGACTGAGGGACTTTTCACACATTGGCACATATGTTTGGCCAGTTTGTTGTGTTGTGTACATGTGACGATTTCACTACTGCCTCTTATGATGACGGGAAATAATTATTACATGTCTTTTTTGTTTGTTTGTTTGTTTAAATCACCTCAGTGACCAAAAACAGAAGTAGTGCATTACTGGAATATAGAAATGTTACTATTGCTCATACAGCTAGGCTTCATTGAGCAAATAAAACAAAACTGCATTGTTTTTAACAAACTGGCCTTTTGAGTGAGCAACATCTGTGTTTTAGTAGCCCATGTAAAGCACGCATGGTTTGCCTTATAACATGAACACTAACAAGTGGAGGAAATCAAGTGTAATTTGATAAAGGCAGTCAGGAGGAACATTTATTTAAAGAGGCTATGCACACAAACACAGTCTGTGGCTCAGGCTGTGGTTGCTCCTCTGCAGGGTGTTTGTCTGCTGTCATTCACTCACTTTTATGAATGTGTGTGGGTGGGAGCTGATGAACCTGTGTGTGTGCGTGTGTGTGCGTGCGTATTCGTGTGTGTATATTCGTATTCCGCTCATCTCTGGGACTGTCTGTAAGCTAATTATATAACAACACCTTTCTCATTCACTCCTACACTCATCTCCTTCCTTCATCTGTCTTTTCACTGTTCTCTTCATCCTACGGCCTCACACCAAACAGATGTACATCCCGTTATTGTCAGCTTAGGCACCAGCCTCCATGAGACCTATCAGGGTTCATGTTTGACTCTGCCTTTTCACCATTTCACACAACAATTGTACAACAACACAACTATTGTAATGTGCAGGTTATAAAGATGTAATTTTTCTGTAGAGGATGTAACGTTTGAGCACAGGACTAGCTACTTTGTTGAATAAACTTAAAAGCAAATGAAGTGTATTTGCAGTGGCGCTGTGTCCCTGTGTGCACACTGACTTGTCCTGTAAAACACCTCCCACCACTCCACTGTGAGGACCAAGTTGTGACTTCAGACACCCTCAAACATTCTGCTACAGTATCTAGCCCTAAATAAACTTGCCTGCTATTAGCTTAACTCCTATAAGTCGCAGATTCACAAATCACATGCTTGTTTTATATGAAGATAAAGTGAGTGTTGACATGGATTATATAGAATTTGACATGTTTTGTCTGTGATTGATGTAATCCAGTTCTAATGTAATTTCCTGTTTCTACAGTGACAGCTACATCGTGCGTGTGAAAGCAGTGGTGATGACTCGGGACGACTCGAGTGGGGGCTGGCTGGCCCAGGACGGAGGAGCACTGAGCCGGGTGGGAGTGTGTCGCCTCCTGCCCCCAGAGCTCACGCCGTCACCGGCCACAAGCACCCACAACCGCTCCCAGTTCCTCATCCACGGAGAACGACTGCCGGACAAACAGGTAGTGGTCATATCCTAAAGTTACAATCTAGTTAACACATGACTGCTGGGTTTTATTTGTTCAATCTTGTTAAATAATATTATTGTGAAAGAAAGTGCACCAAAACCATGTCTGATGAAGTATTATTATTAGCTGTCTAAGGCTCTGTCCACACAGAGCGGAGCTCTAACTTATCTGTAAAGATATTTTATCTTAAGTGCATGTCATCCACACAGAGCAGGGGGTTCGGGGATCTGTAAATGACACTTTGGAAAACAAGTTCCAGAGTGCTGGGACTACTCAGTACAAACACAACAATTACATCATATCCGCACCTATCTATTAGATGAAAACATCATAACCCTAGCATTTGTATATTCTGCATAATTTACTACTTACTTTATATAGTTATTACTCCTCTGCTGCATCTCAACCCTCAGGTGATACGGAGAAAATAAATAAATCAGTCCTCTGTGGAGTTGGTCTCCATGAAGTTTTTAGACCTTTCTGACAGCTTTATCATTTATGTTACACTCAGAATCAAAGTCCCCTCTCCTCATCTCTTCTGTAACATGCCCCATGTCATCTCTTCTTGGGTTTTTATCACTTTCTGTGGCAGCCGCACACTCAAGCCTGGTCTGTGTATTATAATGATTTAAGATGTTTTGATCTGTGTTCCACACTTGCTGAACTGGTGTTATGTTTATTTGTTTTTGAAACCATAGCCTTTTTGCCTCTGTGTGGATATAGCCTGTTTGTTTGTCTGTCTTAGGTGATTCTGGACTGTCCACTGAGGAAGGACCTGGTGTATACCATCGCTACGCCTACATTTCACCACTGGAAAGTGGAGGACCGAAGGTGTGGGCTGTCCTTCCAGAGTCCAGCTGATGCCAGGGCTTTTGACAGAGGAGTCCGGAAAGCTATTGAGGACCTGGCTGAAGGTGAACGCATCTCTCCTAACATCCATGAGTGCATTTTATTCTTTAGTCTTTTTACTGTGCATTTTACATGGACATTTCTTTTTTCAGGCTCAACAACTTCATCTACAGCACTCCAAACAGAAGGCGAACTTGGTGACGATGATGTCTTCACTGTAAGCCTATCCCTTTACATCTGCTTTGTTTGTGTTTGTGAAATTATGTCTGTAAATTAAAGTCTAGGTATACGTAGCTGTCAGAAGTTTCAAAATGTTTCATATTTGTTGAAGACACAAGAAATAAGGTTGACTCCAGATTTTACTGTTGCGCTATGCATCTTAAATCTGTATATGTGCACCCAAGACATATTTTAGGACATAATACAGGACCCCCTCCCTACGACCTGCCACTATACATGATAAGTGTGTGTTTTTGCGTGTCAAGGCCCCTCTATCTTAAGTAAGCATGGAGGAGTCCCTCCCCCCACTCTGTAACTGAACACCATGAGCAGCAGGCCAGGTCACGGGGTCACTTCCTGTGTCCCACCACCTCCCTCTCCACTGGTAACACCCCCACCCTCCCAGCAGAATACGAGCAGAGCGACCAAACTAGCAGCTAGCAGCTGTTTCCCAGCTTAGCCTGGAGTCGGTGATTTACGAGAGGAAGTGCCTCGTGGTTCATCTTTGACTCGGGCTGTCTGTAAGGGCCAAGACTAATAGGTGCTCTGCTGGGAGTGTACAGCCGCCTCAGAGAGGCACACAAACACACCAGGAACAGGGGAGCCATTGCTGTCAGAGGATGGAGCAAACTGTGAAATTGACCATTAGCTTTTCAGACATGATCTGTTTGGTGTTGTCATTAAGAGATAATTCTCTTCAAATAAAACAGTGTCCTCTTTTATTTCGGTCACAACTGCTTCAATAAAATTGATGTTCACAGGGAACTTAAAGCAAAGTTTCTAACATTTCCTAAGAACATTGGGCCTGCTTTATGTTCTTCCTTGCATGTGTAAATTACCTTTCCTAAAGTTAGCAGTCGCTTTCATGGACAGGGGAAATTGTACGGCTGATTTATAGCCAGTGGGCACAACACAGGATAATGAAGAGACTCATGGGTGGATGTGTTTCCTAAAGGAATGCATTTCTCTTACATTAACCTTTGTCCTTTTTGCTGTCTTTATTTTGTTTCAAGGACAGTTCACATATTGAGCAACCAGAGGAGAACCCCTGGTAGAGCTGTACAGGCATCTTTAATGATAAATTCTCTTGAGCACAACTTAAAATCTGTCTTGTCCAGCCATAGGCATTAATACACAGCGGAAGATGGTTCAGAAAGAAAACTCAACTCTTTTCTTCCAGCATAAATCTGGTCTGTGTTTTGAATTAGTCGCAGTTGTGGAGGCCAGAGCAAGAACCCATTTAAACTGTATTGGCTCCACCCTCAGTAATGTCTTCTCCAGGGGGGCGGAGCCTGGAGCATGTCATGTTATTTTTGGCTGGCTGCTTTAGGGCTTTGTAAGAAAGCTGGGGGAAATTCTCTGCATGGTGGTATCCATGTGGGGAGAGCAACGCTGGACACAGAGCAGGGATATAATGGGGATAGCTTGAGCAGACACACCGACAGCAGATCTAGGTCATATAGTGCTCTCTGTGCTGGTTTTAGCCTCTGGAGTGACAGACAAGTATGCTTTTTGGAAATATGGTTAATTTTAATGCAGTGGTAGTGTATATACTGTATATTACACACCTTGACTACATAGATATGCTGTGTGGATTGACTGAACATTGGTGTCTGAAAATCATGTCTGTTCCTCCTTTCACATTTTAAAGATCATTTAATGTAGATTTTACATCTTGCTTAACGGTATGAGGTCGACACCTGCCTGTCAATTGCCCCCTCTGCTGCCCCCAGAGGATGACCCCCAAAGAGCCCCAGTGAAATAATGTCCGTCTCAGATAGTGTACATGCAGCAGTCTGGATGTCTACTGCCCACCCAAGTTTGAGTAAGAGCTCCCGACAGCTCAGAGGAGAAGAGGCACAGTATTTAAACATGCACAAGTAAAAAGAAAAGAGAAAAACTGTATGGCTGCATGATGAGAGGGAGGAAGAAAGGCCAAAAAGGTAATACTGTGGGGTCTCTGGGGCTTTTGATTGCATTTTTTTTTTTTTTTAATTTAAACATGTGAGAACAGTTTTCACTTGAAGTTAAATGTAACAGAGCTTGCAAAACATAGTTCAGGTTTCCTGTTTTTCCCAATCAGAGCTTTGCTGCTGCGTCCTGTTTTTGTTTGTCCAATCGTGGCGTCTTCTCGAACCTCGTATTTGTTTGGGGTCTCCAATCAAAACTCAACTTTCATCCCACATCCTGTGTTTGTTTGTCTCTGACAGAATGCCACAGACAGCTCATCCAACTCCTCCCAAAAGCTGGAGCTTTCCTTGCAGCCACTTGAGTCCTCCCCGCTTCCTCATAGACACCGGTGTATGCTGGGTCATCGTCATGACTACCCTCGTCATGACCTCCATGACCCTTATCGCCTCTCAGACCACTACTTCCTGGAACAAGTGAGACCCATAAACATTTACTATAATGTTTAATAGATTTAATAGAGGAATATTGTGTTGAAGCTAACCACATTTTAGTAAAGCGTCTTTGAGTGTCCAAAAAGCACTATATAATAATAATAATAATAATAATAATAATAATAATAATAATAATAATAATAATTATTATTATTATTATTATTATTATTATTATTATTATTATTATTATTATTATTATTATTATTATTATTATTATTATTATTATTATTATTATAGCAGCAGTGCTGCTGATAATCGCTTGTGTATCTGGTAACCAAAGTGTTGTTTGTTTGCAGCCGCTGTCTCGGATCCCCCGGCGTGTCACCTTCCAAGAGGATGAAGAAATAGTTCGCATTAACCCTCGGGAACGCACCTGGGAGCAAACAACAGAGCGATTGCACAGCGGGCGGTCGGAGCGCTCCTGGCTCACTGGTTATGAGGACTACCGCCATGCCACAGTGCGGGACAAGTTTATCCAAATGGAAGACACAGAGTCCTACGTGGACTTTGCCAAGACGCAGAAAGACTACTACACTTATCCCCTTGCACCAGCCCTTTCCCCCTCAGACTCTGACCCTGCCCTCGGACCCTTGCCTAATAAGGGCCACAGTGGCTCTTGTCACCATGGCTTCACACCTGTGGTCTCCACTCAGCCGCGCCCGTACCTTCCAGGCTCCTCCCCCTCCACTAATGGTGGAAAGGGCAGGAAACCCGATGGCATGGACCGCAGCCAGTGTGAGCACTGTGGTGAGGCCTTTTATCTCTCGGAGAACCGTAGAGGCCGGTGCCAGGATGCCCCAGACCCAGTGCGGGTGTGCATCCGTCGGGTCAGCTGCATGTGGTTGGCAGACACCATGCTGTACCACTGTATGTCCGACCCGGAGGGGGACTACTCTGACCCCTGCTCCTGTGATGGCAGTGAGGGAAGTGGTGGAGGCAGGGTGGGCACACGTTGGCTAGCCCTGTTTGGTTTGTCTTTGGTGGCACCCTGCCTCTGCCTGTACCCCCCTCTCCATGCTTGCCACAGGGCAGGGCTTTCATGTGGCTGCTGTGGAGGACGCCACAAGGCCATGAGTTGAGCCACCGCACTTGGAAACCTTTTAGAGGACAAACTACCCAACGCAAGCACAGGGCAATGGAAGGATGGGGAACAAATGGGGACAAAGTTTTACGGCTGCTCGCTCTTTTGCCTTGGTTCTCTGGGTTTCTTTACATATTCCAGACACTGAAATAAGCCAAAAAAGCAGTTGGTGCATTTTGTAAACAGCCTGGGAAGATAAGCTCCCCCTAATGGCAAACAGTTCTCTCAGCTCTCCACATGGCCATTTCATGCTCTGTTTGTAGTGAGAGAGCTTTTTTTCAGGGGGCCTTTTTATAGCAGACCTATATGTCATGTATAACATATGCAGGTACTTTATACTTTGTACACTGACGTGGCGTCAAAGAACTTGAATTATTTCTCTTTGTTCTTTTTTGTTCTTTCTTTTAATGTACATGGCCATTTTATTTATATTCTATTCCAATACTATGGCCCACCCAGCTAAACTCCAGCTTGAAGAAAAGTCTGACACTACACCTCTCTAAGTTTGTATGCAGTTTTGTGTGTATCATCTGATGATATGTGTGTGAATGTATACAACCTGTGCCGAGGCCTTTGTTGTCTGCTCTGCATCTTATGGTTAGCCCATGTATATAGATTGCATTGCTCTCTGCCAACAGTTTTGTTGGGTGAAAGACATGTGGTACTCTGCTCATCCTAATCATCTAATATCCCAAAGAGTAGTGTTTTTAAATTATTTATTTTCTCAAAAAAAGAAATAAAATAAACTACCAGTGAAGTGATGCTTGGTAGCAATTACTAGAGACGGTGCTTCAAGTTAAACCTTTAGCATCTGTTTCCTTTTCATACTGTGCCTAGATGAACTATTACTTATGTTGAATTTAATGTTTGGATTTACTGTAGTGTACCTTGGTCAATTCAGATCCATCCAATACTCACAAAAACCTGGTCTATGTCAATGGGGAACAATAAATTAATGTATACTTTGAAATTGGTGCCTGTTATGCCTTAAAAGGAGATGAGATGCTCAAACTAAACCCCCCCCAAAACCCAGTCGATGTCAGAGAAAATGAGCATGGTTTAGGCTCCAAGCAATCAGCATCATTACACTGTCAAAAACATGTGTAAACTATTTTTATATACAACACATTTGAGTGTGATAAATAAGGACTCCAGTTGCCTGCGATGTACAATCACTTCCTTTCTTTTGGTCCCACCCTTTAGTCGAGCCAACCAATTACAAATCAGTATTCTGAAAAGAAAATCTGCTGCCAACAATGTTTCAAACTGTCCCTGAAAACTGTGGTACAACTAAAATATTTATAAAAAGACCTCAGGTATGAAACCTAATTGCTAGTGATTTTGCTGTCATTGCTGTATGATCAACAAAAGCAGAAATCAATCACTCCTTTTTACAGTAGTTGTCAGTGTGGTGCCTCGTATTTTGTTTGCCAAAATATTAAAATAGTACATCATTATGACTTGATGTAAAAAAAAAAAAACTTTTAAAAATAGGCAAAATTTGTGTAGTAAGAATCACAGCAGTTGCATCTATTCAGATTAGATACATCTCAATAAATGAAACACAATGTATGTAGATCCAGAATGAAATGCGGTATTTCAAGCATCGATTCATAATGGTTCACAGTTCATAAAATATAGTATACAGTACATAGTTAAATAATGTTTATGTATGACATAATACTGTATTACATCAACCTTTTATAATCTATAGTGTAATCATTTATTGAGATGTATCAGTATTTTCTCTTGCTCTGTGCAAAAATTTCCACCATTGCCCATACATTTTGTTGAAATGTGATGCGAACATGAGAGAAAATAACACAAAACTTTCAATTCTTGACCAAATCTGTATTACATTATACTACACTTGGTAAGATACACCTTAAAAACATGCATCACATCATTCACTAAAACAAGTGAACATCCATTTACCATCTTAGACTATAGTGCCAAGGATGTGTCACTGACTGTAGGTGAATTTCCAAATGTGAGGATGTCCCTTTTCCTCTTCCTCTCCAGTCTGTTTCATACATCTTGCCCTGTATAGTCCTTAAAATGTCCTTGCCATGTGTCCGTCTGAGTATCCCAAATATAATTCCACGTGAAGATCCTAAATATCACTTACTAACATCTATTTAGTATAATCTGATCATGTGGTTTCAGGTATAGGTTTCAGGTCATAAGACTAGAAAGAGAGTGTGTGTGTCTGCTGGCTTTAAATTCACCATCTTGTCTGATGTTTGGTGCGCGTTCCTCATGTCAGAGCCATTTACAAGTGCCTGAACGCATCCTCTTTATTTTCTTGTGTATTTAAAGGAAAATAAACACCATGTAATTGAATTAGACCCATTTTTTACGCTTAGTATTTTTACCTCTGTAAAAAAAGAGCAAAATTATATTATATATATCAAGTGTATGTTGTACATTTTTATTTCTATTTTGTTTTTTAAAATAACTTTCTAACATGTACGATGGATGTAGCTCTTGCTTTTGAGAAGAAACGGGAAGTACTTTGTAGATATGGAGGAGTGGCCAGGTCTATGAGAAAAACAGTGAAAATGTGTGTTTAACTTTCCACCTCCAATAAAGAGAGAAAACAGAAACTTTGAGTCTGTGTACATCCATTAGTTGTTTTTTTTATCATTCAAAAAGCTTTCCCTGACTACAATGGGTTTCAGTATCAGTATAAGTAGTCTTACTAGGCAGAACCCACATGCCAGGGGCATGTGGGTTCTGCCTAGTAAGACTAGGCAGAATAGTCAGTTAGAATTATCAGCAAAAAAATAAAGTTGAATTTGATATCTGTTCTAAAGCCAGCGAATCACCACCGATGAATAATCTTTCATTTTAATCATCTCTGGACAAATGTTTCCGAGTTGGTACCCTGTGTACTGTGGAGTTTGATAAACACTGTCTTAGTAAAACTCCAGTCTTGTGTCTGATTCCTGCTTTCCCCTCTGCCTCTCTCCACAGCAGGAACATGTGATAGCCATCGAAGACGTGGGACTGTTTCGCTCAGGATGTCTCTGGAAAAGCATGTGGGCGATAATGATGGAGCACAACAGAGGAGGGGGTAGAGAAGAAAAAAGGTCCCAGAGGGCTTTTGGGGGCCTGCAAAGCAGTTCCACAGCTTTAAACAGCATCACAGTCCACATGTGCAAACATTTAAGATATCTGCTCTGGTAATGGGGTCAGTCTGGCCCTCTTTGGGTGCACACAGCTCTGCCACTCAATTCTTTCAGCAGTTTACTAAGCTCGCCTTTACCCTGATCAGTGCTTTTGTTTTCTACTTCAACCATTTAAAAATATTTACACAAAAAACACAATTGTTCAGCAGAAGTTAAATCTCATGGACATTTGATTGTTTTAAAATGTACTTGTACCTTGCAAATTAATTGGACACTTGAGATCAAAACTTTAGAAAAAAAAAATCTCACCCAGTGGAAAAAATGTACAGCGGAGGTCTTCTTTGTGGACATGATAGTGATACAGGTGAAGAAAACTTAATGTCTTGTGTCCATAGAAGAACATTCCGTTATGTTCCATTCACTTCTACACAGAATGCATTTGACTTGGGTGTGTGATGCCAATGCAGAGTACACTTCAAATACTGTCAGAGGCAACAGTTCAGGGTCAGGGGAAGTGTCCAGGATTAAAATGGAACAGGTCCGGAAGAGTTTGGGTGCAATTTTTATTTAAGGCTCGGAAACAGAGCCTCTTCCTCTGGTGGCGCCAGTGCTCTGCCACAGTTCCATTTCCACTTCCTCCTTCTTTGTCCCAGTGTTGAATCCTTCTATGTTTAGTTGAACAAAAGTGCTGCCAAATTTATCAAATGACAAATCTTTGTTCTTTAGAGAAACACTTGATATTTCTTTCCTTGAAAAAACAAATACTGGAAAGACAGATAAATAAAAACAATAAATACAACACTGAATTCTTTATAAATCACTTTTCTTTATTTAAATCAGCGTTGTGTTAGGCAGTTATGCTATGAACAACACAAGAAAATAAAAAATGACAAAATAGAAAGACATAGACACAGAGTGATCCAGTTAACAATAACTGCACTTGGCACTGGATAGACAATCAATGGAAAGAAGAAAAAATATATATTTGTTTTACTCAAAATAGAAGTGCCTCCAGTCTGCATAATGCAAACGGTTGGTAAATTTAAGACTGGGAAAAATAATTAAGAGACAGAATAAAACAGTATTGATACACAAGAATACTGTTTTGTGGCATTACTTGTTCAAATTGAATAGTTTAAACTCTTTAAACAGTTATCTGCCCCCATGCTTTGGTAGATCTGAAGATATTAGATAGGTAACTACAGAGGTGCCATATTGCATGACATATGAGGCAATTGCTTGCACTCACGTTCAGTATTCAACCCAGAGGAGGCAGAAGCAAAGGAACGAAGTGAAAAAAAGTACATCCCTAAACCTGAAGTACCGTTGCACAGCTGTTGTCAAGTTCAGGGCTTTACTTTGTGCATGTGTCCCTTATCGAAATTAACAATTCTTCATTAAAAAACCTGGAGAAACTCGTTACATAAATGTACTCCATTTACAATGGTAATAGTGCACAGCAACAAAAAATCATGGGAAAAAAATCTATTGAAAGATATAAACTCATACACCCAAAAGAAAGCAAATAAGACAAACCCCTCCCACAAGAAAATTCATGATATCATTTATAAAAACCGACATAAAAATGTGATCAGCACACTTGAACAGACGCTGAGTGCGGCCCGTGGCTGTTTCGTGTGGACCCTGATTGTGATCTTATAACATTTCCTTATAACTCTTTCTTTAATTAATCCACTCCACATTTTTATTTTTATTTAAAGATTTAAACTTAACTTTCTTATAATGCAGTGGTTGAGGCATCTGCAGTTCACCACCAAAATGTTTTTTTTTTTTCCTTTTTACTGAACAAATAATGGTCGTCTGCTTGTGTAAGCGGTACGCAAACAAGCAGAGTGAACATCCAACTTAACTTCCTGGTTTTAACCATCAACACTACAACACACATAAATAATTCCAACTCCAAATTACATCAGCAGGGCAACCTTAGCCCTTCTAAACCTACTAAAAAGAAAGTAAGAGGCTTGTGTGTGATCGGCAAACATGGAGGATACTTTTCAGGGCTTGAGACGGAAGCATGAACCAATCCCCGACCAGGACAGAGGGGAGACAGGAAAGAGGAGAGATGCAGGGAGGTGAAGGCCGTGTTCCCACCAATTAGGGGACCACTCTGAGCCCAACATGAGGGGGAAGGTAGATATATACTCTGCAATGGTTGTAAGGTGAAATGTGTACGTGTGCATGTGTATTGTACGTGTGTGGCTGTATGGTCTGTCCATCCACTGCTTTATCTGACGGTGACTCCGAGTTTCTCCAGCACACGCACTCCCTTCTCCTGATACTCTTCTCGGGTGAGCCAGAAGTTGTCCTTGTCCTTCATGATGTCGGCGAGCACAGCTCCCCCCAGGAACACCATGTGCTTTCGCCTCGGAGGGTCCTCGATTCGGATCTTGAATTTCTACAAAATGCAACAGGACGCAATCAAAAATCTGACAGCGAGGAGCACCCAATGGTGGCTCAGTCATTTAGTGTCTGTTTTTCTGTTACACATTCACCTTTGAGGATGTTTTCAGACTTTCATTTATGATATGATCGTATAAACTTCAATATCAATAATTGACAAAAAGTCACAAACTACAACACTTAATTCATATTGCAGCAGAACAAATCTAAACATCCTGTATTGTTTTTAATAGTTGTACTCCAGTATTAACCAATTTTTATTTAATATAGTAAGATTACTATAGTAATTTAAGTAAGTGCAATTATAATATAACGCATAATAAGAAAAAGGAAAAATGTTGGCTTCTAACTCCACCTGGTGGTGGTCAGTGGACACTGCTTCATCGGGAACACTAGTGACAATAATAGTTTAAAGCAAAGGGGTTCTCAATCATTTCACTACAATGTAACCTGGGATCCATTCACACAATGTACTGTATTATATTATTTATGCAGCCCTGCTGTAGGCCTACACTGCTATGGTTAAGAATCACTGATTTAAAGTAAACCATCGGCAATGTTTTACTGCTTATTCCATTGTCACAACTCGATTGTTGATAGTTTTCAATTTGTCAGCCAAAACCCCTGTCAGATATTACTCAGTAAAGCTCCGTCGAACGGTACCTCCACCCAAGCCAACTTAAAAGGTACTTAAACATTACCTATTTGCAATACAAGGCAAATACAACAATTGTAATGTTGACCTAACCTAAATTAGAAAAACAATGTACATGATAGCCCCATTATTTATATGTTGTCAGACAATTATCCAGTCAGAAAGCTGAATGAGCCTCATAAGAGTATCTCAGTAGGGTTGCCAGTTCCCACGACTACAGCCAATAGGAAATGAAACTTAAGGACTCTCCCTGGTCTAACTACTAAACCCCCACCATCTATAGCCAATCATTAATCAGGGAACAACTAGGACACTGCCGCTCCTTACCCATAACTGAATAAAAAATTTTCTGAAGCTCTTAATTCCACAAAAGTTAGTGATTAGTTTCTTACTGAAAGCTTGTCTACATCTCCTTTGAGCACACGCTCCAGGTAAAGCTGCTTGAGCTCCCTCTCGAGTCGTGAGGGCAAGCCAGGGTACATGGTGGATCCTCCCGACAACACAATATGTTTATAAAACTCAGACCTAAAGCAAAAAACAGACAAACAAAAAAATACTTAGAATAGGCACAGTTTACACACAGAATGCAATGTCATAAAAACTGTACACTTTTATTTTTTATTTACATAAATACAATTTTTTTTTTGTGTTTAAAGTAGTGCTGACCTAGTGTCTATGTCGGCAGCTTGGATGGTGTTAAAGAGGAGCTCGGCCACACCGACACCCTCCACATTGATGAGGTGAGGCTGGAACAGTGCCTCAGGAGCCTCGAAGCGCTCTCCTCCCACCTTGATCACACGGCCATCTGGCAGCTGGAGATGAGTGGGAAGAATACATGAAAAGGAGAGGGAGAAAAGTATTAGCACAGATATAGTTGAGACCATATAAACACAAAGAGCCTAAGGGTATAAATACAGAAAGAAGATACTGCTCATGTGTTATGAACAAGACGCCCTATTCTTCTCACCAGCTTAAAGGTCATACTTAAATCTATGTCTGTTTGGTATACTAATAAATGTAATTTGGTGAAAATAAAACTAAAGCAATCAGTCTTAACAAATTCAAAAGTACATACTAATATATGTGTAAGTTTTTCTATGAAGGGCTTCATTGAGAGGGCAGAGGGAGGAAGCAAGGCTCAGCCACCGCCGCAAAGTGGCTGCACAGGAAATGATGTCACACAGTTCAGCACCACTCTGACATTGGCCTCCTTGTTTAAGCGCACACACGTTTCACATATCTACACAAAAGTTGGGTTTCCAAGCTGCTTTGTGGGGACATTACATTGCCTAATATATAATTACATTGCATTTATTTCTTAAAGACAAATCTAATCTTAACCATAATTAATACTAGTCTAACCTTAAAACTAAACCTTAATTTTAAACCACGTAGTTGATCAGATATTGAAGGACTTATCTCACGGGGACCTGATTTTTGGGCCCCACAAAGCGACAATGTATACCTAAAACGTCAATCCACACAATGTGACGAATACCTGCCCATCTAAAACACACTCGTCACAGTTCGTACAGACACAACATGTGCCCACTGAGGCGTGTACAACACAGACTCCAGCCTCTGCATTTAGACTTGTGGTTCTTGCAGCATGGAAAACGTCTTTGGAAAGAAACCCAAGTCTGGTGGAGCTTAGCAGCACTATCCACCATATGTTTGAGTCCTTTCAAAACATTAGTCAGCAGCACTGCCCTGTCCTCAAGGAGTAGCTACCAGTGGCCATGTGGTCGTCAACATGAAACCAAAATAATATTATGCTTCAGTTTGAGGACACAAATTAATACATCCGAAAGTTCCTGTAGCTATAGTTTGAAAATAACTCATTTTTTTGCCAGTTTTGAAGGAAGAAATACTAAAACTACATTTACAACTAAACATTCTCTTAAACTGTAGGACAAAATCTGTATTGTTCATAGAGATTTATATTATACTGTACAAATTAGAGACTAAACTAAATGTGAATATGCATCCTCATCAGTTACAGAAGAATTTTTGAATAAAGTATATATGTACAATAGACTGTATCAACTGTGCTCTATGGACTCAATTTCTAATTGACTTTACTTTGGAAAATTGTCACCCCTCTCTCTCTGTAACTGTAGCAGTGAGCCTTGTGAGCACACTATAATTGACCACTCATGAAACCAAAAGATAAAATGAAGTATAATTACCGTGTATGACTCTACTAGGACAGTGGTTTCCAGAGCAAGCTTCTGCTCCTGTTCGATGTTATATCCAACATAGCACAGCTTTTCCTTCATCATTCGCACTGTCTCAAAGTCTGCAGAGTGGTTAAAGGCATACCCTCTAAGCAACAACAACTGGAAACCCAAGGTAAAACAGTTAGTTGTGCAGACAAGACTGGTAAATTAATTATGAGCTAAAGAGTTGGGTAGGCACCTTGATGAGGTAGCGAGTAATGTCTCTGCCTGCAATGTCCAAACGTCTTGTTAAGTGTGGCAGACTGAAGCCCTCGTACACTGGACAGATGTGTGTCACGCCATCCCCTGAGTCCACCACCACTCCAGTGAGCAGCCCTGGAACAAAAGATGGGATAGCTTTAAGCCTGTAATTACTATATCAACTTATCGTTCAGTATATGAAAGCTGGCATAATATTTTTGGCTGGTCAATATTTATCATGTGTAAATTTTCTTTGCAATACTGGGGAAAACTTAGGTTATCTTGGGCTATTTTGGGTTAGATTTAAGAAATAAAAAGGTTAAATACATAACTTCTATCACTCATTACAGATGCTAACTAAGTACTAAAGTGTTTCATTCTGCCGTCTACTGCAGCTCATGTTTTTTTGTAACACATTGTCGATTTAGGATACTTTTGGTGGTTTAAATCTGCACTTATGTTAAAGGGTCACTGGCATGTTAGCTACATTATTATTGTTCATCGGCTATATTTACATGAGATAGCGTGTCAGAATGGGATCAATAACATCATTTACCACAAGGGGTTAGTGCATTTGGTGAAACGCATCAGTGAGAGTAGCAGCCATTTATTCAGGTCTGTTTTTGTTCATCTTATTAACAATCATATTTGTCCATTTTTACCCAGGGCCACAAAATACATAAATGTTGAAGTTTGATGAGATATGATTATTGTTTATTATTCATTATTGTGCGTGAAGAGTCCCTCAGTCGTCCAGGTAGAATCCATGATCAAGGAGAAATTCAATTTGTCAACTGGACAAAGTTTGTTTGGTCGAAAACGTTTCGCCGCTCATCCGAGAGGCTTCGTCAGCTCTGGTTCTAGTGCTGGTTAGACCCTGTTTATATCTAGCTGCAGGGAGGAGCTCCCTACACTGAAATAGCTCTGAAACTATCTCAACTAATCTGTTTCTTTTGTATTACGAATTCCTCTGGCGTAGTATTAGCATATCTATTCAGCCATAGGAGGCGCTCACTACAATGAAATAGCTCTGAAACTATCTCCACTAATCTGTCTTTGTTTTTCAAATTTCTCTGGCGTCTAGTTTAGCCTCCCTATTCAAGCCTAACGACCCTCTCCACCCCTCTGCCCTGGATTGTCTGCCCTAATGTTACTTTGTCTGTTTTGACTTAATTTGAGAATTGAATTATAAATGGGAGACAAGTTATGTCTAACTCCCCCATTTCTGTTTAACGACGGATTCTCTTTTTTGACAAAAATTGCCTCTTTAACTCCCCTCTCAAACCAGTTCTTTTCCCTGGCTAAGATCTGAACCTCACTGTCCTCAAAAGAATGGCCCGTGGCTTCTAGGTAACATTATTGTGTTAATACCATATCAACTCATTTATAGGCATTCCCAAATGTGCACTTGTCCGATGCCCATACATATGCATAATATTTATTTATTATTTTTTATTATTTAACACTTATTTTATCAAACAAGATCTCATACCTTGAGCGTACAATGTCAACACGGCTTGAATAGCAATGTAGACTCCCGCAAACTGGTAGGTCTCAAACATTACCTAAAAATAAAGATTGAATGGATCAAGACTTAGTATGCTAGTTAACAAAGACTAGACCTAAATCTAGTCTAGCACGAGTGTGGAATGAAGCATACCTCAATGATCTTCTCCCTGTTCTTGGTAGGATTCATGGGAGGCTCAGTGAGAAGGATTTTGCAGTTGCGTGAGTCAATGTTGAGCTTCTCTGGGCCAAATGTGTAGTCCCACAAGTGTTTCATGTCATCCCAGTTTCTAACAATCCCATTTTCCATGGGGTAGTTGACTTCCAGCATGGAACGGAGTTCGCTAGCCTCATCTCCAACCATAAGGTCCTGAATAAAAGTTCAGGAAAAGCAGTTAAAATTTATTTTTGCATTAGAAGCTTAGCAAAACGATCAACTCTAACTACACACACGTAGCAGATGTTAGATATATTTGTTGTAAAAAAAATTAAAAATTGAAGATTCTCACATTGTACCCATATACCTTCACTAAGAAACCACTGTCCTGCATGCAGGTTAAGACTCATTTCCATGCATACTCCTTAAGGCACACCAGATTTCCTCTAGCTTTGGTAAACCACTCATTTTAGTACCATTCAAAGTGGCTGCATGCAAGCAGCATGAAAATATAAACAACTGTAGGTTAGCGTTTTGTGTTAGCCACACAGTCAAGCATCTCATGTTCCATTTGGAAACATCAAAAGCCCACCAAAGACAGCTATTTTATGAGCTCATCCTGTGTGCTTTGGCATTAACAAAGTACAAGTCCAATGCACTGCCTCCATATGGTCTCAATAAAAAGTTAAAAGAAAAGCACATGTGCTTCCGTCTCTCAACTGTTTCTCAAGCATCCACAGAATGGGTCAAACTGTTACAAATGCTTTTTATTCCAAGTATTACAATGTAAAGTAATAAAAGCTCATAGAAAATGGCATCTATTTACAATCATCAAATTTTTTGTCAGCAGCTTTCAGGCAGAGCGCTGAAGCTGCTAGGCTATTACTACATTATTTCATGTTTATGTTTATTTCAACTGCTAGAAATAACTGTAGGTCCAATACTTAAAAGTAAAATAAAAACTCAATCCCAATATACAAAATAGAAAATAAATACAGCATTTTTAAGATAAACTTAAGATCATGACAGCTTCCTGCAGCAGGCAAGGACAGGAGGCACACACCAACCTGAACTTACCATCTTCTGAGAATTCTACTTCAGCAGGGGAAGTAACAAAAACAAAAGGAAAAGGGAAGCAGACATTGAAAAAATATATAAACATAAGGGAAACTAGACAGGAAAGATGTTGAAAAGGTATATGCTAAGACAATTAATGAGCAACATGTATATTTTTGTTGTCATACATTTGCAATGGGCACCTTTTAAACAGCAATTTCTCTATCAGAGATGACTATTTCTGTGTTCCAAAAGACACTGTTCTTGTTCAGGACAGGAGCATACCTTAATCTCAATATTTCCAACTTTGGCGGTGGAGCGGATGATGGGCCTTCCAACAAGCGCAGGGAAGATGTGCTCAGGGAAGTTTGAGCCTGCATAGCCACACTTAACAAACTGAAAAAAACAGTGAAGATAATGATGTACAGGTGGTCTTGAAGCAGGACACTGAGATGATATCTTGAGCTGCGGTGCACACTGTCACTTCCTTTATACTGCTCATTCACACAGAGGCTGCTTTCACCTCAAATCTCTACTTAGCTCCGTGCTGAGCCAACATCCTCCTTAATTGCTGAGCAAGACATGTTTCGTCTAAGAAAATGAATCATTCATTTAAAAAAGAATACGGCCAATATGATTAAATAATACAAAGGTAAAGCACAGGCTATTTCATCAGCAGTAGCAGCAGCAAAGGCTTGTTTCCAACAGAGCGAAGACAGGGCCTTAATTTGTTGAGCAATTAGAAGTCATATAAATTATCTATGATCATAAGTAAAGGCAATCAATTCACTGCTATGGTATTTAAAAAACTGAAGCAAAACATTGCGTAATTGAGTTTGCAGGCCTGGTGGCATTAGCAATTAGCGCAAAGTCTATCCAGAGACTTATCAAACCTAATTAGGAGTACTGCAAAAAAGCACAAGAATTAAAAGTGGCCAGTATGTCAGCTGGCCTCAGGCCGCCCATCCCGGTAACAGCCAGCTGATAAACCCCGAGTATAAAAATGGCCAACCAGCCGCTAACTATTTTAGCATGACAACCAGGGGTTTAGTAAGATTGACTGATTTTCGAGTCCAAATTTAACAAATGTGGAATAATAAAACAAATGCCTATAGTTAATTGCATTTCAGATAAAACGGCGCTAGCAAAGCTGTTGTTTGCAGTTTGACGGCACGGTTGTATGAATGAAAATGTAGCTAACCTGCTAACCAGCTACACACCCAGTTAACGCTAGCACAGAAGCCCTACTTCCTGTTTCAGCAAATCGTTCATTAAAAAAACGTCCCGGATAAACAGCAATCACACAGATAAAGGTTGTAAGAAAATCGGCAGACGTACCCCGGTTCCATTGTCACAAACCACCACTTTCCTTCCCTGGCTGTCCATTGTGTAAAAGCCCAGTTACCGCTTTACCTCCCTCAACTTTCTTCAACAAGCCGGAAGGAAGACACGGCAGCCCGGCTGAGAGGAAGGGAAGGGTACGCATCCGGTGCTCCGCATCAGCCGCTCTCTGCCCACTATCATAAGCGAAATAAAAACACAGATACGTAGAGATTTGATAGGTCTACCATTCTAAATGTTATACCCTTTAGTTGTATTATATTTTTGTTAATATTTAACGTTTTTCTGACGCTTGTAGGCTTATAACATGAAAATGTATAGGCGTAATAATGATTGGGGGAAAAGGCAAAATGAACAATTTCATTAATTTAGTTAGGATATTCTTCAGCTGAAATATGAGTAGGATATATTTTTTTAAAAAGTGCCTGTAAAAAGCAGCTCAAATGCCTCGCCTGGTTAAAAGTAAAAAAAATGTAAAAATCACCAGTTTCAAGGCAATAAGAGGAGGAGGATAGCTCTGGTGACATTTACCAACATTATTATGTATTAATAATGAGTATAACTAATTAATTAATTATTTCTACCCCATCATTATTAATACATAATAATGATTGGGGTAGAAATTATTGTTATTATTTAGAAAGCACAAAACAGAACTGTTATAATAGAACCAAAGAACCAACAGAAACAATTAGCTATAATAGAAATCAGCAAATTTATTTCGATATTCACAAGTATTTTACAGCAGTACATTTGAGTTTTAACAAAATAATAGGTCCGAAGATAGAAATTGGAAAAACTCTTACAGCAATGAAGGCACAACTAAAATAAAAAAAAAATGTTGTCATATTTACTATATTTATCTCAACTGAGTTATTCTTTGTATTTTTCCCCATAAATAAGTATTTATGGGCTAATTATTTTCTTTTAAAATAAAGCATTTCAATGCACTTTATTGGCTGTTCAATGGTTGAGTACAGATGAGTACAAGTGTAAATGGTTGATCTTGTGCTGCTGCCCTCTGCGGTATACTATCGCCCATTACAATTTTTGCATCTCAAGTAAAGAATACATATTCAGGGCTACAGTTTTTTTAATAACATATTCTCTATTGTACATGTTTACATGCTATAAATTAATATACATTTATAAATGTTTGCATGCCAAACAGTATTACCATTAATGCTGTACCCAGATGGTCTTAGTCTTAACATTAATCTAATTTAAACTCAAATTGAATCTCTACATGGAATCATTAAAAACATGCACAACAGTTTTTGTCTGGTTGTTAGATTGCAATGAATTATCATGAAAATTAATATATGTAAAGGCCATTTAAAACTATTGTTTCTGATTTATCCATTAAGTAAAAGTGACGTTTCAGGGCATAGTTGTATATAAATTTGTGAAATAAGCTGTACTAATAGCAGCAAATTCACATGAATGTAACAGACAGTTGAGTGGCATAGTGACATAAAGCACCTGTACCTATTTTTATTGAAAATGAGGTAGCTCTTTTTTTCTTTACAATTAAGAGCTAGTGAATTCACAGCGTATTATATGAGCCATATGATTTACTGTAGTGACCCCAGAAGGGAAAAGCCATAAGACAGGATGACCAAGATTAATATAAGCTGCCAAACAACAGACTCTTTCAGTATCCAAAAGAGTGGGGCACAGAAATGGGACGTACCATCCTGAGAACTGCTAAGGCTTTGACTGTTCCAGTTCAGCACAGGGCACAGGTAATCCTGGAAAAACAGATATCATATTGTTTCTTTGTAGTAGTTAGTGACTAAGTTGCCTGTAGCGTTTTATTTGTTTACCACTACCTTTAATAAACCCAGCGAGTTGTCTTAGGTACTCATAGGTTCATGTGTTGTCACTGTAGTTTGTCCTGAAAAATGTACAGGCGATAAAGAGTTCTTGTAAGGCTCCACCTGTCCCTATTGAAGGAAAAAAAATATTAAAATTAAATCAAATCATTTCAGTCAAAACAATGTACACATGTGTTTGTTTGTTTTTGTTTTCGAAGTACATATTTGCCTACACACTAAACTTGATCATGTCATTGTATACCTGGTGGGATGCTAATGCAGGTACAGCCACTGGCTGCTTCTTTAAGCCAATGAGCACCTAAAAGAGAGATTTGCCAAGGAGTTGTAAAATGTACAGTAATCAACTTGGTAAAAGCGCACTTCTTGATGAATGTTAAAACTTACAATATTCCTTGAGTCCACACCAAGGCATTGGAGTAAAACCATATTGGTATGGGAACCATCCCACTGAAACTGCAGGCCAGCAGCTGAGTGAATGTCCTGAGATGACCATCTTAAGCCAGGAGGGATGCTATGAGGGTCAGACAATATTATGTCACACAACATAGCCTTGTAACTCTAGTGAAATAACTGATATTAAAATATAAACAAACAAAACTTTGAATCATGCTACTATTTTACCAGAGTGAGCCAAACTGTTTTGATTCCTGTTCTTCATGGTCACTTTCATCTTTGAAGAAAAGCAGCATATCTAGTCCATAAACTGGGTCCTCCACTTCTTCAGCTGAGACCAACTGTGGGAAACTGGCCAGAAACATCTGTTGAACTTGACAGTGGAGCAAAACCTGCCCCCAAACAAACAATCAGCAAATAGCATGTTTGAATCTAGCACATAACTAGCTTTGTAGTGAGAAGATTTTTTTAAGGTACCTCACAGCTAGTTATATCATACTGCTGTCCAAGGGCCTCCTGTCGGTCTTGAAATAGCTCACCCTGTCTGTCCTCCTGTGAGGGTGCTGAGCAAAAGTCAGCAAAGCTGTCACTTGGCGGAAGACCTTGTAGACTTAGTACTTCTCCCTCAGCTAATTGGACAGGTTCTTGGCTCGTGTGGGACTCTAAGCTGACACCTCTGGACACTTGTTCTTCTTCAGAATGTTCTTCATATTCTGAGAGTGCCGAGGTAGCAGAAGATTCCTGAGCTGCAAAGTGATCTTCATAAAAAAGATCTGTATCAACAGCAGAATTGGATGTGTTGTACCAAATGAAATCATTGTTGCAAAAGGATCGAGAAAGCCTATAGTTCCTCAGTTCCTCTTCATCATCAGTCGGATATTCATCAGTGTCTGTGTCATCTGGTGAAGCAAGAGAAGAAACATTTGGCTCAAAATCCTCAGACGGTTCATCCTGTGATGAGCCTTCATCAAATGATACATTGTCCACAAAATCATACAAGCCCGCTGTCTGAGAAAGTGTTGAAACACTCTTTTCTTTCTTTCCTCTTTCCTCTGCTTCTTTTGAAGTTCGTAAAAAATTTAGATTGAAACTATGCTTTCTCTCTTTGTGACTTTCACAAAACTTGTCAGCAGATTTATCTCCAAAATGGCCCCATTCCACTTGAAGATGTGGTTTACTGTTACTGTCCTGAGATGATTTATTTTTCTCACAGTGGTTGACAATGGTGCAAATATTGCCTGTTGATGAGAATGCACAAGATTTGGGTTCAGAATCCAAAATTACACCCTCGTCCGGGGTGACATAGTTGTGTCTAAGCGCAGACATTCCTTCTCTTTCATCCCAAAACTCTGCACCAGCCAGACCACAACACCAGGCTTGTGCTGCCTGTTCACCAAATACAGAAAAGTCTGCAAAGTCTGTTTCGTTTGTGAGAAAGCAAGCTTTCAGAACTGAACTCTTGTCTCCATCATAAGGGTACTTTTCAGATAGTCCATCTCCACACGCTGCCTGGTCATCCAGAGATTTAAGACTCATAGTAGAGGTGGGTTGAGATTGCTCAACTGGCTGATTTAACCTGGAAATACATTGGCAGGGATCTGGGTGTAAAGTTGTAGAGTTGGATACAGATTCCCATGGGGAGCAATTAAAGCCATCAGCACCACCAGGAAACTCACTAAACTCCCCAAATTCTTCCTCTTCTGCTGGTGCTTCTTCATCCTGGTTGCACACTTGCGGCAGGGATGAAGACAGCTGTGGCATGGCGTCCATTGGCTTCCCCTTGCCAAAAAACAGTAATTTTGTATAAGATGAATTGATTATTTATTACACATGAATAGAAGAACTAGTGATCAGAAATGTAACAGTAGGCAAGTCCATATAGGTGCTCACAGCTTAGAATTACTTGATTAAGGTTAGGCCATGGGGTAATCCTCTTACCTCAAAGCAGATGCAGTTAATAAAGTAGTACTGAAATAGATCTGACCTAGCACTATATAGACCTATTTGTATTTAGTCAGCTGTCAATCACATCATGGACGCAGCCAATGAGAATAAAACACATATTTTGAAATTGTACTTACTCCACTAAAATATATTCTTAATAATAATGTTATTAATAACAAGAACACTGTTAATTAAGACCAGTATTTTATAGCTAAACAACATTATAGCTAATTTACAATGGGCTAGCAAGGGTGTGTGTACGTATAGCACTCAAAATGCAGCGGTTTACCTAGCACCTCCCAAAGAAAGACTATGACACGCTGGTCTATAAGATAAACTAGCAGCTATTTCACGTTTATTATTGCATTTAATGACCAATATTCACCCTGATTGTCGTTAGACCTCTTCAGCAGTCGTGTTCCCCATCCTTCATCATTATTCCGCGTACAGCGTCTGTGGAGCTGCCCAAACGATATGATTACAACACAAGAGCTCCCACTTCGTTCCAAATCTTCTGACCGGAAGTCAATGAAAGCCAATGGAGCGGCCAGTGGACCCGCGTGGTGCTTCTTCACAATATAGACGAGCTTGACTGTTGTCGGTCATGTTGTTCGGTCAGGCCATGATCAGGCAGAGAAACAGCGTCATCTACCGGGAGCAAGTGTGTATACCTACATATCCTACATATCTAAGTAACTTCTGTGATGCGGGTTGTGCTGGGGGTTCATCACCTTCTCATGGAAATGTTATGCCTTTGCCTGAAATGTCCCACAGTTTGGCATTATTGTATCGAGCCTTTGTCGCATTAGGAGTTTTATTACTCAAAAATATCTTGGAAAAACATTCCTCTTGCCTCTCCTCTGACTGTTACCAGGCCTTGTGGCGTGTAGAATCCCTCAGTCGTCCAGGTAGAATCCATGGCAAAAGGGAAAACACAGGGAAAATAAATAATTATCAGCTATTTATTTTTAATACAAAATAACAAAATGAACAGAATGAAAGAAATATCTGTCATGCTTAACTTAAAACTGTATAAATTAATATAAACAGGAATGAAAGTGACCAGTAATGGAAAAAGCTGAAAGTCACTGAAAAGCTTGAACTGTAGATGCTCTGAGATGCAATCTGGGGTCATTTCAGCCACTTTGCACTAACTTCTCACAAAATGTGACTTGCACTGGATGGAATCAGCTCCGGATGCATAGTCTGGACAGTAGCTGCTGACAGCCAGACTCAAGCACATTTCTAAATGATCATCAGTCATGGTGGAACAGTAGCCTACTTAATGATCTTCATGTGGGAAAAGGCTGACTCACATAAATAAGTTTTCATAAATCTATCTCCATTTTATCTGATAAATGTTAATTTTAATCTTAAAATAAGCTAAGCAAACTGTACTGCACTTAAAACACTCTGTGCCCCGTTTATGGACCCTCACCCACAGTTTGAGAACCCCCCACCCCTTTTTTTAAACCTGTTTTTTCAACTTCCTGCCTGGAGTCACATTCTCTTACTGGTTTTGCAGTGATATTTACCAGCCTCTGCACATTTACCAAATGCACTGTCACTCTTCCCCGCGTATAGCGTACACAGGCTCCTCCTGTGTGAAAAGGAGGACGTCACGTGAAGCGAAGGTACACGCTGTAGCGAACATGCTGCGCGCGCGCCGCGGCTCCAGACGAGCGCGCAGGCTGCAGTGCGAAGCTCCGCGCGGTCCCGCACACCGGTAAAAGTTTATTGCTAACGGTAGCTAGTCTGGTTAACACCTGACCATATCACAAGTGAGATATGGTCCTTCCAGTTCGAAACGAACGGAAGCGGCCTGGGAATTCCCAGGCTAAACGGTAGCGGCTGTAATGAAATATGATTGCACTCATCTCGAGACCAAGACCGGTGTCGTAGTCGGCTGGTAGATCAACGTATTGGGCCCCTGTTTGTGAAAACGGCATAACTAACTCTTGAGCCACACAGACCGATTTTCTGGGCACAGAAGCGCTGTGCGCTGCGCTTGAATTACGTAACTAAATTTCAGCGTGAGAAATGCCATGTGTGGCGTGTGAGCGTGTTAACACGTTGAATTGCGTGTGTCACACTCTCAAAGCGTGAGACTTGAAATAATGTGAAATAATTGCGCCTTTGGTCTTTTTTATGTTCAAAACCTTTTTTTGTAATTATTGTTTATATTTTTTATTGCAGTACTCATTAAAACTGTACATTTGTTTTTGAAAGTAGTTGTTGTAAATTGAGTTTGTATGGACAACGGTCCTGTTTGTTTTTGGGTGGTGGGGCGGATGTTAGGGTTTGGTCGGGGGGGGGGGGGGGCAAGAGTGGCTTTCGCCCAGGGAGTAAATCACTCTAGGAACGCCACTGGTCATGTACGGCAGACTGAGGTCCACTCTGGCTCTCGTCTGTGTTGGTACATCCTCTTGTGAAGTGGCTGTTTTGTTTCTCCAGTGTAGTGCTCACTACAGTCTTCACTACACTGAATGAAGTAGACCACATTGCTTTGTTTGTAGCTCGGTGTTTTGGCCTTTGGGTGGACCAGTTTCTGTCTTAAAGTGTTTGTGGGTTTGAAAAAGACCGGGATTTCATGTTGTCTGAAAATCCTCTGTAGTTTTTCAGAAACACAACTGCCGTACAAACTTGGAGTTATTTGGACATTACAACAGAGGGCCCAAGTAGGTTCTGAGGGAAAGGCGAAAGAAGAACAACATGTGCAGAAAGCCCTCTCTGTTTGTGGGTATCCTAAATGGGCTTTCAATAAAACTAAGAGAGCTAAGAAACAAGACAACAGAGAATCAGAACCCAGGAGAAAGGGTTTAACTATTTCTTAGCTGGCTGGTGTTTCGGGTGTGTCCTTTGAGGACAGTGAGGTACAGATCTTAGCCAGAGATAAGAACTGGTTTGAGAGGGAAGTTAAAGAGGCTATTTTTGTTAAGAAAGAGAATCCTTCCTTGAACAGAAATGGAGGTCTCAGACCTCATCTGTCTCCCATTTATAACTCAATAGGGCATCCAGGTCAGGTCCAAATGTAAGAAAACACCCATTATGGCCCTGAATGGTTCTGCTAACAAGACCCCACACTCATTGCATATTCTAATTAACAGAAACTGTAAAGCTGACGAAACCTCTCGGATGAGCGGCGAAACGTTTTCGACCAAACAAACTTTGTCCAGTTGACAAATTGAATTTCTCCTTTTATCATAGTTTCAGAATAATTTCACTGTAGTTAGCTCCTCTCTTCAGGCAGATATAGGCAGTGTCCACCAGCGTCTGACCAGAAATGAAGCAGCTTGGATGAGCTGTGAAACTTTTGTCCAGTTGACAAATAGACAAATCTCCTTTTGCCAGGCCTTGTGGCGTCATGTCAGCTGCTTCATCAGAACAATTTTAACGCCATACGGTGGTACATTCATGGCAAAGCAATAACATCTCCATGGAGTATGTGGCAGACCATGTACCATAAAGTCATATGGTGCACCTTTAAATATAGAAAATAGTTATTAGCTGTTCTTTCTAGTTGTTTACTAGTTGTTTTAACATTTTAATTAATTTCATTAAGTCATTTAATCTAGAATGTTATAGCCAATAACAAGACAACGAGCAAAATCAAGATGAAAAGATTTAATTGTGTGGATACTTCATTTTTAGTTTTTACAAAAGTACAATGAAAATGCTTTTGGTGATAAGTTAAACTGGAAAGTGTGACTCTACTTCTTACTTGTTCATATCTCTGCAAATTATATGCTTAGAATCTGAAGATTTAACATTAAGCAGGCCTGTCATTACAATGCTTATAATGGGCTGAATGAAATTTAATTTTAAAATAATTTAGAACTGCAATCATAGCCTAATTGTTAGTATGAATAAATAAAACAAAATGCAATATATAACACTTGTAACACCTTTGAGCCTGGACTCACCAGACCAAAGCACACTGTAGAATATGGCATGACAAAGAGTATGTTACATTCCTTACAAAACAAAATACACAGAATTTTGTAGGGTCAAAAACAGCTACAGCAAATTAACTCATAAGTTAAAAAGTGTAATTAAATTTCAATTGTCAGAGTGCAAAATGGTTTAACTTTAACTGATCAAAAACCGTTCAGTACGGAGTTGGCAACACATCCATTTACAAAGGAGCAACATTCATTTAAGAGTAAAAAACAAAACTAGGATAATGTTTGTTTGTTACAAAACAGAAATTGATAGTCATTGGTAAATTAAACACACAGACCATAAACATTTTACATGCAGTTTTGTCATGACCACTTGTAATACCATACCCATTTAAACCATTACCGTTATAAAATCAAGTAAGCATTTTGCAAAATAAAAAACATAATAAAATAATAACATTTTGAAAGGAAATAATATACTAGCTATATATTGTGTAATACATGAGATTTCCACTCGTACCTTTGATGCTACGTTACACTACCAAAGACCAACAGGAAAACAGAAAGAAGTCAAATTTGTTCAATATTAGTCCATCCTAACAAAGGCAGGATAGAGTGACAATGAAGCACCTTAGCAAGTCCATATTTAATTTTGCGTACTTGGCCTCAGTCACAGCCATGTATACAAGAATGCTCCCTTATAGCTTCTATGAAGGAATGTCTTGTACGAGCCTTAATGCAGACAGGATGCTGCAATGGAAATGATCCAAAATACAAAGACCTACTGTGCAAGGTCGTACAAGTGAGTAGAACGGCCACTAATCCAAGTAAGTGACACACTGTAACCTCAACACAAATATTGTTACACAAACATGAACAATATACATTCAGATTCCTGCTCTCAAAATAGCTAAAGTCACTTCTTACTGAAAAAGGTAGTTATAGCTTGATTAGATGAAGTTTACATGACCACTAAAGAGACTCACCCACAACTAGTGTAAACAATGACATGTGAGCTAGAATCAGCAAAGGGGATTCAAGAGCCACATGTTTTAAAAGACAAGGAGTGTGGAATGCCAGTTATAATCCTCATTTTGGGAAAATTAGGTCGAGCTAGGACTGCAGCATGTTGCCATGACAACTGGAACAAACCCAAAAGACGCATAACCTTAAGGAGAACACTACTTTACATGATCAGAAATAAGAACAAACAGTGCTTAAAAATTGTATTCGGGAATACCTTTAAAATAAAAATAAACTACTAGTCAAAAACTGTACATTTTGCAAATATCAAAACAAATTTCAGGGGACATGTGTCAGTCAAACAAAAAGTCTTCCATTAAGTTCATTGTTTAGGATCCCCAAGTAGTTTTACCAGAAACCTTTTTAATTATAAAGAACACCAAGATATCTTCATCTAACAAAAAAAGGTAACATAAAGAAAGACCTTAAATGGAACATTTCTTAATAAATAATCCCTAAAGTTGGTTCTTTGCTGCAGTGTTAACAGTTGCCACTGGTGATGGTGATGCTGATGACTGGCTTATGTGTGTTTACAGGTGATAAAGTCTTTGCTTTGCAGAGATCTAAGTGAGGTTAGCCGAGCTTGGTGATCTGTAGATCTCCATCTATCCGTACTGTATCAATAGAAGACAGAGACTTTACTTTGTGATAAAAGTCAAATAGCTGGTGTCCATCCACAAATATCCGGAACCGCTGGTGCTCACAGTGGATCTCAATCTGGGAAAAAAAGATACATTTAAATGCAATGAGCCACTGCATTTTAATCCTTAAAGAATATTATTCAGTTGCTCAAATAAATAATAAATGCATCTAAAAACAGTAAAACACAATTCTAAATAATCATCCCAAATAAAAATAAAATAACAATAGCAGTAAATTATTGATGATCAAAGCATGAGGCTCAGCACTTGTAGTATACAGTTGCACTAATATGGTATAATTAGAATAAGTTAACATACTGCATATGGTGGTGTAGAAGTAAAAATAGTAGATTTCAGGAGATTACAACGGTTTTGAAAGTTGTGGCTGTAGAGAATTTACAGACAACACTGTATCCATACGAGTAAGCAAACGTGTTCTCTACTTATCCAAATTAATCACTTGTGACCAAAATAGCATGGCAAATTTCCACCTGATTCCTTTATGTATATTTTTAGAAACAATGTGTAAATATGCACAGAATTATTGGGGCAGAAACTTGACTCGCCAGACTCGTCCTGCGGTCCTATGACCATTACTCATCGTGCATATGTGCAGCTGCTATACTCATCCCCCACACCACACTTACACAGCTGATACCACCTTTCATGTAGCACAAAAGCATCATAAATAATGAAGGTATTGTAGATGGACATGTGCTTTTATTAATTTATCATATTGGGCATGTACAGTTTGTTAATTGTGTTAAATCTACATTCAATAACAAACATTTAAGTATAGTCTGATTCAGTATAGCACGAAACCATGAGGCTAAATAATAGATCTTAATTTAGGATTATATGCAAGTCAAACCTTTAACAAATAGCAGAAACAAATAATTTAATTTGGGGCTAAATTAGGGATTAGACACAATGAATGAAGATTATAGTATTGTAGAAATAGAACAAAGGCATGTTTATGTCACACTGAGCTTCCAAAAAGAGGGAGATGATAATATATACTCAGATGAAATGGGCAGATGAGAGGCAGATGAGAGTGTAACATTCAAATGTTTCAGAAATACATATATACATTACCCTAAAAGGTTGGTCTGGTATGAATGGAAAATAGTCAGTAGAGGGTTCCTCCTCAGTCCATCTGCCGGACAGTCGGGCATTGCGTAGGAACTTGCGCTCACTGAAGCGGGCGGTGAGTTTTAGGGCGACATCACACGGAGGGTCCTCTTTCTCAGAGTCACGTCCACAGGTTAGGCTCACATCGAAACTTTACATGAAGGCAACATAAGGGACGTCAGATGTACAAATCTATGATAGAGCTAATCCAAAATAAGTCTGTAAAACATAATGTAAAAGATAACCCTCTCATTTCAGTCACTATTTCATCTTTGCACCGTTTGGAGATGGTCCCCGGGCGCAGTAATGTGCTGCCCACTGCTCCTAATAACAGGATGGGTTAAATGCAGAGCAACTACTGCAGAAAATAATTTCTCTTGTCCTTTCTTCCAATGCCAAACTCATAATTCTGGTTCAGCTGTGTAAGAGCAAATCTCTTAATAGTCCGGGCCCTAATCCTTGGAGCACGGCATCCAAATTGTTACAAACCATTATCAGCCTACAGCATCTAAAACTTTTAACAACAGATATGTACTGTGCTATATTTCTCATTATGACCAAGACATTCACATGACTACATGACCTGCAGTTAAAGTCTGAGCAGGCTGATGTCACTCTGAAGTTTTGCCAAGTATGACACAAGTTTCCATGTAGGGTAAAGACACACCCAAAACAACTATACACAAATGAGTCCTTGCTCCCTCTTTCTTCCTCAGTCTCTACCAAGGGGCCAGGAAACGCCCGGCCTATGCATAGCTACTTAAGAAGTCACCATTTTCCTAGCTGCTCCTGCACTGTGTCTTAAAGATATCTCTAAAATCATGCACCAATGTACTGGACGGATCACGTTTAAATAGTTAAAACGCTGATAACATTAGGGTTATATCTTCTCACCTGTTTGGCTCCAAGTCCACAATTCCCATCACGATGATCTTCTTCCCTGGGCGCATGCCACCTCGTATGCGTCCACTGAATGGTACAGACTAACAAGCACACAAAACAACACGTTACTTTCCTTGTAGGTCTATGTTAGTTGGCCGACAAGAAATAAAACATTATTGTATTGCTTACAAGACGTGCTATATCCTCCTTGTCGGGAGAGATGATACCAGGGTTCTCCAGAGAATCATTGAGGTGGTCATTCTCCACATTCTGCAAGCAAAAGTATAAATATATATACGTGTGTGTGTGTGTGTGTGTGGTACAATAAATTACAAATAAGCACTGGCCGAAGACGCTGTTGTTTGGAATTACAGGAGCAATAGTTAGGCCCATTGCTAATACAAACACACAGAGACCCGTCAGGCGGCTGTACATCTGCACATGTTGAAAATACAGACGTTTAGTGGTACCAAAATTGCATGAATGTGGTGCAACATCAAAGGTGGGCCTGGATGAACAGGTAAGCTACATCATTGTGCGGACAGAATTACACACAAACGTATTGGGTTTCCTACTTCCATCAATGATGAAAGAGGAGCAGCCTTGCCCTGACCGCACGCCTCGTTCACAGTTGCCCTGGATAACGGTGCGCTTGGATCGAATTTGTGGGCAAATGCTCAATTTGACAAACCGACATAAGGAGTGTCCATCCAGTTTGTTATAAAGAACCAAATATACTTACTATCCCGTCGTTCTCCGCTGCCTGCACCGCCATCTTGAGCAGAATCTCATAGGATGCTTAATACAGCGTGGTGTGTCAGCGTCGTGGCACTCGCTTCGGAGAAAGCTGCTCTACCGGCCTGTTCCTGCTCTAGTTCTGCTGGCGGAGCGGATATTCACGTCTGACCGGTGCAGACAGGCCTCACTGCCTCACGGCCGCTCCATGTGCTATAGAGAAAATGGGTGGATATCTGCTGACGTACAAGCGTTATTATAATTCCAGCTAAAAGCCTAATCCCCTTCTGTTAAAATGGCTAATCAGACAGGTTTTCTCAAACCCTCTACCAAACCAGTTGCCTGGAAGAATCCATGACTCATCGCTGTACCAGCGAGTGAGTCTGGTAACGTTTGATCCACAGAATGCGCTGCGGTTGCGCGTAGACAGACAGCTAAGTGAACCAATCAGAGATTGCGCCATCTTGATTCAAAACTGAGGCGGAACTTCCGCTGCCTAAGAGTGACTTTGCGGGCAAAGGCGGGTGCACTGACGTCACCATCTTTGAACGAATCAGAATCGCGGAGTCGGTTTGGAACCGGAGGAGCGAGAGTGGATGGAGAGTGTCCAAATGGTATCGCGGTGTATAGGAAATACAGAGAGATATCATTTGGCTGGCCAGGTAACCAAACCAGGCGCTCATCTGATGGAATAAATATATTTATTTGCAGTGAGTGTGCCTACATTTAGGTCCATTCATGGGTAATTTACCCGTGGATATTCCCAAAAATTGTAACGATGATGTGCCCTCTAGAGCCACTAACTATGATGGGGGTTTTTTTCAGAAAAAAAATTATGTTGACTCCACTGACAACACCCTCTGGTGTAGGCCTACATTTTAACGACTACTCCACTCCCTTCTCATAGAAAATGGAATAGCAGTTAGGCATACGTTATTGCGTCCTCTTGTGGGCATTTGTCAGTACCACGTCGCTCCTGCACCATTTTATATTGACCAAAAGGGAGCAGTATTTAACCACCCAGTGAACTGTAGGAACCACCACTTTGCAGTGTTGTAAAACGAGCCAACAATTCACCTGTTGTTAGTTTTTCTCTTATTGGCTGGCAGCCATTCAGGCTAAATTGCGCTTTACCAGATTTAATTAAGCGTCTCATAGTTGTATTACAGTAGAACAGTAGAACAATAACATCATTTTGGTAGGAAGATCATGGACAATTTCAGAACAGAGGTAACAATATGTTGCGCTCTCTGATTGCACTACGAGCATAAATGAGCCGACAGTCGCTTTCTGAAGTGCCTCTCTCCCCCTCCCGTCCTGGACGCACGCACATTGCGCCCGCTCCATCCTCTGTGCGCTGCTGCTGCCATGGCCGCAGAGAGAGCCGCTCGAGAGGATGGAACGAGGCCAGCTGCAGAATCTACCGAGATGGAGGAACGCGTAAGAGCATTTTGCATTCTTTCTTTTTGCAATAGGCTATCACAATCATATGCAACTGTTTAATCGTGTCTTTATTTGACATCAGCCGTTTGCTGCATCCCCACGTAGTTGCCACAAGATGGACATAAACTCTGCGGAAACAGTGCACAATTTACACAGAGGATGTAAATGAACCGGCAGGTATTTGCGGAAGCAGGACGGAAAGATGGCAGTGATTTAGAGGAGTTTAGCCTCATCGTCCTCTGCAGCTCTTATATGAGTGAGGAGAGTGAAAATGTGACTGTGCACAGTCAATGACAGCAGCTGATCACAACGGTGGATTGCCTGTCAGCCACTGCATGCATGTATGCAGTACATTTGTCACAGGAAATGCATATTGGATCGTGATCCTCTTATCAACCCGGACCTGGGCACGGTAGTTTTCTTTTGTACCTGCTTGTGAAAGTGTATCCTAGTCATTACGGGAAAATATAGGCATTTTTCTTATTTTCCAAGAAGGATGGAGAGTGCAACACTGTGTAATAATTTAGGTAATTATTGAGTCCAAGTTGCTATGCTGACCTGCTGTGGCATAACGGGTTTGCCTGTAGCAACATTGCCTTCCAAGTATCTACAAATGGGATCACTACAGGGTGACAGATTCTTGTCTAATTTGTTATTATATATTATATTTGATGATATTATAAATATTTTCACATCAGATTTGTCAGATTTGTTACTGTTATCCATAATTCAACAAAAACAATTCTAGTGAACATTTGGTACTCACCTTTTTGATGTAAACTACTAAGGAATCCTATGAGAAACACAAGTCGTCCCCGCCCACCTCTTCTCTGATGCCCAACCTGTTTTACCACTCCACATTCATGTGGTTCAATTGTTTTAGTCAGCTGATGCACTTCAGTAGTTGTCTTCGGTGGATAGACACAGATCAGATCTACTTGTTGGACTAACACCAGTAGATAGGTGAGATTGATTTTCTGATTGCTGAAAACACTTCTTTTCTTACCATTTATTTAACATTGCTTCATATTAGCCCCACAATGTCTTGGATATAGAGGTTAAAGTGGCAAAGGTAAAACCAAGCAAATGCAGGAGATTACACTTGGCAATCTCTCTAATCTGTCCAGTCGAAAATGAGACTCTGGATTATAAGAGCTTGTCAGAGAACTGTGAAAGAGTGCTGTTATTACGGATTACATCCTAAGGATTGTTTTAATATCAGGTTCTTTATACAAGAAAGCAGAATTTAGTGCATACAGAGCAGTAAAAACAATTTAATAGCAATATGCAGGTAGGTTTGATTGAAAATCTTAAAACATATTTTATTTATATTAAGTAATAATACATTTATTGCTATCCATAACTCATGTATACAATTATTATTATGAATTACACTGGTCTACATCATGTCATCTAGTTTATCTTATTTCTGAAACATGTATTTGTTGTTGTTGTTTTTTTACCAACATTATTTTCAATAAATGCATTATTATTTGATCCTCTAAACTCCAGCTGAAGGGGGAGGCCATGACGGTTGATGTGGAGGCTCCATTGCCTGCTGGACAGGTAGAAGCCGCAATCCGTTGCAGAGATGTGTGCCGATCCTATGGCAAACTCAAGGTCCTCAGCAATCTCAACCTGACTGTGCCACAAGGACAGATGTAAGTACAGTTTTATAAGAGGAGCATAGCTTAGCAGGCAAAGTATAACACACTATTTCTCTTATCTGGCATCACCTCCCAGTGATCCTAGTGAAAGGCTTATCTATTTTATTGTTCCTCATTCTTTTAATCACTGGGCCTTGAGAAATTTCTTTTTGCCATGTGTTTCTCTTGCATGTTTGAAAGACAAATAAATAACCTTTGAACCCCTGAACTTTCCTCATATCACAGATAACACTTATTTGTCTTAGTCCCATCAGATTAACATGGGTTTCGCCAAGCGCCACTATATCTTGCTTTTATTTCACGTATGTATCCTGTGACTGACCGGCCAAATCTGCTAGCCAGGATTTTTCTTCAAATCAGATTTACATTCTTGACCTCGCCTAGAGACACAAAGGAGTTACTACTACTTAGGACTTTCTTATAACTGACTTTCCTCAACTGTGTATTCATATGCATTATTGTAATGTCTGCCATTCTAATTTATGGCATAACTACATTAAAAAATTATTTTTCTCAAATTGAGGTTTCACACATTTTTATTTGATTGTATTCTAGTCTTGTTAAAATCAAATAAAGTACTTTTTGTTTCCCAAACATAAGTAATACAAACCTTTAATAATTTCACATCAAAAATAATTAATATTCTTCTAAAGTCTGAACTAAAATTAGATTAATTACACAGACCTGTTAGAAGCACACATAACACAATCGGCCTGTCTTGGACTATTTCCAAATGGTTAATCTCAGGTGCAAAGTTACAGCTCAAAACATCAGCAGTCATCGGTGACTTTACTTCACGTGAGCTGGCTTAAAATATGTATTATATGTTTCCTAATTTTGTGCCTCAAAAGTCTCAATTTTTAGGCATGTATTAATTCCACCTGATCCCCTCATGTGTTTGCATTTTATGCATTTTCATATATTTTCATATATTTGTGTATTTTACTGTGGGCTTAACTGTAGAGTTTTGAGGGAAACACAGGCAAACTGTTTTCATAGATTCCTGTCATTTATGTATTTATTTTTTTCTATCTTTTTACCGTGATGGGTATGTGAGAATTACAAGAGTCTCTGAGAAAAAAACTCAAAAGTTAGAAAGTTAGTCTAAAACATGAAAACAATGGCAAACTGTCTTCCTGGCATTTATGATTTAAGATCTACTAGTTCTTGTCAAAATGCAGTCTAATCTACCCTGCATGCTAAACATAGTGACATTAATTCAAATTATTAACTTCTTATTGTTGCTTTGTGCATTCTTTGTTCCAGAGATAGCCAACTGCATTCACATACACATGCCATGTCTTCAAAAGCCATAGTTTTGTTAAGGTTCTTTCGATTCCTCAGTTACAGTCTGTACTCATGAGTCTCTCATCTGTTGCAATGCACATTACACATTTTAATTTTATGATTCCATCTTTTGCAGATATGGTTTATTAGGACCCAGTGGATGTGGGAAGACCACACTGCTGAAATGCATTGTGGGTACTCTAAAAATATCACGAGGTCAAATCATTGTGTTGGGGAAGCCACCTGCGTTTCCTGGTCATGAAGTACCGGGGAGAATGGTTGGATACATGCCACAGGTAATAATAGAAGAACACCATATAAAACTGTTTGCTTACGTACAAATGTCTGCCTAATTGTCACTAGGCATACAAATTTAATTTGCAAATTGTCAGGAGCACAGCTATGGCAGCCCAAGTCATCTTTTCATTAATGATTTAAATCCTGAAGGATCTTTTTATATTATGTGTGTATTAACAGATGATAAATATAGTTGATGCCGTGATGACAAGTGGTGGTTGTAAAAGACCACTATAAAATGAAACGCTGGGTTTATAAAATCACATCTCCAGTATAAACCCCTCAAGAGTACTGTTCTGACTGACAAGAGTCTCAGATTAATAAATCATGTTTATATAATCATTTTCTCAGGTTGATAAATAGATTATACAATAAGATACAGTGAAGAATACGTGTGGCCTGACTGAACCCCACTGAACAGAAGCTGTACAGTAACATTCATATTACTGAATAAAAATACAATCTTAATTACAAACCTAAATCAAAACAAACAAAGAAAACAATAGGGTTAGCCAGGTCAGGTCCACAGGTGTAAAAACACCCATTATGGTCCTGAATGGTTCTGCTAACAAGACCCCACACCCCACTCCCACTGCATATTGAATAGCCTTAAGTAACTAACAGAAACTGTAAACAAATAGGTGTGATAGTTTCATTGTAGTTAGCTCCTCCCTGCAGACTGTTATAAGCAGCGTCCACCAGCACTCTAGCCAGAACTGAAGAAGCAGCTTGGATGAGCTGCGAAACGTATTCGACCAAATAAACTTTGTCCAGTTGACAAATTGAATTTCTCCTTTTGCCGTGGATTCTACCTGGATGACTGAGGGATTCTACACAAATCTTAATTACATTCGACACAAAGCTATTTTAGCTGTGTCTGTTCCTTTACAGTGTTTTTACACGTGAAACCTTTGTTCTTGCCTGGTCTATTTGAAGCCTCTACAGTACAAGGCAGTGACCTGTTTCTTGTCTAAGTGTTTCTCATTACTGTCAGTGAATATCAAATGGAGCTGCTCAGATTCAGTTGAGGTCGTGTTGTGTGTAACTCTGACCGTCTCTGTAGGAAGTGATCTGTAACACTTCTTGAGTTCCCAGGCCCCATGTACCTGTTGTTGCAAAGCTTCTAAAGCAAACAACCTTTTGACTTTTAGAGCACATGCATGAGTGGCATGTCCCAATTATGTGCCTGAAACTGTGTAAACTGAAACTTCAAACTACAGTTATGCCGAATATTTAGAATGCACCAACCTTCCAAAAAAACTAAAACAATTCTACCAGTGAACATAACTTTATCACAACACACTGTTTCGTTCTCATGAGTGTTTTGTTCTTAATGATATCAGCCAAGATATTAGCAGAATTTATTATATAATTGTTTCAAGGCATCCATGGCATGTCTATTGCTGTCAAAAGAATTCTAGGAAAACTTCAACCTTCTCACAGTATGCTTTGTCTTGTAGGACCTGGCATTGTACAATGAGTTCACCATCAGTGACACTTTGACCTTTTTCGGTCGTCTCCACGGTTTGACCCGAAAAGAAACACAGGCCCGCATGAACTTTCTTATTGATTTTCTAGATCTACCTCAGAAGAACTGCCTTGTTCGAAATCTTAGGTAAAGTATGCTAACATTATCTACAACGTTACCATGGTCAATTTGAAACAGAGCTGCATGCTTTAGATAAAATCAGGTTGGGAAGACAGAATGCTTTAAATATCCATGATGGCCTACATGATTACCATCTCCAGTGATGCCTTACAGTGTACCAGTGTTCCTTGATGACACTAACAGGGCACTAAACAGGGCAGCAGATGACACAGGCTTGCATTGTGTTCAGAAGTCTGATTTTTGGACTTTGATACACATTTTAATACCTCCCTCATAAAGCATGCACAGTAAAATAATATATCTATTCATCTGGTTCTGGTTTCATTTGGAGTGTTTCTTTAATAACTTAGTATTATCTTCCACAAAGTACTTCTAAAGTGATAGTAATTTCATAATTGCATTTAGTATGGAGATACACAATTTCATTTGGCATAAAATTTAAATTAAAATTATTAACAAAATTACATAAAATTTCAACAAAATTTCTTAAAATATGACAAATATTTTTCAGTCAGTGACAAATAGCCAGTGATACCAACTTTGACGCAGTGTTGTACTTTAACTTAAAGGTCCCATGACATGGTACTTCTTGATGCTTTTATATGGCTCCTTAATGGTTCCCTAATACTGTAAATGAATCCTTCTTCAAAATCAACACTCACTGCATGAGATATGACTCTGACAGTCTTCATGAGGCTAGATATGTGTCTAAAATGCTTTATTGTGGGTGTTGTTGCTTCACTGCAAATGAGAAGGACAGAGAGATTGGCTAAGGAGCGGGGGGGGGCGGGTTTCCCCCGCAGCTCGGCGCAGCTCGGCGCAGCTCGTCTCCGCTCTGTCTCCTCTCTTCCGTGTACAGATGGGAGACTTTGCAATGAAAAAAAGCATATTTACACAGAAAATAAAATTAAACCACTGGTATTTCAGAGGTCCAGAGGGTCGGGTAAGGGACTTGCGAGCCTAGAAACACTCGGACGTGCCTCCAGGCAAATAAAAAAACGGGGGGGGCTAAACAGGGTAGGGGAGCTCACATTAACGTTCAAAAACCTCAGAAAGTGAAAATTTCATGCCATGGGACCTTTAACATTTTGATTTGATCATATAATAGTAATTAAAGTATATTCCTATACTGTATAGCATAAGTAGCTATTAGTATTTCTTATATGTTGTTTGTTCTGGTCAGGTAGGTTCTTCTCGTACCCTGAGCTATGAAACTCATAGAAACATGGCTCACCTTTGTTACCATTGGTTTTGAGTTATTTACTCTTTCATTCCTGTGTGTTTTGTGTTGTTCTTGTTTGTCTGTTGTTGCAGTGGAGGTCAGAGGCGCAGAGTTTCTCTGGGAGCTGCTTTGCTTCAAAACCCTGAGCTGCTCATACTGGATGAACCCACTGTTGGAGTGGACCCAGTGCTAAGGACCAAGTATGTATCACTATTTTAGTAACAAACACTGTATTTTTTTGTGGACGCCATATAAATCAACTTAATGTTAATCTTGTAGTTATTAAAATAACTCTTCAGGGTACTTGCATCAAACAAGGCAAATATGGCAGTATTACTCCTCCCATGTGGTTTCCCATATGGTTGGCAGGCAGCAGCCGTGGAAAAGCTTTTCAGAGATTTTCAGGAAATTAGTGCCACTTATTCAGTTTTATGTAATCTGGTTTCCTCTACAACCTTTTTAGGATTTGGCAGCATCTAGTGGAAATTGTGAAGACAGCGAAGGTCTCTGTCATTATCACTACTCACTACATCGAGGAGGCCAGACAAGCCAATGTGGTGAGAGAATGCATGGTGACACAGTTAAACAAACAGAGGGTCATAAAGACGGTGTAATCAGTGCAATCATGATGTGCATCTCTAGGTCTTTTATGTCCTGCCTACAAAAACAAAGACCCCATTGAGGTTTGCCCTAGGTAAAAACAGAACTGGCTCAAATACAGCATATTGTCAGTCAAATTCCTCTTTTCTAAAAAGCAAATATAAAACACTATATGAAAAAATATATATATATATTAAAATTTCAAACGAGTGTGTTACTACACGGCAGTGACTTTAATGAATGGTATTTTATTCTGTTATTACTAACAGTGTATAGCACATATACCATTTTTCTTCCATTAGTACTACTGGTGTTTGCCTCATTAAAATCCTGTGGGGATTAATCTTGTTCAAGATTTTGAGTAGTAAGTTTGCACACTGGGTTTAAAATCAGTAGGACACAAATGTAGCCTTTTTTCTGTCAGTGTTTAGTTGTCATATGGGGTTAGGGTTAGGGTTCATGTGTAAACTTGTTTATGGGGCTAGCGGTGTATGTGTTACATGTAGCTCTGACAGTTCTTTAGAAAGAACAAAAATAGTCCTAGGTATTCTAGTCTGTGGTTGCATCACGCTCCTTAAACCTGCCTGATTGCTCACAAGTGCACTGAAACTAGTTCTCACAAAGAATAAAGGGCACCTGTTGGTTTATTTCTGTCTTTATGATTGTTAGAGACTGACATAACTATGTCAAAAAAAAAGTCACTGAAGGTGCACTTGTGAGAGGCCTCAGTTGACTGCGAATTTACTGCTTAGAAAACTGGACCACTTCTGTTGGCCTATTTTTTTGAACAATGGCTGTAACTAGTCATTTGTTTTGTAGGTTGGTCTGATGAGAAATGGCCATCTGCTGGCTGAAGGTCCTCCAGATCAAGTCATGAAACTACATGGTACAGCAGTAAGTATACAATCCCATCCATGTGAAGGACATCCAGCATATTCACAATAAACATTGGACTGCACATTTTGATTTTGTTCACAGACATTGGAGTGTACTTTTTTGAAGCTTTGTCAGTCATCAGACCAGACTGCCGATAAGGAGAGCCCCAGCCCGCTGGAGAGAATGCTGGAGAAGAGCCAGTCATTTGAGAGCAATGAGAGTCAACCTATTCTTGGTGTGAACCCACCTTCAGAGGACATTCCCAAATTTACAGGTAATTCTTGATCACATATGTGACTAACATGATCAAACCAAATTCAACTTGCTTGTTTTTTTTATATATATAATTTGTACTTTATGCAACCTCCTGGATGATTTGGACGCCACAGCGGACTGGAAGGTGCGAGCCAGACATGTGTTACCAAAGTTTAGAAACATTGCAGCCCTTACTATCAAAACATTGGTGCGATTTAAAAGAACCCCAGGGTAGGCCACATTAAGGGATTATATCAAATTAAATTAAGTTTAATGTGCAAACGCTAACCAGTGTTTTGTTTTTAGATCCTTGTGTTTCCAGTTCCTGCTGCCTGTCATTCAGATCACTCTGATTTGTCTGTGTATTGGAGGGGATCCTCAGGGCATCCAGGTTGCAGTGGTCAATAACGAAACATCTCCCTCCTCATATAGCCACTCTCTGCTCTCCTCCATAGACAACTCCAGTATCCATCAGGTAAGCCTGTTTTTTTTGGTGTAATCATTATTTTTTTAATTGATAAACAGTTCTGCAAATATAACATTTTTTATAATTCCATTTATATTACTTTTGCCCTGCTTTTTCTCCCTACACGTTCCTGTAAACTGTTAAAGGAATATGTCCCAAATTGCTATTATAAATATGTTTGGTATAAGATAGTTGTTTGCATGTTACAAACATAGAGATGCTCTAATGCCATTAAACGTTGGGATTGTTTTAACCTCATGAAACTCTTCACAGGTGCACCTATCACATTCAGAAGCTTTTGATGGAATTTATAATGGAGAATACTGGGGAGTCATTGGATTTGGCAAGAATTTCACCAGCTATCTGACAAAAAGGTGAGTCTCTTTTTTACTAAATTTTATTCCGGGGCTGTGTCTTCATTTTATATTTTAAAGCCAGTAAATTTATACTTTTCTATGGACAATGAAGTTCCCTAAAATTATCCATCCTTTTGCTTCCATACTCTCACAAATATTCATATACCGGTATACGCTAACACTGGAGGCAAGGTTAGTGTTTGGTGTTTTCTCCAAGGAACCAACAGCAAATGTATGAATCATGACAAATACTGAGCTTCTGTTTACCTACATTTATATGTAATTTCTTTGTTGACAGCCTGCCCCTTCTGTTGTTATATTTTATGACAAGCTAATAATAACTATGCATCATGTACGTGTCAGAAATATAATTTGTTATTATTTAAAGTGGAAATCAAAGTAGCTAGCTTTTTCCAGACAGTACTCTGACGCACTGAACAGATTCCACAACATAATGGAACACATTAAAATACTTTGAGCAGACACAAGATACTCAGACTTAGACTTATATTTATATTTAGACTTATATTTTACATTATTAACTCTAGATGCGTTTTTGCTTAAAAGATCTGTAGCCTATATTTTTATACTTTTACTTTTAATACTGAACTGTAAAATTCATGTACAAATATCCATTAGTAGCAATGGACATTGCATTGAAACAGATATGTAAATAATAATGTATTGTATGGCTTCTCACACATTTCAGTTGAACCCTTACTCTGTCTGCACTCTGCTTTTCAGTACAGCACAAGCTAAATAGAATTTTCACCACAGCAATCAATAATAGCTAATTATAGCTATCCAATTATTTTCTTATTCAACTGAACTCCACCAAGTTGAAAAAGAAATCACGGGACTGTTAGTCAGCTGTTATATAGGGTAAAAGTCATTGTGTTGTTGTAGGTGTGATGTCAGAGAATTTTGGGTAGACAGGCTGGTCCTTCCTGTCCTGAACTTACCTTGACAACAGTAGGATTTGTGTGAGCCAATCAAACGCTGATATTATCATGCGCTACTCAGGTGACTAGTGAACTGGAGGTGTCTGCTTTGTCCAAAATGCCTGACAAATGAACTGCCAAAATTAGCTTGTACTATAATGACACCTGATAGAAGTAGAAAGAATATGTGTGCTTAAAAATCTTGTTAAAAGCAAATTTGATATGGACGAAGAGGTATTTGAAAACAGAAACAATAGTAGAAATTCCTGTCTTTAGAAAGGTCTGACCTCTGCTCTCGGTTCAATCAACTTCATTGATTTCCAATCTGACCCCCCCCCCACATCCTTCCTTAGGTTACCAACAAAAAAGATCACCTTATGTTATATCTCCAATTGTTTTTCTGTCATTACATGTTGTTAAATTGTCACTGATTGTACTTGTATTGCATCTTTTCTGCTCTGCATCTCCCAGTCGGCGGCGCGCGCAAGTGCAGCGGCCCCTCCCCTAGCCCACTCTATCACTGTCCTGCCTGGTTAGTGGGGAAACGAAATTTCGAATTCACTCTATGTACATGTACATGATTGTTTTTCGACAATAAAGCAAACTATGACTATGACTATGATTTTAATGCCTTTAAAGTGGTGTTTGCTCCTGTAGTTTTTTAAAGTGGTCTAAGAAAAAATAACATGCATAACTGTGATCATTTGGGAGTGTCTACAGATGCATTGCAGTATGTCTGTCTATGCTTTTGTTATCATCTTGTTATTGCATTCCTTTATTCATGCTGACGTAAGTTGCTTAGTTGCTGCGTAAATGATATTTGTTGATTACTGACAGCGGTTATATAGCAATTGGTGATATATTTAACATTGTTTTCTTTTGTATCTAGTCTATTTTGGTTATATTTTGTTATCGTACTATGTCTTTGTTTTTTTACAGAGCCTTGCAGCGTCATGTGTCCAGAGAAGTGGTCGATGGGGGATCTGTGCATGTCTGGCTGGACTACACAAGTAATACATAATCATTTATTTGTCCCATGTTTTAGTGTAGTTGTAATTTCTTGTACTATACTGATATATTTGCCTGATAGCAATTGGTAACTTCATTGTTCTTTTTCGTTTTCCATCAGATCGTCAAATAGCCCTTATGCTGCAGAAGAAACTACATGATGCTTTTCAGGTAAATCCAAATAGCTGTTGCAACTATCAAGGCGCAGTAGAAGTTATGTTTCATCACATAACAAATATAATGTGAGATTTATCTTGTTGAATAAAACTTGTCTCTGTTCCTTTTCAGACTTTTACTGAAAGCAAACTAGGAAGTATGTCTTATCAGGTTGCCTTGCCTGTGAAGGTAAGTTAAACAGACAACTTCTGTATTCACCTGTGACTGTTTGGAAATCATTAAAACTACCTGGCTATGTCAAAGACCAGTTTATGGTCCCTGCTCGTGAAAATGAGCTGCATATTTGTTTGTTTTTTCAGTTTGAAGAGCCAATCTATGGTAGCCAAAATACAGATTTCACCACTTATGTGACTCCTGGTGCTGTTCTCAGGTCTGTAATTCATTTCAAAGCACTACAATAATATAAAAATTGTTTGCCAACTTATTCTACAGTATAATATTAAATTGCAATGTTTCCTCTCTTAAAGTATCACTTTCTACCTCGCTGTCGGTCTGACTGCACTATCCTTCGTCCTGGAGAGAAAGGAAGGCCTACTGGACAGATGCTGGGTAGCAGGTGGGTTTATCCAAGATGATCAACTTTTGACATTTGACTTGGTTTTGGCATTTTTGGAGAATATTGTTTTTTGCTACTTCATTTATAGTCAATAATACCAATCACTGTGAATAAGGTCTAGAATGTACCATCTGAAAGAACCAGTAGGGGTCACCATTAGGCAGTACATAATCCCATGTGTTTACAGTGGTGTTGCTAGTATATTTAAAGGGATAGTGCGGTTTGTTTGTTTTTTTATGTTAATCTGTATGGGTTTCCTTCTAAAAGTTACGTGTATTGACACATACCTCTGACACTCTCAGCTGATCCCGGTTCGACTCGTTTTCTGGAGCCCACGTAAGTAGGTCCGGTAACTTCCCTGGAACATGATATAAAGCTTGTTTTTCTTCTCAAAACAAAACATTTGTCTGAAAGGTAATATATTTGCGTCTGAAACAGTTGTCCACAAAACATCCAGCAGCGTATTTCGCATTCGCGTATTGTCTCTCTCCACTCGTATCATTACGCCCATGTTAACTCTATCAGCCTGTTCACCTTCAGCGGATGTCTACGACGGAGTTTACAAGAAAAACAAGCTTTATTTCATGTTCCAGGGAAGTTACCAGACCTACTTACGTGGGCTCCAGAAAGCAAGCCGAACCAGGATCAGCTGAGAGTGTCAGGTCAACACACGTAACTTTTAAAAGGAAACCCATACAGATTAACATTTAAAAAAAACAAAAACAAAAACGCACTATCCCTTTAATAAAAGTATCTTAATATTTTTGTTGTTTGCTTGTGAAACAGGTGTGAGTTCTTTGGAGACTATGCTGGCTCACCTTTGCTCTCAACTCTTTGTCATCAGTATCCAAATCTTCATGCTGCTTATCTTCGTGATGCATGTGTTCAAGGTTTGGCTCTCCGCACTAATACAATAATAATATAATACCATTTAAGTCAGAATATGTTGAAAACAATAAAACAGTGTAACACATTTTATCCTCAGCATGCATTAACCCATAAAGAGAAACTAATGAAGAAATCAGATTTTAACTGCACAAGAACGTATCATCACACAGAAGTGTTTTGTTTACCAGCTGTTAATTTAATTTATTAGTCTCTGTAAGATGTGCCTGTTTTTTCATCATTTGTTTTACATACATTTTATGTTTGTCAAAGAACTACATGAATTATCAGTTATCACAAGTGCCATGTGCATAGGTACCAGATTTGTTTTTACTGTATTTATTTGAACATCAAAATTCCATGTTTGTATGCAAAAACCAAACAAAATGTGAAAATTGTTATCCTTATTGACTTTTTTATGGATGCAATATTCAGCCAAAGACAGAACGGGCTCACGTAGCAGCAATTACGTCTTTATAGAGATAGTGTTTCTTAAACCTCTGGGCAGGTTCCCTGATTTATAGAGTTGAGCTGTCAGTCGGTGTGTGTGCGCTCGTATCTGTTAATTAAGTTCAACGAGACCTGCACTCTATAAATCAGTTCCTGCGTGTGTTGTATTCTCCAATCACTGTAGGATTGCCATGACAATAGCCCCTGATTGCTGTGGTAACGGCTGGTCATGTGACCCTCCCAACAGTTCTGTTCTTGCACGTTGTCCAGGGAGACGGATAACGTCTGAGGAGAGGGTCGTGTGTGCACTGTGATACAGTCATGCCCCATAAAGGTGGAAAGAGTAGTCAGTTTAATCTAATGTGTGTGTATCATTCTTTCTATGTTAGTTAAAATCCCTCCTGTTTACATGAATTAATCTTTGGAATAGTTTTTTTGCCCAGAACTTCAATATAAAACAAAAATTAATATGCTGGTACATGGCTGTAAAACAATACACTAACAAACTGTAAATTTGTGGAAGTATATTATATTTAAGTATATTATAATATTTTTATTTTTTATTTACATTTACAAGAACACAACCCTAACCTGATTGCAGTTTTTTTCTGTAATAAATTAACCATTAAACAAACCATTAATTGTTTTTGCTTCTTTGTAGATGCCAAATGAAGGCTCTTTAGTGCTCATCATCATATTGATCGTGCTACAGGGAGTGACCGGGATCTCCTTTGGTCTTGTAATCTCATCTGCCATTGATGACGAGCAGAGTGCTAACCAGGCTGCACTGGGCATCTTCTACCCAAATCTCATGATCAGTGGTAAGCATCAGACCGCATGAATGGGCATGTTCATAGATTCCTTTTTGATGATATTAGTGCATTTTATCTTTGGAATGTAGATCACACTAAATGCCAACTTTTATTCACTGTAATTAACGTTTTAGTATTTTACTTTATTGATCTACAAGAAATAGAAAGAATAGAAGAATAGAAATATAGTAATACAAAAATATATCTCGGCTATATACACGTGGGCGTAAGGAGAAACAGTGCAAAGATGAAATAATGATTGACAGGACAGATGGTTATCTATTGCATAGTGATGGGTTGTTGTACAGTTTTATGAAGTATGGTATGAATGTAGTGTGTAATTGATAATCTTACTTGTCTCACAATTGCAATAGCTGTTTTGTCTACACTATAATTACTGTTTTTGAATGTATTGGAGAAATGTGTTGCTCCAGCCATTTCTTTGTTGGAGCCATAGAGTGTATTAGTATACATAAATGCATGATGCCCCTTCTTCGTCTCTTTCCAGCTTTAGACAGTGAGACATAATCGTTGCACAATATTTACCCAAGCTTTATTTAAATTATTTCATTGCCTTGTCCCATCTTAAAACTAAGCTATTGTTTTGTAAGGATAGTTGTTTTTATAGTTTAATATGGATATCCTAAATTAGTTCTATACTTTCTGTCCTTGCAGGTGTTATTTGGCCTGTTGAGTGTATTCCTTATCCTCTCCGCTACCTCAGCATGGCCCTGCCTCAAACCTTTGCTGCTGAATCCCTTCGTTGTATCATGTACAGAGGTAACTTATAATTTACACAATACAATACAATACAATCTCATAGTATAATATCCCACAACTCACTAGTTATTTCGTTAGAGGCACATTTCAATGCCCAGTGTTCGGTGTGTGCCCTAAATGTTTAATCAGCTCTCAATCCTGTGTAATTCATCCACCTGGAGTAGATGGTGTAGTGGTTTCCGTTGCCGTCCCTGCTCTGCCCATAGCTAGGTTGACCTCTTCTGTGTGGACAATGCCATGTGACAGCAGCTCGTGCTACATCCATGTTACATGATATAGGCCCCGAACAGGAAGTGTGAGGAGATGTTCCTCTTACCAAACCTCAAGGAATGCTGATACATTAGACAAACAGAAAGAACTGCTTTTCTCAATAGATTAGTGGTTTAATTATAATCTAAACAATATACTACCAACTACAGCAGGGATGAGGATAAAGCATGCTAAGAGAATACAATAGAACAATATACACGGAATTCCTGGTGTGTTTGGGTCAAGATGTTGAGAGTCACCAGGTTCTAATAATTATTACCGTACAAACCCATTGTGGCAATAGCTTTGCCTTAATTTAATAATAATTACTCTTCAAAACATGTTTGGTTGTCTGCTCTTTACTATCCATTGGCCACCTTTCATTCAGTAAGTCGTTGTACCAGCAAATTGAAAGCTGTAGATTTTCTGATGATGTATTTCTATTTCCAGGTTGGGGTCTGAACCAGATGTTGGTATGGCGTGGGTTCGCGGTCACTCTTGGCTGGAACACTTTCTTTCTCATTCTGGCCACTGTCATTCTGAAGCTAAGGACTTGAGCGCCTCCTCTTGGTGAATGTTACTCATTCTGGGAGACAGATGAGGCCCCTGCTAACAAACTAGCTGGGCTTTTGGGCTGTGAACAAACTGATACACAGAGAAGAAGAAACACGTTAGCTTCATTCCACATGCCTATAGCCAGTGCACTACATGTTTGAAGTCCTGCTCACCTGAATACAGAACATATACTGTAATGTTGTATTGGATATAAAAATATATGTATTTACTATTATATTGTGCACATTACCGTCTTACATGTCTAAGAACAGGTCATGCACAAAACTCAGGTTATAATATTTAATAATACTTTTCTTCTAGGCTTTAGTCTTTATGATAACAAAAGACAGAAGTAACCCATATGCCCCTAAAAGTAGTAGGACACGTTGAAGCCCCCCTTTTGAATGACTAGCTGCCTATTTTATCTGACTCTTATATCCTGCGTTGTCTGTGCATGACAACATCAACTATTAAAAGGTGCTCAGCTGTAAATCAGTTGACTTTTGAAGTTCAGTGCCTGCATTTACTGTAGAAATCAAATGCTGATACCAAGATGGATGGCTTTGTCAAACATTATATTCCTCTATGCTGTATCCAGTGGGGACTGGATGTGGAGACTTTATTACACACACAGACAAGTGTTTGGATCAAGTTTGTAAAAAGGGAAAAAACATTTATAATTTTGATTAATGAAGATTGGTCTAAATATTTTGTCAGTTTAAAAACTATTAATTGTATTTTGTTTATTAATCTCTCATATGTTTGTGCCAACACTATTAGTAAAGAAAGAAAAGTCTAGTTCTTGCTACAGTGTATAAACCTTTGCATTCACTGTATGTTTTCTGAAATTACAATGCTGGCCATAAAAGATGAAAATGTACATGAGCATGCTATGTGGTAATCTAAATGTATTTATGCACTGTTAAATCGCTTTGTCTAGTCAATGTCTGCTGACCAGGCCTCAATGTTTCTGTTTGAAAAGAACCTTAGAAGGACATGGCTGCCAGTGTTCAGTTTTCCAAGTGCTTTAGAAAGTCTAAAATATATAGCTACATTAAACCAGCACAATTTATAGAACATTTAAGAACACAAATGTTTGCTGTGAATTTTAAATTTTATTAGGAAGCTTATTTAGCAGAATTTTTTTATTTGTGATGGGTTAATATGTCCTCAACTAAGGATTTTTAAAACATGAATTCCTTGTTATAGAGATTGTTCTGCCTACTGAAAATCAGTACATTTTGTTAACAAATGGCCTTAAAAAATCATATTATGACATGCTTGGGCTAAATGTTAGATGATCCTATCCCCCATGGTTTATTTTAGAAAGAGAAGAGATATTATTTAAACCATTGCCTTCACTAAAAAGATTATTTGAATTGTTTACAGTGTTTACACAGCCTATTAATTATTTGTAAAGTACCATTCTCAGTCATCTACCTCCTGTGTTTCTCCCTAAAGGGCATGTAACCAGTGGACACTTAAATGTTAACATATTCTTGGATTTTGCAATAATAAAGTTTGTTGAGAAATATGCCCTGTGTCTGTCTGGTGCAGTATATAGAGTTATTCCTGTGGTTACCAATAGCCCGAGGGCTCTTTGAAACAGATTTGTTTAATGACTTCCTTGCATCACTGTGTTTTATGTTACCATGACAATGCCGAGGCAGCTGCCTTTGATTCATATAATTTCCTTCTCTACCAGACTTTTTTTTTCACTTACCTTAAAACTGCTCTATCCAGTCCTCCTATCATTAACAAAGTAATTATAAAACTAAACCTGCTACTGCAAAATACTTATGCCAGTGTTTCTCAAACTGTGGGTGCGTGGGCTTCTGTTGGTGGTATCTGTTACAGATTAAGGTTGGATTCACATTTTTCCTGTTTTAGACCCAGTTTAGTTATAGATGTTGACTTGGTTTGATCCTGGTCTAGTCTACTCTGTAATACTGGTTTAAAGTAAGAATATCACTAAATGTTTTGTCCTGGGTTGGGCATATGGTAGTCAATGTATCTAGATTTTATATTTTGGTCAAGTCTTGTCTTCTGTTGGTTAGAAAATCAATTACACTGACTGTACTATTCAAGAATATTATTAATATGATTGGCTCATTCAAATTTAGCATTTGCCAAAGCATTGGCAAAGCATTTCCCAAGAAATACAGAGAATAATAGAGAATAATTTAAGTTCATGCCTTTATAATTCTCACCCCTGACTGAGAATTCAGTTGTTGTTGTTGTTGTTGTTGTTGTTGTTGTTGTTGTTGTTGTTGTTGTTGTTGTTGTTGTTGTTGTTGTTGTTGTTGGTGGTGGTGGTGGTGGTGGTGGTGGGGTTTGTGTGTGTGTGTGTGTGTGTATCACAAGTCCAATTTGTTTCCACGTAGGACACAAACCTACAGATATATGGGAAAGTAGTGTATGTACCTCTATGACAACATATTATTAAAACTCTTTAGTGAAATGAGAGTCTCTCTGTCTCTCCACAGCCAATTACTGCAATGCAGGACAAACTTTTCCTAATTATAGCCAATGAGTATGCAATTACACACAATGACACCCACAGGAACCTCATAGGACAATGTGTATGGGAATTATAGACACAAGATTCTGTTAAAGAAGGTGTGTAGCTTGACCATGGTGACAAAAAATACCAAATTTTTTTTACTTTTAAAATGTTTAAATGCATTTTTAAAATGCAAGCAGAACATTTATTGCATTATTCATTTAGTTGATTATATAAGTTTATTTTCTTTTTATTTACTTTAATATTTCCAAAAAGTAAAGGGTAGAGGGTTGTGCTAGGAACTTGTTAAAGATGACCCAGATCAATGCACATATTTCCCGATACCAGCCAGCACCTATCCATTCAGCAAGGTTCAACATTCAAAACAGAATAAGACAGGACTGCACCCACTGTGCAAGCAAATAAGTTGTGGATTTGCCTTCTGCTTTATGTAGGTAATAAAATTGCACATATAATAGTTTAAAACTTCTGAGACCTAATACACATTACATATGATCAACCGCATGAATCTGTCTCAGAATAATACTGGATGGTGATTATAAAGTTTGTATTCTTCATGGGAGATGTCTTAAAGCAGAGTGAGGGAGTTGGACTTTTCAACAATGAATCTGGTCATGTGCAGGTCAGCTAATTTTATATAATGAGGACAAACAAGACCAAACAATGGTGAGATTTGATGTGTCAGTTTGAAGAAAACACACCCTCCATGTAATTCATCTGGTCTGGTCGGCCCTTGTGCCTGGTTTGTGATATGCTAAACATTCTGTAAACATTATTCTGCGCATGGTTACTGTCACCATGGCAGCATGACAACACAGCTCAGCTCGGCCCTCACACACGGGACAGTAGAGTTATTTAATATTTGGCTACACATGAGCACAGCATGTTTCTATCACATAATCTTGTCACACACTGCTTCACGCAGCCATCTTGACTTCTGCACACTCCAGCTGTTGCTATGTTTGAGCCTTATCATACAACAACAACAACACAAGAACAGGCTCCCTAAGAACACACTGCCCTTAATATAGTGTCATACATTTGATCATTGCGGCTGCAGGACCAAGACTATTGCAGTGATCCAAATCATTTAGCTTTATTTAACTGAACAGTATGTCAAATAACTGCAAATGGTTGACTCTGCACACTATATTTTGAGGATCTTTTTGCAGTTGCAAAAGCACATTTGTAGTACAATGCAATTTTCAGATCATAATGCAATAATAAGCATAATATTATGATTATTATAGACCAAAGTTTATCTGATTAGTTGCATAAACAGATTTATTTGCATGTACAGCTTGTCAGGACAATTAAAACGCACATAGTACCTGGTGGTAAAGTCTAACCACAGGGTCCAAGTGTTCGCCTCACTGATCAATTTTTCATCATTTCCTGACGCTTCACATGGAACTGCAGCCCATTGGCTCTTGGAAAGAGAAGCACATGTCAAAACATCCATCAAAAAGGAACTGGCCAGAGCAGCATTTCACCCGAAGAATCAAAGGAAGGTGTGTCTGCAACTTCCAGCACTGGAAACGTCCAGGAGTGGGGTTGGTGCTGTAACCATAGCAATGTAAACAGCAGGGTTAAACACAGATTAAAATGAGTGCAGGATTATGTAAGTTATGTGGTAGTGTGCAAATGGCCCTCAGGATATCTCAGGGTCTTATTGCAAAATGGTCTTGAACATCCATGCATCTGGTGTTGAGTGAGCTTACAGAGAAGTAGGCTGTTGAAAAATGCATAAACATATGAATAACATTATTGGCCTATTTGAGAAATTTGTGTGACTATGCAAAGACAAAACTGTAGACCTATTCTCTGCCATACATGGATCCACTATTACAAATGTGAATAAAAGTAGGATAGCAGAATAAAATAATTCATGACAAGACACTGCAAGAAATAAAATGACCCCCCGTGATAATGACGGTTAAAATAATAGCTCTGCAGATGAATTTGGCCTGCTTTGTAAATCAAATTTTATTACAAAAGTTACGTAATGGTGCATCTTCTTCAGTTATGATTTGCAACCACCACTGATTTCATTATCTTATTATCTGATTTCATTATCTGCTGCAAAACACAGCAGAGTCTACAGTGTAAGGCTCATATATTTGGTGAACTACATGTCCCATAATACTTTTCGAAAGCATCAGCGTGTTCTTTTTTCTTCAGTTTGGCTCCGCCCTCCAGCGTACGCTCCGCGAGCTCAGCTCAGTGTTTACGCTGAGATGCTCACAACAAAGGACAGCGCACCACGGACACTGTCATTTTAAATCAAGCACTGGATATTTTCTGAAAGGGGACAATTTACAACTTACAATAACAAGGAAACAAACCCAAATATCTCAATCTTCATCTGGTCTCTCTATTTACGTGGCACGCCTTTGTTTTCTTTTATAGTCAGACAGCTTGCAGCGGATGAATTCAAGACAAAAATCTGTTTTTGTACCGGTTAATTGTTAGCTAGCTTGCTAGCCTCAGCAAGTTCGGAGAAAGCCATCTGCTGGGGACAACACTAGACAGTGATCACAGCACACACACTGGGAATAAATATCCCGCCAGTCTGTTCGCGGTAAGTACACGCAAATACAGGTTTCTTTAATAAATAATAATGGAGAGAATAACGTCTAACGTACTGATCAGTGTCAGTGGTTTCTGCTGATCACCTGCTTTGTCTTCTGGGCAATCGGTTGTTAATTTGTTATAACGAATACACCACTTGAGCAGTGAGCACAGCAGTTATTGTTAATGTTAATGAGCATTGTAGTTTGCACACCCAACTTACTGTGTAACGTTACAATAAAGCGCATATTCGTACGTGTAACAGATTAGTAGCCTACATACATGTTTTATTAATAATCCTAAATCCTCTTTAGAACTGAATGTGTTTGACATGATTGTCACTAGTGTAGACTATGTGTGACTATGACATCTTATCAGGCATGCTGAGTCGTCTCAGGGGGGCTGTGTGAGAAAGTGAACGGTCATTGTCTGAAAAGGATTTGGACAAATGATTATTATTTGTTAATGTGTTCTCCCATTATTCATCTTATCTGTCATCTGATGCTAGCTCTCCATACACTCATGGCAGACTTCTCTGTCAGGCAGCCTCGCTGCTCAGGCAGGTTGGGTAAGTAATGATGTGATAGGGTCAGTGGCTGATCTAAAATCTAATTTTTAAGTGTTCCCACAACAGACAAAGAAAAAGCCTACTCTCTAAAAACATGCATTGCCGTTATCTGCTTAAAACATGCATGCATGCTTTTTTGTTAATTTTTGGCATTAATAATGATCAATTAGAAACCTAATGTTTACCAATACCACTTTAATACCAATAATATTTACACATACAATTTAAAACTTCTTTAGCTTTAAAATCAAGTGAAGAATATTAATTTTCATCAAAAACACATTTGTGCAGCACATGAGCACAGTGTGTTGCCTGTTGTGGGCCCTGGTCTGGTCTCAGTTTCAGGGAGAAACCGGAGCCGAGGGTGTCAGACAGAGTGCAGAAGCAGCTCTGATGACTTCATGGAGGCCCATAAGTGCTGCCTGTATCCTTAGCAACCCAGAGACCACAGGAACACATGGCCTCCATGCGTTCTCTGCTGATCAGGGACAATAACTTGTTTACATATTGTGTTGTGGTGTATGGCTTCCTTGAGAGCATATAGACTAATATACATTCAATATGGAACCTACCTTGATGACTGAGGGACAACACAGATAGAAGACCACATGGTAATCTTAAAGAATTTAATGGTGAAAATTACAATCAGAGTGTTTTTAATGATCATTGTAGTATTGGAGTTTGAGTATTGAGTTTCTTATTACTTAATTACTTATTATTGAAATTGTGTTTGAAATTTTATTATTGTGACAGCACTAGAAGTAACATTATTAACATTCTGAATTCCTAAATTTTACATTACGTTTTTGTCTATTGTGTGACTAACATTGGCACAAATCTTATTTTTTAGTTCTTATGATTGTATTGAGACCTTAAGAACAAGATTATTGATTAACCAACCATCGTTAATGCTGTGGGAATGACTGCAATCAAATTGAATGCTGTTCTAATGGAATTTATAATGGCTATATCTAGGCCTGTCAAGATAATTACTATATCGACTTCACTATATGAAAAGTTGGAACAATAATTTTTTAAGCTCAGTTTATTTCGGGTGTACATTTTCTCTGTAATAGTGGGAAGATTTTAGCCATTTTTCTGTACTATGATATAAGATTTGAGCTGTAGAGGGTAGAATAAATAACTTCTATGGCAAATTATTACTACATTCTGCTATTTATTTGTTGCAGCAGGGCTTTTAATGATACTATATATTAAAAATGTTCTGGGGAGATTATCCTGCTTTGTGTCAGCGGTATAAAGTATTTTCAATATTACCGCTTATTGTCTTATTTCTCTATAGCAATATATGTTTCAGAATTTGTTATCATGACAGGTCTATGTATATCTATTTAATATATAAGCTATGTCCATAGTATAAACTTTGAACCAAGTCTTCTCTCTTTTCTCTCTGCTTGTGTGTCTTAGTCTGGGTGCTTTAGGCCAGGGTAATGTGGGTACAGCTGATCTGCCCTGCACACAGCCTGGTCCTCTGCTCGCTGTACCGCATCTGAACAGGCTCAAGTTTGAGGAGATTACTTCTGTGATGGAAAGTGGGTCAGACAGTGGGCACGTTTTTACAACAGTTTCTCTGAGGTATGGAGAGAGCAGAGAACAGGCCTATAAAACCTCCAGCTTTTTCCCAACATCCTTCTAAAGGAGGCAACGTTTTGTATAATGTTGCTCTGAAAATATGATCAGATTTTCCGTTTTTGCATTTTTGATGGTCTATATCCATCTGATTACAGTGAGTAAAAATGTTGAAGCCAGGAAAAGGAAGATAAAACTCCATCTATTTAAATCAATTTCTCATATTATTTGGCCTAAATTATAACTTTGATTCATATATTTTTCCTCAGGATCTGCCAATAATAGATCCAAAAGGAAATAAACATAGTGTGGCCATTGAACTGGAGAAGTTACATCAGTGAATTGGCAAGTTATTACTGTAATGGCTGGCCAGCCCAATTCATGAATAGGAGCCTTAGTGCTATGTCCTGGAAAGAAAACACTTGATAATATTGGCATTTGAGCTATAACATCTTTGTTGAAAGCATTTCGGTTTAGATCAGTCATCAAAAGCAGACAGAACATTTGAGGCTTCTTGTTTTACATTGATACTATCTCTGTGGTTTCGTGACATTTTATTCACATCCCTTCACAGACTAACAGTCTTGAATAAATAGTACACCAGTTGCTCATAGGGCTGTAGATGAAACTGTAATTTAAGTTTAGCAGTTCATATTCCGTCTTCTCTCAAATATTAATGCTCTTGGGTCTGGATGTTTAAAATATACCAAACTTGAAGAATGTCACATAGATATATTTTAGGAAATTGTTTAGCATTGCTTTCTCAAGGCTTCTTTGATGGTGATTTGTGGCTGATTGTATTTTCCTCCTTTATTCTCCAACTGTTTGGTGACTCCTCTGTGAAACTGGCCAATGCACATCATTACACAAACAGTCTACTGTGTATCTGTGTCTCTATGGTCAGGATGGCAAAAACAGTACATAAAAAAGTAATTTACATTAAACATCCCTTGCTGTTAGCCTGTTAGCTTCTCTCATATGGCCTCAGAAGCTAATCATTACAAGATCAACACAGCAAATGGAAACCAAAGAGGTCTCTGTTCAACTGCCCCAGGACTTGCTGAAGCTTATTTGTTAAAATATTGTGGTGACCTGTTTCTAAATTTCTGTATGTTTTATATTTCCCTAATGTATATCTATAACTAGTAATAGTAGTACCAATATGCCAGTATAATGCTAAACTACATTAAGTAAAGTAAAGTTTGCACTAACATAATTGCTCCTATTAAAAGCATCAAGATGAACAAGTTTGTTGTTTTAATGGTTGTGTTTTAGCTTTGAGGTTATCTTCCACATTAGCAGGGAGTTCGATGCGTGTTTTGGGTGTGTGTCCACTGTAGGTCTGCTGTGGTCTGATACTCTGGTCTGTGTTGGTGTCTCTGAATCATTGATGAGGATGTAACTGGACCTGTGTTCATCCTGTTTCTGGCCTCATCAGTCTCTCTCTGAGTGAGGCCTATGACACAGCTCTGAATCTGCCTCTTCATTGTTCTTCTCCATAATCTTATTTTTCCAACGGGCTCAGACTGAACATGCTGAACACTATGGACATGTGGCTGAAGCAAAGGAAACAAATATGCTGTATTATAATTATTTTCATTTGCTGTGATAGTTTGACTCACCCTTCTGCCAGGGCCTCTGGGGACCTGTCTGGAGCAGTGCATTAACGCAGTGCAGTGCCAGATATTAAAGCAGGATCAAGAGTGATGGGGACTAGCATGTTTTTTAGGGTTGATAGGGGAATCTATGGGGTCCATGCCATAGGTAACCCACCCAGACTTGATGAGAACATGCAACTCTGCATAAAAGCCCCACATGTAGACAGGCAGCCTAACCAATGAGCCATCATGACACACCAGTTACATGTTCTCAAAATCATGTATTTGTATATTGTAAATGTGGAATGTTTATAGACACCAGAGCTGGCTCCAAAGGCGTTTGTTTGTAGTGTTGCTGCGCTCTCAGGTGAGTCATGAGTGAAGTTGGTGGTGAGAGCAAGGGCCTGTGTGATGGCCTCACATCTGCTGTCAACAGTGCTCTTCAGGTTTACATTCCTCATCATGTTTCTAATGCCCCACTCTGTTGGCTGAACTGCTCCACATATTTCAGACCTTACTGTTTATAGCTGACAAGTGTGAGTATTGTTGTGGCAACTTTTCTGCAGGGCGAGTGTCTGGCTGTTGGCCAGATGGATTATTGTAATCACCCTTGTTACCAGCCGCCCCTGTTTCTGCCACAGCCAGGCTTTAGCCGGAGCATACTTACATGTGAGCTTTCATTTCAGCGCAGAAGCTTTAGACATGCTAATGCTGCTAGCTTCTGTGGACTGCAGATAGCTCAGTCACCATTACAGTATGGATATCCGCCAACTGTATTCGTCAAAACATAACTCCATTAAAATGGTTCAAATCAATTAATGGGATTACATATGTGGTTTAAGATAACATCTGAAGGAACACAAACAATCAGAGGTCCTCTGGAATAACTGGAACCCCAGAATCATTTTCCAGAGTATATGACAGAACACTTGCGAGCAGACTATAGATTGTTGTCTCCTCTGTTTGACCATACATGTGTCTGTATTACATATTAGCAGAGGTGTGGTGCACACGGCCCCTCCAGAGAGCACAGAGCAGCAAGTGTACGTCTGTGAATGGGCAGGGAATTGGGACTTCCTGTGTATCGACATATACTGACACACTTTTGGTTTATGTGTAAACCTAACCTCCATAGGTCAAAATCAAAACCTAAGGCAAGAAAAAGGGAATTCATGATTGGACACAAATACAAAACATCTGCCCATCCTTGGACTTCCCTCTGCCTTATTGACTTGGATTTTATCATTTCCTCTTTCACTAAACCTCTCAGAAAATGTTGCCAAGAGGTCATCTTTTGTTTGGTGTCATTTTATTTCACCCATATCAATGCTCAGTTAAAATCTTCAATGCTTCTTTTTGTTTAACAATAATTTCCATTGGAGAAGTGTATTGATTTGAGCATAGGAGTTGCTGTGGGGGCGATAGAAGGATTAAAGATCATCTCGTAGACTCTTTATATCATAAAGAATGATGTGTTGTGAATCTGTTGTTCTTTATGAATCATTTTCTTGGCACACGGTGTTACCATTACTCCAACCCTCAAGTGCATCCATAAATGAGCTCACTCCAACTTATGTGAATACATTACTAGTCTCCATGTGAATTGGAACAGCCAGATGTGTGCATGCCTCCCACACTCTCCAACGGAAGAACTTGACCATAATTTGCAGGGTTAACACGTGTCTAGCCTTTTTATTGAGTGCAGTTAAGATATAAGCGTGTTTTAAATGAGCTCCACTGGTAAAGCTGAGGTTTATGGTCAGGCCCGGCCTCCTCTGCTTTCCATAAAACTTCCCCATGATGTGAAGCATTATGCCTGTATTTAGTCATATTTAGAAAAGCACAATAATGTGTGGTCGTGTGAATGCTGTGTCTCTGTCCTTGTGGCTGAGGCTAAATGACTGCTTTATGAATAATTTATGTTTTTGTTTTTGTCCTAAATCATCCGTAACAAATAGGTCTATTAACAGTGACCTATTGGAGTCTACCATATGCTTTACTGAGGAACTTCTTATCCTACTTTTGCTACTGGTATTTTTTTTCTTTTGAGTGGTCATGTGGAATTGGGATCTACAATCTTTTTACAGATTGTTTTATCATGATTCAGTGTTTCTTGGCATCCATTTTGCCCCACCCATTCCTCCTATCAGTTAGCTTCCATCATGTCCTGAGGAAATGGCCAATCACACTGAAGTGTGATCTCTCAGGAGAAGCAGATACTTCTCTAAAGCTATATGTTTACAGCTAGTATTAGGGATGCGCAATATTGGAAAATATTGTAATATGCAACATCACTATTTACTGTGATATCAATGTTATTATGTGATATTTTGATATACAGTGGTACCTCACCTTACGAATGACCCAACAAACGAAAATTTCAAGTTACGAAATGCCTTCACGGTAAATTTTGGTCTCTAGATACGAAAGAAAATTCAAGTTACGAAATGTGAAATCTCAAAAATTCAAATAATGCGCGCTCAGCCACACACATTATACGCTTTTCTCAGACTGGATTTAAACTTTTCTCACATTTGTCTCTCGTTTAAACACTCAAACTTTCATAGATTTTCAACAAAATTATTAATAGTGAAGTGTGGGGGGGAAGGGGGAGAGGGGAGAAAACTGCGCGCGGACACATGTGGCCGGCGCGGGGCTGCCAGCAGGTCTAGACCTGGACTAAACCAGGACTGGACCAGGACTAAACCTGGACTAAACCTGGACTAAACCAGGACTAGACCAGGACTAGACCAGGACTAGACCAGGGCTAGACCAGGACTAGACCATGACTAGACCATGACTAGACCATGACTAGACCATGACTAGACCATGACTAGACCAGGACTAGACCAGGACTAGACCAGGACTAGACCAGGTGGATTAAAGCGCCGCGCGCGGGTCTATTTCCTGGTTTCGTTTCGAGTCACAGCTGAGGGGAGCAGCGAGGAGGGGACTGCACGCAGTCTGAGCGCATGAACGCATGAACAAGACCCACGAACGCATGCAAGAGCCGCGATGGTCTAGACCTGCAGGTCTAGAGGAGGTCTAGAGGAGGCACGGTTTGAGCACGGGTCTCGTTCATGCGCTCAGACTGCGGCGCTTTAATCCACCTGGTCTAGTCCTGGTCCAGTCCTGGTTTAGTCCAGGTCTAGACCTGCTGGCAGCCCCGCGCCGGGTCATGCTGCGCTATCACACGTGTCCGCGCACAGTTTTCTCCCCCCTCCCCCTTCCCCCCACACTTCACTATTAATAATTTTGTTGAAAATCTATGAAAGTTTGAGTGTTTAAACGAGAGACAAATGTGAGAAAAGTTTAAATCCAGTCTGACAAACCAATCAGGACGCAGAACACAATGTTACACTATAAAAAAAGTTACACTATAAAAAAAAAAAAACTTGGATCGGGGCCTTGGAACGAATCAGGCTTTTTCCATTGAAATAGCTACTCAACTTACGAATTTTTCACGTTACGAAACCACTTATGGAACAAATTAATTTCGTAAGGTGAGGTACCACTCCTCATCCTAATGAGGATCATGATAAAATAACAAACTGTGATCTTTCTTTGAAATGTCCATCCATCCATCCATCCCCCATGAATCCTCCCGTGGGTGGTGGGTCCACAGGAGGACGGCCCATGACACAACAGGCCTTGATGTATCTTCTGCCATGGGGGCTACCAGTGTCCACAGACACTGGGGGCGAGGTGGGGTTAAGTGTCTTGCCCAAGGACACAACAGCAGCCCTCATCTGTGGGTGCTGGTGTTACACATGGTCAAGCGTCAAGAGCGGGATTCGAACCGCCAATCCCTGGATCAGTAGACAAACGCTCTACCAACTGCCGCCCCTCATCTTTGAAATGTGAATCAGCATAAATGGGCTAGTTTCAGTGTGAGCCGTCTGCGTTTATCTCAGCAGCAGCTGCTGTTTGTCAGTGAGCTAAATGCTTGATGTATTGATGTACTGGGGTCTGCCCCCACACACAGCTCCTGTTACAACTTAAGAGTGATCACTTATTAGCATCACTTTCACAGGTGCATTTGTTCATTTGTTGGCCTAAATCACAACCCATTTGAATAGATGGTGTTCTATATATAAACATAAAGACCATTCCAATAATACAATTAATGTTAATTTGACATCTGTGCAAAGTAACTAGCTTGTTAGAGTGAGATATCTTGTAGTTAACAAAGAAAAGTTTGTTGGGGAAGTTTTAGCTAAAACCTTTTGCTAGGTCAGCTGAGTGAGCTTGTCTGGCTACTGCTTCACAAGATCCCAAATAGTAGAAGTTACATTTCTTTTGCATTATTTTGTTTATTAAGTTAGTTTATTCTTTATTTTAACTGATTCTTTTCAGCCGTTTTCATAATAGTAATCAGGCTGGTTCTACATTGTTCTACTTGAGAATAAAGAACATTGTACATCTTATTTTGGCCAAAGTTAGTGGAATGTTGCTTAACCAAGATACTGTATAATAAATACCTAAGAAATTGCTGCTTAAAGGTTTTCTTCCAATGAACATGGCAAATATGAAAGGCCTGTTTGTACTAGAAAACACACACTCATGTCCTATTATCTGCAGCGAGGTGTCTCATGACCTTTGAGATAAAAGACTCACAGAGATCACAGCAACCACAAGAAGGATCAGAGACAAGCCTCATCCACCATCTCCATTAGTCTCATTGGCAACTTTACTTTTTATACTCCTTAAGCTACATTTTTATCCTGTTGAAACACCTTTTCAAGCTGCTACTGTAACTCTGCACAGTCTTTCACAATCAAATCAAAATCACAGTTTGAGTTATTGCAAAGGCTTGCAATATAGGTAATAATAGTAATAATAACAAAGTATCCTGTATTTTATTTTTTTTAATACATGTTGTAACTATAGTTTAGACTTTTAGCATGTTCTGAAATGCATGTGATTCTTGTATTTGTTCATCAGTTCATATTTGAGTCTTCTCTCAAAGGTTTACAATGAGCAGTTTGGACAGAATCCAACTTTTAAACATTATGTATACTGCATGGAAATCCAATTACAATTGCAATACACAGTGCAATTTATTGTTTGCAGCCCAATTTTAGTTCCATATTCTGAAGTAAAATCACTACAATTAATCTTTTATGTTGTAAAAATAATCCATAAAGCTCCTTTTCTAGTATTTCTGTGTGGGAAATTGGGTTTTAAGTCCCATGGGACAACTTCAGCATGGTAGAGTACAGAGGCTGGTTTGTGTGGAGTATTGTTAGTGAAGCTGTTGTAAAGGACACATGAGCCACAGGTTGAAGTCTTCACGCCTGCAGCAGCCCCCCTCAGCTGTACACACCTCTGCCTGCATGATTCTTTACATGTATAGGCATATACAGTTTAAAAGGCGGTCTTGTGTTGGCCGTGGTAGACTTCTTGATGTCTTCTGACTAGGGATGTCAACAATTAATCGATTAACGGTTAATTGTCGATTAAGACGTTGGTCGATCAAAATGCATTAATTGTAATTAACCGCTAACCGCGGACACGCGGACATGCGCACCCGCGTGGTCATGAAACAAGGCAACCGCGCTGCGCCAAGATCGACTCACAGCCGACCGCAGGCGCCAACGGCACTGCTTAGCAGCCCCGGGTGTACACGCGAGGCGAGATCTAACCCGGAATGCGTACCGCTGCTGCCGGTCGAGTCCCGGTCCAGTCCAGGTCCAGTCCAGGTCCAGACCTGGTTCAGACCTGGTCCAGTCCACGTTTAGTCCTGGTCTAGTCTCTTAGCCAATAGGACAGAACACAATGTTACACTATAAAAATGTTTTTACACTATAAAAAAAAAAAATTGGATAGAGCGAGGGATTACTGTATTTTGTTATTCAGCATCAATACATTTGTCTGCTTTTTACTAAGGAATAATTCATTGAGGAATATACAATATAATAATACTATGATATATTTATGACTCAGTGTTATGTTACTATAGCTTATATTCTTAAAGACCCTATTAAAACACTCAAATTCAGGTGAAAAACGCCGCTTATCAGTTAATCGTTAATCGACCGATAAGGTCAATCAACTATCAGTTAATGAATTAACCGATAATTTGCATCCCTACTTCTGACCCATTTTGTTCACTAATGCCTGAAGTGAAACCATTTCTACAGCTATTGCTCAGACTTTGATCCCACTAATGAAAAAAACATTTCAGGCCATCTTTTGTTGATCATTATTGTAAACAAGACAAATGTTTGAAAAACACAATTTATTTTTACATTGGGTTTATTGGCATTAAGGTACCATTTTATTAGGCCTACAAAATAGTATGCTTGTTTAGCTCAAAAAGAACGCATTTACTAGCCTTGCAAATGTGTAGAAGGGCCAATATTACATTTTTATCTAATCTACATTATAATGTTTCCTCATCAAAAACAGACCTGGAGTTGTGTTTTGTTTCATTCACACATGTTTAACACAGAAATCCTGCATATTTAGGCAGAAACAGAAAACATTCTGTTCCACCTTGTGATGTCATGTGGTAATACAGGAAGTGCTCCATTGTGTTTTTAAACAATACATACAACTTCACAAGAATTGTTTGGGTGATTTCAGACCTGAAATCTTCCATCTCTACTGAACTAACCAAAAAAAAAGGTAGCTGTCAGCTTTAAAACTACCACTACATGCCTCCAGTTATGTTTTTGATGAGGTAACAACATTATGACATGACCTAAAGCTTACAAAAGTCAGTTTTGGGTATGACTATTATTACATAACCTATTGGTTTGTTATATTATTTTATTAGGGTAGCATTTAATTTAAGGAGTTAATGTGTGCTAAACCCTCTCTGTGACGATATGCTATTTTGTTGATTAAGTGCTTCTCTGTTGCAGCTTTAGGCTCAAACACTTGCAATTTTCCAAAAGCACTCCTCTTATTGGTCAACCTCAACCTTTCTGAATGAGTGACAAGTTTATATAACCATAATCACAGTGAGGCGCAAACTATAAGAGGTTCTTTGACATTATTCTGCACAGGTTTCAGCATTATGTTTGGTATTTATTTCCAACAAGTTCTGCAACATTAAAAATACATTTTTAAAATGTTAGGCTTTAATTTCATAGAAGAATGTCCATTTTTCTACCATATGGCAAAGCTAACCATCCTTTTCCCCCCAGTCTGACAGTTAAACTCCTTGTGCATGCTACAGCTGGTGGGGTGCTCCCTTGTTCTTGTGATCCTGTGCTTCCTGTGTCATGTGTATAATTTCACGCACATTCAGCGCTTGTCTGTTGTTCTGCTGTGGTTGGGGAAAACAGCAGGTGTGGTGTTCGGTCCGTGCCTTCTCGCCGTAAACTTTTTGCAGGGCGCTGTCGTCTTTTGAGCGTGGCATCTATTGTGTTTCAGTCTTGTGTATTTCAGGAGCTTAGCAACAGTTGGCACGAGTCCACCATGAACTATGTGTCGTAGGCCAAGAGCTTAGTCAGGATCAGTCACACACCCCTGCAGGACTGCTGTACTTGTGGGGACATTTATGAGGCTATCAGGAGTTCAAGTCATTGTCCGTGCAACAAGTTGTTTTGACTTTATTTATTATTATATACAAACTATATTAATATATTATAAGCTATTTTTACATTTAAACTCAGACAAGATAAAAAACATGTTGAAAGCTGTGTTTGTGTCTTTTAGCAATTAGTTTTATTGAGCTTCAGGCAGCTAGGCCCAAAACAAACATCTATTAATTATGCACTGCTTCAATGAACTGTGTGAAAAGCAGGGTGGTGCGTGTCAGATCACCTTTCCTTAGATTTGGCAGTGATATAACCCAAGAATTGAAAATAGCATCTTAATTTGAAGAGCTTATTTGCAAAAACGCTTGAAATTGACTTTAATTTATCTGAGCTTAAATGTCTGCTGCCAAATCTATTTTAGTGCAGAAAGTATTATTACATTCCTGATGATATCCACTCATTTACCTGTATAAGATTGTAACAAAATGAGGAGAAAAATAAATAAATTAGGGATGTCAACAATTAATCGACTTACAATTAATTGTCGATCAAGACATTGGCTGAACAAAATGCATTAATTGTAACTAATCGCTAGAGGGTGTTACTCTGGAATATGAACACGAGATGCGAACCCACTCGCGAGAAAGACCATAGCGTTACATCATGTAACCCTTTCCTCTCTGGATGTTACCATACAACTCACAGTAGAGCTGGACCTAGAACCATATATTTTTGAAATGATAAAAGCATGTAACTTACATGCGCGGACACGTGTGGTCACGAAAACAAGACAAAGAGCAGCAATTCTGGTTTAGACCTGGTCTAGTCCTGGGCAGGGCGCACCGCGCTCATTCAACGGCACTGCAATGTCTCGGGATGCGACGCGCGACACGTGCACCACCGGCGCGAGGCCGCGCGTACACTGGGGCTGCGAGCACTAAATCAATCCGCGGCGCCCGGACTGCGTACTTGCAGCCCGAGCCACAAACCAGCCGCACGAAACCAGCAAAGAGCGGCACATGGTGGTTTAATCCCGGTTTAGTCCAGGTCTAGTCCTGGTCCAGTCCTGGTTTAGTCCAGGTCCAGTCCAGGTTTAGACCTGGTTTAAACCTGGTCTAGACCTGGTTTAGTCCACGTTTAGTCCTAGTCTAGTCTCTTAGCCAATCAGGACGTAGAACACAATGCTATACTATTTAAAAAAAAAAAAGAAATCCGCGAAACAGCGAGGCCGCGAACCGCGATAGAGCGAGGGATTACTGTATTTTGTTATTCAGCATCAATACTGCTTTTTACTAAGGAATAATTAATTGAGGAATATACAATATAATAATACTATGATATATTTTTGACTCAGTGTTATGTATACTATAGCTATATTCTTAAAGACCCTATTGAAACACTAAAATTCAGGTGAAAAACGCCGCTTATCAGTTAATCATAAGTCGATCGATAAGGTCAATTAACTATAGATTAATGAATTAATCGATAATTTGCATCCCTAAAATAAATAAATTGTTGCCTGGAAGAATCCATGACTCATCGCTGTACCAGCGAGTGAGTCTGGTAACGCTTGATCCACAGAATGCGCTGCTGTTGCACGTAGACAGACAGCTAAGTGAACCAATCAGAGATTGCGCCATCTTGATTCAAAACTGAGGAGGAACTTCCGCTGCCTAAGAGTGACTTTGCGGGCAAAGGCGGGTGCACTGACGTCACCATCTTTGAACGAATCAGAATCGCGGAGTCCGTTTGTAACCGGAGGAGCGAGAGTGGATGGAGGGTGTCCAAATGGTATCGCGGTGTATAGGAAATACAGAGAGATATCATTTGGCTGGCCAGGTAAAATAAATTGTAAATGTTTATGGGTTTCCTTATGAATTTGTTAATAGATTCAAAGGGCATTTTATTTATGGTCAAAATATAATTAACCAATAAAACATATTCACATGACTAGAGTACTGGCCTATTGTGTTTTAACCTGTGACGTGTATTGTAACTGTGACGTACAGTGTTCTAACATAAATAAATTTATCAACCATCTCCTCTGTTACACATTGACGAACACTCCCGCCTCACATCACATGAGTGCAGAGTTTACTGCTCAAACCACTCCACTGAAGTTGTGGTGCGATGCTAAATATAAACCTATGTGTTAATTAATGCTATAAAACTGAGAGCATGAGATACTTGTAAGTGTGGAAAGAGCTATGATGTGCACTCACTTTAAATGCACGATACACTGTGATGAAAAAGAACCTCTGTGTTGTCCTGGAAACACTCAGTATTATTCTTTAAATGGTCAACCATGATATTTATTTTGATTCAGATTTAAATTAATGTCAAATTGCAGTTAAGTTGTTTAATTATTGAAGATAAAATGGTAGTGATGCCTCTAAATAATTTAAAATGACATGTTGAACAACTTTGCATATTAGCAACGGGGCATGCTGATCGAAGTTTAATATATTGCAATAGAAAAATCTGAATATCTAGCAGACCTTGCCTAACTACTAATATAAATATATTTTGTGTACTTGTACTTTAAGGTCTATTTTGGTTACATTTCAATTGGCCACTACTGTATCTGAAGCCTATAATTTCCTCTTAGTGTAGCTGTGTGGAGGTGACTAATCTGGTGGTAATCATGTCTTTGTTACTTTACAGGGCAGAACCAGTATGAGGCATGAGCTGAGACTGAGCTGACCCTCCCCCTCCTTCCTCTCCCCCTGTGCCCCCCTCTGCCCCCTGTGCCCCCTCCCTGTGGCAGCTCCTGCTCTTCCTGCTCCGTCCCTCCAGAGGCTCGGCCCGATGTACTCCCCAGAGGACACCATCTCCACCACCGCCTCCACCAAAGTGCCAGTCAAGTATGGGGAGCTCCTTGTGCTTGGGTAAGAGGCTCATTTGATGATTAGCTCTAGAAGTTCATTACTGTTGGGCACCACTTGGACAACTGCATACAGTTAACACACAACAAGTAACTGAGTGGCTGATTCATTAGGTTGTAAGTCAAACCAAGGTTTAGTGTTTTTATAGTTGTGTGTTGTCACAGTTTTGGCAATATACACTATATTGCCAAAAGTATTCACTCACCAGTAATGACGTGCGGTCATTGGAGGCATCACAGAGAAAAAAAAGTAAAATGAAAAATTAAATTAAATGGTTATATTTATCCAATGATTTGTACAATAAAGTTATTTTCTATTTAACTTCACCATTTTAATTCTTTTGTTTTTAATTCAAAATCACTGAATTTTCACTTTCACCATTCAAATAATTTATTGTTTCATTTTACTTTTTTTTTTTCTCTGTGATGACAAGTGAGTGCACGGCCTCATCTTCCTCCCCTGACTGCACGTCACTGTCACTCACCCATCCAAATAATCTAAATCAGGTGTTCCAATCACTTTCATGGCCACAGGTAAAATCAGGCACCTAGGCCTGCAGACTGTTTCTACATTTGTGAAAGAATGGGTCGCTCTCAGGAGCTCAGTCAATTCCAGCGCAGTACTGTGATAAGATGCCACCTGTGCAACAAGTCCAGTCGTGAAATTTCCTCATTCCTAAATATTCCACAGTCAACTGTCAGTGGTATTATATTGGAAGTGATTGGGAAGGACAGCAACTCAGCCACAAAGTGGTAGACCATGTAAACTGACAGGGTGGGGTCAGCAGATGCTGAGGCGCATAGTGGGCAGAGGTCGCCAACTTTCTGCACTACAGACCTCCAAACTTCATGTGGCCTTCAGATTAGCTCAAGAACAGTGTGTAGAGAGCTTCATTGAATGGGTTTCCATGGCCGAGCAGCTGCATCCAAGACATACATCCCGAGTGCAATGCAAAGCATGCCGCCAATGGACTCTAGCGCAGCAGAGACGTGTTCTTTGGAGTGACGTATCGCGCTTCTCCATCTGGTTATCAGATGGATGAGTCTGCATGTGGCAGTTGCCAGGAGAACAGTACTTGTCTGACTGCATTGTGCCAAGTGTAAAGTCTAGTTCCTTTCACTTAGTTCCAGTGAAAGGAACTCAAATCGATTTTGGACAATTGGAGATGGCCCCTTCCTCTTCCAACATAACCGTGCACCAGTGCACAAAGCAAGGTCCATAAAGACATGGATGAGAGAGTTTGGTCAGGGATGAAAGAGTTCCGCTTTTTAGCGGATCTCCGCTTTTTTTTTTAGCCGGGTGTTTTTTTTTTTTTTTTTTTTTCCAAATACGTTGGAAATTTTGGGTGTGTATTATATATGTATAATTGTGTTTAGGGTTGCCAACCGTCCGTTGAAAAATGTAATCGTCCCGTATTCAGAAACAAAAGTACATGTCTCGTATTAAGCTTCTACATGTGTGCGGGGCCGCGCGAGCTTGTGTGCTCTTCTGGTGCTGCGGACACCGCACGCCCCGAGCTGCGCCGCGAGTGCGCTCTCTCGGCTCGTTATCAGACTTTGATGTCGCAAAATCGGGGTCAGTGCCGTGTTTTGATATCAACTTTCAAATAAAAAACACTACAATTGTTTAAAAATGTGTTTTATTGCTATTTATTAAGGTTTTGGCAATATAGTGTATTTATCCTTGGGAAGGTGACTTCCCTGATTCAGTAGTACTTTTTATTTTGGGGGTAGATTGGTTATAAACTTAGAGCTGGGGTGCTGTAGTTTTATGACACCCCCTTAAGTTGTACATGTACACACACCCCAGCTCTCACATGATGCTTAAGTACTTCCTTTAACTGTCTATCTCCTGTGCAGTCCCTAAAGGCCTATTCCACTCCCTGCCCTGCGAGGAATGTACAAGTCGGAAAGACTCCACACACACACGCACTCACACACACACACACACAAACACACACACACACACACGCATGTGCGTATTGGGGACCCTAATCATAGTCACTAGCTGCCTAGCCTACGTAAATCCTAAGCAGAACCTATTTTAACCCATACCTGAACCTTAAACCATGTTAAACACACATGCACACATTACATTGACACTTTTTAGTTCCTCTGGTGCGTCTACATCTGACACAAAGTTTGTTTTGATGTGCTGTTCCACAGCTGCACTGTGGACATGAGCGTGGAAATTTTGCTCAGTGGAAAAATGCTATGAACAGCTCCATAGTTTTACAGGGGAGAACCCCAGCTTCTGTTCTCAGCTTTTACATAGACTTTAGAGGAAATATTAAAGTGTGTTAAAGAGTGCATATTGAATATAACTTGCCAAGTGCTTTCTGTAGGTAGTTTGACATATGACCTCTTGTACTTCAGGAATTGTTGTGTGAAGCCCTATTATTATAATTTACAGGCAGAACATTTCTGTGAACAAACAGTACTTTGTTTTGTTAATTTCACATTAGTGTATCATGTTCAACACTGTACTACACTGTTTGGTTCTGATATAACAGTAACTTTTGGATCCAAGCACTCTCTCTCCCCCATGATGCTCACATACTACAGTGAGTCATCTTGCAGCAATTACCCACACAACCTGTCTTTTTATACGTTTTATAGTCTTATCATTAGATGGTCAGCCACTGACGTATGCCCAAGATTATTTTACTACTGTTTGCAGGGAGCACACTGCTTGTTGCCTAACTGAGTGCTATTAAAGTTGTGTCTCAGCATGCCTTGACCAGGTTTTTCCCCACCCGGGTCAGCAACCATTTACACAACACACACTAGGTATACTTGGATACATGTATACACTTGCACACACTCATGGGACCCTGACTTTGTGCTGCCAGCAATACTTTGACTTGTTTCCAACGCCTCGTTCTGCCCTCTCTCCGAATAAGGCCTAAACTTCACTATGGCGACGCTCTTGCCATGGTTACTGGTCCCAAACGTTGACGCGGCCCTGCTTGCTCACCATGGTTACTCGTAAACCCTCCAAGTGCTCGTCTGATCCCCACAGATCTGCTCTCTCACCAGGCAAACACAAACATTTAGCTGCCGGATGGACAGTCTTGCATCTTACACTGTCTTTTGCACTGGACTTTGTCAATAAGTGTTGCAATTTGAAAGAGCTTATGATGGTGCAGCTAAATTTGTATTGCAAAAGACATTTAATACAATTCTAGTTCAGATTTTAGCCTGGGTTAGCACAATGATTAGATATTGCCAGATTTAATTCTAAAAGATTTATTGTTCATCATTATTGTTCATAGAGACCATTCATCTTAGCTTGTGTTAGCACTGGGGTATTCAGTGACACTCTCAAAGATAAAGTGTTATAGTGCGACTGTGGTCCACGTCACAGTTTCCTTCTGTGTGAGGAAAGGACTGTTTATCCCCACGCCTCCATTGCCCTAAATGCCGCTCTGTGCATGTTTATTTTCTCTGGGCTTATGTTTGGGCCCCTCTGTTGTTTATGGCGACATGCGTTTGTAAAACACATTTGAGAAAAGTATTGTGGGAGCCTGTTCCCCAGTGACCTTTTTTCTTGTACAGCTGTTTATAACACTCTGTTGTTTTTGTCTGTCTTTGCAGGTACAATGGCTCACTGCCGAACGGGGACCGCGGCAGACGCAAGAGTCGTTTTGCACTATGTAAAAGACCCAAAGCAAACGGAGTGAAGCCCAGCACAGTCCACGTCGCCTGCTCCCCACAAGCAGCCAAGGTGACCCACGCGGCTAACCGCACACTGCATTAGGAGCCAGAAAAAATCTTGTGTTTCTAAGAAGCCTTGTGTAGAATTATTACATTGCAGCCGCTGTTTCTAGTTTGTGATACAATAGATATGCCACACTTTCTTTGTTAAGTAAGGAATAGGAAAAAGAAAATATCTGTTGTTTTTCACAACATCAGTGTTGAATGGATTCTCTGGAAATACTCACTTGTAACCGTAAGTCAAGCTTTAGCTACTTAAATTGAAATAGTCTGGAAGAGTGATTGGCCCTCACTCACTGTCCTGTGGGTGGTCCTAACTGACCTAAAAGATGTTAAAAGTGAAGAACTACAGGAACTAACTCCACCCTTCCTTTGTCTGTTGTTTTTTGTAAGTCATTCAACAGATGTAAAATTTTCCTGAGTTTTTGACTATTTAATCCTCAACAGTATTAACCTTTTCTTATTCCTCAGGCCATAAGCAACAAAGACCAGCACAGCATTTCCTATACCCTGTCCCGAGCCCAGACAGTGGTGGTAGAGTACACCCATGACAGCAATACAGACATGTTTCAGGTGATAAACATATCCTCGAATAGTGCATGGATTACCTGTTTTATGTTGGCACTCATTACTTCATGTTGTGTTGTTTCAGATTGGACGATCCACAGAGAGCCCCATAGACTTTGTGGTGACTGACACTATCGCGGGCAGTCAGAGTAACGCAGACACTCAGTCAGTCCAAAGCACCATCTCCAGATTTGCCTGTCGCATCATGTGCCAGCGCACGCCGCCTTATGCCGCTCGCATCTACGCTGCGGGCTTTGACTCCTCCAAGAACATTTTCCTTGGGGTGAGTTATTACCCAAAACATGCGCCATAGGTAAAATCCTCCAGCTTGGGTCCTGACCAATGACCAAGCCTACACAACAAAATCATGGGGATGGTCCCCGGGTCAAATGCAGAAACAATTTCTCCTGTGTGAGTTCAATAAAAGTCAATCTTCTAATCCTTAATCACTGTAAGGCGCTTTGTGTTACATTTTGTATGAAAAGCGCATTATAAATAATGTTTGATTGATTGATTTGATGTTTAGTTCAGAAATATTTCAGCATGTGTCCCAGATAAAACGGTTCTTGATTTTAGGAGAAAGCTGCTAAGTGGAAGACACCAGACAGTCAAATGGATGGACTGACCACAAACGGTGTGTTAGTGATGCACCCTCGTAATGGCTTCAGTCAGGACTCTAAGCCCGGCGTCTGGAGAGAGATCTCCGTCTGTGGAAATGTGTTCACACTAAGAGAGACTCGCTCAGCACAGCAGAGAGGGAAGATGGTGAGACTAGTATTTCACTTTTCTCTTTTATTCTTGTGTCTTTGCTTAGGCTGACAGTGGCACAATGGGATAGTGGTGTCCCTAGGTAAGACACCTCCAGATTGCTTTATCCCATTAAGAGTGTGTGCCAAATTATTTACTGGAGGAAAAAAAAAAACAGATTATTACACTTTTATTATTTTGCACTTGTTTGTTCCTGACTTATATCCAGTCTCCAGGAAGCTTATACACCAAAACATAACCACGGCATTACTGCTTGAGATAAAACCCCTCAAGGGTTAATACAATGGAGTGTCTATAGTGACCACGGAGGGCCTTTGTTACAGTCAGGTTGAAACACTGCTCCATCAGAGCCAGCAGAGGGCGCTTAGACCTTAAGCACTCTGGACAGCTGGTTATGTGTCAGTGGACTGAGACTGTTTCATTCCCACTGAATAAATCCATGCTGTTATCACTCCTCACACCTGCTCTTCTGTCTCCTCAGCGCTGCTCTCAGTCACTGCACATTATAGTATCGAGAGGAGCCATGTGTGGATAATGTGGCACTATCAAAACTTATTAATATTTTACAGTTGATTGACAATTTAGATACTTAGCAGAGGAGGAAAGCCTGTTATAATTATGTATGGTCAATTGAGCTTCATGGGACTATTCAGTTTTATTGACTGCACAGTGACAGTCGCAGATAATGCAAGGCTTAATAGGCCTTCATTCATGAGATTATTTTGAGTTAGTTCCAGTTTTTCACAGTATGTACGCTTTCTGCTTGGAAATGAATGATTTCTGTATGTCTGTAATGATTTTAGTGAATTTTATTGTCAAAAATTTGCAACCAAATTAAAAAAATTTGATCAGGAAGTTTCTGTAGTTTGTTCTGCGGCATTACACTGTTTGTTACAAATTCTGACTGACTGACCTATAGCAGCCATGTTAAATTTTGGCCTTCATTTTGTGATTGCCACAGGGCACCTCCTTATAGTTATACTGTACAGTATATGGCAAAGGTTTGGTCCATGTCATATATTAAATTCTATGTTACACTGCCACCTAGTGTGGTTTGATGTAAACTACAACCTAGAACCCTGTATTTGTGTCCTTCAGGTGGAGACTGAAAGCCAGGAGCTGGTGGATGGTTCCCTTATTGACTTGTGTGGTGCAACGCTGTTGTGGAGAACAGCTGAAGGACTGGCACGCACTCCCACACTCAAACACCTAGAGGCGCTACGACAAGAGATCAATGCAGCACGTCCACAGTGTCCTGTAGGCTTCAACACTCTGGCCTTTCCCTCCATGCGGCGCAAGGACACTCCTGATGAGAAGCAGCCCTGGGTCTATCTGCAGTGTGGCCACGTGCACGGCTATCACAACTGGGGCGGCCATCTTGAGGAGCGGGAGGGGCGAGAGGGCCGCCTCCGAGAGTGCCCCATGTGTCGGGCCAAGGGTCCTTATGTCCCGCTGTGGTTGGGCTGTGAGGCTGGCTTCTACGTGGATGCTGCTCCGCCCACTCATGCCTTTAACCCCTGCGGCCATGTTTGCTCTGAGAAGACAGCCTCCTTCTGGAGCCAGATCCCTCTGCCCCACGGCACGCACACTTTCCATGCAGCCTGCCCGTTCTGCGCGCTGCAGCTCAGTGGGGAACAGGGCTACGTCAGACTCATCTTCCAGGGACCTCTGGACTAATGTCAGTGTGGAGGAGCATACAGCAGTGACCGCTTTAACACTAACTGTGTGATTTTTTTTCTGCAGTAACATAAAATGACATTTTGTCTCATTTTTAAGTGACCTTTGTATTGCTTTTTCACACATGACAAGAAAAGATGTCTATATTTTCATGAAACCAGAGACATAGAAACCAAACCAAGAACACTGCTGCATAAAATGATGTTTCATATAACAGTATTCATCTGTACAACTGTAGGGCAAACATGCAGTGTTTATGTTCCTGTTGCAATATTTCCCTGTGTACATGTGTCAGAGCTGATGTTTATTTATGATCCAGAGAACAGCCTTTATCCCTCAGACCTTGAGCATTTGAAAGTACACTTTATTGTGGAGATGGTGTGCGTTTGGTCTGAGGATCATGTTTCTATGTTTATCTATCCCTGATCTGAGACCTGTGTCGTATTTATTCCCTGATCTAACTCGGGTGTGACTTTGTATTGTGTGTAACCTCTTCAGTTTGGTTTTCCTCTCATTAGGAAACAAGCATCACTGGCCTTTTCACATTCAAAGCAATACATTTGGGAATCTCCCCAAAGCATTATGGGAAAATAAGGCATCTGTGTAAGCAGCCAGCCCTTTAAAGAGGAAACTTTGTGTGGATGAGTGAATGTTATAACAGATCATCCATTACAATGCAGATATGTAGCAAGACTATTACAAACATCAAACTCACACTGACGAGGCAGACCTGTGCTTCACTTGAAATTTGTGGCTTGCAAACCTAAGTAAACCCCAGTCAACCAGATCCCATAGTGCCCTTCCCCAGTAAGAACAGCAGCATTCAGACACTAGCTGTTTTTGATCATATTTGCACTACTACTATATTAGAAGACCCCAGTGGCCATAAAATATTAGACACACATACTTTGAGCATGAAAACATGTTTTCAATCTGTATGCAAATTTGTCTCAAATGAAACAAGCTGCTCATCACAGAATACAAAATGTCAGGACTGCTGCATTCACAGCCTCAATTCAGTCTGCCCCAGTGTGGAGTGAATGAATATGGACCATCAAGAGATGTCCATATTGGACTTTGAGAGTGCAAAACAATTTTAACAACAAAAAAAATTTTTTTAGACATAATAGCTAGTAATTTGATTATTTTGCAGAAATTACTACACCAACACCTTTTCCTCTTTAAAAGTGAATAATTTTAAAGGTTGTAGCAGTCTTGATATTTTGCATGCTTGTTGACAAGATCAGGTGCAAAGAACTGAGACACACACTGTAGAAGCCTTCTCTCCAAAACAGCCTTTACCTCCTGGTAGGTCACATGTTCACAGCCAGCTGGAGTGTGCATATTAGGCTATGTACGTCTATGAAGATCGTTTGAATGTTTGTCTGTCCACACAGTTTTCACCAAGGTCTTCCTTTTATTCAGACTGCAACACACAGCTCACCTCAGGGAGAAACTTAACGCCCAGCTGAATAATCACATACAGCTTTCACTTGAGGCATGGCCTGTCCATATACTGAGAATGAGAACATGTATGTGTCCTCCATATGCAGGTTAAGGCACTGGCAACCCAGGTTCAGTGCAGTGGTGGACCGTCAGGGCCTTCAAGGCCTTCTCTGTTGGCCTAAAAAATATCTGAATCATATGTTAATTATATTTTGTCCATGTATACTTATTAAATAATTCCAAATGGTCTGTCCATTTCCTTTTATTGTGTTTCCGATGGTTATGCTGCTGTAAGATATTGAAAGTCCGCACATATAACTGGTGAACAACTTACAACTTTATTGTGCGCGTGACTGACGCACTACAAGCTAGCCGGAAAAGCAAACAACAAAGAGCGCAACAGTGTATTACGTTCTTAAGCCGCTGGTGCCACCCAGCGGCGGAACAATACATTACATCTCCCTTTCTTCCGTCTGTAGAGAACACGCGCATTTTTTTTTTTTTTTTTACTCCGTAACAAAAATCATATTCGGGCACAGCCTACTATTATTAACATTTACAAATTAGGCTGCCTAACAAGCAACACCATTAAGAAACATCAGAATAAAATTGGTCTCAATAACTATTAGATGACAACTGACTTCATCAATGCATATCACAGAACTAGTTACTGGATGAACTCGTTAGACTACAACCATAATAATGAGTAGCCTACAGATCAAGTCTTTCAGGAGGTTTTACCACTCTGCCCCTTTTAGTGATGTAGGGCAAGGGGTTTAATGCTTGGCCAGAGTTCAAACCTTTCTCTGCAGGTGATCCTAGAGTCTCACCCAGCGGAGGAAGTGTCTCTGCTGTACCTGGATGGACGGCTGGACCTGGATGGACGGCTAGCTCTATCCATGGCTCGTCTGGTATGAAGTGACGAGACTGGTTGGCCATGGCAGTACTCTTTCGCAGATGCTGAATGTTGCGGCGGAACTGCCTGCCACCTTGGTCCACAATGTAGGACCTGGGGGCGTTGTGTTCTCTGACGACAACTGCTGGGGACCACTTTTTGCTGCCTGGGTACGGCTGCATCCTGACCTCTTCTCCTGGTGCCAGTGCAGGGCGATGCTTTAGTGTTCTGTTTGTGTCATAGTAATGCTTCTGGAGGGCTTTGGATTGGTTGAGCAGGTGTCTGACTTTAGAGGAGTTGTATGCCTTTGGAATCAGCAGCTGCTGAGCAGCGGGGAGTTTGTTCCTTGGTCTCCTACCCATGAGTAGCTGTTCTGGAGACAGTTCCACTGACTCCAGGGGGGTTGTTCTGTAATCAAGCAGGGCCAGGTGTTTGTCCAGAGCCTTATTCCAAAGTCTTTTCACTCTTTGCACTGCTCGTTCCGCCTCTCCATTTGAGTGGGGAGTGTGAGGGGATGATGACTGATGTACTATGCCATAACTTTCACAGAAATCTTTGAACTCCTCGGATGCATACTGCGGGCCGTTATCTGTTCGAATGACTGTGGGAATGCCATGTCTGCTAAACTGAGATTTCAGCATTTCGATGGCGGTACAGCTCCGCTGGTCTTTGAGCTCATCTACTTCAATAAACTTTGAAAAATAGTCCACTAGGATGATGTAATGTTTGCCTTCGAACTCAAAAATGTCTGATGCCACCTGCTCGAAAGGAAGCTCAGGAATTTCTGTCGGTTTTAGTGGCAATTTGGGTAACTTGTTTTGAAATTCTGCACATGTGCCACAATTTCTCACCACCTCCTCTATCTCAGCATTCATGCCTGGCCAGTAAAGTACTTCACGCGCTCTCTGCTTGTTCTTTACTATTCCTAAGTGAGACTGGTGTATGAGCTTTAACATGTATTGTCTCATAGTTGGTGGGACAACTATACGCAGTCCCTTGTATACCACTCCATCACATACCGTGAGTTGACTTCTTGAGTCGCAGTATGGCTGAACAGTGGCTGGTGCATCCCTCCTATGCTCTGGCCATCCATGCCGTATTGCGTGTTGCAAAGGGCTCAGTTCTTTCTTTGTGCAATCCTTAAGCTCAGCATACTTTCCTTCACTCACAGCTACATAATTCAGCATGGACACACATTCCAGCTCTTTCAGCTCTGGAGTGTTGTATGGTAGCTGGGCCCTTGACAGTGTGTCTGGCAGCTCCATATCCTTTCCCTTCCTGTATCTGACAGTCAAGTCATACCATTGCAGGCGGAGGCGCATCCTCTGAATGCGCGTTGACAGGAGAGACTTTTTAAAGATGTCCTCGAGCGGCTTGTGGTCATTATACACTGTAACTGGCTTGCCAAAAATGTAGTGGTGAAACTTGGCACATGCATGAACGATAGACAGCATCTCTTTTTCGATCTGTGCATAGCGTGTTTCGGCATCGGTCAGAGACCTGGACGAGAAGGCAACCTGATGATTGTCTTGCAGAAGCACGGCACCCAAACCATTGCTGCTGGCATCGCAGAAAATTTCGGCAGGCTCAGCTGGATCGAAGTACTTCAGTACTGGAGGATTCGAACAAAGTTCTTTAAGCCTGGCGAAGGCTTTTGCCTGAGCTGCTTGCCATGTAAACTCCACATTACTTTTGAGAAGCTGTCTCAGAGGTGCATCTTCTTCACTCAGGTTCGGTATGAATTTGGACAAATATGTGACAAATCCCAGGAATCGGCGGATCCCTTCCTTGTCAGTAGGTGCTGCCATGCCTCTGACAGCTTCAGCTTTGGCCGGGTCTGGTTTCAGGCCATCTGCAGTCAGTAGGTGGCCAACGTATGGCACCTGGCTTTGTCGAATGTGACACTTACACTTATTGAAATTCAGCTTTAAGTTGTAGCTGGTTGCTCTTTCAATCACTTTACACAGGATTTCATCATGCATTTTGACATTGGGTGCTGCAATCAGAATGTCGTCCATGATGGCTATGGCCCCCGTTATGCCTTCCAGCATGCCATCCATGATGCGCTGGTATATTTCCGGGGCGCATTTGATGCCAAATGGTAGCCTCAGCCATCTAAATCTGCCAATAGGCATGTTAAAGGTTGTGAGAAGCGAGGACTCTTGGTCCAGTTCAATTTGGAGGAATCCTGATTTGGCGTTGAGGACTGAGAAAATCTGTGCACCAGGCATTGAGGACACAACATCCTCGACAGTTCGCACTGGGCAGTGCTCTCTTTTGATTACCTTGTTTAAATCACTGGGGTCTATGCAGATTCTTATATTGCCTCCCCTGCAGACTGCCACCATGGAACTCACCCACTGGGCTGCTCCACTCTTGCAATGTATCCATCTTCCTCCATCTCATGAAGTTTTTGTACAATCTTTTCTGTAAGCGCAGCCGGCTGCCTGCGCACTGGATGGACAACGCCTTTGGCATTGGGTTCTATTTTGATCGTGTACTTGCCAGGTAAGGTCCCTGTGGTACGAACTAGTTCTGGAAAGTCACATAAGCCTCGTGGAATAGTCTCTGAAAAGCTGGCCTCGGGCGGAGCGCACGCTCGGGTCTCAGACGCGGTCTGTAGGGAGTTCAGTCTCGCTATTAAGCCCAACGCTTCGGCTGTGGGCCCACTAAGTACACTCTCTTGTGCGATATCCACTATCTCAAATTCAGCCTTCGTAGTATGCTTTTTGTAGTGGACTGCTAGATCAACTGCAGCAATTGGCCTGAGTTCGTGGTTTGAGTAGGAGCGCAGCAGCTTGGTAGAGCGCTTCAATTCACCTGCATGCATGAGCTGCTGGTAACTGTTCAGAGTTAAAGTATTGCATTTGGCACCAGTATCTATTCTAAACTGGACTTTCTGAGCCAGAATAATCACGTATACTGACCATTTATCATCCGCTAATGAGTCAATGGGACGTACAATGTTTGTCAGGCTAATGTTCAGAATCTCCTCATCTGCCTCGGGCGCTCCTACGTCCAGTGTGTGAACTGCGCGTTTGCGGCACACCGCCATCCAGTGGTTAGCTTTGTGGCAGTAAGAACATGTTGAGCCTGGACACTTTCCACCATGCTGGACACTTTCCACCATTCCACTTGTGTTCAGGGTGCTTGCCGCAGCTAGAACAGAGAGCTGGCGGCTTCTGATGAGTGAACTTACGTTCCGGAGGATAACGAGCATTCCGGCTTTGGTTAGTGGCTCTGAGCGGAGCGACATCTGATACGGTAGACAATAGCGAACACAAGGATTCATCGCGGACTATTTTCATTTGTTTCTGGGACATTTCATACTGTTGTGCAATCTCTATGGCCTTTGCAAGCGTCAGGTCTTCCCCTTTGTCTAGCAGTCGTTCTTGCACTTTTTTCTCACAGACACCCGCAATAATGGCATCGATAAGCATATCGTCCGGTTGAGCATATTCACAGTCCATTAAGAGTATTCTTAAGTCTTTCACAAAATTGTCAAAACTCTCACTCGTATCTTGTTTCCTCTGCTTGAAGAGGTGACGGGCTATCCTCTTATTCTTTCTCGGCCTGACGTAGGTTTCAAACTTTTCTAGCACTTTGAGCGGGTCCTCCTTTTCCCCATCGGCCCAGGTCAATGTTTTATGAATTTCTCTGCCTTGCTGTCCCAGCCACATGCTTGGCCAGCCAGCCTGCTGCTTCCCACTTAGCTCTGACAGTGGTCCATCAAAGACGAAGGCAACGTGGCTCCTAAACCTGTCGAATTCTTGATATAAATTAGCCGCGTCCCAGTCAATCCTCGGCAATGTTCCCCCTAATTTTTCATGTGTCTGAGCAAACACACCACTCCCTGAGCGTTCCTTGGACTCCTGTGAGCGACATCCGACATGCACACTGTGGCCACACCAGTATCACACCTGAGATCATGGCAAGTTACATAGCTTATGAATCAAATTACTGCTGTTATTTCTGTTAGATTACTTTTAATATAACTGATTTTTTGGTCCACTTCTCAAAAATCTGTTCATGAACTTGGTACATGTTGTCAGTGTGAGGGTCCTGCTGTGGTCAGTGAAACATTGAACATTACAATATTTTGAAAAATAACCTGTGTATATACCTGTGTATAAACCTGTAAAACCACATGAAGAGAGATTTTTTCAGCTTAATAAATATAGCCTACATGTAGCTGCAGATTTTTTAGGGATGATTGTAGGACCTATAGGACACTATAAGATGGGTCTTTCTCAAAATAATGATCTCCAAAATAAGTATACATTTTTATCAGTTTATATCTTGCTTTTTAATCATTACCCAGTTTAAGTAATTTTGTGAGAGTGACAGAGCTCTGTGGTTTAACGCTCTGGGGAGAGGATTCACACTTCACACAGAAAGTCCCGTCTTTTTGCTCACAAAAACCTATGGCTTGGACAGAAACAAAGAAAACAGCCGAGGATTACATTATGGCTCTACCTGTCTCCTCTTCTGTTCTTCCCTACGTGGAGTGTGTGCGGGCGGCGCTCCCGTCGGCTGGTGCGGACCTGCCGCTCTGACCCACGGCGATGCGCACAACTATGGTCTTACTGAAGGAAGTGAGCGAAATGCGATCGAAATGAATCTGTTTGTAGTTGGCTTGTCCCTAACGCATGTGCACATTCACATGTGCAAACTGAATCTATCAGACTGGATTCCGTGTGTCAAACCAGCGCTGAGTTCAGGTTAGATTTTATTTTATGCGCTGAAAATAATTTGATGTGCGCACTGAACGTCTGGGGAGTGCGCGATTGCGCACGCGCGCACCTTAGAGGGAACACTACAAGCTAGCCAGAAAAGCAAACAACAAAGAGCACAACAGTGTATTACGTTCTTAAGCCGCTGGTGCCACCCAGCGGCAGAACAATACATTACAGCTGCTTCCAGACATGTATTTTCATATTGGAGCATTTAACCAATCACATTTCAGCTATCCTTTGTTGCCAGACAGGGTCAAAATCAAAGAGGCCTTCACTATCCGTTCTGCAGGCCCCTAACGCAAAATCAATGTCGATACTTCAACCAATCAGATTTTGAGTTGGTGTCACCAGGGCCCTCTAGCGGGCATAGGCAACGTCACCGTATTCAGGATTGGATAATCCGAGAGCGTAGCTACGCAAGCTAGCAAACTGCATTAGCTCGCTTTGTTGGCTGATAGTACAGTACACTAAAAAAAAAAATTAGTCAGCCCACAATGGCTGAAGGAGGAGAAGAAATAGATTTGGTGGCAGATTTACTGTCAATACCATTTTCAAAACGGACTTTTCAAGAAAAGCTGGACACTGTACATTGTCAAGAAAGGTCGGACAACTCCGGCGCTAGCTAGCTTGTCACAACCAGGAGGAGGATTTGTCCGCCACTTCAAGGTCACCAACTACGAGAGGTACCCCTGGCTCACAGGCTCGAGGAACACTGCAAAGTGTATTGCTGGGAGTGCTTGGAAATTTGACTTGCCTAACCAAGACAGCAACGAGACACCAAAGCACTGCTGGACACTTAAAAGCAACAGTGCTCTCTAAAACTTTTGGGGAAACCAGAGTGGATCTACAGCTGAACGAGCAATTGCGCAGGGAAACGGAGCTCCATAATGAAAAAGTGAAGGAAAAACAGAGAAATCTTAAAAAGACTGATAAACTGTGTTTTTTGGGCAAGCAGGAACTTTCATTTTGGGGACATGATAGCCGTTTCCCAATTTAGCGAGTGCACGGTTCGGCGCGTGGTTGGAAGGGGATATGCGCCACATCCGGCGCAACAACTCTTGTCCCATTTCGTTTTTGTCCCATGCACAGTTATACACGCGGTCCGAACACCGCAGTCGTTTCCATGGAAATTGGGGCGTGGACCAAACATGCACGCTTCGCACACTCAAAAGCCCCAGCATGCACAGCGCGGCAGGATATAGGACTACAAAGATGGACTCGCCAGCAACATCGTCATGTGACAGTTGCGACTTCACTATCAAATGTAAGTACAGGGGGTCCTCGGGTTACGACGGTCTCGGGTTACGACGTTTCGTTGTTACGAACGCGCCCCCATTAAAAAATATATATATATATTACGCATCATTCCGTCTTACGCGGTTTAGCGTGGTAAGAGATGTACCACGCACGAATACGCTCTGTTGTGGTTGTAGGGAGAAGAAGACAGCCTCGTGTGCGTGCCCAATGTGGGCGGAAGTACCTGATGTGGGCTCTGATCTGCTCCTATGAAAGCGGCAGTGATAACCAAGCAGCGTAGTGGTCTAATTATTGAGATGGAAAGGTTATTGGTGCTTTGGTTGGAAGATCAAAGGCAAAATCCGACTTAAGACGAAATTCGGGACCCCCTGTACTCGTTTACCTCACCAACAACTATGCTACATGAAACTCTTCATAAACTACGCTAAACATGTGTGACGATAGCCGTAATGGCATAGATCACGGCACCTGTATTACCGTTCACATGCTTTTCCCCTTACACTTCTATTTCCTTTGCTGTTGTAATGCTGGATATTCTACAGTGTAGCCATGTCCAACGTTTACTCTTAACTCTTTCTCTACTGGAGACGTCGTTTGACGTCAGAGCGATTCCAGACGTAGTCTACCGAGACGTCGATTGACGTCAAAGCCGTTTTTTAGCGGGGGTTGCTAGGATACGTCCGGGAGCAACTTGTAATTCATAGTTCAAGGTGTAATTCACACATCCAACCCGTAGGTGGTGATCGTGTGTGTGTTAGTTTGGCGATCGGGGGCGGAGAGCCCAGAAGCGCTCACCGTGTGTACTGAGTAGTGGAGCAATATGGCGTTAGCTGCCTAGTGGCAGCTAACTATCGATCGGTTTTTACGGAGTGATCCGAGCGGTCGGAGTGGTCTTGGGACCCAAGGTCCCGGACCACAGGACCGCGGAGACACGCCGGATCAGGCAAGGACGGCAAGAAAGAGATCTCGTCTGTCCGAGGCAGGGGCCATGTCTATTCGGGTCTCAGACCCGGAGGACAGCGAATTTGAGTCCCGCTCATCGGGCGGGTCCAGCCAGACCTCGACCCGCCCGATGAGCGGCTGCCGTCGGGATCCTCTGGGAGAAGCAGATCCCCCTCTCCAGAGGAAGAGATGGGTAAGAACTAAGTTTACGTGCTGTGTGGTGAATCAATGAATGAACTTACTTTATCCCCTCCCTGCCTGCATGCACTTTTTCCCTCTTGTCCAAATGTCCGGGAGCTACTGTGTGAATGAATGCAGGCGTGCGTGTGTGTGTGTGCGTGTCTGTGCGTGTGTGCGCGTGCGTGCGTGCGTGCGTAGCTATGTGTATAAAGGTTTATGCGTGTGTGTGTGTGTGTGTATGTAAAGGTTTATGCTTGGGTATGTGTGTGTGTATATGTAAAATTGTATATGTAAAATGCCACTATTGATGTGAAGGAATTTCCCATTTACAGAGCCTTCATCCAGCAGAGGACCTACTTTGCGAGCAGGGGTGGGGACCTCTGCTCGCAAAGCGGAGAAGAAAGGTAAAAAAAAAAAATATTCTCCCCATTACATTGCAGCAATACAAAAAAATTACATTAGGTAATGTTGTACATTTCTGTCATTTTACAGGTGGTGCATCTGCCACACAAAGTGTGGAGTGGCAACAAAAAGGTTGGGAACCCAACATGATTCCCTTCACGGCCACCCCTGGACTCCGGAGCGCTGCAGCGGAGCTGAAGTCTGACGTGCCAGCAGACTTCTTTGAGCTCCTCATCACGAATGAGCTTCTGGCACACATTACTGAGCAGACAAACCTTTATGCTCGCCAGTACTTTGCCGCTCTCCCTGAAGGCCAACAACACACACGCACACACACACACACGCATACATGCACGTGCACACATTGTTCACGCACGTGCACACATTGTTCACGCACATGCACACATTGTTCTGTTGTTATTGTAACTGTTGTTATTCTCTCAAGATTGTTCTCTTTGTCAATTTGTATATAGTTATTTCTTATATTTGTAAATAAAATAAAAAAAATTTGCAATCAAAAATCTTTCTCTGTTATTTTAGATGTTTGAGGTGTCACTAAATCAATAAGTATTGATGTCAAAGTCACTTATCTGCTTGTAATACCTCCTTTCACAAAAAGCTCATTTTCTCAAATTTGTTGTCAAAAAACAGTGTTTTTGCTGAAACTTTGCTATGTTCTACTATCAATTACTTGAGAACCGAAAAGGTTAGAAACATAATTTTTTTTCCAGGTGAAAGACGAGAGTCAACACTTTATTTTGATATGTGCTACGTTTATATAGTGAAAGAACTCCGTATTCTGTGAGTCTTGAAAAATCAGTGAAAATGCTCTAAATCTCTGGTAGTCAGGGGCTTAGATTTTGAAAACAGGCTGGTAGTGAAAGAGTTAAGCTGCGCGCTGCTTGCACATTCTCAGCGCACAAGAAAACCTATGCAGCGTACTGTAAATCAGGGATGAAAGAGCTTTTAGTGGAGCTCCGCTTTTTATTCAGCCGCGGGGTCATTTTTTTTATATCTGCAAAGTGCGAGCCGCGCGGGGGGGCATTTCGGATGTCGCGCACAGGGCTCAAGGAGTGCTCAGGGAGTTTGTGTGTTTGCTCAGACACATTAAAAATTAGGGGGAACATTGGCCATGTCCCAATTCCAAGTATTACTAGTCGCAATAGAATAATATTTTTTTCTTTCGGGAACAAGGAACAGACCACCCGGCTCATTGAGCTGTTCCATTTCGCAGACGGCCATGCGAGAAACGTAGTGCACTAAGGACCGAGCGAGTATGCGCCGTCTCGACCGCAGACCGAGACCACACTCACAAGCGTGCAGTCGCTGGATTGGAAAACGGCTTTAGTAAGGCGTAACTTGGATAGTATGCTTAAAGGCACCTATTAAATTTTCCTCTAGAAGTGTTCCTTTAATGACCCCTATTGTATTCACATGATCTGTTTTGATTATGGTTCCAATGTACTGTATTATGGTTATTATTTTGTTTATTCCTACCTTTAAGCTTTAGCTATATTCTGGGGTGCTACCACGCACAAACAGATTGGTGGCCACCACAGCTGCTCCTCCTCTTCTCTTATAAAAATGAGTAATACCACATTTTATGGACAAAGTAACTGTTCATTTAAAAATATTGATAAGTATTTTAGAGAAAATCTTACCATAAAAGCATGAAATGGCCAAGTTTCTTGACCCTCAGAAACAGATGTGTGTGAATGACAGAAAAAACACGTCCAAATATTTGTAGAGCAAAGTGTCCACCAGGGAGCAGAATACAAGTATAAGATTTGATACAAAAGGGTTTAATGCAAAGTTTACGTTTGATGGTGATGCAATGAGTCCCACAAATGCATATATGAAATATGATACGCACGGGCTCACAGGGTTAATGAAGACAAACAGGTTGACTGCCAACCAATATATCGCTACCTATGTAGAGTATACCTTAGTGAAGGAGCTGCCTAGCTTGACGTGTAATGTAGTGGGGAACTCTCTCTTAGGGCTCAGTCAGAAAGCCAGCATCCAGGCTATACAGGTTTGACATGACCAGCAGCAGGTCAGAGGTGGTCTTCACAGGCAGGAAGCGGCTGCGCGGCACGTTAATGCCGAGGGCATTGTCAAAACATTTAATAGCTGCACCCACAGCGGTTTCCAACTGAATCACATTCTTGCCAAAGTTGTGGCACAGTGGGGTTTTTTTTTGGAACTTCTTTTTATTTTCATTTATCATGCACAGTCATACATTGCATCACATTTACAGCATAGAATGGAACAAATGGGTATATCCACAGGTATAAAGTCCTTGGAAAATTCTCAGTCTCTTGGTTGCTGGTCCTATACGTCACGGACTTGAGTGGGAGCAAAATAAGAACATCTACCATAATTCACAGATTGTGTTTTATTTTATTTATTTATTTTTACCATACATAGGATCAATCCACAACATGAAAATTCTTCAGATAATACTCCACCAATTCACACCAGTATCTCAAAGTCTCAAGAGAAATAGATAAATAAAAATCAAATAGAAATAAAATAACATGTAATATAAAAATAAAATGGAGAGAATCTTAAATCATAATTATGTTAAATGAAAATGTAGAGCAACTCTAGTCCATTTACTTATAAAAGTATCTGTTTTTAGTTGTAATAATGCAGTCAGGTACAAAACCAAACCAAACATTTGTCCGAAAGGTGATATATTTGCGTCCCATACTAGTCTGGTTAACACCTGACCATATCACAAGTGAGATATGGGTCTGGAAACTCGCTTCGAAAAATCCCGTAGCGGAGGTGTGGTTAGCGATTGCCAACGGCCGTTTATTGGGCGTTATGAATGTCTATCATTGAGCGTATACGTAAGTCCATAGCCAATCATGTCAGTTGTCAGTTCAAACTACAAGCTTCTGTTTGTCATGTAGTACGCGTCACCGTCTTGCCACACCTCCCCCGCTCTCTGATTGGGGCCCTAAATCTGGGACTCTCGCTTGGACGAGTTTCCAGGCCGCCTTCCAGTTTGAAACGAACGGAAGCGGCCTGGGAATTCCCAGGCTAGTCCCATAAAGATGTCCACGAAACATCCAGCAGCGTACTTAGCGATCGCATTTTATCTCTGCCGATTTGTATCACTGCGCGCATATTAGCTGTATTAGCCTGTTCACTTGTGCAGATGCGGTCTGCCGTACACTTCCGCTAAAGGTTAACAGGCTAATACAGCTTCTATAGCAAAAGTGTCCAGTTCCTTTTGTTTCTGATGTAGTATTCCTTGTAGTTTTCCATGCTGTTGCTTTCTTGAGCTGAGTCTGTGGTTCTATTCTGTGTGTTGTGCATTAGGTGTTTATAGAGTCAGTTACTTTACATGCTGTTAGTATTTTTCCAGTTCCTCTATGTTCTTCACCACCAACACTTTCGCTTCTTCCGGATTCCCATTTAGTTTACAGACGCTCCTCAACTTACGAACGAGTTACGTTCCGGACGCCCGTTCGTTAGTTGAATTTGTTCCTAAGTCGTTATATGTTTAAGGCTTGTATAAGTTATCTATATGGATTTGTACTGCATTTAAATAACGATAATATCACTAATAACACAATAACACTAATAAATAACACTAAATAATACTAATATGCTTTTTAAAAATATGGAAAACTGATGAGATAAAGAGAAGAAAGGGACACACAGGCAAACGCAGTCAGCTGAGAGAGAGAGAGCGCGTGTGTGTGAATGTATGTGTGAGACTGTGTGTGTGTGTGTGAATGTATGTGTGAGACTGTGTGTGAATGTATGTGTGAGACTGTGTGTGTGAATGTATGTGTGAGACTGTGTGTGTGAATGTATGTGTGAGACTGTGTGTGTGTGTAGCCTATTTACCTCCTATTTTCCTTGAGCTCTTGGGGAAAGCTGCTGCTGATTTTCGAGCCAAATACCAAGAAGTTTCTCCATCTCTTCCATGAGTTTTCCTCTCTTCTTGCTTATGATGGTGGATTGCATACCCGCTGCACTTTTCACATGCTCCATAATGCGGTCCTTTTGTTTATATATCGTACCAATTGTTGAACGGTTCACGTTGTATGCGCGTGCCACATTCACCATCTTCTCACCAGCATCAAGTTTCTTTATTATCGCCACCTTCTTTTCAAATGAGATGGCTTGCCGCTTTTTCACAGAAGCTTCACTAGAAACTTTTCGCTTTTCACCAACCATATTGGATTACTGTACGCATGCAAGAAAAACAACAAAGTTCATAACACCGCACCGTAGTAACACCGTAGTACGCCCACTCAGTTGAAGTTCTGAACACTTCTACCGAGTGAGCGTGACGCTTGGGGGATGCTGTGCAGCGCCCTGCCCGTGCGTCAGCAGCGGAAATACGCACTACGTACTGTACCCGGAAGTCGGAATAGGCGCTAAATACAAAAACTCAAACATTTAACTTTTTTTTTTTTTTTTCCGACCCTGTTCGTATCTCCGAATGTTCGTAAATCGAATGTTCGTATGTCGAGGAGCGTCTGTAATGAAAATCTTGCAGTTCCTTATCCAGGTGTGCTGTATTTTGTGCTCCTTTTTTAGCATTCGTGCTTTTGCAGAGTTTTTCTTTGTTAAGTGTTCATTAATATAAACGTCAGATCCTTTCAAATTTCGTCCTTGTTTTAAGAGTGCAGTCTTGTTTTTTCTACTAATGAAATATCATGATCACGGCAGGAGGTCTTCCTCTTCCAGTCGGCAGTGGGTGACAGGCCTCGATGTGCTCCAGGTCGAGTTCTATCCCCTTCCCCCAGGGATGAGCTGCGACCAGTTGCTCCACCGAGTGCACCTCTTCCTCACTGGGCTTTACTGGGCAAGTCTTTTGAGTTTTTTTTTTTCTTGGCTTTACGCAGGGTGGCCAAATTCGGAAGATGGCTCGGTTCTGGATCTCCAAAATCCATCATATCCTTTGCCTGCATAGCCCGCCACACATGAGGCTCAAATTGACCCTCACACAGGTCTTTCGCTACGTCTCTCCTTAACTGTCCAGATAAGGAGCGCTTTGAAGAGCCAGTATGTAGAGACACATCGCTGTTTTTCAGGTTGCACTTGAAAAGCATGGGACGTTGAATTTCAGGCTTTTCTCTGCACTGCATGTGCAACTGACCCTGGCAATCTCTGCAACAGCCCTTTATGTCCACATATTTTGTGGTGGCTGTCAGATACACTTTAGCCCTTTTCAAGACAAAAGTAGGTACTTTTGAGCGCATTCCAAATGTGCCCATTAATCCTGTGCGTCCAAGTTCCTGGTCTCAATATCTGATCATTTCTTTGGTCTGTATAGGTGACCTGCTGTGGCATGAAATCCACCCATTCATTAAAGGGCACTGAAATCTCAAATGTTTTGTCATTTGATTCCTCCGTGTTGGTGTCACTTTGTCCACAATCTTGATGGCTCTGAGGCTCTTCGCTACTACTAAGATAGCACTAAGATGCTTAGATAGTATCAGTAATAAAAGCATCAGATGTAGCGCTTATGCAAGAGACAACAAACTAAAAGGGGAAAAAATGAGAGGGGGATAACTTTAATTACTCTTAACCTGCCCATCTTTGAATGAGGATTCTGGCTTTGTTTTGTGTACGAAAATACAGAAGGCACGAAACCTGCAAATGTACATAAGTTTATTTACTAGCCTAGCCTGCTAGCTGCTAACCAAGCCTAACACCAGGTTATCAAAATTCAGCTACATTTCATTATTAATTTACATCATACAGACAATCACTAATGTAAACCGGGCTTTCCAGCTAGATAGACAGCCTTACCTGATATAAAGTGGGCGCTGCAGACGCGAGCATTTCTGAATATGTTTTCATTCCAGTCAACGCTTTTGATCGCCTGCAGCCACAGACGGGGCCTGTTGCTTTGAAATGGTCGTGATCCTCTTGGAATCCGGTAAAACTTTAGTCCGCCGGTAGAATATCGATTTTTGCAACCATACACACAACAACCAGACATTTTGCTGAAATTGGAAGCTGGAATGTGCTGGAAAAGTTCGTGTCTCTATCTAAATGAATGGGGAGTAATGGCACTTCTGTTGCCAAATGCGCGCGCAGCTTTTTTGTCACCGCCCCTATAAAAGGGTCTATTAAGTTCACTATTTGCTCATTGCTACCTACTGTGACCTGGGGAGTGTGGTTTGAGTTCTTTTTCCATGTCCATTTCCTTGTTTTTGCCTGGTTCACTTTTGTCTTCAGTACAGTCTCTGTGTCAAGGTGGGACTCTGGAGTCGTCTCGGTTACCGCTTGTCCCTCCGCAGCAACCGGCTCTCGTTTCCCTGCAGCCTTGAACATTTCAGGCAACCGATGGCTCTGTGGCCTTCTTCACCGCATGAGAAGCAGTGGTTACAGCTCTGGGAACCAGTATGCGCACACTTAGCACAGGTGTATAGTCTCTCAGTTCTGGTTGCAGGTGGCTTAGATGCACTACGAGAAGGCTCCTTTTGTACTGGCTCTGCCAGTGCATCTACCATTTTTGTAAGGGCGTCTATAGGGATGTCCCGATCCGACCACGTGATCGGAAATCGGCTCCAATCATGTGGTGTCGGATCGGATCGGAAGTTACCTCCTGATCAGTATTGGATATATATGTATATATATTCTTAATATTTTTTAACATACCCTAGATGAGATCTATGGTTATGTGGTGGCACAGAGTGAGACTTCACATAGAAACATCAACGCGTGCGGCATGACACGCTATTGGTTAAATACACGGAAGCAGCTCGAAGCGCAAAGCGCGAGTACAGAGCGGCACCAGCAAAAGACGAGTCAGCTCACGCTGCAGGAGAGTTTGAAAAGGAGACAAAAATGATCGCAATGAGTGACCTACCATTCGCCTTTGTAGAGAACCCTGGATTTCTTATGCTTATGGAGCATGTCGAACCCCGATTTGAAGTGCCATCTCATCACTATTTCACCGAGAAAGCTCTGTCAGCTCTTTATAAGAAGATTTCTGACAAACTACATGTTCTACATCCGTGACACCCAGAAAGATAAATAATAAGTACTTTAATAATAATAATAATAATAATAATAATAATAATAATAATAATAATAATAAATATAAGTGTACTTTTTTATGTATTATGTAAGTATCGGATCGGGACTCGGTATCGGCAGATACTCAAAATCAAATAATCGGAATCGGATCAGAGGGCCAAAAAACCTGATTGGGACATCCCTAGGCGTCTATCTTGTTTTCAAGCTCTTTGACAGTATCAGTTCTAGGTTTTTGGTCTACAGTCTCTTTCTTTATCTGCTTTGTCTTTACTTACAGACGCTCCTCCACATACGAACATTCAATTTGCGAACATTCGGAGTTACGAACAAAACTGTCCATAGGTCGAAAATAAAAAAAAAAAAAAGTTAAATGTTTGGGCAAAAGTGCTGTACATGTACGTAAGTGAGTTTTTGTATTTAGCGCCTATTCCGACTTCCGAGTAGTGCGCATTTCCGCCGCTGATGCACAGGCAGGGCGCTGCGATCGTGTGCCCAGCATCCCCCAAGCATCACACTCTCTCCTCTGCCCACTCAATTGAAACTACCCAAGTGTTCAGACGTATCTCTTGCGGTCTTACGAACTTTGTTGTTTTATCGGTAAATATTCTTGCATCCGTAATCCAATATGGTTGGTGAAAAGCTTCTAGTGAAAGTGGAACACACACACGCTCTCTCTCACTCGCTGGCTGGCTCACTCTCTCTCTCTCTCTCAGCTGTGTCTACTGCGTCTGCCTCTGTGTCTCTCTCTTCTTTTTTATCTCATCAGTTTTCCATATTTTTAAAAAGCATATTGTTTTGTTACTATTTAGTGTTATTTAAATGCAGTACAAATCCATATAGATTACTTATACAAGCCTTAAACATACATTCCCTTCTAAAGAATGCCCTATAACGACTTACAAACAAATTCAGCAAACGAATGGCCGTTCAGAACATAACTCGTTCGTAAGTTGAGAAGTGTCTGTATTCCACATGTCACCTACGGTGAAGCTCACTTTCTTCACTAGTCACTTTCATGACATGTTTTAAGATTACCTCGTCAGTGACAGTTTGATCTGCAACTAAAGGCTTGAGCTCCCTCCTGATATCATTGTCCTTGTGCCCGATGCCCTGATCAACTGTATGTAGGAAGACACCTTGAACTGTTTCTGGTGTGTACTTAATCTCGGACTCTGACTTTTTGGACTCGAAAAGGATTCTTTGTTTTAGGCCACTCACACGATAGAGGAATTGTTGTGTTGTTTCTTTGTCTCTCTATTTTGCGCAGATCAGCTCCTGGAACAACTCTGTGCTATTCTTCTCACTAAGATGTGACTGCAAGAACCCCTTCAGCTCAGCAACTGTCATGTCGTCTTTGTTAACTAACATGTCTTGAAAATCTCCGGGTTTAATAATCTTCAGCACACCCCGCACAATCTCTGACTCAGTGAAGTTTTCCTTAATGCCTTCCTCTATCTGCCTACAGACACTGTTATAGCTAATGTCAGACGTGTGATCTCCGATCTGACCCCCCCCTGTACCTTAAACTCACGCCGTGGCAGGTAAGGTAAATCTCGGAGGGAGACAACAGCGTTGGCCTGAAGTCTGGCATTACTTTGTGGGGTGTGCGCTTTTTGAGCAGGTTGTACTGTGGAGTTTGCTACTAAACCCTGCAAAGTTTTGCAAACCTTTTCATAGTGTGAAATAATCTTAAGGATATTATCGCGTGACAAACCAACATTAGTACTACTTTTGTCCACGGTTGGTTGTAGAGTGTCAAACTCCTGGCTCTCAAATGAAGGAGGTGAGGTGGACACCTGTTGTGATGCCTCCCCAGTGGTCTCGACAACAGCTATTTCACCAACGGGGGGATAAAGGAGGTTATCTACCAGACCCCCAGCTGATTGTTGCGGGCTAAAATGCCTGAATTTGCAGGAGCTTTTCCAAAAAGTTGCGATGAAAGTTGCGGTGCTTTTAAGGTTTTTGTTGCGATTTTGTTGCGGGAAGAAGTGAAAGTTGTGATAAATAGTAATTTTTTGTAATTAAAATTGAGTAATATTTTGAATACTACTAAAAATAAATTACTACTAGGAGGGGAACTGTTTCGCGCGGTCTTTTGCTGTTATTTTAGTGGGCAAATGGCTGGCCGCAGACATGTTTCTTTGCCATTAGAAGCCGTGTCTCAATTCCCAGAGCGCGCGGCTCGGAGCGTGGCCCGAAGGGCATGTGCGTCACACATTTCGACAGAACACCGGCGCGACGACTGCTGCCACTTCTTTTTTGTCCCATGCGCAGTTAACACGCGGTCCGAAGACCGCAGTCGTTAAGCGGTCCGCGGACTGCAGTCGGGGCTGAGCAAGTGTGCACTGCCTTGACTGCAGTCTGAGCCCCCTTCGGGTCGCGCTCCGAGCTGTGCACTCTGGGAACTGGGGACACGGCCGCAGTTTCGTTTTGTCACACGGAAGTAAAGCAGAATGTTGCGGCTTCCAAATTCAAACCTTTTAGCCGCCGAGAATATGAGGTTGGGTCCTATGGCTCGCAGATTTGTGACACGCAAAGAGGAGGCTATGGTGACAGAGGCCTTTCCTGATGTTCCACACCAGGTCCTTCCTCTCGGTGTCAACCATGATGATTCTCTAGAGCTCGGCAGTAGGTCACTCTCAGCAAGATGTTTTCTGTCAGTGGATAGCAGCTTCTCCACTTGACATCCGCTCCCGTCAGTCAGCTCTTCAGCAGGGTTGTTGTGTGAGGATCAGCCCCACTGACATGGAACCAACTGGTCCTACGTTACGTAACAGGCTCAGGTGTCAAGGAGCGATTTGTCCGCTTTGAGGGTGTTACGAGTGGGAAGCAAGCCAATGACATTGCAGAGGTCTTATTATCAGATTTTTGTTGGAAAATGAATATCTGGATAAAGTTGCGGCACAGCGTTTTGACTAAATGGATTAAATGGCGTGCAGGCAAAAGTTAGAGAGCGCCTTTGGCTTTATTCATACACTGCTATGCATATAGTACTGACTGAAGGGGCCTCAAAGCTTAAAGAATCATTCTTTAAGCTTGAATGTGAGTGTAGCTTTTTTTAAAACAAGTGTGTGTGCCCTTTAAAGGTCCCATGACATGGTACTTCTTGATGCTTTTATATGGCTCCTTAATGGTTCCCTAATACTGTAAATGAATCCTTCTTCAAAATCAACACTCAGTGCATGAGAAAGAGAGATAAGATGAGAAAGAGTCATAAATGTCACTCTGGAACACTCCATTATGGGCGTTGTTGCTTGAATGCAAATGAGGACAGAGATGGCCTATAGTAGAGGGTGGGGCGTGGCCAAACTCTCCGCTCTCAGCTGTGCCTGTGCGCTCTGACCCACTTCCGTGTTTTTGCGCGGAGAGAGAGATGAGAAGCCTTCCATTGAAAAATAAACACATTTCCACAGAAAATAAAATTAAACCACTGCTGTTTCAGATATCCACAGGCTCAGATAAAGGACTTATGAGCCTAGAAACACTCCTCCAGGCAAATAAAAAAACGTATTTCGCATTGCATAGCTCCTCCGCAGTCCAAACTCTCTGGGCGTGATTTACAGAGACGCTGAGTAGAGACAGACGGGGGTGGAACTGCATTTGCATTTATTTTTTCGAGCTGACCTCAATAAGTTTCCTTTTTCAAAATCGCCCGTTTGAGCTCTGATTTTTTCTAAAGCAGAAAAGGACCGCAAATGCTCAGTTTAGACATTTCGCAACTTTTAACCATGGGGGGGGGTTAACGTTCAAAAAGTAACCTCAAAAAGTGAAAATTTCATGCCATGGGACCTTTAAACCCAGAACATTGCTAGTCAGAACGGTGGCTGAGTGGCTAGCACTCGCCTCACAGCAAGAAGATTCCGGGTTCCGGGCCTTTCTGTGTGGAGTTTGCATGTTCTTCCTGTGTCTGGGTGGGTTTCCTCCGGGAACTCCAGTTTCCCCCGTCAACCCAAAACATGCACCATAGGTAAAATCCTCCAGCTGTGGTGGTCCTGACCAAGCCACAAGATCATGGAGATGGGTCCCCGGGCGCAGTCATGTGCTGCCCACTGCTCCTGAATAAAGGATGGGTCAAATGCAGAGGACAAATTTTCCTTCGGGGACAAATAAGTGATATAAATATAAATAAAATAGTCTAAATCAGGATTCTTACGTTAGCGTTAAAATACAACTGCAATACAACGTATTATATTAACACAGATGACAAAACACAAGCAGTGTTCATATTGCACTTTATTCAGCTGGGCTGAGACCTCACACTCAACACTTATTGCTTTCAGACTTGCGCTCCACACATCTCTAGCACACATTGCTTTTACTATGCTCTGCATCATTACAGTCAATAGTCTCAAATCAACACTGCATAAAATATTGCACCTTCTTGTGTTGTCCCTAAATGAACTAATGCAGCGTGATACTGACATGGAGGCATGAGACAACATGAAGGTCACGGTGAACTCTGACTATGATAAAACATTAAAGGAATGCACATCAGGGATTTTCTTTAACCGAAACAACCAAATACAGTAAAGAAGGCCTTCACTTTTTGATCAAACATTACATTATCACAATACAAGGTGACAGGATGTAGAAGCCAACAGGCATTAAACAAATGGACTTCATTTTCACCAGGAATGACACAAGCAGTAACATTCGAAAATCTTCAAACTTTCCAAAAATCTTCCAGCTGAAGTGCCAATTTTAGTAAATTGTAATTTTCATTAAGGCGTATTCTTGTATAAAATGCCCATTTAGAAGGTGCGTCTGTTTCAGTCCTTTATAATAACAAATACAGTATGTGCAGAATTATTAGGTACCCCTATGTTTTTGCATTGTACAATACAAAATCGACAGAAAATAGCACCAAGCGAATTACGCTGCTGAAATTTTGCGCGGACAACTGTTTGTGACGGAAATATAACACTTTTTGGACAAATGTTGTCTTGAGAAGAAAAACAACCTTTATTAAATGTCCCCGCGAACTTTCCGGAACTATGTTCGGGACCTATGGAACCGTAGCAGAACTGGGCCCAGACAATGCGTGAGCGGTAAACCAGTGTTAATGTACAACACTATTAGAGGGGAACCCATACAGATTAACATAAAAAAAACAACAACACACTATCCCTTTAAACCTGTTGGGTAGTCTACTTCATTCACAGGTGTAACCTGAATGCAAGTAAACAGTTTGGCTGCAAGACCTCTTTGTCAGACTAATAGCAGCATGGTCTGTGCAGAATTATTAGGTACCAAAGACTGAACACTAAAGATGGGTCAGAAAAAAGACTTAACTTCTGCTGAAATAGTAAAAATAGTAAAATAGTGAAGCTGCTGGCTGAAGGACTGAGTAGAAGACAAATTGCTAAAGATCTAAACAGAAACTGGAAGACTCTACGGCATGTTATTAACAGTTCACAAAAGGGGCGGAAGAAAAGAGTTGAGAAGAAAAGACAGAAGCTGAGTGAGAAGGACCTACGCAGAATAAAGAGATGTCAAGAGAAAGCCTCTACAAAACAGTTCCACCAGTTTCACCAATTGTGGCTTGCCAGGTGTGCCTCGTAGTACAAGATGCAATGTACTTCGCGAGGTTTCTAAAGTGGAGGATGAAGGTTTTGGTTAACTTTGAGACAGAGACAAATAATAAATAACAGAAGTGCTATTTCCCATCACAAAGAAGCTGCTAATATAGCAAACGTTATTGTACAGCTTTCAACATGTAAAGAAATTAATCTTTTTATATACAAAATATGCAAATATTGTATCAAGACTGTTAAGTCTGCAATGGGCCCAGAAGTACATGAAGACCGATTTTAGTGGAGTATCGTGGACGGATGAGATGAAGGTGACCTTAGATGGTCCGGAGGGATGGGCTCGAGGTTGGATAGCTCATGGAGAGGACAACCCAGGCAGGTTCAGAAGGCAGCAAGGTAGTGGAGGAATCATGGTATGGGCCGGAATTATCAACAGTGAGGTTGTTTGCCCCTTCAGAGTAGAACAGGGTGTCAAAAGCAACTCCGAGAATTACTGCAACCCTGTTCAAACAGTGGTACAAGAAGAAATCTGCAGTTTTTTAAGAAAATGATGATTTTCATGCATGAAAACGCTCCTTCTCATGCCTCTCACTACACAACTGCATGGCTAGCACAAAAAGGTATTAAAGATGATCACCTAATGTGTTGGCCACCAAACTCTCCAGATTTAAACCCAATTGACAATTTCTGGGCTATACTCAAACGCGTTGTTTATGGTGAAGGAAAACAGTACACCAGTTTGGATATTGTCTGGGAGGCCGTTTTATCAGCAGCAAAGTCTGTTGATCCTCAGCAGGTGAAAAGTTTAACTGATTCAGTAGACAGAAGGGAGGATATGTGAAAAAGTGAAGTGGATAAGACTGAACTTTAAGATGCGTGTGTGTTTTAAAAAAAAAAAAAAATCTTGTTAATAAAGCTTAACCTGAACATTTATTTTCAATATCTATGTCATTATCTTGTTTTGATTTGATTTTTGATACAATTTTGTCGAAGTTTAAGCTTGGTACCTAATAATTCTGCACAGACAATGCTGACAAATTGTAGTTATTGCACCTGCTAGTTGACTATCAATGAGGTTTTGCAGCCAAAAATGTAAAATCATATCCACAAGCATGTTAGACTACCCAACAGGTTTAGGTAAGTGATCACATTAATGTAAAATGCAAAAACATAGGGGTACCTAATAATTCTGCACATACTGTACAGACATGACAAAACAATGTGAATGCAACCTTGGACATTCACAATTCTTCAGATTTTACAAACTTCATTGTCTTGTCTGGACAATACATAGCAAAATATTTAGTTGTACATTACTGTTTTTATATACAGTGGTATATAAACATATGCTGACATGATTTCTTTGGAAAAATACTGTTAAACAAAACGTACAATGTTTTTTGTTGTGGCTCAGGGATGTTGTAAAAGTGTATGTGATCAATGTTAACATTAGACAGTTCACTGCTTCATGGAAAGTGCTGTGTAAACAGTCAAATAAACGCACTTAAAGTAAAAAAAAACATGTTCCATTTTCAAGCATCAACCTGTTTTATCAGATTAAGTAGGTATAGATAATTGTAACTTTTTTGACAGATATAATTGCTAAAGGACATTTTTGTAATTTATACTATTCCTTACTTTTAACTCGATCCTGCAGGTGGCAGTAAATTAAAATTTTGCAAAACCAAGCACTGCTTGTGCTGCTGCATCCTATCTGCATCCATTTTATGACAAACAGGGATTTCACATGTACACTGATTAATAAAGTTGAATAAATGTTACAGGTGCATTGTGTGGTGGGTTCTAAAAGGAACTCAGTGATCCAGAATCCGCAGGTTTCCAGAAACAATTTTGTTTTCCAGCATAGAACCTGCAGGAATGTCAATACGATCTCCGTGATTGGCGAGAATGATGACAGTTCCCTGGAAAGAGGATGAGGGTTTTGGTTAACTTTGACACAAAGACAAAAGAATAAATAATAGAAGTGCTATTTCCCATCACAAAGAAGCTGCTAATATAGCAAACAATATTGTACAACTTTCAACATGTAAAGAAATTAATCTTTTTATATACAAAATATGCAAATATTGTATTAAGACTTACCTTCAAAGAAACATTTTTACCAAAGGTGACATCTCCGGACACTGTGAGGTGGTCAAGTTCCAGTATGTCTGGGATGCTCTCAAAACGTATCGAGTATTCCTGAACCTGAAAACAGAAGATAACCAGGACGTGAAATCATTGGTTTACTGTATACTGTGTAAATCAAGAAATAATAAAGCCCCACTGTGTAATATTTCACCTAATAAATAACCCTAAATTAAAAAAGCATAAAGTCACAAGAGTTTTGTATTTCTTTAAAAAAAAAAAAAACCCTTCAAAACATGTTGGTCTTTATGGAAATGTTATTGGTTTGCCTTGTATATTCCAAAGCATGGATTTAACTTAATGAAGACAAACAGGTTGCATTGCCAACCACTAGAAATGTTACACAATGGGGCTTTAACATAAACACTACATGTTCAAAACAGCATATATCACTGCCTATGTAGAGTATACCTTAGTGAAGGAGCTGCCGAGCTTGACGTGTGGCGTAGTGGGGAACTCTCTCTTAGGGCTCATAGTCAGAAAGCCAGCGTCCAGGCTATACAGGTTGGACATGACCAGCAGCAGGTCAGAGGTGGTCTTCACAGGAAGGAAGCGGCTACGTGGCACGTTAATGCCGAGGGCATTGTCAAAACATTTAATAGCTGCACCCACAGCGGTTTCCAACTGAATCACATTCTGGCCACCATTCAGAGTCTGCAAGAAGAGACGTTTGAGTCACTGTAGTAAAGTGTTTTTGGTTTAGTGTGCAGTACATGCAGTATGTAATGTTAACGTTAATTCTGTGAATATGTTTTGAATACGTGAATACGTTTTTGAACTTTTGACCGTTTTCTATAAATCTAATTCATTCTAATGTTTAACATACTGTACCACAGAGCCAGGGATTGGGGTTGGTTGCAGCAACATGGAATTATGACCCGATTTTACAATAAAAGTTACTTATTAGATATACTTATGTATTACTTATTAGATATATTTATGTAATAAAGTAATAATAAGTACAGTTTATTGAATGTGTAATACAGGGGTGTCCAAAATTTTTTCATCAAGGGCTACATATCTAAACATACACAAAGCAGAGGGCCGATCAAGGGCCATAAACTGGTGCTCAGGACAGTCAATAATTTAAATATATGCATGTTTAACATGTTAGAATGAGCCATCAGTCCTTTATTTGTGCTAAGATCCTCAAAACCACACAATAAGGTAGATTTTCAAAAAAGTTGCAGTCAAAAGTTCTGCTCAAGGTAATTTGGGCCAATTCACCTGGAAGCCTGAGGGCCAAGAAACATTTGTCTGAGGGCTACATTTGGCCCACGGGCCATAGTTTGGACATACCTAGTGTAATGATTAAGCAAAACTGAAGAACTGTTGAAGTCATATTACAAAAACAGAAATTATAAATTCTAAATCAGACTGAAAAAAAAGACCTAGACCTAAAATAAGATATTTTTTTACAACTTCAACTAAAAATATAGCTGCAAGCAGCAATGTGGGGCCAAGCAGTGACCCAGCCTAATTTGATGACCTGCATTAGATCAGTCTTCGCCCAAGGATCCCAGGGATACCAAGTTTTTCAAACTTAACTTACGGTTCAAAAGTTACAAGCAGAAATGTCCCTCAAATTTTGACCTGTTGGTGGCGCTAGAGGGTTTGAGCTGGGGCCCTGTAATTTTTGTGGGGAATCCTGGGACAGACTAGAATACGTGTGAAAAGTTTGAAAATAATCCTATGAATGGTTCCCGAGATATGAGCTCACTTCCTGTTTGGCGACTTTTAGAACGCGTTTGATTGGCTGTCACGACAAAACGATAAGAGATATCAGAACATCCAGGGATATTTCTGATGAGGTTCAGTCCAAAGATGCTATGTACCAAATTTGAGCAAAATTGGTTCGAAATTGAGGGAGGAGAAGCATTTTGAGTGTTTTTCATAAAATTCAAAATGGCGGAAAATCTACCCAGCGGAAAATGACGTCACAGAATGCGTTGGATTCGTCTTGCCCCAAAGAGTCCAGAGAGGCCAAGTTTTGGAAAATCGGACGTACGGTTCAAAACTTACAAGCCGAAATGTACCTGCAACTTTGACCTGCTGGTGGCACTAGAGGGTTGGGGGTGGGGACGTAAAATTTGTTGAAGGGCATCATGAGACTGTCTAGAATGTGTGTGCATACCATTTGTTGTGGAAATTACAAGTTAATTTGTAGAAACAGAAGCATTTTATTGATTTTCACAAAATCCAAGACGGCGGACATTCTATTCCAGTGGACATGACGTTATATGCGTTGGATCAGTCTTCGCCCAAGGATCCCAGGGATACCAAATTTTTGAAAATCGGACTTACGGTTCAAAAGTTACAAGCAGAAATGTCCCTCAAATTTTGACCTGTTGGTGGCGCTAGAGGCTTTGATTTGATTTGAGGCTGTAATTTTTTTGTGGGGAATCCTGGGAAGGATGCGAACATCTGTGAAAAGTTTGAAAATAATCCTATGAACGGTTCCCGAGATATGAGCTCACTTCCTGTTTGGCAACTTTTCGGACGCATTTGATTGGCTGTCACGACAAAACGATAAGAGATATCAAAAAATCCAGGGATATTTCTGATGAGGTTCAGTCCAAAGATGCTATGTACCAAATTTGAGCAAAATTGGTCCAAAATTGAGGGAGGAGAAGCATTTTGAGTGTGTTTCATAAAATTCAAAATGGCGGAAAATCTACCCTGGCGGAAAATGACGTCATAGGGTGCGTTGGATTCGGCTTGGCCCAAGGAGTTTTGAAAATTGGACATACGGTTCGAAAGTTACACGCAGAAATGCAAAATTTCACAACTTTTTACCAGACGGTTCTAGGGGTTGCCACAGACTCCCAGAGGCGGAAGAATATTTTATAAATATAGCTGCAAGCAGCAATGTGGGGCCAAGCAGTGACCCAGCCTAATTTGATGACGTGCGTTAGATCAGTCTTCGCCCAAGGATTCCATGGATACCAAGTTTTTCAAAATCGGGCGTACGGATCAAAAGTTACAAGCAGAAATGTCCCGCAAATTTTGACCTGTGGGTGACGCTAGAGAGTTTGAGCTGGGGCCCTGTCATTTTTTGTGGGGAATCCTGGGACAGACTAGAATACGTGTGAAAAATTTGAAAATAATCCTATGAAGGGATCCTGAGATATGAGCTCACTTCCTGTTTGGTGACTTTTAGGATGCGTTTAATTGGCTGTCACAACAAAACGATATCAAAAAATCCAGGGATATTTCTGATGAGGCTCAGTCCACAGATGCTATGTACCAAATTAGAGCAAAATTGGTCCAAAATTGAGTGAGAAGAAGCATTTTGAGTGTTTTTCATAAAATTCAAAATTGCGGACATTCTCTTCTGGCGGACATGGCGTCATGGGGTGCATTTGATTCGACTAGGCCAAAGGATCCCAGGGATACCAAGGTTTTGAAAATCTGACTTACGGTTCAAAAGTTACAAGCAGAAATGTCCCTCAAATTTTCACCTGTTGGTGGCGCTAGAGGGTTTGAGCTGGGGCCCTGTATTGTTTTTGTAGGGAATCCTGGGACAGACTAGAATACGTGTGAAAAGTTTGAAAATAATCCTATGAAGGGTTCCCGAGATATGAGCTCACTTCCTGTTTGGCAACTTTTAGAACGTGTTTGATTGGCTCTCACGACAAAACGATAAGAGATAGCATTTTGAGTGTTTTTCATAAAATTCAAAATGGCGGAAAATCTACCAGGCGGAAAATGACGTCACAGGGTGCGTTGGATTCGGCTTGGCCCAAGTTTTTGAAGATTGGACATACGGTTCACACAGAAATGTACCTGCAACTGTATTCCTGCAACTTTGACCTGCTGGTGGCGCTAGAGGGTTGGGGGTGGGGGCCTATAACTTGCTGTGGGTAATGAGACTGGCTGGAATGTGCATGCCAAATTTCAAATTTTTTACCAGACGGTTCTAGGGGTTGCCATAGACTCCCAGAGGCGGAAGAATAATATATAATAATAATAAGAAGAAGAATCAATACAAACACTATAGGTGCCTTGCAGCTTAGCTCTGCTTGGCCCCAATTAGAAAGGCAATAAACTGAACAGCCAAGTTACAAAGATACAGAGGTGAAGTTTATTGTCTGTAATCTTGATGTTCCTGGTTTCAAAGTACAATAAATGGAGGAGTGCTTTCTATTTATCTAATCTATGGAGAATATATGAATGTATGAAGATGAAGTATCCTTTTATTTTTCTATTTCCATGGAATCATGCAAGGTGACAGGTCATCACCAGAAAGTCATATCAGATAATGAACTCCCCCAAAAGAAAATTAGCGCCTAGACCTTTTTATGCCTGTAAAAATAATAATGACATCACAATGAAAGCAACCTGGTCGTGGTTTCATTACAGTTTGGCTTGTCACTCCCAGAATATGTCAGGCTGACCATTAGGGATTATCTAAGAAATATTATTGTTTCTTTATTTCTATCCAGATGACTTGTTAGAGATTATTTTATAGTACTATAAACAATGTGGATCAGTGAGTTGGAAGCCTCTAGCTCTGATTTTTTTCCACAAATAAAACTGGTGGCAGTGGCAATCTATTTTTAATTACACAACTCAGTGGATGTTGAGCATTATCGTCAAGGAGCAAGTCACAAGAATGTTATCAGTGCACTTTCTCCATCCAGGTAATTAAGCCTTAAATATGTTGTAATGTTAAGGGTTATTGTAGCTCATTAACACTCACCTTAGGGTTCATGATAATCTCCATGTCCATTGCATTTTGCTCCTGCAGCCTCTTGATAGCTGGCAGAGAAATCCACAAATTGTTGGTGTTGAAGATTTTAAACTTTGTGACAGATTTAAACTCATCCACATGGGCTTTAGGAACCTCGGCGATCTCTAGCAAGCGCAGTTTACGGTCATATTCAATCAATGTACCACCCTGTATGTATAAAACAAGTATAAATACAAAAAGTAAACAACAGTATTTTAATTACTTAACGATGCACTATGTAACTTTTTTGGGGTATGCCACCTGCTTGTTTCCATGGAGATGTTATTATATTGGAATTTTCATCATAATGACATTAAAGTTATCTAAGAATTTGTGTTTTTCAAGTGAATTTTGGCCACATAAACACTTTTAACTAAATAAATACAAGATAGATCAGTTTAATACCATATTGCTGAAAATTTCATGCAAAGCAATAACATATCCATAGAGAAAAACAGGTGGGGAAACTCACCTAGAAAATTTGCACAACATAACTTAAAAAAACAAAGGACAGTGTTTTATACCTTAACATCAGCACGCGTTTTGTCCGTCACCTCCATTACAAACTCACAGCGTTTTCCATTGGGCTGAGAGACTAAGTGGTGGAGGATGTGCAGATCCACGGTGGCTCCCAGGTTGTCTATGTTGGACACAAACATGTACTCCTTCCCTTCCGCGATGAATTGGTCGAGGAGGCCTGAGTTGTAGAAGCTGGCGTAGATATCGCCGTGGCCCGGGGGGTACCAGCCCTCTGCACTGGACCCACTCATGCTCATATTAGTGGCGACTGGAAGGCACGATTCTTTGTGGATACGAGGATACCTGCAAGGAAAGAACAATGGGAAAAAAGCACAAAATGAAATGCATGCCAACTAGAAAGAAAACTTTAATTCTAAATATAGTCAATTTTAGTTCATCATATCTTCAAAACCGCTGTGTAATAGTCATTTAATTGTATGGTAAAAGGAAAAAAAAAGATAGGGGAAAAATATATATATATATATATATATATATATATATCAATATATATATATATATATATATATATATAGGGGGTCCTCGGGTTACGACGGTCTCGGGTTACGACGTTTCGTGGTTACGAACGTGCCCCCATTAAAAAAAATATGTATATATTACGCGTCATTCCGTCTTACACGGTTTAGCGTGGTAAGAGATGTAAACAAACGCGAACGGCGCGCGGCGCACGGCGCAAGAATACGCTCTGTTGTGGTTGTAGGGAGAAGAAGACAGCCTCATGTGCGTGCCCAATGTGGGCGGAAGTACCTGATGTGGGCTCTGATCTGCTCCTATGAAAGCGGCAGTGATAACCAAGCAGCGTAGAGGTCTAATTATTGAGATGGAAAGGTTATTGGTGCTTTGGTTGGAAGATCAAAGGCAAAATCCGGTTTACGACGAAATTCGGGTTACGACGCGTCTTAAGAACGGATCAACGTCGTAACCCGAGGACCCCCTGTATATATATATATATATATATATATATATAACTTGAAATCAACATATCAAAATATATTTACCTTGATTGATTTGCAGATTGCAATGAATTATGTTTTGTTTAAGGTACAAAGAATATGATTTATATGGAATTATAGTTTATGACAAACATCACATGTATATATTTTTTTGTCTACCCACATATGACAGGTGGATGGCACAGGGGATGGTTGGGTAACAGACGCATAAATCTAAATGTGCAATTTGAGATAAGATCTGTAGTGTGTGCAGACATTCATTTTTAAATGGCTTATTCCTTAAAATGGAGAACTTCCTTGAACTGTTTTTTTCAAAATCATGTTACTTCCTGCAACAGTTTCCTCATCTGTACATTTAGGACAAGGAGTGTATTTCTATTAAAATCTATTAAAATATACTTTGCATACTTAGTGAGCCCTCTCTAATAGATGCATACTGGATACAAGAGGCCCAAAATACTTTATTCAAAATCATGAAATAAAGTTGAAACTAAACTTTGAGAAGCCCTCATTAACAGTGACAGTAAAGGAATTTCCATACACACATGACACGACACTGTGTGACAGATTACCGATGGACTAATGGCAGTGGCTAACAAGGTCAGCTCTACTGTGGTCCATTGACTGGTGTCTGGCATCGTACCCAAACATGCATTATCAAAAAACCCTCTTTACTAATTCTTACTGCTTTACTAATAGAGCAGTTGGCTTAGGTCATGTTGACCTTTACATGTCTATTGGACATCATTACATTTGTAGTTTTTCCCACTCATAATACTGATGAATATTGCAGGCCAACATAACTCTGACATGCAGGTACTAAACCAATTAATTCAATTTTCAAAAAGGTTTTTAACACTGAGTAAAGACATTACTATACTCATGTACCACCACTGTACACATAAATAACGGTCTTATATGTCGGTCTTATATATATGTGAAGTATTTACCTGCTTTGGTTGAAGGTGTGTATCTTGACCTGGGTGTGAGTGTACTTCTGCAGGATTTTCTTTGTGTCTTCATCTGTATTGAAGGAGTTCATGAGCACCAGTGGCACGTCTGTTTTGTAGGTCTTATTTAGGTGCTAAACACAAGGAATCATTTGTCAGTTTGTCATTTTCACAGTAATTATTCAAATGATAAACACACTGTTGATGCGGCTTTTACGTGTAATATGTGCTATTGAATATTTTTTGTTTTGGTCACTCCACGGCTAACACTTCCTGAACACGTCTTATTTAGTTGACGGTGTTTGGCATCCATTTTCTAAAAAACTCTAACCAAGTCCAAAGGTAATACGAGTAGACCTGAGCAGAAAATGGAGAGCAGTGACTCGGACACAGGGTGCAATGTGCTTCTGCTGGAAATACAGAGCTTCCCGTGAGACTGTTATGAAATGCACAATAATTCACTCATGCTATGCTTCCATGACTTTGTAAGCGCCGTTCAAGGTGGACTTTACAAAATCCAATAAAAACAGCTTGTACTTCAACCAAATGTAACAAATACCCCTTCAAACAACTTCATAAACAGCACTGTAATATATAAAATGTAAAAACATTTTAATGTTTTAAATAATTAAAGGTCCCATGGCATGAAATTTTCACTTTCTGAGGTTTTTGAACATTAATGTCAGCCCCCCCTCCCCATGGTTTAAAGTTGCGAAATGTGTAAACTGAGCATTTACGATCCTTTTCCGCGTTTGAAAAAAAAGACAGCCCAAACGGGCGATTCTGAACAAGGGAACTTTCTGACGTCACACTCGAGGAAAGGTTTACACACCCCGTCTGGATGTTCACAGCGTCTCTGGAAATCAATCCCACAGAATTTGGACCGCAAACGAGCTACGAAATGAGAGATGTGTTTTTTAATTTGCCTGGAGACATGTGAGAGTGTTGAGTGTTTCCAGGCTCGGATGTCCTTTATCCGAGCCTCCGAACCTCTAAAACAGCAGTTTTATGTTATTTATTTACTATGTTATTATTTTATGTTCTGTGGAAATGTGTTTTTTTTTAATGGAAAGCGTCTCATACCTTCCTCCGCGCTTAAACACGGAAGTGGGTGAAAGCGCACAGCTAATCCAGGAAACAGTGGAGTATTTGGCCACAACCGACCCGCTGCACTGGCCTGTCTTTGTCCTCCTCATTTGGATTCAAGCAACAGCGCCCAGAATAAAGCGTTTCAGAGACATATTTATGACTCTGACTGTGTTCATCAGGCTATCTCATGCAGTGAAGCTTGATTTTGAAGGATTCATTTACAGTATTAGGGAACCATTAAGGCACCATATAAAAGCATCAAGAAGTACAATGTCATGGGATCTTTAAGGTTAGCCGATGATGTTATAAAGACAGTTTAATAAATAATAAGTTTGCATTCAATAATAAGTTGAAAATGTATACTTATTAGCTAGTTGCAGAAAATTCCAAACCTCCACCTAAACACTTTTGCCATTTACAAATATTTTCATTTTGTAACCACTGGTCCCTCTCCTGCAGCACACTGGCTCCACTGTTTTTCATGAGAGCCCACACTGTAACAGATCCTCTGACGGCCACTTTCATTGGAAGACCTTCACCTCCTGTTTAAAAATGCATGGATTTCCAAAGCACTGAAGACAGATGCAGTAATAACAGCTCATGTACACAACAGGATAACTGACTGTTACTTTCAAAGGCATACATGACAATACATGACAGCTCAATTAGGTAAGTTTTCCACATTGCAACAGGCAGGGGGGGTTCCTCATTAAATAAGAACATTGTGAATTGTAATTGTGTAAGTGTAGGGTATGTTTTTTCATTAAAACATTGTCATTGGTTACAATTGCATAGAGGCAAATTCCTCTGGTGGATTTTATGTTTAAAGGATTGGTAGCTCAACTTTTGCTTTTAGAACATTGCATTTACTGTGTCCAGCCTATACAGATAAGTACGGTAACCTATTTCAGTTACTAGATATTTAGAGTCTGCATACATGCCTGTACTTTCATATTGCCTGTCGAATGGCTTTACAATAGAAACACAGCTACCACAGATAAAAAGCCAGTGTATTGTAAAGATCCCCTGTTGTACACGTGACCTTGTCCTTGTCACAAGGACCCAATGAGCTCCTAGAAAGTTTAAACCCGGCTTCAGCCTTCACTCTCTCTGATCCTCCTCCATCCTTGCGCCACACTACAGCCACCTTGCTTGCCTCCATATGCACGTCAGTATTGATATTTCAACATACCCTTATCAAACTGATTGCCATTGACACTACACACACACACCCACAGCACACAAACCTACACTAAATACAGTAATATATTAATTATTTTATTAAAAGGGATAGTTGTTTTGTTTTTTTTAAATGTGAATCTGTATGGCATCCCCTTCAGCAGTGTTGTGCATTAACACTGACTTACCGCTGACAGTGTCCTGTGAGCCGAGTTCTGCTCCGGTTCTGTACCTCACGAAAGTAGGTCCGGCAAGTTAGCGGGGACAGCTACACTCAACAAAAATATAAACGCAACACTTTTGTTTTTGCTCCCATTTTTCCTGAGATGGACCCAAAGATCCAAAATTCACTCCAGATACACAACACTACCACCATTTCTCTCAAACATTGTTCACAAATCTGTCCAAATGTGTGACAGCGAGCACCTCTGCCCCGCCGAGACAATCCACCCCACCTCACAGGTGCGCCACATCAAGATGCCGATCCGACATCATGACCAGTGCACAGGTGCGCCCCAGACTGCCCACAATAAAAGGCCACCCCGAAATGTGCATTTTTTTTTTGCTTTATTGGGGGTCTGGGGACTCAGAACCAGTCAGTATCTGGTGTGACCACCATTTGCCTCATGCAGTGCAACACATCTCCTTCGCATAGAGTTTATCAGATTGTCAATTGTGGCCTGTGGAATGTTGGTCCACTCCTCTTCAAAGGCTGTTATGGAAAAAGAACACAGGTGCATTTTATTGATGGCATTTTGAATGCACAGAGATACCGTGATGAGATCCTGAGGCCCATTGTTGTGCCATACATCCATGAACATCACCTCATGTTTCAGCAAGATAATGCACGGCCCCATGTTGCAAGGATCTGTACACAATTCTTGGAAGCTGAAAATGTCCCAGTTCTTGCATGTCCAGCATACTCACCAGACATGTCACCCATTGAGCATGTTTGGGATGTGCTTGACCGGCGTATACGACAGCGTGTACCAGCTCCCACTAATATCCAGCAACTTCGCACAGCCATTGAAGAGGAGTGGACCAACATTCCACAGGCCACAATTGACAATCTGATCAACTCTATGCGAAGAAGATGTGTTGCACTGCATGAGGCAAATGGTGGTCACACCAGAAACTGACCCCCAATAAAGCAAAAAAAAAACAAATGCACATTTCGGGGTGGCCTTTTATTGTGGGCAGTCTGGGGCGCACCTGTGCACTGGTCATGATGTCGGATCGGCATCTTAATGTGGCGCACCTGTGAGGTGGGGTGGATTGTCTCGGCGGGGCAGAGGTTCTCGCTGTCACACATTTGTACAGATTTGTGAACAATGTTTGAGAGAAATGGTAGTGTTGTGTATCTGGAGTGAATTTTGGATCTTTGGGTCCATCTCAGGAAAAATGGAAGCAAAAACAAAAGTGTTGCGTTTATATTTTTGTTGAGTATAATAAAGCTTGTTTTTCTTCTCAAAACAATATTTGTCCAAAGAGTGATATATTTGCATCACAAAGCAGTTGCACGCGAAAAAGTCAGAAGTCTAATTCGCTTGGTGCTATTTTCTGTCGATTCGTATCACTGCGCTCCTATTAGTATTGGTTGTAAACAACCAATTGCACGACACTGCTGAAGGGAATGGCATACAGATTCACATAAAAAAAAAAAAATCCCTTTAATAAATGCCCCAAAACAGGCTGCAAATATTGCCTTGTGTCCTCCCCTTGTTTTTGTTATGGTTTATCCAGCTGGACCATAACAATATAATGGATTGAACACAACAGTTTTTGCATTTCATTTGACATGTTCTTCAAGATAGATTTGCAGTTTGATCATATTTGTAAATAATTGTACCTCTATCTGCTGCACAGTGAGATCCAGAAATGTGTTTTCATTGCGGACGCTGATCAGGCTCTTGGGCCCTTTACATCCCATACTGGTACCCAGACCTCCATTCAACTTGACCACCACCAGTTTGTTCAGACTGTCAGCCACATTGCCAGGAAGTCCACGAGCTGCAATCTTGTCATAAGGTCGGATCTGTAAGAGAATGAGAATAAGAAATAACACAAATGTACAGTGCATATAGTAAACAAGTAAAATGAATAAGTAGAAAGTAGTAACTTGACAACAGGCCAAACAAAGAACATTTCATTATAGTCAGGAAAAAAGGAGTTGTGTCAATAATTAAATGGCAAGATAGTAATAGGTTAAAAGTTACACTGGTTAAAAGTAGGGCTTGGTTTTGTCATAAGATAAACTAAGAACATAAAATAAGTAAGGATGCAAGTCACGTGGCCATGTCATTCAAGTTCAGATATAAAATAAGTAATTTGAATAAATGGACAGCACCGTAAAGAGTCATTTGACACTTAAATGCTACTGTAATGTGTTAAGTGTTTAGGAGGAGGCGTGTGTTTATGAAGAAATGAAAAGTTAATTTGTCTAATAAGACTGAAACCAGATGGTAACCAGAGCAGAGCAGCAACAATGACCAATGCAAACATATGGTCTGTCCTGAAGTCCTCTTGTCACCTCCTCTGACCCAAGTGGAGGATGGAGTTACAACCACAACAGAGCAGCTCATCACAAAAGAACAACATCTTATATTACTGACAGGAAATCTATATACCTCCAGCTAAGTAGGAAAAACTTTTAGAAAAACTTCGAAAAACTGCTAAAAAATTCTTGCTAAAAAATGAAATACAAGACCATGTTAAAACAAACAGGCTTGATAAACCATGGGCATGGTTTATGGGTCATGGGTTATGACCAACCACGGTCATGGTTTTAAACAAACTTGATAATGATGGCTTGATAAGCCATGACCATGGTTTATCAAGCCTGATAAAACAAACAAGCGAGGTAGGACAACTTTGTATTTTGCAATTGTTCTACATGTTTTAGGGCTGTAAATGCCTCACCACACACATTCTACGCTTTTCTCGCATTTCTCTCTCGTTTGAACACTCTAACTTTCATAGATTTTCAACAGAATGTGTTGATAGTGAAGCGTGGGGGGCACGGCTCAATATAGCGCCGAACGCGCGAGGGGAGCGGAGACACAACAACACGTCATCAGTAGGGTAAAACTAACCTGTCTCACGACGGTCTAAACCCAGCTCACATTCCCTTAGTGAGTGAACAATCCAACACTTGGTGAATTCTGCTTCACAATGATAGGAAGAGCCGACATCGAAGGATCAAAAAGCAACGGTGACACGGCGCAAGGGCGCGGGATAGAGCCGCGGCGCCCGGGCTGTGTGCCTCTTCCTTGGGGCCGAGCACGTGCGGGCCGAGCACGCACGGGCGAGGCCAGCGGAAAGCCGCACGGGGTGATTTAATCCTGGTCTGGTCCCGGTTTGGTCTGGGTCTGGACCTGGTCCGGTCCTGGTTTAGTCCAGGTCCAGTCCAGGTCTAGACCTGGTTTAGTTCTGGTCTAGACCTGGTTTATTCCACGTTTAATCCTGGCTCTACAGTCTCTTAGCCAATCAGGAAGCAGAACACAATGTTACACTATAAAAAAAAAAAAGTTACACTATTAAAAAAAAAACCTTGGAACGGATCAGGCCTTTTCCATTGAAATAGCTACTCAACTTACGAAAAATTCACGTTACGAAACCACTTCTGGAACCAGTAGCGGTTCTTGGGGGGGGCGAGTGGAGCAATTGCCCAGGGCGCAACTTCGTGAGGGGCGCCGTGCCGAGCGGTTGAAAAAAAACTCTCTCCCTCTCTCCCTCTCGCGCAGCGCGCGCGGAACGCTCCGCCTGGTTTGCCTCAAACCTTTCGCTGCTCCTGCAGGAGTGCTTACAAACCTGCTATCTGGACTCTGTTCCCCTCATGCTCTCCCGACCTTCTCCTCCGCGCTGCTCTCTGGTTCAAGGGCCAAACTGCGGCACTTCCTGGTCTTGCGAGAAACAGCGCAGAGTGGTGCGCTAAATGGGGCCACATTAAAGGGGGAATCACTAATGTTAATTTGCGGGTTTATTTTGTTTTCTTAAGTCTCTTAGTTAATTAAGTCATACCATATGGGGGTTATTTAAGTATTTTCTTTATTATGTTGAATTGCAGGTGTTTTATCATTATGGGGACTGTTATTTGTAGTTGGATAAGGATGTGAAATTGGATATGAAGATGGAATCTAACACATGGTTTGATTGTTCAAACTGATATAATAATTGCTGTCTATGGTTCTATATGGGCTTTGACAATGATATTGAAAAATAATAGCTCGCAGCAATGTAGTGGGGAAAAAAAAGAACTATGAACTAGTTCATTTTTTGGAACTATGAAGGAACTACTAACTATAAACAATTATGAACTATGAATGAACTAGTTCATTTTGAAATGTGTGAAATGAACTTTGAACTAGGCGCCCAGGGAGTAATTCAATGTAGAACCGCCACTGTCTGGAACGAATTAATTTTAGTAAGGTGAGGTACCACTGTACATTTGATTTGAACACAAAGTTCAAATCATCATGTATTTCCCAATATTGTAATACCAATAAAATAAACGTAAAATTGAGCAAGCATAATCAAGGTGGGATATGAGGAATTTTTACCATAATTATTACTTTTCACCAATAAAGCAGAAGCACCAAAACTCTAAAACAACTGTCTTTACAGGATAGTGAACTTCTAATCAGTGCATGTTACCTTGACTCATATGGCAAAATATGTAACAGACAACCCAACCAGTAAACCCTGCAGTTGCACAACGAGAGCAGTATAATGAGGATATTCAAACACCACAACCCTACTCTAATGACAATACAAAGAATACCTCAAAAACTGTTTCATGCATTTTCAGTTGAAGAAAATGTCAAAGAGTTGCTACTTTCTACTCATAGCCAGACAGCAAAATTACAAGTCCCAAAACACCTGTTGACATGCTTCATACTGAAGTCAAAGCGTTATGGCGTGGTCTGCAATCACTTATCATAATAGTCATTTCCAGGTTAAATCCAACTCAAAAAATAAAAATAGACTTGAGCTCACTGTATTGTAGAGAGAGAGACAGCAGACCAGTCAAAGTGCCTTTTGTGGTATGAAAATATATAGCTTTACACAGATAAGAGGAAATTCAGTTTCCCACCCAGCTCTACAATAAAACCTAAAGGAAATACAAGCCTTGTAAATGGAGCAAAGGCATCTAACATTACTGATGAAAAATACATAGATGACTTTAACCTTAGTCATATGGCACTGCACAGTAATGGAACTCAATAGTGACCACCCACCCCATGGTTCATTCATTTTTTGCCACAGATTTTTCAAAAATATTAAATGTTCGAAAGCTTGCTCAGGGCTAATCAGCTGTGTGTTAACTAATAACCACAAGACCTATAATCTTATTTAAAATCTGTTTCTGAAACTTTATAAACCGACAAGTTATTAAAACATTTTGCCAAACTGTTAATATTTGAATTTTTTTAAAAGTCTATGGGAAATATGAAAGATAATGATAAAATATCTTACAGAATCTTCTGGAGGCCTTTGTATTTTGGACCACTCCACTGACGGTCCCTTTGCTTGTAGGAATCGGTGGAAAAGTTTCTCAAATCCCTGAAAGTCTTTTCTAGCTACCTGGAAAGAGATCAGAAAAAAAAATGTGCATTTGAGTAACCTGAGAGCAAAAAACAAAGTCTGATGTTTTATACATTTTATATGAAATCTTAAACAGTGTCACAGTAGTTACCATATCTACTTATTGCTCAATATTATCTAAATATTTACAGTGTGTACCATTCTCTTATTTTCCTGTAGTGCATAAACATTTGATATGTTGAGGGTTGAATAATTTACATCGCTTTATGACTACAAACTACTTAAGTTCATCGTTTATTTATTTCAGCACATGTAACAGACTCCTCTTGACCTCCATTTTACACATCTACTTTTGTAAAAAAAGATCAAAAAGTTCAAAAAAAAATTACAGTATAGTAGTTTCAATATTATAGGTTATCAAGATATTTTGTGTAGCAATATATTAATGTGTTGTTGTGACCTAGTCTGTGATATAGTAAAAGCAGTATCCTAGAGTAGATATTTAGGACACACCCACACACCAATAAGTTTTGCCATGTGAACATAGTGTATACTTAAGTTATTACTTTGTTTGTACACTCCTGTAACACTCCCCTACAGCAAATCATATTGGTGCATTATAATTTACAGGGAAACTCTAAGACAATCAATGAGAATGTTTAAATGGCTGTAAATATTTACTATAAATTTCCACACGACACCATTACGACATACATTTCCGGTAATGACTGATCAAGTAGGTGGAACTATGTGTCATTCCAGTGTTTTCTAAGGCACCACCCTCTTAAACATTACCAGATGCTCCCAAAGACAAACATGAACAGTTACAGAAAGTTTGTTCGTACTTCTTTCTCCTGCCCTTTGGAAGAGTCCAGCAGTTTTTCCAGCTCGGTGTGCATGGAGCTCTCAAGCTGCTGCAGCATCATTTCCTGGAACTGTGCCATGCCGTTATCAGGTGCCCTCTTACTTAGAACTGCAAATAGCGAGCAGATTTAAAATACTGCTTAACAACACATAATGAACAGTATGCAATAGAAGCATAATTTTGTATTGTATTTGAGGTAGGAGGACCTTTGTAGTTTGCTTTAATTATAAGAGATAAAAGATCAAAGATCAAAGTCTGCTTTATTGCCATGTTGTCTGCCATATGTGTTCAACATAAAGTGAATCAAAATTTCGTTTATCTCTGGCCAGGTAGTGCAAAAAGACAATGTACAAAATACAATATATAGACGAAACAAAACAAAAAACTATCTAAGACAAAAATCTAAAACTTAGAATCTAAAATCTAAAATCTGAAAGCAGTGCAACAGAATAAATACCTATTTACAGATCCAAAAGATGTCCAAAAAGATACAGCAATGAAATGGTAATGTGCAATAGAATGTGCATTGAAAGTAAAGATAAAAATAAATGTGCAACAGTAGTAATTCCAGTGCAATAACAGTAGTAAACAACAGTACAACAGTAGTAAAATTCCAGTAGAGATTGTGCAACAGTGCAACAGTAGTCCTTAGCAGCAGTTTTTTTTAAAGTGTCTAGAGTGATATGTCTTTTTATGGAATACAGTACAGGTTATGCCAATATGGGGGCTTTCTTGTTCTGTTCAGTGCAGCTCCTGTACCACACAGTGATGCAGCTGGTCAGAACGCTCTCAATGGTGCCTCGGTAGGTGGTCATGATGGGTGGAGGGGCTCCAGCTCTCCTCAGTTTGCGGAGGAAATAGAGCCCTCTTTGCCAGTGAGGCAGTGTTCGCTGTCCAAAGAGGGCTCAGAAGCGCATCTTTTTTTCTTAAGCGGTCTTATTTTAGACCATAATTTGCCTTAATTTAGGGCTGAAATATAGTTCAGGTTTAGATCTGTTGGTTCTCTGGTGGGAAGATAAAAGAAGAAATTCAATTTGTCAACTGGACAAAGTTTGGTCGAAAACATTTCGCCGCTCATCCGAGAGGCTTCGTCAGTTCTGGTTAGAGTGCTGGTAAGACACTTGCTTATATCTCGCTGCAGGGAGGAGCTAGCTAGCTAACTACTTTCCGAAACTATCTTGCCTATTGGTTTCTGTCTTTTGTTTCTCTGGCGTCTAGATTAGCATACCTATTGATCCCTACACGCCTGTTTTTCCACACCTCTGGCCCTGACCTGGCTAGCCCTATTGTATCTTTTGTTTGTTAGATCTAGGTTTAAGAATGGAATTATAGATGGGAGACAAATAATGTCTGACTCCACCATTTCTGTTTAGAGGATTCTCTTTTTTGACAAAAATAGCCTCTTTAACTCCCCTCTCAAACCAGTTCTTTTCCCTGGCCAAGATCTGAACCTCACTGTCCTCAAAAGAATGGCCCGTGGCTTCTAGGTGAAGATGTACGGCAGATGACGGTCCACTCTGACGGTCCACTTTGTCCAGTTGACAAATTGAATTTCTTCTTTTATCATGGATTCTACCTGGACGACTGAGGGACTCTTCACGCATCTCTGGTGGGAATATCATCTTGGTAGTACTTGGTGCGAAAAGAACCACTATGTCAAATCCAAGCCCAAAGACAATCCAAAGTTGTAAAGTAAAGCTTACACAGCTGACAGAGCATAATAACAATTTGTAAAGTCAGGGACGTATCAACTTGAATCATGTCTGAAAAAGCCAACAGCTGAAATGTTTGTGATTCCATTGCTTGAGAGCAAACTATAGAACCATTTTACAATCAACCTGCAGCTCTTTAATCATATGTCTGGCATGAGAGTTGCCTGCTATTCAAAGCATTCATAGAAAAAAATAAAAAAAGTAACAGCAGTATACATCTTTCCCCATTATTAAAATAACATACAATTTATAATGACAGTTATTCAAATTCACAAGCAGCACATTGTATCTCTGAGCACCAAACAGAAAATCAAATCAATGAGACAGAAAAACAAGAGTATAGCTATATCACGGTCAAAAAATGTATACTTGTACTGTATCTAGAAAACAAACCATAAATGGTCATTTGTGATCTAATTGAGATAAAGTTTTAAAAAATCTGAAAAAGTCTAAAATATGTCGGCAATTGAGGTTGTAGTCCGTTAAAAGAAAATCTGGTGACACTTACCTTGAACATAAAGTGCCATTTTCACCTAATAGAAGTTTATAAAAACACCTGATTCATTAAAAAAAAAAAAAAAAAAAAAACACTTAACTAAAGCCCTAAGAAATGTTTCCTTTGGAGCAGAAAGTACGCCTCTTTGAAAACCCTCTCATTGATGATAAGTGACGTCTAGCTCCTCTCCTCATAAAAGACTTCAGTGAATGCGAAAGTGACAAGTGTAGACTATAAGTTCCGACATAGTAAATCAAGATCTAGTAATACTTTATTCTCATTTGCCAGCCTGACCACTGTAAACTACGTCACGAAGCTAGACACTCGACCTATGAACACTGAGGCCCGCCGTTTCAAGGATATCACTTTATTGCCACGCAGTCGGTGTGTCAAAGCAGTTTCAGTCTGTGGAATGCAGTCTGTGGACATTTATTAACACTGGCATCACAAACCGGTGATGATCAGAAAAAAAACGTGCGGAAATGAATGAAACATGGCCGGACGAGAGAGATAATATACGGGCTGTGCCACTGAAAAGTGACAGCATCTTTTACCGACTGCGTATTTTTCTATCATCGTGTGATCATCAAGGTGATCCTAAATGTTTTCTCTAGAATTGGGGTTTATGGTGAATTTAGCTGTTCAAAACGCAAGACTACGCATGCTAACAACACGGTGCTCAACCTGAGCACATTGGGCACAACGCAATCCTAAAACAAAACATAAGGACGTTAAATCACGACTTACTGCGTTACAGACGAAAAGAAAAAGTGTAGCTGAGCCGAGCTGTCCAGCGGGCGTAATGACCACTGCAATTCCGCAGATAAAACAGGGACACGATAAACGATCTTGATGTTCACATTGAATGGCAAAGGCAGATACTTAATGTATCCAGCATATATATTTTTGCCACACAAAAAACTGTGACAATAGTAAATACAGAATAAACTCTTTTTTTTCTAAAATAAACTACACTACAGCTGAAGCCAGTGCTGCTCGAAGGAAACCAGCCAATCAGTGAAGAGACGCTTGTGACGCAACTAACCAGCCAATAGAATCTGACTACGTCCGATTTGGCGTCTGACACTTCCTGGTTTGCGAATTCACAAATTACGAAATATGTAGCGCAAAGTACCCAATCTAGCTATTGTTTAAGTTATTTCCATTGTTGCTACACACATATATATACGTAAATATGAACAATCAACATCATGCTGTAAGTGCAAAAGCTTTTCATAGTCAGTGAGCCATTACCGCCATGTAGTGGTAGAAATCAGAATTGTCCGAATAAAAGGTTCTGGCCAGCCAACAATGAGCTTTTTTTGCTTTTTGAATACATGTAGACATTCAGTTGGTTTACCGGGGAAAAGCTTCTGATGAAATTTCAGCATATATGCAACTGTGCAAAAATATTTATTTTGTCTCGAGCTTTTTATTCAAAATTTAAATGTAACAGTGTTTGGAAAGGTGCTTTTACATTGGTAACAGAAAATACATTTGGAACTGGTGACATTTTCATGTTTAGGATTAAACCAAATGTAAAATATAACTAAAATATGTGTATCCAGGTTAATCGTGAATTACCACCAGTAATGCTCTCAGTGGTGTATACAGAAAAAGTTACACAGGTATTGGGAGTGTACGTCACAGTCGTGCGTCTGGTGCTTTATTGTCTAAGTGATTGTCAGGTGGACTTGCAGACTCCAGTCATACACCCAGAAACTCCACAGCGGTATCCCTTTCTTCCATCAGTTCTTTTGCTGTTGCTTCCATCTTTGCACGAGAAAAGTCATTGATGGCCAAACCATCAACAATGTTCCAACACTTGTCCTATTTTTGGAGCAATATGTAAATTAGTTATTTAAATATAGCATATTCCCAAATGTAATCTTACCTTAATATGGACAGGGAATGAGTAGACAAGATCATCTGGAACACCATAAGGATTTCCAGTGGAGTAAACACCCATTGATGTAAACTCTCCCTGAAATAAGAAAGTGGTATTTATTTCATGAACTAAAACAATGTACAATATTCTGCAACATGCACTTTGAAACTGTTAAAAGAGTGACCTGAGGAGTCCCTGACCACAGCTCCCTCATGTGGTCACAGATGGCCTTTGCTGCAGACATGGCGCTGGACAGCTTCCGGGCCTTGATGACAGCAGCGCCTCTCTGCTGCACAGTCTGCAATACAGTATAACACAAATCTATTGCAAATATGCATTTCTTTAAGAAAGTGCTGATTTTCTTTAACATGTTAAATTCAGACTATCAGTTCAATTAACTTACAGCAATAAAATCTCCTTTGAGCCAAGTATCATCCTTCACTGCTTCAAAACATGGCAGCTCTTTCCCAGACATGTTGACAACACAGTGGTGCACATCAGGGTACTGGGTAGAAGAATGGTTTCCCCAGATGATCACATTCTTCACCTGAGTGGCTGGAACTCCGCACCTCATTGCCACCTATGTACATATAAACAGGATATAATGGAAAAAATGATTGTAGCAAAATAGCCGTTTTACACAGTATACCAGTATTTGTATGATACCTCAAACATGATATTAGCATGCTTTAGATGCAATTTATAACATTTCATATGATCTTCAGAATATTATCAACTGGACCAGCTGGCAAGGTCTAAATGATAAAACACAATTTAAAGTGGGGTGCCAAAAAACGCTGTTGTGTCCGTAGACGAGACACTTCACCCACATTGCCTAGTAAGAAAGTGGTGGTGTGGCATGAGTGTTAGTGGCGGTCAGAAGGACAGATGGCGCAGATTGGCAGCTTTGCTTCTGTCAAATCTTCCCCAGGGCAGCTGTGGCTACAGTAGGAGTTTACCACCAGAGAGTGAGGAATTAATGAAAGCACTATATGAATCAAATTATTAATTAAATAATTAAAAATAATAATTGTCTCTATGAAGAGGTTATTGCTTTATATATGGCATAAAACTTGACGACCATCATGAACAATGTATGGTTTTCATTTTCTATCACCAGGCCATGTTAGGGTCAGGTCTGTGAAGAGGCAAGCCATCTTAAATGCAGCATGTTTGAGCTTTAATAAACTGTATCAGTTTGGTTTATTTTCACACTCCTGCCAATGGCTTAAATACCAACAAGATGATGCAGCATGTGAAGGCTGTCTGTGTCAAGGCATAATTCCCATGCAGACTTTGCAGCTATTGTTTTCAGCTATCAGTCTTAAAAAAAAAAAAAAAAAATTAAGTGTAACTTTTTTTTTTTATAGTGTAACACTGTGTTCTGCATCCTGATTGGCTAAGAGACTGTAGACCCAGGACTAAACGTGGACTAAACCAGGTCTAAACAAGGTCTATACCTGGACTGGACCAGGACTAACCCTGGACTAAACCAAGACTGGACACCAGGATTAAAGCGCCACGTGCGGGTCCATTTCCTGGTGTCGTGCTAGCTCTGCTATTAGCAGCAGCACCGGTGTACCTCATGAGTCACTGCTGAGGCGAGCGACTGCGTGCGTGGGAAGAAGGGGGAGGGCGGACACGTGTGTGATAGCGTAGTATGACCCAGCGCGGGGCTGCGAGCACGAGACCCATGCTCAAACCGTGCCTCCTCTAGACCAGGATTAAACCACCACGTGCGGGTCTATTTCCTGGTTTCGTGCTAGCTCTGCCGGTGTACCTCACGAGTCACGGCTGAGGCGAGCAGCGAGGAGGGGAGGGGATGTGCCTCCCCTCGGGACGGCACGCAGTCCGAGCGCATGAACGAACGCAGGCAAGAGCCGCGGTGGTTTAATCCTGGTTTAATCCTGGTTTAGATCTGGTTTAGACCTGGTCTAGAGGAGACACGGTTTGAGCACGGGTCTCGTGCTCGCAGCCCCGCGCCGGGTCATGCTGCGCTATCACACACGTGTCCGCGCGCAGTCTTCTCCCCCCTCCCCCTTCCCCCCACACTTCACTATTAATACATTTTGTTGAAAATCTATGAAAGTTTGAGTGTTTAAACGAGAGACAAATGTGAGAAAAGTTTACATCTAGTCTGAGAAAAGCGTATAATGTGTGTGGCTGAGCGTGCATTATTTGAATTTTTGAGATTTCGCGTTTCGTAACTTGAATCTATCTAGAGATGTATCTAGAGACCAAAATTTAACGTGAAGGTGTTTCGTAACTTGGAATTTTCGTTTGTTGGGTCTTTCGTAAGGTGAGGTACCACTATTAAAAAGGTGATGTTTAGATTAAATGCACACAGACCTGAGAGCGAGCCCTGTTGTGGTCCAAGCGGGTGAGACAGGAGAAGTTCTGTTTAGGGATTGAGGGTGCAGACTTGGCTGCAATTAGACAGTTCGTGTTGGCAGGATTGCCCACAACCAGTACCTAAGAAATGAGATACAAAATAAATAATAAATAAAATGTATATATTCTATTCTATTATAATATATTATATTATATTATAATGCGTGAAAAGTCCCTCAGTCGTCCAGGTAGAATCCATGATCAAAGGAGAAGTTCAATTTGTCAACTGGACAAAGTTTGTTTGGTTGAAAACGTTTCGCCGCTCATCTGAGAGGCTTCGTCAGCTCTTTCACGCATTACAGGGAGTCCTCGAGTTACGACGTTGATCCGTTCTTAAGACGCGTCGTAACCCGAATTTCGTCGTAAACCGGATTTTGCCTTTGATCTTCCAACCAAAGCACCAATAACCTTTCCATCTCAATAATTAGACCACTACGCTGCTTGGTTATCACTGCCGCTTTCATAGGAGCAGATCAGAGCCCACATCAGGTACTTCCGCCCACATTGGGCACGCACACGAGGCTGTCTTCTTCTCCCTACAACCACAACAGAGCGCATTCTTGCGCCGTGCGCCGCGCGCGTTTGTTTACATCTCTTACCACGCTAAACCGTGTAAGACGGAATGACGCGTAATATATACATATTTTTTTTAATGGGGGCGCGTTCGTAACCACGAAACGTCGTAACCCGAGACCGTCGTAACCCGAGGACCCCCTGTATATTATAATATAAATACACACACACACACACACACACACACACACACACACACACACACACACACACACACACACACACACACACACACACACACACACACACACACACACACACACACACACACACACACACACACACACACACACACACACACACACACACACACACACACACACACACACACACACACACACACACACACACACACACACACACACACACACACACACACACACACACACACACTTTTAAATTGATTACTATAATTTTTCACCTTCACTGTCTTCTTGGCATACTTGTCCAGTGCAGCTCCTTGGCTCTTGAAAATTGCTACATTTGCCTTGAGCAAGTCTTTCCTTTCCATGCCCTCTCTTCTCGGCATGGAGCCCACCAAGATGGCTACATCCAAGTCCTTAAAAGCCACTTCTTCCTTATCAGTCGCAACAATTTCTTTCAGAAAGAAAACATTACAAAAATAACCTTAAGACAATAGATTTCAAATGACTTGTCATATGTGATGTAAACATGAAAAAGCAAGTACCAATGCTACTATACAGTAGTTGTGTTGCATTGTGGGGCTCACATTTTGATACATGATTTTTTTTTTTTTTTTTTTGAGTCAATACTGAGGCCTCCCACTTTCTGGTTCTAACAAAGAAAAGGATATCCCCAGTGGTCACAAAGATATAGGATTATAATGGTTACACCAAAATATATGCTTTCATTCATTTAGTTTTATCACTGAGTGGATGCACAGATCAGTCGAGTCAGTCATAACCCTTACCTTTCAGAAGAGGAAGAGCACAGTCCTGCAACTCCATGACAACTCCTTCAAGAACTGGCATCATGGGTGTTATGTCCAGAAGGAGTAAAGCAACTGGCTGAAAAAAGTAGCTTTAATAAGTTTTAGTAACCATGACCCTCAACCAAAATATGGATTTTGCAGAAATAAATAACAAAGACCAGCAGTTTAACGATGGAAAATTGAATAGTGATATCTGAACCAACCAGGCAAACTGCGTTGACTGCCAAGAAGATCAAGTAATTTTAACCTTGGGACAGTTCACTACATGGCATGACTTCAAGGTCATACAGAGTAAGACTTGATTTAATTAACCTAAATGCAAACACTGAAAGGTCAAATTTAAATATATATTCCTCGACTTGAAGACAAGCATTTTAAAAAGTTGTATTGTGGATATAATTGCACAAAAGTTATGTAATGTGATCCAAAGGCAATGCATGTGTGTTGTATAAGACATTAGTCATTCCTTTACCTGATCTTTGCCAAACACATCTCCCTTCGCAACGCTGAACAACAAGGAATATGCAATTTGACCAGCAGCGCCAGTTATCAAGACTCTAATGGGTTCAGCCTGAAACACAGTGTTAAAATAAATACATAAAGAAAAGAACGACAACTGTGGTTGCCCTTTCAAAGGGTCTATTCTAGTCAATGTTCTATAAAAGAGCCAGAATAAAAATAGACCACATGCCAGTGAGCAGCTAACGTTGGATTACATAAGACAATTTAAGTCTTATAGTCCTATAAACTAAACGGTCTTAAACTATAAGACCGACTAAAGGGTTAGTGAAATGTGAGAAAGTTTGTTCACTTCAGTTAACTGAACAGTTTCTGGTAGTAACCTTTTTCTGTATACATACATATTTAGCACGTGTAACAGGTGGTCAACATATTACTATTGTACTGACATAAAACTACGCTTTAGCTACTCTAACTCACAAAACAATTTGTAACACCATGCAATTAATATTTTTTACTTACCATATTCAATCTGCACCCGTCTTTGCCCTTCCGACCTTTCGTCAGTCGAAACGCCGAAGCAGAAGTGCTGCTTTGCGTTGAACTCGCCCTCCTTGCTTTACAGTGTTGCGACACTTCTCCGTGATTGGCGGCAGTTGGTGGATTTGGGTAATTGTAGTTCCTATACTCTTTCATAAAACAATGATAAATGTTTAAACGTATTACTTAATCTTGATTGTATACGGGCACCACATGGTGCATAAAATGCATAAAATGCGCGTGTTTACAAGGGCTTTACCTATAGTTTTCTTTGTGGTTTATTAGCCCACGGTGCCAGGAGCGTAGAGTAAGGCTGTTAGCAATTAGCTTTGTAGCATTAGTTGCTAGGCGACAACTAGCAAACCAGCTCCATGCTACTTCCATGGGTACTGTCGTTGCCAGTAGTGTTAAGTTTCATTGCTGTTTGATGAAATACTATGGTATGGCTAGCATATTTTTAATAAGCATTTAAGATATTCTTTTTTGGTAATCCATTTTCTCCACTCTATCCATTTATGTTAAACGCCGGAATGATGTCTGCCATGCTAGAAATGAAGGTAAGAGTACCCATTTCACTCTAATTTGACAAGAGCACAACAACTCCATACACTGTTGGCAAATACTGTAATGTTACACCTGGATTTATTATGCAAACTTCACTTTTTGGTAGTTGTTTATGACTTTATGTCTTTGGCAAGAGCTTGATGTAAAGTGAGAGTAGTCATGCCTGATACAGTATATATTACTTCACTACATGGCTCGAACCAATGCACTGAGAATAGAGTTATAAAGTGATAAAGGTTACAAAAAAAAAGTAAATATAAAGTAAATATTTAAAAAAATATCTTAAAATTCTAAAGAAGTTAATAACTTAGTACTTGGGACTTTATAAATAGATTAACCAATGTTATTACATTGGTTAATCTATTTATAAAGTCCCAAGTACTAAGTTATTAGAAAGAAATCACAGTGCAAGTAAGTAAAATGTTGCACTGTGATTTCTTTTGATGTTTTGAACTGCGTCTTTTTGAGGAAGACAACCCAGCTGTGGTGGTGTGGGTGGGTGCTCCCGGTGCTGTGTCTCTGATCTTCTCTTTTATTATATGTTTTTCAGTATGACATTGGAGTCTCAATAAAGGCAAAGTATTTTACCTAGATAGTATATTACTGTACAATCGCACAATGCATCAAAATGGCGTCACCTCCAGATTTGTAGCGTAATGTTAATGAATGTATTGTAGACATTCAAAATAATAATAGTGGAAGAAGAGATCAATGGTATCCATGTTTTTAACAGTAACCATTCCACCTCACATTTTTAGTCTGTATTGTTTCATACAGTAATTGTTGTATAATATATACAATAAAATAATCTGCATTGACCTTGACATTGTTTTGGCTGTCCCCATCATCCCCATCATGGTTGATATGAGGAGATTAGCTGTAGTTGGTTGTTGGAAAGGAAATCCAAAAAAAAACAAAACACAGTACCTGATAATATCTGGAGCCCCTTTCTCATGGTGGCTGGAGCTATTCTATGTGTGCTGTAAAAACACTCTGTGACCCTATCCACCCAGAGTTCAACTGACTCAGAGCTGGTGTGGCCAATTAATATACAAATATTCTTTTATATATTATTAATATACTAATATTATGTAAAGTATCAGAAAATACAAAAAGAAAATATATCAGTAATATATTTTCCAAAAAGTGTTAGGCATCATATCGAAATTATGGATATATCAAATATATTGTGAATGTTGAATATAGCTAATTATTAATAAAATAGGAAATATTAGTATATCATGACACTTCATTACTTTCAAACAAGAGTAGATGGATTGTGGCACTAACCTTTCTCTTGTCCTTTGTCCACTCGACCTCTTCCATTTCATGCTTTCATTCTATTCCATCCACTCCTCCCTGTTTTTCTTTTTCCTGGTCTTCTTCTCCACTTGTCGCTGCAGACTGCACCTGAGTGACCCTGTTACATGGATAACAGCAGGAGAGATAGCCCCGCGTGCAGCTGCCAGTATCTCCATCTTATCTCCATCTCTAGACCAAATAGTGCTTGCAGTTCGCTTGCAGTCCACTACAAGGTAAGATATTAGCCCACAGCCTCAGACCTATACACAGATGCACATGGACACAAATGCACTGCTTCATGACATGGCAAATAATAGGACCCATATAAGGCTGGGCAATATGATTTTTATATAAGGTTTAATGTGCGGTTTAAGGTACACTTTATTGTCCCCTAAGCAAAACGTGTCCTTCACATTTTCAAAGTCAGCTTTGTCAAAAAACATATGTACAGGTTGCACATACAGGATTTGAGATTGCAGCGCTCTTTAGGCCCACAGTGCACATTAAACATCTTATAAACAAGACATCACATATACCCCTAAAACATCACATATACCCATATTTTTTATTTGATAATATTTTTTTTAAACAAATACAAATGGCTTTCAGTATCAATATTAATTTTCTGAATATAAACCATTAAAAAATGTAAAATTCTCCGCATCAAACCATGTGATTTTTTTTTTTTACTGGATTGGCTATAGACTTCTGATTGAAAAATCACCCAAGCCTATTGTTGACGATTACAAATGGCTAAATCTCTGTCCCTATTAAATTTGTATTAATAGCACAGAGTCACATGTCCCTTTTTAATCTACCGGTTTAGTCTCTTTTTAATCTAACAGTTTATTATGTTGTTCTTTTGCATTTGTAGTAATAACAAAGCCATCCCCTAGGTGTCAGTATTAGATTTTTTCAGTGCCATAAAACTGTTATGGAAAGGAATATGATGTTAGAATATATAGCTTGATGATAAAGTTATTTACACTGTTATTCAGCATGCTAAAGATGCTTGAAATATGATAGCAAACAGAGTTGTTAAGTTGTTAAATTTTAACACCAAATAACTTACAGCAAAACACAGCAATGTAGTATGAATATATATTTTTTTCATATTCTTTTGGTCAACTCATATTATGCACATTATGGGATTTTTAGTTAAGATGATTAAGATTTGCCAGAATTCTACCTAGGGATGTACCGTTCCAGCTTATTCAGTTAAAAATACCAATATAGATATAGATACTTTACTTTAAGTTATCTGTCGATACTCGATATTAACCAACACCAGGGTAGGGGCAGAAAAATGGCTTCACTTACAAACTTACAAATAACTTAAACACAGTTAACTTACTGCACAAGAAATTCAACTGTGTGTTGCAGCTGTTATTTATCCTTCAAATAACTACAGAACAGCTGTGTATGAATACAAGTTCAAGCCTTATGAGACGTTTTAAACCATAATCAGCCTGTAAATAGTCTTATTACATCAAATTAAAGGACCAACCAGGGTATCTGCTTTAACCGATATTACAAAACCAATAAATGATCCAGCTCATTTTTCAGTATTGGCCAGTACCAATGCCAGTATTGTATCAGTGCATCTCTAATACTAACCAACTCTTCAGTTAAATCTCATATCTCGATTTATTCTATACCCCTTCCTCCAGTGTGTTTATGTAAGGAAATTATCTGTGAACAGGCACTGATGAATTAGACTTCATATTAAGACACAACATTTTTTGTTGTGTTTGATAGGCTGAGTCTCTGTTTCCTCCACATGTTATCTCTCAGCAAGATCTTTATCTCAAACACTAATATGAGAAGTCTTGTCAAGTCAATGACTTGTTTCGGAAATGGGGGAGTGTTCTAATCTAAACCATTTTTATTTGATATCCACGTTAGCCTCAAGGTGGCACCAAAATACCACATCTGAACTACTTTTATGCATTTGTCAGACTCGAGAAGATTGTTCTGTCACCAAATCTGAGCAAGGTTCTGCCACCAAATCACCAAAATAGTCTCAACGCTTACTTTCTGCTTCCAAAACTCTTGCAGAGGTTAACAGTGAAGGACCACATGTTTCTATCATTCTGGCTTTTGTTTTTTGTTTTTTTTTAGTCTTTTAAACAGTCCCTTCCTGTCCCACTGCACCCATCCCGTTTCCACCACCTTTTCATCAACCTGAAAACCCAAATCCCTCCAACTGGACCACTAGTGCTACCTTGCTGTGGATGCTGGCGGTCACAGCCCTCTGCACAGCCATAATGGGCCGTAGCTCAAATGGGGCCACGTCACCGTCAGCATTCCTGGTCCTTCCAAGAGGCCGGTCGCCTGCAGGTTACCAGCCACGCTGCTTGTCCCTGTTTGTCCGCTCTCACTAAAAGGAAAGAATGTTTTCCCCCACAACACGGCTGTGTGGGGATTAAGACCCATTTTGAGTGGCCCCGGGTCGTGCAGCAGATGTTAGCCAGGATAGTGCTTGTTGCCGTGCCGACGGTGAGCCTACGGGATTGGCCTGCCCAGACGACGTTAAGCTTGTGTACATGTATAGAAGGGTATTTGAAAGGGTTATGAGGGTCTGAAACACATTAAAGAGAAAAGTGGTGGGAAATTTGGCATAGTGGTCAAACTGATTGTCTCAGGAGACAGTCAGAATTTGCAAACACAAACCTGTAAGAGCCATGCCTATTGCCCCTGTAGACTGCTGGGATCTGATCTGTTCAGACCTAAAGGTGTGGTGCAATCTAAAAAACAACAGGACGTGTTGCATTTGAAAACAATATGGACGCAATGTAGAGTGTTATTCTAGTGTTACAGGAATTTTTTCCTAATTGGTCCTGAACTTTTCTTTGTTGTGTTTTTAAGTTTTGCTTTATTCTTTATTCACTATTGCTTAATGGGTGATGACTACACTGAGAAATGACAGATGATTGAATATTAACTGTGTGTAAACTCATTAGGTTTTGTGTGTGCTTCATGTTTAAGCTGAGCCTGTCCATCAGACAGGTGTGACTGCAGGCTGAATGTGTTTAACATGGGGCCCAATGCAGGGCAGGACAGTCACACTACGAGCAGGGCCAGACAAGACATGACCCTGCACTCTCCTGTTGGAATGGCTGTAGAAGGTCTGTCTCTGTTGTCTATGGGTGTTGTTGAGTTGGTCTCTTTACATTGCCCAGGATGTGTCATTCAGAGTAAGTGGAAAAGGAAACTTCTTGAGGGCAAAACCCATGTGCAACAGAGAAATAATCAGTGTGTCATTGTGAGTGAGTCCTAGCTCACAGTGCAGGGGATGTCGTGACATGCAGGACATGTCTTAAACCATGGATTTTTGCAGACATAATAATTGGAGACATTATCCAATTATCAGAAAAATGCAGCAGTTCCTGTGTCCAAATGGCTTTATAAATTCCCAGAACCCCTACTAGCATTTGTAATATGTGCATGAATAACACTCGGATCACCTTTCCCTGTTTGTTTCAGCAACAAAAGTTAGTTTGAAAGTGTGGAGGAACAGCAGCTTGAATTGACCATGAAGAGCCTTTGACCCTGGTGATGAACTGTGATAGACATGTGCCAGGCAGGGAACAAGAGCTGAGGGGACATGATAGGAAGGATTCTACTTTCTTCCTCTGGAGATGAGGCGACTGCAGCAGGAGCGCTTGGGAGATATGACACCACCGAGGTCAGACTCCAGATTACAATCCCCTTGGTCCAAGTGGCACAGACGTCCAGTGGCTGTGTGCCATGTCAAACTGTCAGAGAGTGGCCCGCCGAGATGTGTCACGTTTGTCACGGCCTGAGCCCAGAGGTGACGGACAGCACATGTGTGCGTGTGTGACAGCCACAGAAGACCACTGAAGAGACAAGAGGACGCACATCTGACCTCTGCTCTGCCAGCTTCATCTTCAACAACTTCACCACAACCTCCTTTTGATAGCTGTGAGTGTGTGTGTGCTAGTGTGGAAAGTTAGCTCAACTTAGATAAAGTTAGTACTATTATAGAGATGCAATGTGATATGATATTATTTACAATTTTAAATCCTCCTGATCTACAACAGTGTGAGGTTTGCTTTTTAATACAAATCTAATGGTTCAGTGTGCTCTTCCTTTACATCATGTTGGGTGTCTATGCATTTTGCAGGTCATGTGTGCTGCTGGTCACAAGGTGAGGGACATTCAACATATGAAACGCTTAAGAGACAAAACTGTGAAAATACAAACAAAGCCACAGTGGGTTTGACACATGTCACTGAGGACAGACACCGGAGAGGCCCACGGTCCCCATGAACTGCTTTGAAGTCTGCCAGCAATTGTGCTGCTAGTTTGGGAGTATTGCCTTTCCTGCCCTTGGGCATAGCTGCAGGGCAGATGCACTTTGCTTTTGGTAAAACACTGTCAAGGATTAGACCTATTAGCTGAACAGGAATACAGCACAGCAGAGGCGGCTTTAGCTCTCTGTTAGGGGGGGATTGCTTAGAGTCTCACTGATGGATTGCTGTAACATTTAGTGGGCACAGTTTGGCCTGTGTAAAGCTGTTTTCTGGCTGATTAAGACCTGATGAGCATAATCGTCCAACCCTCTCAAGTGTCCCTTCAGTTGCAGTCATTATGGTGCTGTTTGTGTTTCTGCTCCAGGCGCTGGGCAAATACCTTTGCCACAGCAGTAGCAGGTTTCCCCCTCTTCCCTCTTCTTTCCTCCATTACCTCCTCAAATGACGTTTACACATGTGCTTAGGAGAGCTATGCACATCTGTCTGTCACTCTGTCCTCTTCACTTACACTACCACTGGAGAAGAATATACATTTTTATAGCCCAACTTTACCTAATGAAAAGCACAATACCATAAATAACAGAACAACAAGCTGGCGTTTAAGATAACTGAATAAATAATAATAAATACAGATTTATTTATGTATTTATTTCTTTGTCCATTCCATTTTCTCATTCAATTTTATAATAAGTCATATTGTATTACATTTAATCTACTGTGCATTACATTACATTACATTAAATCATGAAATCTAATGTAATCTGTCTCTTTTCAAGTGGGCTTTTTAAGGACAAAGAAACATGTTTAGATATAGAACCAAATTTGAATAAAATAAATAATGGACTAATTCTTATTTTTATTATAGAAAGGGGGAATTCCAGTGTTTCAAAAGCAGCAGTAGTACAGCAGCAGTAGAAGAATGTCACAAAATATTCTAATAGGTCTCTTAAAACACCTGAATTATATAATGAAACACTGTAAATAAAAGTTCAGTTTTTTGGAGGCTTCAGTCCAGTACATTTTTTGCCCAGAAAAGCTGAAAAATATCTTCAGCTCATTGTAAAAGACACCAGGTTAATACCAGGCTTGGCCAGGACTGCCTTAGCTGGAGGATTTTAGCTATGGTGGATGTCTCTGCACAAAAAGGCCCAGGAATGAACCTGGAACCTTCTTGCTGTAAAGTTTGAGTGCTAGCCACACAGATGCTGTGGCATAGATAAGATAAGAGAGATAAGATAAGACTTTATTGATCTCACACAGGAGAAATTTACTTGTCACAGTAGCTCCAGGTAGGGACAGTTTGAACAAGAAAGACAAGTGCATGCAGGCAAGAATGGCATAAAGATAGGTAATAATAATAATAAAATAAGTAATAAATCGAATAATAATCATAATAATAATAAAAACAGTGACAGGGAGAGTATTGAAAAAAACACACATTGGAAAAACGATATTGCATGATAGGAGTATTGAAAAAACAATATATTGCACATTGTAAAAACGATATTGCACGATAGCACGTTGGAAAAACGAAGATTTAGCAATGTTAGATATTTGCTTTTTGGAATTGTACTTATTTTAAGTATGAGTTACAGGCAGATTATACAAGTGTTGAAAAGTGAATTATTTGTGAAGATCCACACTTTGAAAACATGTACCACTTTTGAATATTATTAGTTATGTAAAGCCAATAGGGCTTTATTACATTCCATTGTGGGTCTGACCTGAAGATTACTTTGAGTCAGACCAAACGATTTCTACCTGGAAGCGCACTCAGTCTCTTAGGTTTCACCACATGTATTGATTTTGTATGCATTCTTTTTATCTTTTCATTTTTGACTAGTCTTTTCTGGACACCTAAACTTTTCAACTCCTCACCTCTGCATGCCCTTTGGAGTTTGAATAGTACTTTAAGTGATCTCTGTTTCTTAAACTCTCACACACACACGCATCAGTGCACACCGCTGAGCACAAATACATATACTCTGACATGCATAGTCACGTCACTCCTCAATGAGACTTGCCCAGCAGCCATGTCACCCAAGCTTCATTTTACTACTGATTGACATGCCTGTAATACGCCCGCCCCTACACACACACACACACACACACACACACACACACACACACACACACACACACACACACACAGACACACACACACACACACACACACACACACACACACACACACACACAGACACAGACTTGAGCTGTCACCTCAGTCAGTCGTATTACCTTAACCTTATTTTGTTCTGCCTGTCCGTCATTCCTATTCTTTCTCCCTCGACTTGAGAATGGCTCCCTGGGTAACTGTGTTTGAGAACATGAATGAAAAGGTTTCCGCATGCTACCTGGCGCCACTTTGCCCACCCTCCACCAAACCCTCTTGTCTGGTAATGGGGCAGGTGAAAAGACATACAGTACCTGTCTGTAACTGCATGTGTGTGCGCTTCGGGCTCTTTCCTACTTCCACTCTTCAGGTCAAGTTTATAATGCCTGCGGTCCTACACAGAAAGGTGGGAGACTTACAGATAAACTGACATTAAGCTGGGGAAGGAAGACTCTATAAGTTTACAGGGACAAGCGCATTAGTGTTGAAGTGTTCATTAGCAACGCTTAGAGGCTAAACCTGTGACATTAACAGGATTTTACACTTTACGTAGACTTATTATGACAACAACTGCAAATGTTGCTTATTGCTGGCCTTCTAGCATAACTGCCTATAAACTATTTTGATTTTTTTTTTTCCTATATTGTATCGTCCGTCTCATTCTACTCTCCAGACCTTTTATGTGTTATTGACTGTGTTCACAACCAATCAGAAAGATTTTTACAGCCAAAAAAACTGCTAAGTCATATTTCCTTTCCCATAAACCAAGAAAAAATACATAGCTAATTATGCTAGGAGATTTCACACATTACTGAGAAGCAAAACAATTGTGATTTAAAGTACTTAAAGCTCTTTATCTTACACTGGGGTCGTGAGACACTTTCCCATTCAAAACAACATAGACAATGGTAGTTATATACAAGATGTCTGTTTAACTAAATGCTTGTGTGTAGAGTGTGTGCTAGTTTATACTGGTTTCCCTCTCTCTCCTGATGCCTTATCTCCCGGCTCAGCAGCTTGTTCCCATGATAATTTTTTTGTCCGAGATTTACATCACTTTGCTGTTCAACCTGGATGGATTTCTCTGATTTGTGATTCTTTGTTCTGGGGTATTTTTAATTTCATCTTTTGTCCTCTAATTTACTTCCCCAGGACACTGTTGCACCAAGGATGATTCCCTCAAGGGCACAGATAAGATGTTGGAAGTGTGAACATGCAGCGTTTCATATGTATGTAAATGCAGATGTGTACATTTCCCCAGGTATCGCAAGGTTAACAGATAGTGTGCAAACTGTATGGCTTTTCCAAGCACAGTATGGTGTAACGGTGCTGTGGGAGGACATATCAGCAGTTTGTGATTGGTATGTGCACAACGTCGAACTGAGTACTTGAATATGTTTACTGAATACATGAATGTGCCTGTTCACGCAGCTTTGATTGAGACTTGGCAGCAGTGGAAAGTGCAAATGACAATACTGCTTGAGATGAGCAATAACTTGCTTATTGTTTGTTTGCCAGGTTAATTTTTCAGTCAGCCGTGGCAAAAAAGTAGAAGATGTGAAATAAATGAAAAATGGACTGACACTTCATGTGTGTGTGTGTGTGTGAAAGTTGGTGCCAGTGCATTGGGATGAGGAGGGCAGAAATGGCCTTGTGTCAGTCACCCTTTGGCAGCTCTTTAACCCTGTAATTTATCACATCATTCCTCTCACTGTGATGGGACCACTGCTCCAGCTGACAGCAGCGCCTCTGGCAGTGTTTGTGTGGGAGAGACAGGGCCAGAGAAAGGAAAATGGCTAAAAACGACATACCTGGAATAAAAAGAGAATTCTTAAGACGTCAAACAAAAGCTTGTGAGGAGGATCCGGTTGCAGTGTAGCCCAGAGTGGAGTTGTTTACTACTGCAAAGTGCCACATTCTTTGTTTATATCAACATGGCTGTTGAGCAATAACATCATTAACAGTTATGTCGTGACTAAATATTTTGTTTTATTTTCTATTATTGTTTTGAATTAAAGCCAAAATATAGTTGGGCATGTTAGTTCAAGTTTGGGATGAATTGGTTTATGGAGATAACAGGTTTCCATAAATAAGACTTCAGATCTCAGGGGCACAACAGGTTTTAGCGTGCACTAAAACAGTAACAATAAAGGACTCCAGGTAAAGCTGCTCTGTGGAAAACACATGAAAACTGCTGTAAGCTGTACAACAGTTTTTGTGTTTGGCATTTTCAAGAGATGCATGCACTGTGACTCAAAGTCAAAGATTTAAGTTTTTGTTTGTCTTTATTTTAGGTAACACGTTCCATGTCTGCATGTACTGTATAGCTTCAGCTCTCTAACCCTGAAGTTTGGTTTAAGTTAAGTGAGATTTAAATGGTGAGGGGAAGTGATGGAGACAGAGATGTTAATAAGGGCTCTTCCGACCATGGACTGGAAATTAGTGCAGGAAATAACATTTTGTATAGTTTACCAGACTTTCATATACTTCCTTCCAAAATCACTTAATTTAACTCAAATAATCTGTTGTCAGTAAAACATCTTTAAAATGTATTTAAATAAGGGCAAATGATAGTTTTATTATTCTTTCTTTGAAAAGATGTCTTTCTGCACATGTATATTTACCTGAAGATCCTGGCTTAGCCCACATTGTCCCTCAAAGGCACTTTGCGTGGCACACGCTCAGTGCTCACCCAGAGGGCACAGTGTCAAAGAGACACAGAGCAGACAAGGTCATGCTTCCTGTGGACTGTGTTTGAAAAGGAGTCATATGTTTTCCCTCCTCTGCTTTGATGTTAAAGCAGTCTCTTTACTAGTGCAAAGACAGGCTACAATAACCTAGACCCCCCCTCTTCACCCGGGCCCTCCGTATGTCAGCTCCACACTCCCACAATGCACTGCAGGAGGGAAGGTTACCCACGGCAACCTCAACCAGGACGCAGTATGGCAGCTGGCCAGAAGCTGCACAACTTTACAGCTTTCAGCATATGTGGATCCCTGCATACATTTAACTGTGTCGGTAGTTTCCCGTGCTATGGAAAAGGGATATAGCAACAATACAATGTCAGCTTACACATGACTGAGTCTTTTGGTCCAAAGCATTAGAGTAAAGAAACTGTTTGCACAAATTAGCAACACGTGATTTGTCAACATTGTGTTTAAAGTTGTGCAGTTGCCAAGATGAAAGAGCATGTGATTTTACATGTTCTGTGGTATGTTCATAAAGCCTGAACAGAAAATTTTTCAACAGACTTTTTGAGTAATTAAAGACCTCCAGAATTAAACGTGCCAGTTACTTTCCTTCAACAAAAAAATAATGTCTCCATATTATCACAATGACCATATTCAGACAATGTCTGTCATGTCTGTCATTGTCTAAGGTTCAAGTATTGCACAAAAAGTCACTGTAAAATTAACCACAAAATTTTTACTTTGCCTGTAAATCTTATTACAAGTCCCATGAAACGGCCTTTAAAACTTTTAGGACCAATTATGAACTTGCTGGAATTAAGTTTTGCAAACAAGGTGCTGATGTAAAACTGCTTATGAGACAACGAAAGGATCCTCTTATTATTCCAGCAAACTTGTTTATATATGACTAATCACATAATCACACACTAATCCAATTCATGACTTTTTTTCATATCTCTATAGGCACTAGACTAGTAGTTGGACTAGTGTAGCTGAGATTTTTTAAAAATGCATGATGCGATTTGCTACTATTCTTTACAACCTCATTCTAGTTTTTAACTGTAAAGTTTGAGAGCAGGGCCGGCCCAAGCCTTTATGGGGGGGTGCGAGTGACTATTTTTTCCCGAGGACCGGTTGGGTGGCGTGGGGGCCCTAAGCGGCCGCTTAGTTTGCTTATGCCTTGGGCCGGCCCTGGTTGAGAGAGAGAAAGCTGAGACATGTTGTATAGTGATGTTTGGAATGCAGCCAGTTTTGTTGAAGCTGTCACCTGCCGAGTGTCTGTCCATCACTAGTGGCTGTGTTGTATGAATATAAGCTCACCTTCAACCAGTTCCCAAGTCAGTTTAAGGTCACAGTGTGTAAGGCTGTCTGCCTGTCAAGAGCCAAGCACAGTTAGGATGCCTATGCTGTTTAAATTCAGTCATGTTCATATTCAGGCATGGTCACTTCATAGACCAAAATCCTTTCTGTACCTAACCTCATGTGCCTATTTCTTGCACCAATCATATAAAGGCTCTCTCGTATCAACAGTTCTTATTTTAATATTTAAGTTTTTGATTTCTGAACTTTTACTATTTAATAAAAATCAGGTCTATGTTATTGATCGAGCTCAAAAAATACTATTAAAAAAGTATTGGAGTACAATTAAAAATACTGATTTTAACACAATGATTTTTAGTGATATTGTAGAGTTATCTTTGATAAGCTAAGCTGAAGGTTCCTCTCCCTAGCCTGTGTAACTATGAGAGGCACATTGTCAAAAGTATTAAAAATCTAATATTACAACTAGTATCGAAATGAGATGCTTTTTCCTGCATAGTTTTAGAACAAGTGTAAGCCCACATAGACACCTATGAATCACTATGGAACTTGTCTGGATAACTGAGGGATTACATAGATATAACACCACAAGGTGATATAAAAGAAAGTACTATTATTCTTCAATGTTGAAAATTACATTCTATTGTCTACATAAAGAGTGTTTTTTATAAGCATTGTGGTATTGGAATCGGTGAGTCCTTAGTATCAAAATCAAGTCTGAAATTGTAACACAACCAGATCTTCCTCAGTGGCTTGTTTGCTCAGCCTTGTCTCTGCTCTTGTCCTGATGAACTGTTTTTTGTCTTTTTCTTCCCCTTGTCCACTCTTGGGTTACAGGTCCTCGTCAGATGGCGTTCTGCTTGGCTGAGTTGCACTTGTGGTCCACCAAGAACTCACTCCAAGTCAATGGTAAAGGCCTTATCTGCTTGTCCAATCTCTCTTTGCTCCTCTCTCAGTCATTCGCTGTTTTTCTCCTTTTGCTCCAGCCTTGTCCAACTCTGTCAGCGCTCACTTTGTTTTCTCACCTTCTCTCAAACTATCAGACCACACAAATGGCCGCTAGTCTTCCTTCATTGTCCTTAGTTACTTGACAACTACTTCCTTCTTTAACTTTCCTTGCTCTTTGGCTTCCCAATTGTTAGACCAACCCTCTGTCAAGAGAAAATCAGTTTTGTTTTTTTCTTTTCCATTTTGTCTTGTCTTTCACAGTCTGCTGAGCTCCAGGTGTAGATAGTGTCTCTTTGTGGCTGTCTTCGTGTTTGTGTTTGGACATGTACATGTGCCATGCTGAGGATGGCGGTGACATATCCTATATTTGTTTGGGTTTTTTTGCCTGCCCCGTGTGTCTTGCACTATCTTGTAAAACGTGGAAGGATACATCAGAAGAAAAGGGCTTGATCTCTGAGGCGTGTCATAGCCAATCAAACCATATCTTTAGTGAAAAGTAACATTACAAACCATTTCTTTAGTGAAAAGTAACAGGGGGAATAAAATGCAGTGTTGAACGACTTTGAACTTACGGACTTCAATTAGACAAATATTACTTTACAGTTTGGTTTTATCATTTGTTTTATAGTGTGTGAAAACTAGAGATGAAATAACTAATCACATTTATAGTGACAACTGGATTATTAAAACTAAACTAAAGTGATTCAGTCATTTACCGGTAGTGTCATTAGTTGCATTAGGAGAGGAGTGTTTTTCATCACCAGCACAGAAGAAATGATAAAACAAAACACAAGAACAACATAAATGTTGTGTTGTGTAAAATACCTAATCTGTCTGAAAAGTGACATGTCACCATCAAAACAGTCACCACAGTCACCATCAACAAGTCACAATAGTTTTTAAAATTATTGGTCAATTTTCTTTAAAGGGCTTATATTAGGCTCTTGTTATAATGCTGTTTGTTGTGGAGTTGTTTAGTTTCATTCACACATGTTTAGCACACAAACCATGCATATTTAGGCTGAATTCTTCTCTCAAACTGAAAACACTTGGTCGTGTGGTAATACAGGAAGTGCTCCATTATCTTTTTAAACTCCATACACTTTCACTAGAAACATTTGGATAATTTCAGCTTTAGAATTGCCTCTCTCTACTGAACTAAGAGTAAAAAGTAGCTGTTAACTTGAAAACTACCACTTCATGACATCACAACATGAAGAGGAGCATTTTGAGTTGGGAGATGGACACATGCTTGAGTAATCCTAAAGGATTACTCCTAAAGGATTACTCAAACATGTGTGAATGAAACAAATCACAAGTCCGGTATGTTTTTAAGGAGTTAACAACGACTAACATGGCTTAAAGCTCAAAAGAGTCATACTTGTGTAATATAGGACCTTTAAACGTTTGTATTATTTCACCCTTTTACAGAATATGGGTCAATAAAAATGTTTAAAGGTCCTATATTACACAAGTATGACTCTTGTGAAGTAATTATTAGTTGCAGCCCCTTTTTAAACCCACTAACCAATATCACATTTTGGATAAACTTATTTGCATCCAGGATTATAGTTATATTGGGCATATAAAACTACAAGCCCGAATAAAGTCTCCTACTATATTAGCTTACATCATTCATTTGCAGAGCTGTATGTGCATATGTATTCAGGTGCTGTGTTTGCATGCTCTCCTGTTCTATTAGTGTGACCTGGCCTCGGGAGCAGCGGCAGCAGCCAACAGCAGTGCAGTGATAAAGAAACGATGTGTTGTGCAAATCTAGCTGCTTACGCTTTGGGCCTGCAGCAAAAACACCCCACTCAGCAACTTTGTGCGGTTGTGGACATACTCAGAGGGCTTCTCCTCCTGCCCGCTTCTGTCTAGTTTTAAATATATATGTTCTATGTGTAAATCTGCCTCTCCCTCAGGTGGTGACGGGTTAAGGCACTCCTCTGTCTTTATTAAAACCCCTGCACCCCCCATTTCAACTCGGACCCCTTTCCAATTCACCCTTCTCTCTCTCTCCCTCCCTCTCCCTACTTGGGTCTTATCTTAGCTCCAGCGCAGGCAGACGGGACAGGCCACTGGCTGATAGCGATTGTTTATCCCGCTGTGCGAAATTGCTGATCTGTCTTGTGCTTTTCCCTGACAGCGAGATGCTCATCATTTTTTGCTCTGTCTTTCTCTCCCTCTCCTCTGCCCCACAGATACAGATATTGGCACCTATCAGTACTACGATAAAGGAGAGCCAGGTAAATAGTGTTTATATTGGATGTCTGTTTGTGGTAAAGATAACTGGTATTTGTCTTGTTTTTGCAGTATATGTATATTTTCTTATATAGGAGGAAGGGATTTTGATAGCAACTGTATTACTCACACATATTACCGTGCTATACAGCTTCTTGTCTCACACTGGACATTGCCAATATATACTTAGGCTGTTAATATGTGGGATTAGAACCCTAAACCTTTAAATTCACATTCCACACATTGGTTATTATTAGCCCTGTCTGCTCGTCTATCTCTTAGGCCTGTGTTCGTGTTGACCCGTAGTCCTGCCACACAGCGATAGGAAAACTAAACTGTTGACTTTTGCCTAGATCACATAGCATAAGGCCCCATGTAGTCCAGTCTCATATTGCCCCAGGCTGAAGGTTTCTCTTACCGTCAGGAAACATGCTCATACTCCAGTCTGATCCACTGTGAAGAGACAGGCCTCTTTCTCTTGTTGGATCTGTAGACCACTTTATTTGATCTTCACTGTCACAGTCACAGACACTACATCAAAGTCCTTACAGAAAATGTGCTGTTTTGCTGTTTTAGCGTTTTTCACACAGTATACTTCTAATAGTTCTAATTGTAGTATTCCATCTATGAGGGAAAAAAAATATGTATATTCTTCTATAATCCTTTTTCCCCAAATCTTATTTTGTTGTACAGTGTTTCCGTACCTCCTCTTACTGCATCATGTGGTTCTCTCCCTTGCCTCTCATCTGAGAAGATACCTTCTCTTTCATTTCAATCTTCACAACAGAGACGATGCTCTCGCTCCAAATCCTTTCATTTGGAGGATTACTAAAGTGTGGCTTGATATCGGAGTAGAGCAGGGAGGGGGAGCCACAGACAAGGGGAGCTGAATCACTATCCAAAAGTATCCTAATACTTCACACTGGAGCTTGGGTCAGGTCCACACCAAAGATTATAGTAAACTCCATGTCTGACTTGTGTGGTTAGAATCATGCTATGATATTTAGCTTTAGAAAGGCTCTGTTTGTGTGTTTGTAGGGAGAAGCTTCATGACATTATTACCATGGTGTGTTTAATTTGAATTTGTGAGTTATCTGATATATTATTATTTGCATTGAAAAAATAGTTAGAACAAAATTTGAATTCATGAAGAAGTCTTGTTTTATTTTTGGGCTTGAGAAGGTCCTAACTGTACTGTAGCCATAGAAAGACAACTGTCAAACAAGAGAAACCACTTCAATTAAATAAAGAAATGATTCCTTTTCTAACCACTAGAGGGAGACCCAAGCCCATTAGAGTGACTCTAGGGGTACCCTGCAGCCAGGCCCCCTGGCTGAGGAGCAGGTGCCCAAGTCTGGGCCTGTCTGGCCTCTTATCTGATTAATACTACTAATCCTGGAGCTGCTCCTGCCTGCCAGAGAGCCTAGCGCCACACTGGCCACTGTCTTGCTTCAGGCATCTGGGCCATGACGCTTGGTTTTAGGTTGCATTGTGCCAACACATGGTTTTGGAGTTGCTGGGATGTTTGAGCTCTAGATGAAATCACTGCCCACTTCCTCTTTTGTGCACTCATTAAATGTCTGGCTTTTCTGTTGCAGCTGGCCCACTTGAGCATCACTATTACAATGAGAAACAGCATTTCTGTGAAGGTGAGTTAGCAGCTGATGGCCCTCTCCCAGATAATTGAGTAGATCTTATAAGAAGGCTGATGTAGTGGCCATCTCCCACTGAATGACCATCTTGTGTAAACAACTCTTCTCGGCAGTCAACTGTACCATCTCTCCCTCTCATGCTTCTTTCCCTGATTGTCACTCAGTAGTGGAATACAAACAGCCTTATCAGGAGACGAACACTCACGCCCACAACCACACACACAGTCCATTGCTTATTTGCATGCATCTGTTTACCTCCCCTTCCCACTCATTCTTAATGGAGAACCCTTTTTAATAGTTTGTTTCAGTCGAGATGAAAAGACAGGCAGGCAAATAAACAGATAGCAGTGTGATTGTGTAGTGAAAACAGCAGACCTCCTCCACATTTTCCTCTCCCACTGAAAGTATAAACCAAGAAGCAGATGCACAAATTCAATTAGCTCTTTTAAAAGCCTCTCCTTTCCTCCCTTGGTGTAATCACTAGAGATTCATGCAGTGACTGGTGGCTGTGAAATTAAAATGCATGTGAAAGATATGTGCTGCTAACTGCAAGGTTGCATTTGGTAGATAACTTTGGTCCTAAACTCTATGCTTTTAAATTTCCATTTGTAGTTTTCAACGTATGATTCTCAATCCTGTTTCATTGAATGTCATGATCTTTATAATTCACAATACAGTACATAAGAATCACATGAAATTGTATGTGTTATTTATGTTTCTTTTACTTGGTGATAATATGTGAATAATTTCTTGATTTTCAAAGTCTGAACCTGCTAAAAATGTTATTTTCATTGTAGCTCGTGGTCTTGCATGGATCCCTAGAAATCACAGACCTGAGAAGCTTCGTGATTCGCTGAAAGAGTTGGAGGTACACGCCCCCTCTCTTAACCTCCCAGGGACCCCCTCCCTTCCACCTTCATCGTCTTTCCCTCTCGGGGGAGTTTGGGAGTTTTCCCTTTCCGAAACGGCCGATTGATTAACAAATAGGGGCATTCTCTCTCTATTCTCCCTCTCTCTCCACTCGCGATGTCATTTCTCGTTTGTTCTCTTTTCTCCCTGTGCTCTCTCATCACCTCTCTTTCGGCCTGGTTCTGTCATCGAGGGGGATATTTGAGGGGATCAGGGTCTACAGACTGCCCCTCATCCTTCCTCCCTTCCTCTCTTCCTCTTCTTCGCCTCAGAACTTGTGGAAGTACAGACCAAGCTTTGTTTTGCCAGGACCTGTCTGTTCCACGAGAATGCAAGCACATAGACAACATTAGCCCTCCATGCACCTCCCTCCTGTCACCCATAACTATTGTCTGAAACTGGAAACACCCCGACTCACCTCCACACCCACACTCCTTCCCTCTCTCCTCCCATCCAATCACCCCAGCTGGGCCTGGAATGTGCCTGGGATAAGTGACCTTACGCATGCACACACACACTGCACACTGCAGATTACACACTACCTGCATCTCTTTTCATCTCCTTTCTCTCTATAGCATAATTAATTAGAATCAAATCTAACTCTGCATTTCATACATTACATTATATGTTTGATTCTTGCCACTCTTGATACCTTGTCCATGCAGGAACTGTTGCTGACCAGCACCTGCGTTCACACCAGATGGAGAAGCAAGCACTGTTGCCAGGTACACACCCCTCTAAAGTCACTGATGCAGATAAACAGGGCCTTTTAGTGTCCAAAAGCAACTTACCATTCTATTTATTTTATTTGGCATATTTAGCCAACAAAATGTTAAGTAGTGATAACTGTTAATAATTATATACAGACTCAGAATCTCATCCAGAATTTACTATGAGATGCAGAGGCTGTACTAACACTAATATTTGACTGGCTGCAAGTACTGGGGTTTTAGAAGTGAATTTTATTGTACACTGGTCTTTGGTGATAGTGTGAGGCTCATCAATGATAAAATATTACACATTTATTTGTGCAGTTGATGCTGAGCAGTGGGATTCTGATAAACCTATCACTGAATGGACCTCATTTGGAACAAATATGTGTGGACCGCACATTAGTTGGACGACTTCCAGGCAACACTGTAACTGATGGTTAGTTAAAATGTCTTTCGATTACAATTAGCATGAATTTACCTTATTTAGTATGTGGCCAGTGTTTATGGTCTTTCTTCTACCAGTGAAGCTAATGAACTCTGATGCATCACCACGATGCCTATTACAATACTGGAAAGTACTGCCTTCTTTTGTTGTTCTTTATAAAGGCCCTGAATGAAATTATGGTGCAAATATTTCAGATGATGTACTAACACAGTAGGAAGATTTTAAGAATAAAAAAATCTAATAGTTTTTTTTTCCTCACATGGCCTGGATACCCATGTCTACCCACGGTCATCCACACAGACAGGACTCAACATTTACATTCAAGTATTTGAAAACCGAAAAATGGTCAACCACGCACTTTCTGTTACACTGTCAGCACAAACTACATGCTCAGTCTGACATCTCATGCATTTACAGACACTCTCTACTTTCTACTTTGTTACACAATCACTTTCAATTGAGCACAAACATAACAGGTGCCACAGGTGAGCACTGCAACTTTGGCGGCTAATTGTGGGCAAATCCTTTTGTGCTGTGTGCGTCTAGGGGCCTTCCCTTAAGAGCATCCATCAGTGTTTTTCCTCCATTGTGCATTCCTCTAGGGACTGCCACCTCCCCACACACCTTGCCTTTGCTCTTCAGCTCTGGCAGGAGTGAATACGGGGCCATGGACACCAGCCCAAATCTGCTAATTATTTCATTCTCTCTGTATCAATTATTTGCCCATAACACCGCCCTATTCCCTTCCACTCATGTCTCTAGACACCTGATAAAGCCCTGCAGTGCACACTCCCTGTGCGCACACTCATTTGTCCATTTGTTCTAACACATGTAATTACAACGCACAATCTTTTTCAGGGTCAGATCCCAGCACTTACAGTAATGTCTGTCCACACAGATGTACACAGTGGCAAATACACAGGGTCACACACACTCAGCCAGGTACACACAGCACTTGCCTCCCGCTGTGCTCCATTCAAAGCCTCGGAGGCACTAATTATTAGAGTAATGGATGTGAGAGGGTGGGTTCCGGGGATTTTGTGTGCATCAGGGGTGCAAGTTAGAGGCTGTTCCAACATCTGTCACTTGTTAAATTAGCTCATACAATTAGAATAGCAAGTCACAACCTATATCACACCATCAAACACATTAAAACATCTAATTACCCTGTATACAGTCACAATGTGATTGTGAGTTATGTCAGAATGTGTGTGCCGTTGGGACATTTGCTGAGTGAGTAGCCTATGCTGCATTTATGTTTAGAATTCACACTATTTATTTATTTAGTATGCACTTTGATTTTCACTTGACCAAAGTTTAATGTTTGCTTCAACTAAGTTTCACTTTCACTGAACTGAATATATGCTGACAACGTATTTGTCCCAGACTACAAAAACTGTTATCAGTGTTAGTTGTTTTGTCTTCTGAGGAGCCATGGTTTCATCATACCAGTTTTTAGATTACATGTACTTTACACCATCAAAGTATTACAAGCTTCCATTGGCTGATGACGAGACTAAGCTGAGCATATGCTCCACAATTAAGTATCCTTAAGTGATTTTTTGTAGCTGGTTTCATTTACCCACATTTAAAATGTGCTTTGGTTAAGCTTATTGGCCTCTTATGTCAACATGCTGCCGACGAGATGGCATTAAATGGATTTAGTAGAATGTGTATGAGAGAGGGACAGTGAGTGCCACTAGTTTGTTTCATGTGTGTGGCTTTGAATACATATATGTGAATGTGTTGCTAACAGTGCATGCATAAGACATGGTTCAGAGCTGACATTCATAGTAGTATACATGATATCTGTGCAGTTTCTCTTGCATTAAGTACACATACACACAATGGACATGTGGATGTGTCAGGGGGTGCTTTGAGGTTTTGGGCTGGGTCAGGAAGGTTTGGCCCTTAATATCAACCCTGCCACCTGCTTCAGTGTTGGGCCAGTCTGTTTTCATATCCACATTTGGGAATGAATAGGATTAAATGTAATCCTGTTTATAGACACCCATAGAGATCAATACTAAACTGCATTTAACTTGATTTGTCTGTAATCTACCACAAAGACGCTTACTATTGCATTAAACCTTGTATGGAAAAGCCAAGATTTTGTTAATAAATGTTTTTTGTCATAGTTTAGGAACCAAAGCATTTTTTTCATTTAATGCTCTATAATCCAACTTTGTATTTGGGACAAATTTTGTTGAGTTGAGTTGACCTGATTTTAAGATGCCAGTTCAATAGTAGTTTGAATCAATTTGAAATGTAATCATACTGATACTAGCTAGTAGTTATAAATACTCACACACCCCACCATAGCTAATTGCTGGTTAGATTTCTAAATCTCGGGGTGCAGCCTTTCTCGCTCAACTCAAAGCGAAATATCTGAGAGACATGTGTAATACCCCCCTTTCTGTTTAATTGGCTTCATAAACAGATTAATTCTGAAGGAGAGGAGCTTAATTGCTAATCAGTGTCTCGATGCAGCTTGTGAAGAGTTGAACAGGATCAAGTGTTTTTTTTCTTTCACAAAAAGACCTCAGAGCCTTCACTATGAGGGGAAGTAGGAGATGGAGCATAGTAAAAAGATTGTAAAAGTCAAGGATGAACAGAGCGATGAGGGATAAATGGAAAGCGTGAGTTATTTGCTTTAAATACTGCATACTTGCTAATGTCATCCACAGCTGTGATTATGTTATTGCAGCGGTCATCACTGATAGGCTGATTCTGCTGTCCTTCTTGGAGCAAAGCCAGCTGTGTGTAGTGTACATCAACAAGAAGAAGCTCACCTCATCAGAGACTGTCCGAAAAGCAGAGAAACTTTCCCTCTCTGAAATCAAGGTAATCAGAAAGGATAATAAAGCAGTGTACTTAAATTCCTTTCCTAAAACAAGACGTCTCTCTGTGTCCTCAGCGATCAGCTAGCTAAATGCTAACCTTGGCATTATCACATTACTGCCAGACCCTTTTGTTAAAGTGTGTGCGTGGTGTGGGTTTGTGTAAAAGCAATCGTTCCTGCCGTGAGTCTGTCTCCAGCACGGCCCTGATAAGACACACACTTTGCTTCTGCCTCACACACACACACACACACACACACACACACTGAGCCACCACCCAGTGATACACGCCACATGCTCTGCACCTTACACATATGTCCGGACACACATGGTACTGCCCATCCCCCCGCACACTCACACCCAGATTGCCCTGGTCCACTGGGCTAAGCTGGAGAAGGGAAAGTGGGGGGTGTTGGGAGGCTAAACTAATCCGGCCCACAGAAAGTGGTTTTTGATTATTGCTGACCAGCAAACGCCAGCAGAAAAAAACTAGAAGAGGCAAGAGATGGCAGTGAGGGATGGAAGGATGGAGGAGAGTAGCAGCAATAGAGTGTGTTATTAACCCACTGATTTCAGATTCTTTGCCTTTTCATTTGTAATCTGTCACTGATCTCTCCGTTTGGCTTTGGGGGCAACGCTTTGTTCCCTTTATCATTATATATCCTTCCATCTTTTTATTCCTGTCTGTATTTTGGCTCCAAATCAAATCCCCCTTCCCCTCACTCCTCCACTAAAGTGTTAGTAGGGCAGACATGGATCAGTGAGTCTCAAATTTACTATATTCATACAGTGCAGGTTGTCAATGTAATATTTTTGCATTGGCTTTAAAATCAATTTTAGTTCCAAGAGTCTGGTTTTCACAACTCACCTTTTAATTTCAAATTAGATGGGTTTTTTAAAAATATCACAAGTACTACATTTAGAATTTATAATCTTTGTTTAGACCACTGTGGCCTGTGGCTACAGTGCCATATTTTGTACTGTTTTAAGTTCATTGTTCAGACTTTTCTTTTGAATGATTTGATCATTCAAGTCATATGACTTGATTTATATTTTCATGCATTTGGTCTTGTGAATGTGGCTGCTACTAAAACATGCGTAGACCTCCATTTAGAGCTTGGTGGAGTTTGTGTTGACAATGACATACACAAGAATACAAAGTGGGAATAAGTGGGAGTGGCAATAAGACAGGGTCACACTTGAAGACTTACAAATTGTCTTTGTTTAAAATTATTTCCATAAAGTGGCCTTTGTGAATGTGTGTGCTGCGCCTGTATGTATGTATCGCATGTACAGTTTGCCTTTATCTCTCCCTTTGTTGTTGTCTTATGTGCATTTTTGTGCGTGCTCCCCTTCCCCACATCCACCCAAGTGCCACGAGAGCTCATTACTGTGTGTCTCTGTGTTGTGGCCTGTAGAGCGTGGCAGACCTTCCCAAAAAATATGCACATCACTAAAACAAAAAGCCCCACAGAACAAAACACATACAAGGACGTTAATAATAGAAGATCAAAAACAACCGTAGACAACAACATAGTGAAGTAGATTGGGGAAGGACGTTGAATTTGGGCAACAGATAGTTTCAGGGTGTGTGAAGCCTCAGTTGGGTCAATCAGTGAGTTTTTCAGTAAGTAGTTCATATTGTCTTACTCATAAGAAATGGTTGTTTATTATTACCACTAGAACAAATCTTTGCTATCAGGTGTTTTTAATCTCATGTCCAGCTTTTCTGTGTGGAGCTGAGTAGCCAGGGGCATAGGCTACACCGACGTGTCGCTCTCAATCATCAGCAAGATGTGGCTTTGTGTTGGTGGAGCCAGGAGGAGTCCGAAGAGGAGCTGTGGCCATGGGGTCCCAAAGAAGCACATAGGAACAACCTGGTTCTGCTCAGCTGTTCACCCACCGAGGGTCTCAAGGTGAGCAACAAGGGCTTAAAATATAATATAGATTTTTAGTGGTACAAAGAATAATAATAATTTCAAAATTCACTCCAAACAAGAGTGAATTACATAATTTTCTTACCTTACCATTGTAACATTCCTCAAATATGTCACCACCTTTCTAGAAAACTTCTGAACGACAAGTAAAGTTACAGTGACATAAAGGTAAAAATTCTTTAACTTAAAGGTGCACTGTGTGACTTTCTAGTGAGGTTCCACTACCGTGAGATATTATTTTTTCGACCTAGAATGTTCCTCTTTATGGCATTTAATGCATTCATTTTGAATTTAATCAATTGCAGGTGTATTTATAGTTGAGAATGATGCCTTGAAAAGCATGCATTCTTACAATGAGCAGGGTTGCTGCTTCACAGATCTGACCTATAGCTTGACCTAGTGGCATCACCTGATTCTTTCCACGGAAATAGATATGTATAATGTTATATTGTGGAATTTTACAGGCACAGCAATAACTTCTCCATTAAAATAAGCAGGTGACAGACCCACGTTCAGAAAAGTTAGACAGTGCAACTTTAAACTTACTTTTATTCACCACAAAGCAGGAGAAAAAATGTGTTATGAATTGCATGCTAAGACAAGTAATTCTTCAGTTGCAAATAAGGGAGAGATGAAAAGTAGGGGGGGTGGCTTTATGAATATTGAAATAATCAAAGCTTATGTTGTTTGCTGTTTTGCCACATCTTGCGTGTTGGAACGCACTCAACATTTATCGCACTCCTTCACCGAGTTTATTTCTTCTTCTGGCCCTCTCCCTCCCACCGTTGTTTCACTCCTCCTTCCTTTCCTCCACGCTTCCAGAACATTAAAGTGTCTTTGCGGGTCTGCGCCATCGCGTGCTAATGAAAGCGTTTGTTGTCATTTTTCAGATGCGCGGTGTGAAATTAAGCGAGCAGTTTATGTAAGAGCCGTGAAGAGAATCAAACGCCAGGCACACATCGGGAGACAGCAGCTACTTCAATCACTTCAAGCTCATATATATGTTCCTTTTGTTCAATTTGCTATCTGCCGCACTAAGCCAATTTTCTAGCCAGTCTCTCGGCGTTTAAAAAAGTCTGATTTCATTCCCTATGTGGTCTTAATTCATACCCCCCTCTACTTCATGCTGATAAGTGGAGCCATGGCATGCAGGGGGTTGGAAGGTGCGAAGAAGAGAAAAACACATTTTTATGCAGCCTGTTAACATTTTTAATGATCTTTCTCCACGGTTCCCTCCTTTAACTCCACCTGCCTCATTCCACACATTGATTGATTATATGTGCAGACATTTTGTGTAGAATTAAGTTGCAAATAATTTTCAGGAATTAAAAATAGTTATTTTAACTCCTATGACATAAACTGGCGCTTTTCACTTTGATTTGTTAAATTAGATGTTATTTACTATTTATGCATGGACTATTCTATGATGTAATCTCTCACCAAATACTCTTATGCATTCATTAGATCTACTTTCTAGTGACTGACACATGGAATGGAGAGTAGAATTTGGTACAAAACATCATCTAAAGCAAAATTCTGCTCTTATAGCAATGTTAAATGCCAAAAATTACAAATTAAAAAAATTACAAAACACTGGAATAAAGCATTTTATATACTTTTTAATACTTTTTATTATGCATTCAGTGTTGGAATGTCTCAATAATATTCCCATCACACCATAACTGTTTCTGCACAAGCAACAATTATGGCAGTAGGAGTGTGTAATATTTCGAATAGTAATTTTGGCGACTTCTGCATTTTTTCACATCACTACAGCCTCTAACCCTATTTCCCATACCTAAAAATGTCCCCCCACCACCCACTGTCCCTTCATCCCCCCACTCTCCTCTGAGTCCCTCAGTCTCTCCACCAGTCTCTCCCTGTCTTTCTCTGCTCTGTGAGCTGGAAAATTGGCTTCAAAAGGCCACTGCTGTGAACAAGGGCCAGCCACACAGTTGGGCCCGTCCGCTTTATCTTTTACGCCACGGAGGGGAAAAAAGGTGCCAGTGAGTGAGAGAGAAGAAGAATGGAAAAGAATAGTTTTGACCAGTCACTGAAACCAATAGCCAGTAGAAAGCTACTTACTAGAGGCTTGTGTCTGACTGGGGCCTATTCCTGCATTAACTTTATACTGCTTTTACTTGCACTCATCATGCAGGGCTGAGGTGTTCCCATCTGCTAACCAGTTATCATCAACGTCCTAGCTTTCATACTTTCTGCAGACATATTTTCTCAAATTTGTCTTGTGTTTAGGTCCCTGGGTGTTTTAGGGTTTAGCTGGAGAAATGTCACTGGACCGTCCTGTCTCTGTTATCTCATGATTAGCAATGTTTCATTCAGGGTTTGTCTGCATCTACTCGAAAATAAATACATAAAAACACAACAGTGTGGCATTGACAATGGCCTAGACTCCAAATGTAACTAGGTTTGACATTTCAAATGGTAACAGTTAGATTTAATGCTCCCTTTTAGATAGTGTGCCTTCAGCACTGTACATTAATATTTCTGAGAAATAGTATTAAAACTCCTACACATGATTGACTGTTGACAGATAGGTCTGGCTAGTGTAACACAGAATAAAGCCTAAAGGTTATAGTTTACAGTGCATGCTGGACTGGTGTTTGCAGTAGTGTCTTGTGGTGCCTGTGTTTTCCTTTGAAGGGTCACATATGGGAGGACTGAGCTGAATCAGCTGTGCCTCCTCCTGACAGTGCCATGGTGGCATGCTGGCATTGGGCAGCAGGCCTGAGCTGGGCAGGCGATGAAACAGCACAGGGGATGAGATGAGGTGGAGGGTTAAACTCTGTACACTTCAAGTGTGCTTACTGTAATGTTTGTGTACTATTTATTTGTGAGCTTAGTACATGTATGTGACAAATGGGAGAAATGTAGCCCTCCAGATATCTGTGCTCACCTTGTATAGCTCACACTTCACATGGACTGCAGTCTGTCTGAAATAAACACACACAGCACCTACCCCCCAGGGAGCCACAGTAGCAGGCTGTAGGGGATTATAGAGGGGAAAAGCTTTTGGGGACAGTCATCTGCTCCTCAACTGGTCTAGTTTATGGGCAGGAAAAGAACTTCATTCCTGTCTCTAAGTCCCCTTTTGGCCATGCCTGCCAAAATACTGGGCTGGGTAGCTTTGCGAAAGATGGATGGCAGGCAGGCAGCCGATCCCTCTTTCTGTCTACATGGCAAAAAGAAATGGGCTCATTTAGCCAAAGCTGCCATGGTCAGTGCAGGCCTCTGATAGAGGCTTTGGTAAGGTGAAATCCTCTCTAAAAGCGCTCTTATCTGCTGTGGAAGAGTTGGGCAGCTGATTTGTTTTGTATTGTCTTCCCACTGTGTTTGGTTCCATGTGGGTGTTTATCAGCAGTAGCACCAGTGGCACCGCCTCTCTCACTTCATGTCAACGCTCACTTTGTGCCATCTCTCACTAACAGTCTTAGTACACAAGCAAATAATCTGAATTCTTGCTCAAACAATCATCACAATAGCTGATTTTACCTGAAATGTGTTCCATGATAAAATGGAAAACTCACAAAGGAAAGGAAAAAAAAAAAAAAGGGGGGGGGGGGGTATAGTCTATACCAGATTTGGCTATTTTGTCTACTTCCCCCCTACAGTGCTTGTGCAGTTGCATACAGCAATATATGATTGATAACATAGAGTAAAGTAGATTGTTTAGTTGTAATATGTGGTGGTAGAAAAGGTTTCTAGCACCCACAGATAACTTCCTCTGAAACTTTTTCTACCATGGACCACTCCTGGCCCAATGAGGGATTACAATGACTTGTAATGTAATGTAGTGGATGTTAAACTACATATTTGTTTGTGTTCTTTTCTCTAGGTTCTGAACTCCATCCGCACTGAAGGCAACCCAATTGAGTGCCGCTTTAGTCTTCTCCAGCCTTATCAGCTCTTGACAGTAGAACTTCCTCAAACATCCCAAACCTCCTCAGAAAGGCCTCGGGCTGACTCCTGTGTTTATGAATGTGCTCTTGGACGACTTCACCGTCTTTCTGTCACCCATATCCCACTCCCATCCCAGCCCACCTGCTGCTCCACTCACCCCTCAGAGAGCATGCTTCTGCTGGGCTTAAAGGGCTCCTCCCTGGTGCTGTACGACCAGCGGCGCAGAGTTTCTCTTCTTGCCTCTTGCCCTGTGCCCCCTGCCCTTTTGGCCTGGCATCCATCTGGCGCTATAGTGGTAGTTCGGGGGGGGCAAGATGAGCTGATGTGTTTCGATGTAGGCTTGGCTCATTTAGGCCTGGCGTTGTTATCTGAAGAGATGACTTCAGCTGCCACTCTACCACTGGCCCAGCACCTGCACAGCTCTGGCAGTCTGGAAGGACTGTACTGGGGGTCCGTGATGGATGGAGGCTCAGAGGGGACAATGACCTTAATGTTGGCATTTCACACTGGACCTCTCGGTATGCTGAGATTTAGATTTGGTAAGTGAATTGCTCACCAATATTTAGGGTAGTGTATATGGTATGTATAACTATTACTAGGTTACAGGCTTTAGTGGTGGGTGTTTAAATTGTTTTCCCTGTAGAAAAACGTATTTTCAGTTTACATTCATAGATGAACCTGAATACATTTCATACTAAAAAACTGAAAACTGAAACTGAACCTGAATACTAAAAAACTTCCTTCTGAAGTAGTTTGAACTCTCCTATCTTGGTTTTGGAACCAGATGTAAATACGTCAGTCCCAGACCCTCTTACTAAAGAGGAATGAGTCAAGTTAATTTGTTGAGGAGCGGCAAGGTTAGCAAGAGTCACACTCTCAGAGGTCATTCAATAATCACCCCAGGGCAAGAACTCCCCAGGTGCTTTCTGGGATGCATTTTTCCGATAAATCATTTACAGTGAATGCACAGTCCCAAAAGGGTTCTAGATAAAGTTTGCCAATCAATTTTTTCAAAGGCACTATCCACACATTTAACAGTCTGACCAAGTGTCTGTATGTTTAATTGTGACTGCGTAAACGGTGATGTGTGACAGTGACCCATAGTGTGAATGCATTTGTGACTGGGAGGAGGGAGAAGGTAGAAGAATGTGCGCACTTAAGTGTGTGTTTGCCTGTGTGGCAGGGAAGGGGGATGTCTTCCAACAATAGCTACCCCTCCTCTGATCGTCTGCCAAGGTTTTGATGAAGAAAGTCACTGCTCGTTGTTTTTCCATAATAATTCTTTCTCCTGTGTCTGTATACTTCTATTTCTGACTCTCTGAATGCACACATACACTCTAACTTGTTTATTTGTTAGCTTGTGTTACTTTTGATACTGACTTGTTCGTAAAGCTTGCTAAATAACAGAATGGAAGAGTAGGGAGGCTGCAAGGAAGAAAGAGTTGGCTTGGCTCCAAGCTCTCTTTTTCCATAAGAGACAGACCTCCCTGGTACACCCCACCCCCCAAGCCTCCTGCTGCACCAACTTATCTCATCTGGGCACACATTGGCCATGGCTGGGCCTGCAGTGGTGCAGGCTGGGAAATGCAAACTAGCAAACATGCTGAAAGACACTGGTCATTATAAAAATAATTGCAGATAGAAGTGATGTTGCTGTGACGATTACTTAGATTGACCTAATGCACTTCCTTTGTGTGCCTGATGTCCCACACCTGCATATTAATCACATTAAACAGCAGATGTATCAGTCACTCTTAGAGGATCTTTAGAGGATTTAGAACCTTGCAAACTGCCAACTTGTGATTTTCTTGAAGCCTTGTCTCACTACAAATTAAACTTCCTGTGAAATTAATGTCACCATTGCAACTGCTTCTATAACTCCAACATTACTTGTATTACATAATATTTAACAGTGTTAAATATTAAGTATTATATATATATTTATATATATATATAAATACTTAATATTTATATATATTATTCATATATATTTAACAGTGTTAAATGTTAAGTGTAAGTCTTTTCTTTCAATTTTGCCTGGCATGACAGGGACTCTGTCTGGAGGCCACATGGGTCTCGAAGAGGTGCTACAGCAGAGACTGCACTGTGGTCAGGTGCAGGAGGCTCTGGGCATCCTGGAGGCCCTGGACTTTAACACTGCAGGAGACCAGTGCTTCAGAGGCCTCAGCTCCATCATCAACCACTTGCTCAGACTGCCACTCAATATGGAGAGAGAGAGTGAGTTTGGAACAGTATACACACGTTTACTTTTAGGTTTGGATAAATTACACATACAGCTCTTACTACAGCACTTTGTTTCTAACTGTAATAGTAATAATAGTAAATACATGCATTTTATACAGTGCTTTTTGGACATAAAGCCTATATTTATAATATAGTTTTTTGAACAACAGATCTATTGACAAACATTGCCTATGAATATGTGTTCTCTTTTACAGTTCTAAAGTTAATTTTGTCTGTAGATCAACTGGAAGCAGCCCTGGGTGTATTTTTTGCAGCTCGTGCCCCTTTATGTGATACAGTGATTCTGGAGTATCGAGACCCTGTGAATAAGTATGCCCGGCGCTTTTTTCATCACCTCCTCAGGTAACCTCCTCACTTCCTTCGGCTGTGCACAAATACTGTTTTCCCTAATTTCCTCCCTTGAGGGAAGCACTGCTTTGTGTTGTGCTTCTGTGGGATGTCAGAGGTCAGATTTGGCTCTTGTGCGAGCCCTCCTGGAGTTTTGTACCTTTAATATGTAGCATTCGCTTTCAATTAGATTGTTTCTGAAGGCAAATCAAAACATATGCTGTGTATGTGATTTCGGATCATTGATTTGGCTCTCTACTTTCCACTCAAATAGACAGATTTAAGGACAGTCTGTTTAAGGCATTACCAGGACCAATATTCAGTCAATATGGCTTACTACTGCTATTTAAATAAGCCTAAAAAAAGCAGTTGCCTTTGAATTTTCAGTACACACTCAGACACATAGAAATGCAGCTTTGAGTCATGCACAACACATGCACCTGTTTAGACTGTTGTTTCATTTTCCCTTCTGGTATGAGAGCCTTTTGAAATGGCTGTTTGACTGAAATAGACCCTGTTGTTCCCACACACTGCTGCTCACCGCTCTCTATCACGCAATTACCCACCATTCCCTCCTTTTTGCAGTGTTTTTTCTTCTTCAGCCTTTGTAGCCGAGCCGCGGCGTTGTTTGGCATCCCTCCTCCTCTCCTCTCTTATCGCCTACCTGCATTCTTTTTCTCTCCATCGACATCAAATGAAGGAAGCCCCCTCCTTCTGCCCACTGCTTTTGCAAGCATTTGTTTGTTTCATGTTGGCTCCTAACTCAGAAAGTTGAGGCGTTTTGTTCAGGGACACACTGTTCACTTTTGCCAGCTTTAATTATGGCTGTGAGGAAGAGGGCTTGCTATCCTCACTTCAATTATGGACTGTTCATTGGTTTGGGGTTCAGAAACAAGAGCAGAGGGGTGTGTTTATTTAGCTCTGTAGATCTTAGAAATGCACTGTACAAAGATTACCTCTAATCTAAAACACATTTGCTTTTTTCCTATTGTGCAGGCACCAACGTTTTGAGAAGGCCTTTCTACTCGCTGTAGATTTGAAGGACAGAGACTTGTTTATGGTAAGTTGATAAATGGAACCAAACCAAAGAAGTCAGGCCATATTTTTATGATGCTTGAATTTAGTTGTGTAGGTAATTTTTCATCAATCAATCCAATCAACACACCAAATCTACTACAAATCAGATAAGGCCTTCCCACTTTGAAGACCATGGATCTAATTCTATTTGACATCTTATAATTCCAGGATATATTTATATATACTATTTTCCCCAGTTGGGCACACATTAAAATACAAAATACTTAAATAAAATAAAATGATGAAATAATACACATTCAACACTGTCACTCATTCTTTCTCTGGCACTGTTGCGTGTTAAGTTCATTTTTTCCTTTATATACATTTATTTATTTGTTTTTGAAGCCTTATGTAGTGAAAAAAAATGCATAAGCTTGAGGAAAATTTTGAATACGCGGATTACATGCATAGGTCAGTTAGAAAAGAATTAACATAGTACATTTGCCTAGAGTCTGCTGTGTAGAGTGTAGCACGTGTCACAGAGCAGGTGCGACCACAGTCAGGGCCCCTATCTTTTCACTGCCTCTTTTGGCCTTAGCTTTAGCCTTTTCCTTTCCACTCATCTTCCCTCTAACCTGCCGCTCTTTCCTTCTCTCCAGCTGAAATGCTATTCTGTGTCTTTAACCCCCTTTTTTCTTCGGGCCCCCTATTTTATTCAATGTTTCACCGACACCTAACACATTGATACAAACACGCAGACACTGCATCCACTAAGTAGTGCTTCTGGGAAAGCAAACTGAATAGGTGGAGTCAAGCCTGTGGACCTTGAAGGAGCGCGGGGAGGCAGGGACCCATTCACACACACACTACTTTGACTTTGTGTGTGAATATATTATACTTATTCAATATGGCTCCATTCATGTAGGAGTCATGTTCTTTTTATCAAGCCTTATTATATTTCACATATTGAATCCAAAATTTTTGCAGATAATAATTTAAATTGTACAGAGAATTGTCACACTACCAGCGTTGGGAAGTAACTGAATACCAAGAATACATATTCTGAATACTAATTTGGAGTAACTATATTCTGGTACAGTTATTTTTTCATCTAGTGGTATTCAGAATACACAATACTTTACTAAAATCAAAGGAATGCATGTCAGTACAATTTAGGCTTCAAACTGCACAGAATTAGTAAGAAAAATATAAAACACTGCTATTGTGGTACGGGCAAATGTGATTTTTCATTCTCTAATCAGTGATAAATAAACGTTAAAACAAATATGAAGCTGTTTTTAATCCTATTTTCCGTGTTGACACTATAATTTAAGTGCAACTCCTAAAAGTATTCCACATATTGGCAAAGGGGAAATTCAATTCGTCAACTGGACAAACGTTTTTGTGATTGAATACGTTTTGCAGCTCATTTCCTCAGAAATGAAGTAGCAGCTGTGATTCTACCTGGTCCACTGAGGGATTTTACAAATATTCTACATGTTCAGAATACAGTACTCTGATTGGCCCATGTAAAACAATATGTTACAAAATACAGTTTAATACATTTACAAGATTGACTCCATTATGATGTCATTCTATATATTTTTTTTTACAGCACTGAAGCCCAGCCACTTCAGTTATGAGCTATGTGCACTGGTCCATTACATTATCTAAATAAAAAGGACCTGAGGCAAAAGCACTCACTCACCAACTCAACATATCTGACTGTTGGGCTTTCACATTTTTTATAACCTTTAGTTGGGTATAATTCCAAAAGTTATTCATGGATGGATATTAAGCCATCATTTGAGCAGTGTCCCAGGCATGAGGCACAATCCTGCAGAATAGTATAGAAATGAAGAAATTTAGTTTCTGCAATACTGCAGTACCTTGGACTCGCTGGTGAAAGTGGACTTTCTTTAGCATGACTTTGTATGGGATTAAATATGGAATATAGGGAAATTAATTTATGTTTTAGTTAAAACTTGTCTACCACCAAAATGTAATGTTTAACTGTATTTGATCTAGTGAAACAATTATCTGTTGTGTAAAAAATCTTGAATGTGCATTTTGCTGACCAAGTAACTTTTTAATCCAGATCTGTAACGCTCTAAACCTTACAATGCTTACTTCAAACAAGCTATTTTTGCCTCAGTGACCACAGAGTGCACTGACCAAAAAAGCCATAGGAAAAAGAAGACATTGACATTTCACCCTTTGCTCTCTGCTGGCCACTAATTAGGCTGTGTTGTTGCTTTAACCTGCTGCTTGGCTGATTGGGCCGGAGTGGAGGGGGTTAATGAGGGCAGCTCCCAGCCCTGTTAAAAACCCTGTCAACTTCACTGTCTGCGAGAACTCAATAATGCACCATCGACCTGATCAAACGCACTCTAGCGCACGCATACAGACTCGCAACGATAACGTGCACACCTTCACCTCTACCCAGCATGATACACCCCTAGCACTAACCCCCGCCCCCCACCTCTCCCTAACCCCATTGTTTCCATGCTAACAATAGAAGCCCTTTACAAATAACAAACCTTTTGTTCAAATGAAACACTTTAGTGTCAGACTAAATTGAGGGGGAGGAGGAACTTGTGGCTGTGGGGGGTGCAGTGGGAGGGGTCTTGTTGGAGGTAGGGGGTAAGTGAGTCGTTTGCATTTTTTTCTATAATTAAAGCTGTTCGGTGGCACCCTAATTAGTCTTTGATAATGAGTTGATAATGTAACCAATTAGGTCATTCGTCACTCATGACAATTTATTTTTCACCTCCCATTTTTTTTTACACTTTCTTCGTATGTTTTGCTCTTGATGTAGCTTGTTAATTAAATCAAATAGTGTTATAGCGTAGTTCAGCATCTGCTCTTTTTCCTGTTTCTTGTCAGATACAACAACAATAAAGGCTGTTATGTCTAACAGGTTCAGCCCATATCTTCTGTGCCAATCTGATGCCGCAGGACACACAGACTACAATAAACTCGTTGTTGTTAACCTGTCTAATTAGTCTTATTATTATTATTAATCTGATAAAAGTGTATAGCAGATGTGCAGTATGTCCTGGGATTACACTGTACCACTGCTGATGAATATAGATTTTTGCTGTTGATTATTCAGCATTTTACTGTTGAGTATAGAGACCCATAAGCAAAATCATAGAAATCATCATGGAAATTGCAGCATTACAATACATGTGATTACTGCTCATGTATACATTTAAGTGGCAGGTTTTCAATAATATAAAAGGACAGCACTTTTAAAGCATTTGAAAGGCATCAGATTGCTCAACATTTGATCTTGTCTGAGTGAATCTAGATTCTTAGCCCAGAAAATCCATCTTGTGTAGTTGATAATATGCTGTAAATGGCATTACACGATGTATAGACCTTAATCCTGTACGTTTGGCTCCATGCGTTGTTGAGCTCTGTACTTCCTGTATTGAGATTATTTGACAGCCCAATATGCCGCACTGCACGCGCAGCATACACAGACCTGTCTATTGATGTGCGGCCACTTTGTATCTGTTAAACTAATCCCTCATTTATTGGAGGAAGCCCAAATATCAGTCAATATCAGGTTCTCAGTGTCCACCTCACCCCCTCCCTCCATCAGAGCCCCACTGACGGCCTCTTTATAGGTGCAGTTAGCTGGTGTGCTGCAACCCCTAAAGCTCTTGTATAAATAAGATTAGTGTCGCATTTGAGCGTCAGGGAATAAGAGGTGTAATATCTGATGGTTTTATATGCACTATTATTGTTATCCCTTCTTAGTCAGCCTGATACCCTCTCTCTCCCTCTCCTTACATTCGCTCGTTCGTTTATTCTTTGGCTGCCTCTCTCCTGGTTCAGACAGTATTATGAGGGGCTAAGCTGAGGAGCTGTAATGTGGCAGCCTGCATCAGATGTTCATATTGTTTTCGCCTATCTGTCATATACTCTTGCTCATGAGAAAAGCTTTGTACATTTACTGGTCTTTTATGGATACTTCCAATTATTGCTGTCACATTTTCATGTTCTTATTTTGCTACCTTTTACTGGTATTGCTGCTCTGTTTGTTATCAATTAGAAAGCCTCACTCATCTCTCATTGAGGGGCCATGTCCTTGTTCACTGGGGCTGAATTAGCCAGCTCAGTTCTTGGAGCCGATTTAGCTTCTTTTGAGGCCATTTTGTTGTGTGCCATTTTCACATTTCCTCCTAACTCTTCACCACAGAGGCCAGGCTCCACACTATAATTACCCAATCTGTTCCTATTCACACTCTTCAATTTCTGGCCCTCTTTCTCTCATTCGCTCCCACTCCCCCTTTTTGGAACCTCAATCTCTCACTGGTCCCCACCTCTTTTAGTAGGTAGCACCCCCTTTTGTGCCTCTGGGGGTACAAAAGCTGAGTTACAATATGGGGTATTAGGGCCGGGTGCAGGCCCAGCTGGGGGCTGGCTTTAGCCAGCTGAGGGTTATCCACGGCGAGCCCTGAGTCATGGCACTGATGTCCTGTGATGTCGCTGAGGCGGAAGACTTTGCTTAACGTGCTGTACCCTTTGATGGGCCCTCGGGCCCTGCATTCAGCCCTAGAGCCTCTTGTTGTGCGTAGGGATTGGAAATCACCAGTTCAATCAATTTGGAGTGATCCCAAAACTAAGACTTTTTTTTTTTTTTTTACAGTTTCCTAAAATCCCCTAATCTCCTACAATTTAGATGTGTATTGCAAAAGTCGTTTTTCAGTTGTAATAATATGATGTAAAATGTTGTTAGATTATTTAACTAAAATTCAGTGGCTGCATTAAAAACCATGTCTTATTATTATGGACTTTTAACTTCTGTAAGTACAGTCTTGAGTTGACTGTGCCTTAAGGCCTACATCAGAGCAGTTGACTGTGGTGAGGTTATTAATGAACTCTAGTGTCGCCTTGAGCTTAAATGAAGCACCCTCAGACATCATTTAGAAATATTATCTCTGTTCATGGCTATGTGAAACTCAGAGATACAGAGCATACATACTGTTTCTAATATTGTCCCAGGCTTGTGTCATAATGTGCTTGGCTGGATATGTCTCTGCAGCGAGAGAATGCAAACGTTTTTAAAAGGTGACCAGTTTTCCGCCTCCTCTGCCGTTTTTGAAATGTGGCAGATAACATCCTCCCAGTTCAAAACGAGAGACATGGCTGAGCGGGGGTGCCAGAGCAGGCTGATTTCAAAGTTTTTTTGAGGAAACGGCATTTCATCCAACCGGTGGTCTTTCTGATGTCAACCTTCAAACGGCTCATTTTTTATTTCATCTGTTTCCTCCTTCTCCCTCTAAACACTGCCCCCCACTCTTCCAAAAAAAAACTATTGTCATTGGAGCCTAGATTCATTTTAGATTAACTTTCACATTCCTTTCTTTCTTCCATTACCTTCAAAGGACCTCCATTATGTTGCCAGCGATAAGGGTGAGGTGGTGCTCGCAGATGTGTCCAGGAGGAAAGCTAATGAAATCGAGGCCCGGGTCGACGCAGGTAAGAAAATCATGATTAACAAAAAAAAAAGTCTTGTTGTTCCCTCTTATATCTCAAATGTGTGCCGGACATTTGATAACCTTGCTAAATCTGGCAGTGACACCAACCGATCACATTTGTTGCTGAACTTTAAATATCCTTTTTTGAAACTTTGAATTAATAAGTGTCACCAGGAAGTCTGCATAGGGCTAGTTTTTTGTCATTACCAGGGGCTCTAGCGCTGCCCTTTGACAAACCCTCCTTAAAGTACATACCAGAGAGGATCAGGGCGAGTGTGTGTTTCTTGCGCACACACTATTAGACACAAGCGCTCAGAGGGCAGACATGGACGCATTTGAATTTGCTAGCGTATGAGATGAACTGAGATGAGATGTCTTTGAGTCCTTCATTAGTGTTTAAAACTGACCGCTGGGCTCTGTGCTAGTGCCAGGGTTTGCAAATGAAGCAAGAGAGAGGTATTTAACTCCACTGTATAAGGTCAAGCCCCCGAGGCAGCCCACATGTTTATGGCAGAATGTAAATAAGTGTTGGAGGAACTGTGAGGGCCCTCTCTATGCATGCAGGTGTTTTTAGGACTAATGGAACAGCCACACTCCCCTCATATAAGCCTCTTAATTATGTCCTTGATGATTTAGCCCCATCACCTGCAGCATGTCCTATCCTTGGACTGCAGCAGAGGAGCAGCGGCAGCGCAAAAACAGGAAGGAGGTGGGAAGATGGGACATGAGGAGGAATAACAGACAGAAGTGGAGGTTAAAACAATGAAAAGAGGTAAAGAAAGTAGGTAGATTGAAAGTTGAATCAAAGAAAATGTTATATAAAAAAGGGAGAAAGGATTGGAAACTTGCCTGAGGAGAGGGCGGACCAATGCACAACAGCACTGTTACTCAACCTAAACAGAGATGTTTTTGTTGCAATTCACAAAGCAATTAGCAATATATGCTAAATAATACAATATCCACCAGCACCAGCATTTAATGAAGAATTTTATAATCCAAAGTAATTATTAGGTTAACTGACTACCTAACTAAAATAATAATCTTTTCTGGTGGAGTGTCCCGCACCTGCTTGTCCCCTTGGAGGTATTATAGCTTTGCCTGGAATGTTCCACAGTATGGTATTAAAGTTCATCATTTCATAGCAATTATTTAATTACAGTTGTTTCTATTATAATAATTGTTCTACCCTACTGTGACCAGGGTTGCCTCTCTGCAGATGTGTAACTTGGCCCCTGTCAGCTGTATCCATGAAGATCGATAAGTTGTGGAACATTCCAGGCAAAAGAATAGGATCACCTTTAGAGACAAGCAGGAAAGTTTCATAATGTAAGTAGTTTCATAATGTAATGTAAGTCTTTAAGTAATATCCTCTGTGTGTTCGGATGTGTGCAGATTTGTGGCATATGTAGTGTGGACACATGGAATACTTTATCTCAGTGAAAAAGAAAAGTCATGAATAATGAGTGGTTCCTGTCAGCCTCAGGCCTCCAGTGAACAGGTGTCTCATTTTACACATTATTGGACTGGCGTTAATGCATCTAGTTATACAAAGGGAAGCAGTTATCTAAAACAAGACGTTAGAAGGAAAACCACTGATGTGTCAATAAACCAGTAACCACTGGAAACATGTTTGCATTGATGCATTTTCCCACTGCTCTCTTGTGCTGAACGCCTTTTGGGTGGGAGCTGTTTGGAGCGGTCTATATCCTGCATGAACACAACAGTCAAACTAGAGCTAGTCATGAGCGAGCAAATAAAACCAAATCGACACATATTTTGAAGGCAAATAGGGCACCACCTTCAGCGGTATCCTGGTGTCTTCTTCCTGAAACAATGGAGCAACTTATTGTCTGTCACGAGACAAGCAAACACAAGGGAAAACGCAAATATATGTGACAAAGGTTCAGTTGTACCTGCACTACTACAACAGGTGAGAAAAGAGAGGTCTACAACTGTCACACTGAAACAACAGTCTATTTCACTGAACAACCCAAATCATGTATTGTTTCAAAAATGGTGTATCAAGTGTTTATGTCACAATTAGTCTTTTTTTGTTTTATTTATTGTTTTATTTAATAGGGACAGTGCATATTAATGAACATCTACAATGTTGCAGTGTAAATGCGCCAGATTATAGCAAAAATGCTAATTCCCATTTGTAGTCCCTAGGCAGGTGGCGTGACACCACAGTAAAAAAAACAACAACAAAAAACAAGTCACAATAACAGCATTTAAACATTAAAAGTGTCCACAAGTCTGGTTTTCCTTTAGCCGCTGTTTCAAGTGTGATCTGAATGTGGTCAGTGTTGGAGTCTCTCTCACTGATGATGGGAGAGAGTTCCAGAACTTAGTGCCTCTGACTGAGAGACACTTTGTCCAAACGTAGTGCGTCTGTGTGGGATCTCACAGTTCTGCCGGACCGTGGCCCTAGTTCCCATCCCACTGACAGTCTTTGTTTTAATAAAATCCTGTAGCGGAGGAGGAGGAGCCCATGTAAAACTTTATATATAACATCCATATTTGAAATTAACAAAATTATTAAAATTAAGCAAGTTGTACTTGTCTAAAATAGTGCAGTGGTGAACTGAGAATGGTTTCTTGTCCAATATTTTCACAGCTTTTTTAAAAAAAGTGATTCCACTGGTTTGAGTGGTGTGCCAGCAGCAAGTGACTATGTGGTTATGCAATACTCTATATGTGACCGAACACAGCAAAACAGGACACAAGTCATCCCGGGGGCATTTTGAGTTATTCACAGATTCTGAAAGTGTAGATTCTAAGTCATTCCAGTGATGCCTTACACATGGAAATCTGACAACATTTGAAGAAGCTGTGGCCATTTGAAAGCAAATGTCAGTGTCGGGTCCAACGTCAGTCCCAGGTATTTAAACTCTTTGACGAGTCTAAAACTGCTACTGCTATTGCTAATGCAACCTGTAACTACTACCACAGCCCTCATTATCAGTACTACTACTACAAAATGTGTCACTTATTAAATTAATTATCACTTAAAGGTGTACTATGTAACTTTTTGGGTTAGGGTTGGGGTTGTCTCTCCACTATGAAATATTTACCAAGCAATAACATCTCCATGGAGAAAAGCATTTGACGGACCCTCCACCAGAAAATTACACAATGCACCTTCAACTGCACTAAAGTGAGAAGTATTTAACCATATTTAGAAAATTTTAAAGGTCCCATGACATGGTACTTCTTGATGCTTTTATATGGCTCCTTAATGGTTCCCTAATACTGTAAATGAATCCTTCAAAATCAACACTCACTGCATGAGATATGACTCTGACAGTCTTCATGAGGCTAGATATGTGTCTAAAATGCTTTATTGTGGGTGTTGCTGCTTCAGTGCAAATGAGAAGGACAGAGAGATTGGCTAAGGAGTGGGGGGGGGGGGTTTCCCCCGCAGCTCGGCTCCGCTCTGTCTCCTCTCTTCCGTGTACAGATGGGAGACTTTGCAATGAAAAAAAGCATATTTACACAGAAAATAAAATTAAACCACTGGTATTTCAGAGGTCCAGAGGGTCGGGTAAGGGACTTGCGAGCCTAGAAACACTCGGACGTGCCTCCAGGCAAATAAAAAAACGCATTTCGCATTGTAGCGCATTCACAGTCCAAACTCTATGGGCGGGATATACAGGGACGCTGAGCGGAGACAGAGGGAGGGGCTGGAGCTGCATTTGCCGATCTGACGTCAAAAAGGTGCCTTGTCCGAACTCGCCCGTTTCAACACTGGTTTTGTGTAACGCAGAAAAGGACTGCAAATGCTCAGTTTAGACATTTCGCAACTTTTAGCCATGGGGGAGGGGCTAAACAGGGTAGGGGAGCTCACATTAACGTTCAAAAACCTCAGAAAGTGAAAATTTCATGCCATGGGACCTTTAAACATAGTGATATCAAAATAATAGTATATATTTCTAGACTTCCTCTCTAAAGAAATCGTGTGCAACCTCCCATTTATTTCCCATTCTGTCTAACTGAAATTTAGGGTTTTGTTTTCATCACTATATAGGTATAGGTAAAATTAGTCCCTACATACATTGCAGATCTTTTTATTGTAAAGAAACCAAACATTTTCAAAACTGCTACATGCAAAACATTGTGAGTCTCAATGCATACTATAGAGACGCTTTTACTGTAAATAGCATTAGCACAGTCAGAATCATAAGTTTTATTCAGACTAGATTTGTTCAGCATCATGTCGACACAAGCTGGTCTGTAAATCAGATTGGACAGCGACACAGTATCTGCTCATATTCATGCACTTGTATTGTACAGCCTCATGAGGAGAGATCACACAATGGAACACACATTTGAGCTTTGCAATGCTTCCTTTTAGAACAGCTTTGGAAATCGCTTATAGCTGTCTGGCTGACACGTGTGTTGATTCAGATAGATACGGTATTGTGCAAAACAGAGTAGCGAACAAGTGCGCGGGAAGGCCTCTCTATATCCATCCTTTGAGCTGCTCTTTCTGCCAAGAGGAGAAGCCAAGTTGGTTGCTGGTTCATCTCTCTCCCCCTCACAAAGCCTGATGTGACTGCAGGGCCTTTCAGTTGGGCAAAGAGACAAGAGCTTTATCTTAAGATCCACTTCTCCACCTCCTCGCGCTCTCTCTTTTCTGGGTCCTTACGGAAAAAAGCCTGTTAGCTCCGGTGGGAGGGTGAAGAAAGGAAGCGTTTGTTTCTGCACTCCCCTCCCTCCCTCGGTGATTCCACTCACACCATCTCCAATCATGTTCGACTTGTGTTTTGCTATAAAAAAAAACTTTTGGAAACGCCATTGTTAAGGCTTCAAAGAGCAAAGGAGAAGCTTAAGCCCTCATTCAGACTGTAGTTACACTGAGGCGTACTGATATGAAAGGTGGATAAACTTTACAGCGCTGCACATTGAATTTAGAATGTGTTTTTAAAGATTATTTGAACAAATAGATTTTGAATCTATTCTGTATTCATCAATAACACTTGCAGTAAAGAACAGATGAATGTTTTTTAGGTAAATTCTTATAAAGCCTGGCATGACTGGGTAAACTGGCTGTTGTTCCTCATCAGGAAGTATGACATCATCACTTCTACAATATTAAAGGGGCACTGTTTTGTTTTGTTTTTCTCAGTATGGTATAAACTTTATAATCTTGTATTTATTCAATTCCAGCAACAGTGGTTGCAATAAGATACTTGGTGGAGTCACCTGTTTGCCTCTATGGAGATTTATGCCATACTTTGGAATATTCCAGGCAAAACAATAACCATCTCCATGAAGATTAGACCGTTTCAATCCTTCTACATGAAAACATGCATAGTGCACCTTCAAATCTCACCAAATCTAGGATTTATAATGACAATATTTCTTAGTATTTTAAAAAGCTAAATGAAGTTCGATACGGCGCGGCGAGAGCCGGAGCTGGTTGCAACGCGCTCCGTTATTTTCCAACTTTTTTTCTGCTCTTACCTGCTTGTTCGTTTGCACACTTTGAAGATTGTGTGTATAAGGATGAGTGCTTCAGAGACGCGATGTTTCTGCTCCGTTTCGACCTCTATTTTCTCTGGATTTTGACTTTTTCACCGTTGCTATGTGCGTTGCTATGTGCGCTGCGCAGAGGCGGACGTTACTTTTTTGTGCTGTGCAACACTGGAATTTCCCCACTGAGGGACTAATAAAGGCATATCTTATCTTATCTTATATATACAGTGTAAATGTCTGCATTAATGTCTGTGGTGTTTGTTGACAGACTTTGTGAGTGGTGCTAACAGTGAGCCTGCTCCCAGCCTCGGGGACAGACAGACAGAGAGGAACCAGAATGCAACAGGACCCTCACAGCCGTCCACTCCCACAGCGCGGTGAGTGTGTGTGCTCTCATCATGTTACACCACATGTATGTTAGCTTTTATGTCATGTTCTGTTTGTTCGAGACCATTATTATCCAAGCACGGCAGACATCTTAACAGCATTGTTAATGCAGTAGACTGGGTTCACTTGACGCCCATGTTTTAAAATTGAGGTGGAGGTCAAAAAAACTAACTCTCATATAATACAAATGAACTAAGGAGAAATGCATTGCTTTTGAAAGAAATATCCAAAGTTATTGTATCATCTGACAGGGGTGACTGCTGAAAACTAGCCTTTTGGCTAATTTGGGTACATTTACATTATTGTAATGTTTATTAATGTGCTCTGTCCCACTGAAAACAAAATAAATAAATAAAATAAATTGTGATTTGTCAGGAATTATGTCCACAGACTTGCCATTGTAAACTTTTGGCTTTAAGTCATTTCAAATGACAAGAATCAAGCCTTATAATAATAATAATAATAATAATAATAATAATAATAATAATAATAATAATAATAATAATAATAATAATAACACTCATCAAAAAGCATATAAAGCAAGTTTTACTACAGAATTCTGACCTGCCCGTAATCTTAGTTTTAATGTACTGTAGTAATTGTCACATGAAGCCAACATGTGTTACAGTATAGTCACTTTTTAAAATACAAGAATTAACATCTAGCTAGTATTTAGGCACTGTTTATCATAATTCTGTTCAATCAGTGGCTGGTGGTTTGTTCATGTCATCATGATTTAATATCAGCTTAGCTGTCTGATGTCTCCATGGAGATGTTATTGCTTTGTCTGTCCCACGCTTCATTACAAGTCAGACCTGTGGAGAATCACCCCTATTCACAGAGACAATAATTGAAGTTTTGACCAATAGAAATAGCTGTAATGAAAGTCTCCATGGAGACAAGTAGGTGGCAGACCTTCCACCAGAAAAGTTGCGCAGTGTACCTTTAAGGTAAGAAAAGATGCCAGCTCCGATATGATTTCACCTGGTGGGAAAAGCATGAAAGTTATGTAAAGACAAGCTAAGTCCACCAGAGTACGACTCAGTAGGGACCAGTGGAAAGAACCAAATGAGTCTAACGGCAACTGTGAAGTGTCCCTCAAGTGTAACATCTCAAATCCACATCAGTACATGGACACTTAAAACTGAAGCTATTGAGCCCCATTATAACTGTTCCAGTCTACAGTACTCTCCTCGCTCTGGTGTGTGGACTTTTCACACATCTCACATATCAGTGGGCAATTGTACTGCTACTGTTTTGGACCTAGATGAATGACATGCTGAAACACTGTGACTAAAGCCATCCTCTCTTTTGTCTCTCACATACAACAGAGATATAGCCATCCATCCAGTGGGGCAGCGGTGGAGGGGCTGGTCGTTGTCATAGCCACACTAACATATTGGAGTATTTATATAGGATTTCCGTGTATTAGACAAAAAGGCGCTCTTGTTCTTTTCATCCTCATCGGCTTTTCATGGGTGTTTGACTGTAACACTGATGACTCTCACCACTGCGCCCCCTCCATCCATCCCAAATCCCTTTCTATCAGCCAATTTAAACATGCTGGGCCCTGTGAGTGAGGAGACACAGAGATGCTGCTAAGCTCTTTTTTAAAAACTGTAAAAAGGAATAAGAATGCTAGAGAAAAGAGTGGTAAAGAGGGTTAGGGCAATTTGGCAACCAACCGCCCATCGCACTTCCCCAGGTCTTTCTCCGCATCAACAACATTGGCGAAGAAAGCAGATCCCCAAACAGTCCCACAGATAATGGCCATAGAGGGGAAAAAAGACAAAAGCCATTGCATTTTTATTGCACAATTTCGCCCCTTTTTCTGTTAGAATATGCTTTATATCAGAGCCTCTTCGTAATCTGGTCTCTGATGAAGTTTCATTGTTTGTCATGTGAAGCCAGTGACAGCTTAACTGAGATGAAGTAGGGGAGGCATTATAGCACAGGCATTTTCCCGTTTGGCTCGGTGAGAAAAGAGCAGAGAAAACAGACGGAGGAGAGCACAATAGCAGTTTCGGGACTCCTCGCTGCATTTCCACATTCCCAAATCCAACTCCAGCGCACGAAGGAGAGAGAGGAGAGCTGGAAACTGGGCAGCATCCCAATAAACTGCTTCCGTGATTGCTGCTGGTCTTTCTCTGTAAAACTGTGGCTATTTTCAGGTTTGACACACAACAGAGAAAAGCTGATTATTACTTTGAGAAACAGAAAATGAGATCAGATATTCTATGGTGCAGAATCTCCAATATCAAAACGCAAAAGCCTAAAATCTAGCAATGACCCACTTTGTTATAACAAACCCAAAGCTCAAAATTGAGGTAAGATCTGGACCATATTAGTTCAACACAAGTGCTAACCTTTTGTCTTTGCTCCTTTCTTTGTGAAGTGACCGAAAAGTGAGTGAGAGAAGTCAAGTGCCTGAAAGCCTCCGAGTGACAGTGAGCGGCCATGCCTTCAGGACTCTCAGACTCACAGGTATGTCTGTCTGTGTGAAAATACTTCACTAAGATGACCTATGGCCCACAAACGTATTCACATTTTCCGTTTGAGTTGGATTCAACACTATATGTTATTACTTTACAAATATTTACCTGGCCAGCCCCAAGATATGTCTTTCTTTGTTTTTCTGCTAAACTATTAGACGTTATCTGCTGCCTTACAGACAAAGACTGAAGGCATCAACCCTATTAGAGTATTAGACACATTCAGAGTCAGCCTGGGTCATCTGCAACAGTGTTTTCTTATAACACCAGTGGTTCTAAAAACAGTATTTTTTCTAGAACAATATCTCCTGCTGTGTTTATTTAAAAAAAACAGCGCAGTTAAATTATAGCATATTCTGACATGTAATAGAAAAACTGCCTACAGTTCTCTATACAGGCCACTGCTTTGGTTTCTACATGTTCTTTCTATCATGAATATGGAGTGTTTTGACTTATTTTTCCATATCTAACAATTAGAAAAGTTTTACTTTGTGCCTGGTGTTACACCAACTGTCTGTCTGTTTTTCTGTTGGTGGTGAACAGTGTCAGACTGGTCTGACTGGTCTGCTCAGGGTGACAGGTTGCCCCTCTGTAGCTCCACTGTAACGTGGATCTGATGCTGTGGCTCCATCTCATGTGCAGTTGATTTTGCATTCAGCACACAGACTCTTCTTATTGACTGAGCCACACTTGGCACATCTTTGATCATACAGAAGGGCCATAGAGGAAATCCCATAGCCTATTTATCTACCATGTAGTGTGATCTATGTCCAAGAAGACTTTACCTTATTAGTGACTGACCATTTTATTAGTCTAAAATAGTAAAACAGCAGAGCCACACTGTGTTCATTATGTTTTTTTTAAACTCCACACTCTTTAACCCTCCCAAAAAATATGAAGTATGACTTGCTGTCTACTATAAGGCTGTTATTGTTGCAAGCTGTGCTCTGATTCTCATATGACATTGTGTGTCCCTCTACACATTTAGCCTGAGTGCTTTTGTCTTGCGCCTCATGACTCACTGGTCATTTAGGTAAACCACTTTAGGAAAACATGGCCTCTCCTTGGCTCTTACCTCCCATTCCTTCTGTGCCCTCCATTTTAATAATTTCATTTTTTTCAGGTTGATTAGCAATGGTCTTTTCACTGTTCGCATTCTGTCATTTGATAATCTGGACTGTAGGCTATTGTAGGGAATTTGCATCTGCATTTTAAATGAGTGTAAAAGGCACGGCTGGGTTTTAATGTCAATCATAAACTTATTAAGGCACAGCTCAGAACCACAGATGCAGGTGAGTGACACGGGGTTACATTTGTGAGGGAGCGATTTGCTTGTGCCACATCACACTGGACTTAGGCCCCAATAATTTACTGTTTATTTTGTTTTGCGGTTTGATGTCCAGGTCTTGCAGAAGGTGACAAAGCCAGTGCAAGTGTAAGTTAATGAACCGATTCCCTTTCTAACAGAAAATTACATTTGTTATAATGAGAAATGCTGTAATTTATTTTAGTAAATGTACAGTAATGATAATTCACATACCCTGCATTGTGGGTTTGTATTGACTTTATATTAGTCCCCAGTTAATGTATTAGTTCTTATGACATTATATTGTTCTTAATTAACTGATGAGTAAAAGGGTGATCTCATTTATCTCATCACATTATTTATTCTTTAAAATATTGGTCTTGTAAATTATCATTAACATTTGTAGGCTTTGTAACATGACATAATTAAACATATCTACATGAAATATCTAATGTTTGAAATTCATTAAAAGTGCTACTTTGTCTTTTTAGGAAGAAGATGACCCTGGGACCCTTCGAGTGGTGCATTTAGGAATGGTTTAACAATCCACAATTATAGTTATATATTTCTTATAGTTGTAATGTTTTGTGTTGGAGAGGTAATAGTGTTAAGAATATAAATTTCACTCTCTGAAACCACAGTATTTATGGTAATACTTTTACTATTCCTAAAACCATGGCACATGTCTTAAAGTGTAAACTCAGGTGCAACTTAATGCAAACATTTCCATTTTGCATTTATAAAACATGACCGTGTTTAAGCCTTACCATTAATAAGAAGGCAAAATAAAAGCTGCTATTATACTTCCATCAGCTCTGATATTAAATAAATTTACTATGTGTGTGCTCCACTTGTGTGTGTGTGTGTTGGCCAAGATTATGGGCCACAGTTTTATTCATGAACAGGAGCCAACCCGCGACTTTAAAGCATTGCGCGGAGCCCCTTTCCTGAACAGCAGCCATGGCCGTGTCAGAGCTGTCGACGCGCCGCGCTCAGCCACTAATCTGACAGCGCCGCGCAAGCCTTAATCCCCACTGTATCGTAATCTATTTACTTTGCATTCTAAGAGGATTTCCACCAAAAAATATACAAGAAGCGATGTTGGGAATGGACAGAAGATCAGCCAGGATGCTTTGCTTGCTTCCCTTTTTTGTTTTGTTAGCTTTAAAAAATCATTGTATGTTTTTTGGGGAGTCAATTCATGGTGAGAGGGATGGGTGAAAGGAATTACATTTGTGACTGATACTAATACTTCTCTTATGTAAACATCAAAATGCAGTGTTTCCTTTCGGATGATACAGTCACACTACAGAGGCTGCTGGTGATAAGTGGCATCTGTCTCTGCCTTTAGTGCATCTTTTGACACGTTTATAATTTACAGACCCAGGCAGTATTATCTTGTGATTGTTTGACTTGACAGCTCGAATAAAAGCTGCAAAATTGCTTAACATCCAAGCACATGTTCCTCCCATGTACGCTATGGCCTACACAGAGTAGCCGCCTTTGACGTGCAAACAGTGAAATCTGTTCTGTCATAACACTAAACAAAGTAGACGACTGCATGCTCTGCACAGTTACCCTTTAAGCAATTATGTCAGCTTTGTAAATTAAATGTAGTTATGCCTCATTTAAAATGTGGCCAGCAGCTCATTGTGAAAACACTGCCTTTCGCTCAAATCTTGTGTCTGTAGAGATGACTTGAAGAGATAGGCTTATTAGTGGTATTAACATACTGTGTGGAGCTGGAACGTCCTTGTTAACATTTGGAAATGAATCAAGCCTACAGCACTTATCAAGGTTAATTGTTTTTTCTACTTCCTCAACAGCTCAAAGTGTTTCTACCCAGACCTTATCACAGCTAATGATGCCTCTGATTGCACTGAAATGCTTCCCTCAGGCTCTTTGTGGTAAAGGTTTGTTTTATGCACACAATAACATAATAGACAAATATCCCAGCATTCCTCGGGGCAACAAGGAGAGTACAAATTAATCACAGATGAGAATTTGAATTAGATGAAGTGCAATAAAGTGATTGGTCTTACTGATTAAGAACACAACACCGAAAAACATTATTTAAAGATTTTTAGATGGATAGAAATGCCCACAATGATTTGCGTTATTTTCTTTCCTGTTATTTGCATATCAGTGTGCCATATGTTAAAAAGCTAGAAGCTCTTCCTGATACGGCCCTGTTCATTTCCTATTTCACCTTAAAGCTTTATTGCTGCTAACTCCAGTAATTTCCTTCCCATTATTCAGGCCAGGCAGTGCTTCTTACAGCATATTTTTAAGGTCAAAGGTCATGTCTTTTTAAGACAATAGTACATTGCCTCTGCATTTGAGAACCACGCTCTTGTTTTCAGTCATTGCTTTTGGATTAGTGCGTGGAGAGAAATTGACCACTTGCAAATAATAAGTCTCCTAAATAAACAAGGAAATAGTGAGTGGAGAGGTGATGCCTGAAGGCCAGTGAGTGTTGTGCTAAGCCTTCGCAGGGCTGGAGTGGAGCAGGCATGTTGGGACACGGGGCAGGGTACATCCTTTCCACATGAGATAATATGGGCCCTTTTTAAATACCTCTTCTTTTCGTCCTGCTTTTGTCCACCAAACACAACTGATTCACAGTATGGAGGAGGGAATGGCAAGAATACCCCATACTTTCTGTCTGTTGGAGATATGTCTAGAATAAATTAAAGATAAATAACCCTTGATGTTCCCTAAAACTATTAAAATACTAAAAACAGAATTAAATGATTAATAAACCTCAATATTTGTACAGTCTTGCTGGGTTTCTGGTGACGTCACAACATTCTATAGGTCAATAGTATTTAATACAGATGGGGCAGTTAATGTTAATATTGTTAAAATGCAGATTTTTGATGTATTAGTGAGTTCTAGGATCTAGTCGCTACTAGAAACGGTCAGGTTCAGCATTTGTGACTTTACATTGTATTTTCATTAATATTCAAAAAGCAATCAATAGAAAAATCTGGCTCTTGCCCCATCTGGGAGTATTACATCATCAGATTCTAGAATCCAAAGACCACCAATTGGTTATCAGAAAGTTATTTTGAGACAACAATAAAATACATTAAGTTTTATTTATGACTAAGTTGTTTGTGTTGTTCTTTACACATTTTGGTAAAGGGAGAAATTCAATTTGTCAACTGTTTATTTGGTCAAAGACGTTTCGCAGCTCATCCAAGCTGCTTCGTCAGTTTACACCTTTGCTATGGCCTTTTTATTATGGGGTCCCTCAGCCTTCTTTCCACTCAGCCTGGTCACCTGTGCTTGTGCTTAAAGATTCTGACAGGGCACTTTCTTCTGTGTACATGTGTACACTTATGTGTAACTTGCGTGTACATGAATACCCAGTGCCTTGTGTCATATAGGTGACTGAGCTGCATTTTCCACTAACTGTTGGCCAGCTGGACTCAGCTGTGACATGGGTACTGGTAGTGTAGGTTTAAACAAGTACAAGGCGATTTTCTATAATAGTGACAATGGTGTAAGATGGATTAGGACTTTTATTTCTCACATGACTGAACATAAGGCCTGCAATGAGACGGTTAAAATGAACTGTCTCATGACAAAGCAGAAACCAGAGAAGTGGCCTGACTACTCCCATGTCGTGTACAGTTGACCCAGTGCTAACCCGGTAAGTTGAATCCTACTGTATCACTTCTCACTCTATGAACACACCAGGATGCCAAGGTCTGGCCACAGTAAGCAGCCAATGAGCAAAAAGCACCTGTTTTTTCTGCACATACATTAGAGAGGGCGCAGCCTGGGCTGGTATCAGAGATCTGCGGCCTCCGTCTCCGGCCTCACACGCTGGCCTCATACTGCTGCTACTGCTTAATCTGAGTCTGGCTCCTTCCATCAGATACACATCAAACTGTTGATGCAAAAAATGTCTGTGCAGTTCCGGTTCATCTCCTGGACAAATGTGAACAAAATGTCAACAGCTTCACCCAGAGGAGCAGCCAGGGGTCAGAGGTGGACCGTCAACGTGCAGCAATCGACTGTTCTATAAACAACAGTACAGAAAGAAAGAGTCCCACTTGTCAATCTAATGAGTCATGACAGGACTGCATTTTCCATTGTATTAAGATTTGAAGTTTGCTCAGTATAAAGACACTAACTGGACTATGACCTTCTAAGGCATCTACAGTCTGAGGATTGGCCCTTGATCAAAATAAACGCACCAGTGCGGGTCTGGTCAGCCACAGCTTGTTGTGATTGTTTCCTTGATCCTTTATTATTGGCCTTCTATTTTTTTTTTTCTTGGATTTAACCATTTAAAACAATACATAGGCCTACTTTACTTTTTGAGCTTCATCTACATAAAAGAAAGATTTTACTTAAGCTGTAGGAAATTTACAACAATAATTAGACCAAATCCCTGAGTTTCGCCTAACCAAGTTCAGTCTTTGCCCTTGTCGTTGCGCGTGTTTTATATTTTAAGTGAAAAAGTCCACAAAACAAAAAAAAAACGTCAAATTCAATTCTCTTTTTCTCAGGTTATTCCTCGCGGCCTTGAGGAGCTCTGAGGCCCGTGCGCCACCGTGCGCCCCCGTGCTTTTCCGCGCTTTTCCGCGGCTTGTGGAGGCGCAGCTGTCTCAGACCTGTGGCTCGGTCCTTGACAATCCCTCTGAGTCACAGACAAATGTTTGTTCGATGCAAATCAGACAAATCCTCCGCTGTTCGGAAACACTCGCCTCGCTGTTTGCGCGTCTTGGCGCAAATATGTTTAATGTCCTCTTTGGCAGATATTTATTCAGCTGCGAGGCTCATTTCCATAAAGAGAGCGAGTCGGCCCATCTGAATCGGCTCTGCGGGAAGAGCCGGACTACAATATGTATCGATCACATGACTATCTGATCACGCAGAGGGATTATCGATGGTTTTCATGGTGGGGTTCAGGGGACAGCAGGGTTCGCGTGCGGGTCCCAGTGGGACAAACAGATGCTGTAATTCAATTACAAAATGGTTGTTTGTTATAATGTGTTTTTGCCCCGCACAAGTGCGGACCTAAAGCGGCAGGCCCGCGCGTGCACATGTTTTTGGGGGATTGCTTCTTTCCCTCTAGGACTGTTTTTGACTGTTTTTGACTGTTTTTCTTTGGCCAGCTCATTTACATGACTTCATGCGTCCTTCATAGGTAAAAATATCATTAACATTACCTTGCCAGAGAACTGACGTGTTTGTCTCCCACTCATTTATAACGCCATTAATGCCCACGAGCGTTCAGCATTGCGCAGAGCCTTACACGTGACCCCCTAACCTGACCCCACCTGCGTAATTACGCATCAGAGGCGGTGGGATTCCTGTAGGTGATTTTAGAGATTCTAACTCAGGGCGCTACAGTAATTATCACGCCATTACAGGGCTGCATTCTATTACGCCTCGATCAAATGTCTTCGGGCTCCATATTTAAGACTTTTTAACACTGCGCTTAAAAAGGCGCTCCGTGTGCCTTGAGCAAGGGGAGATGTTAGCGTTTCAATTGAACAGAGACATAGGATTAAACCAGCTGCGCTCTAAAATGGAAATGCGGGCCTACACGCGTTCACGCCTTGTATTAATTATGGACTCATTTGCATTTACCCTCTTAAACGTGGTTTAATTAAAAAGAAGCAAAATAAACAAGCTTTAAACAACAGTGTGACTAGTTCAAATGAGAAAACAACCTCGTGAATATCAAACCATTAACCATAGTCTCACTGTGTGTGTTGATGCGCATTTGGTGCAAAAACAAAAAATAAAATGTGGTTAATAATTGGGACTTAACAGATCTTTATTGGATGAACATGTATGTAAAAGTGGTCTGGTTAATGTTACATTCAACATCTCACTGTCATTTTGGGACTAGAAATCCATTTCCCCTCAAAAATGCTCTGACTCTAATATCAAGCCAAGTGCTGTGTTCAAAACATGTCAGATAGCAGACAATGGCCAGAGGGGAGGCCTACGTGGAGAATGAAGTGGCCTAAAACTTTCAATTAAAGATGAATGCCAAATCAAGCATACAGTGATTTGGTTTCAGTATTTCAGACATTTTAATTTGTTAATAAAACAGTATTCATAGAAAAGTTGGCCAATTTGTTCTCTTTGGAATAATCAGATAGATTTACATACAATGTTATTTTTTTTTTACTTTCTTTTTCACCCAAAGTGGTAATAAGCAATTTCAAATTTGGAAACACCAACTAAGCATGGTCATTGTAACTGACCCAAATACATATTTACATATTTCAGCTGCATGAAGTAGCTGACTAAAAACTCTGTCATCCTAAAATAACAAATTTGAGAAATAAAAACTATACAGGATTTAATTGGGCTGGAGGTAAAGAGAGCACACTGCAGGCAGTTCCTGTGGTGCAGCAGAGTAAATATTCCACCTGTCCCCAGAGCATTTGGTCTGGATTAAAGTTTGGTTTGTCAGACTCCTCCTGAATGTGCTGCTTCAGAGACACATCTCACTCTGAGCCTCAGATTTAAGCGACTTCATTGTACTAAGAGAACAGGTCAAATCAAAAGTCCAGCGGTGGTGTGCAGTCAGGGTGTTTTTGTCTTTAAAAACATGTCCAATGCTGCAGGGGAAAAAGTCAACAACAGTGAGAAAAAGCCCATCATAAGACTTGGAACCTCCAGGAGGCCTGGTCCTTGTAGTCCAAGCAGTCTGTGGCATTAAAGTTGAGCTTCCACGAGGAGGCGGCACTCTGCTCTTTGTAATCCAGGCAGTCAGAGGAGTTGAAGGCCAGCCCCGAGCCCCCGTAGGCCTGGTGGTGATGATGGTGATGGTGCCCTGAGGACTGGCTGATGTGGTGATGGGGGTGTCCTGACATGGACGAGGCTGTCATGGGGCTGAGCTGGTGCGGGTGGTGATGTGAGTGCATGGGGGCCAGGTATGAGCTGCAGTCCACGCTGCTGAAGTAGGAGCTGGAGGGGGGGTAGCCCTGGCCGTAGCCCGGCGTCTGGTTGTAGGACATGGGGTACGAGGTGGCGGCGGTGGCAGAGCCCGACATGGAGCGCTGCATACAGGAGGCGTTAGAGGGAGGTCCGGGCTCGGGCAGGGGGGCCACAGCTGGGGCAGGGGCGTTACCAGGGGAGATGGCAGGGCTCCAGATGGAGGACACAGTGCTGATGGAGGTGGAGGTGCTCAGGGCCGGCCCGCTGTGGTTCGTGGAGGACGAAGAGGAGGAGCCGGCGCTGGATACAGCAGGAGGGGTGAACTGACCGCTGCTCTCTGAGCCTGTGCTCTCTCGAGCCGGAGAGGACTTCTTCTTTGGAGGCCTGGCTTTGGCACTGCTGCCACTCTGCTGCTGCTGCCGACATTTGGCCCTGCGGTTTTTGAACCACACCTGCAAACAGAAACCAGTTAGCACCTATGCACAGTGCAGCTATAAGAGACTGAAGGGCCATGCACGGAGGACATTATGGAGGAAAATTGAGGGTTATTAGCTATCAAGGTTCATTTCCACCCTGGCCCCTTGGCTTGGACCATCCAGGGGTCTAATTTCATACCAGGACGACAGTAAGATAACAGCCTATTGGGTTGCACCACACAGTAGGGTAACTCTAGAGCAGAGAGAGGGTAGGATCATGTAGAGCATTTTGTTTCACACACACATTCTGAAAATAACTCAAATTGTGTGTGAGAGAGGCCTTGCTTGAATTTAAATGCTTTAAACTGCAGCATTTGTCCAACAGGTGTTTGAGAAGCATTTATGGAACAAGGCCGAGACCACATGCCCATATCAGGTTCATGTTACAAACTCTTAGAATTATTTAAATGGGCCAAGTGTCACACGTCTATTCACAGGAGTCTGTACATTTTGTGAATGGCTTGGTGGGATGTTTTAAAGGACAAAACCCCATGTGATTTGAATGCATTAGACTGGCCTCTGCTCATTTATGGAAAATTATGCTAAGAACTAGAACTAATGCTTACAGTCCCATATGTCCTACATCATGAAGGATACAACTTTGATAAAATTAGTCAGATGACCAATAATTTCCATCAGGATGAAGGCGTAAAGGTATGTGGAAATAACTTGACATTCAAAATATTTTTTTTGTATTTTCAGTATATATTATATTATATTTTGGGTAAAAATATAACACAAAAAAAACAACAACAACAATTTGGTAAGTTTAAAAAGATCCATAGGCTATCGTTGTGAATTAAAAAGGAGAGTAAAATGCTTTGCAACAAATTGCATTGCTTTATCTTTGTTGAGAAATATTATACATTTACCTGAACTCTCGATTCGGGCAAGTTAATCTTCAGTGCCACCTCCTCCCTCATGAAAATATCCGGATAACGGGTCTTTGCGAAGAGCGCTTCCAGAACATCGAGCTGAGAGCGAGTGAAAGTTGTGCGCTCCCTCCGCTGCTTTCTGGGCGTCGCTGCAAGAGAAGACCTGACTAAATATCCAGCTTTAAAGCGCATAGCACATGAAACAAGTGTCCAAATTTAGCTTGTTGGAATATCAAAACATATCCTCTTCAAATTATCAAATCAAACGCAGGAAATCACACGCGATGAAACTCTTAACTCTGTGCGTAAAATGTGGCAACTTGGTTAATACGCGCTATAACATGAAGACGCAACCAAAGCGGTTAGTCCATTCAACTTTTTCCAACTTAAGATTCATTAAATTACACAAATCAAGATATCAAATAAATATTTTCAGACTCAAGTATGACAGGGCCCAATCCTTAATAAACGTGTTTCTATGAATGCGCTTTTCTCTTTCATCATGTACGCACTTGTACTGGATTTAAAAAGGCTCACGTTAAATCCGGTTTCCAGGTTAAAACACACTCTTTGGGTGACATTTACCGTGCAATAATTTGTCGTTCACACGGGTCTATTTGTTTTGTGAAGTTTTTTTTTCAATCTTCTCACCATTTTAATCGTGACATTATTGCTACATTGCGCGTTTGCGCGTTGTACCAACCTGGATACCCCACGGAAGGGTGCAGCAAGTCCATGGCTGCGCCGCTCAGCCCCAGGCCGTTGACGCCATAGGGGGGCTGTTTGAGGTAGGACATCATGCTACAGGCGGTCACTGCTCCACCCAGCTCCAGCTCAGGCCAGTGGTGCGCTTTTCCCCGATGCTGCAGCTTGACGGGACAAGAGGCTGATCCAAACACTGCGCAGACCACAAGACCAACTGTTAAAACCTGACTTATTTAGGCAAGGCAGGTTCATTTGTACAGCACAATTCGTACACCAAGTAATTCAAAGAAATGCAAGAATTACAAAAATCACCACGGTTTAAAATTTTGCCATATATATATTTTTTTTTCTGTAAATGATTAGGCATTTTTATTCCTATGTGTTTCAAAAATAATTTACTTTGACTTCAATCTTAGATCTGTTTTTAGTTGCAGTGGCACTCCGGTACAAACTCCATTAATTGCTGCACGATAACCCTTTAAATTAGCAGCGGGGAGGCACATAATTCCCAGAAGGAATAGGCCTATTGGATTTTGGCGAGGGATAACTGGGGTCAAACGGCTCCATTATAGTAAATATCAGCCCAAAGACGTACATTGGGTACATTTGTCGTTTAATGTAAAAATAGAAATGTCCAACTCCACAGCACGGTGTGTTTAGTCCTATTACCTCACACCATGTCACAGTGTGTTCATACATATTTTAGTAGAAATCTTAATAACCTTTCTATTAATGCTCACATCCGCACATCACAATCAACTCTTAACGAATAATAACAAAAAAGAAAAAATATACATTTGAATTCAAAATACATATTAAAAGAGAAAATACAACATTTGCAGAAAGAGGGTTCTGAACGTGATACAATAGTTTCAGTCACTCACATCCAAATCTTGATATGTGGCTCACGGGTAAAGCCCCTGGATATTTCAGGGTTTTTTTCCCCCGCACATTTTAAATTTAACCTATTGTTTAATTAGAAGAGCCATCTCCCAGAAAGTCAGTGGTTGTAGAAAAACAGACGTCACTTTTACGCACGATGAGAGAAATCACTGCTCCAGCCCTTATCCAATTAATTGTTGGTGCAAGTGCTAAAAGAGAAACCATTTTCATCATAACACATGTTTATTTTAGTTTAATGGACTATCTGCATTTTAAATCAGTCTTACACAAATTATATGCTTATCCATTACTGGCAACACACTGACCAAAACAATGACAATGAAGTTTCAATCCTGCACCTTCAGGAGTTGTAAATTAAACCAAATGTAACCAGGCCGGTAAACACATATGTTAAACAAAAACTACAGGTACTGTTTAAATATTATGAATGACATTAGTGGCCATGATGGGTTTGATTGTTTTTCAAATGAGCTGCTGATGGAGCTTGTGTGTATTGCAGCGGACCCCGGGCCCAACGAGGCCCGAGTGAAAAGGCCAGATCCCGGTGCAAATGAACTCAATTAGAATTTAGATTAGACCTCCGGGGAGAGAGCGTTTCACGAGGGCCCTTATCAGCAAAAGAAATTAACAAAAACCAAAACACGCCTCTTCAATTATCTACTAAGTGCTGCCGATGTTTTAATGGCCAGTTGCTGTGAAAACAAGTGGAATAGAAATATGAAATTATCTACTCGGGAAGAAGTTGACTTAATTTAACCCGAGTCAAGACAAGTACGCATTAATTGATATTAAACAGAAGCGCACGGAGACAAAAATTGAAATCCAAGCACATAATTGAGCAAACGTTGCATTTAAAATAAATCTTTGAAATAATACTTACAAAAAGCGCCGTTTTAGTTCACGCGTAAATTAACACAACTATAATAGTGGACTACTAAAACACAGGCCTATCTCACACTTTACACTTTATGAATTAGGACGATTTACCTGCAGATTCCGGTCCTCTCCCGAACTCCCAAGCGGCTGTGAAATTATCCAGCAGGAGGAAGTCTGCAGGGCACGAAGTGAAGCAGACGCGGACTCAAAAACTCGTGCGTAAAGCGAAGTGCATCACGGACGGCGTTAAAAAGAGTCTAAAAGGCGGGGCGCCGGTGCGTCCTCGGTGCGGCGTCGCGCGTTTTTACAGCCAAATAAATCAAACTCATTTGGTTTTCAGGGGCATGTCGTTGTCTGTCAGAGTTTGGAGAGATTTTCTAAATGCACCCTCTCTCCGCCCTGAGCCTCTATGAGCGGAGGACACCCGCGGAACTGGTTTCTTTCAGCCAATCAGCTCTCGACTCTGTACTGACGGACAGCGCGCGCAGCCAATCACGGGGAGGAACGGGTGACATGTGTCCGCGCGCCGTCCCCCCCCCCCCACGCCCCCCCCCCTCTCGGTCCCGTCGCTCGGTTCTTTTAAAAAGATAGAATGTTTTTTACCGAGGCCAAACAGAGGACAAAGTATGGGAGAAAGCATCTTGGAAATAGACTTTTTTCCTTGTATATAGCACTAGTATTGTTACTTTTTACATTATTTACTTTAAAAAAATATATTTTAGATCAGGCCTATCTTCAGCATATTTATTTTCAGGAGAGGAATAGACAATTTGTGCAAAAAGTTGCTTAGACTGTGAATGAACAAATGAACATAACAGCATGGTATACCTTTTGTTTTTTAAGCATTTCTTTCCATAATGGCCAAAAAAGCTGTGGAGCTGCTATTTTTTTTTTTGTTTTTTTTTGTTTTTAATAAACAGCAGATATTTCCTGTGGAACAAGTTCTGAAACTGAAATTTTGCGTAATGCGTAAAATAGAAAGATGCCATTTTAAAGTTATGCATTTTGACTTTAAAAAATTATTTTATTTTTTTATTTTATTGTCAAACAGCCGCTCTTTCTCTCCACACGCAAACACACAGCACCCTCATGAATATTAATAAGATCCCGGCCTAATCCCCATTTAGATTTACATTTGAGGCTGGTTGACGTAAAGTTTAATAAGAAGAGGCCTCGGAGACGAAGGTGGAGGAAAAGGGAGAAAATAGAAAGCGCCACGGTCACTGCACCAAACCTAAGACTTTGCTGTAATGTTTTAGCGCCTTTAGTCCATGAGGTTAGTGACAGTTTTTTCTAATAATGTGGATTCTACTTCGAGTTTGTCCTAAACTCAAAATCTGTAAATTAGGCCTGGGTCGAAACAGTTTTACGCACAGGAGAAAGCGAGAGAAAGAGAGCAGAGACAAGGGCAGTATAGTAAAACATGAAAGTATTGCCTAGAAAAAGCGACCTACTACTTAAATTTGGGGTGAAAATCAAGGTCAGTGGGCTAAGTGGTGAGATTTGGCAAAAGCCGCATGCGTAAAGTCCAAAAGTCTTTAATTCCAGCATAAAGGTCCGAGCTGAGAGGGCCCTCGGAGGGTCTGGCCGAAATACCAGCACCTCCTCTATTCGGGTTTAGTTAGTTAAATTATGCAAAAAGGCCATTCAGTGTATATATAGTCTTGCCAACACAAAAGACCCGCATTTATTGTGACATTTCACCCACATTTGTTGTTTTATTCCGTGCTTTCCCTCGCTGCAAGATAAACCCTTGAACAAGTATCAAGTTATCACCAACCTTTTGTAATAAGAGTATTTTGTCTAATCCCAAATTGCAGTTGAATTTTCTTAATACTGAGCTGGTAAAGCCTGGGATTAGGCGGCGAGTAGAGCAGAAGAGAGGAGGGGGAAAAGTTTGGTCCCTCCAGCCGGCGGGATTGGAAGTGGGGATGTTGTCGGTGCTTATTAAAGGCATGATGCATAAAACACAGCGTTGGACGAGCCGAGGCGCTGCTCGCACAGAGCGGGCTCCGGGTCCCTCAGGTGTGGAGCAGGGGGAAGGCAGAGGCCGGTCCTGTGAGCTGAGGCCAGACACATCAAAGCTCACAGATAATCCATTACACTGAAGGACTGTGAGCAGCGCACCGAGCCACGGAGCTCCACAAACACCACGACACACGCGGAGATGGAGCTACCAAGGTAAGACAGAAGAACCAAACTTTTATTATTATTATTAGTTATTTATTTTTATTTATTTTTATTTTTACAACAAGTTCTACATCTATAGGAAGGTGACTGGCTACAATTTAAAACTTTTACATATATTTTGTAATAGCTTGATTAAAATGATTTTACCCAAAATAACTTTTACGCACGGGCATAGCAGTGTGGCAAACACAATGCGACTCCTCGGGTTTGATCTGGACCTGACAGAGACTCGGATTATTTGATTGAGATGAGCGCGCGCGCAGTCCGAGCGCGCGCCCTTCATTTCTCTCACTTTATTCTGCAGATTACAGCGGCCCTGATACTCCCTATAATATAGACTAAAACAAAACGCCTCCGGGGAACACCCAACTATTAAAGTCAACGACAAACGCACCAGGTCCCAAACAGAGAAGAAACGAATCGGCAAATTAATTTGAAAGTGTTGGCCAGGCCGGGGAGGACGTCTGCTGTCAGAAGCCATTTCGCCGCTCTAATCAGGAATGGGAGGCTGCCTGCAGGGATCAAGTGCAGGGTTAAAACCAAAACACATTTCATTTCAGTTGGAGGTAAACACCGCGCTCATTAAACGACGCGAGAAATATTGTGTTTAAATCCACACCGGTGTTTTTCCTAATCTAATTTCACATTTGTGTGTCCAGTCCAGCGCGTGCAGCAGCAGAACATATGCGCTAATCTGCGTCAAGAAGCCGCTCTCACCGACCTCAAACACAGAACCACAAACGCCAATTTTCATTTAGAAACGCGCACAAACCACAGGGGAATTGAACAGAGCGCGGAATAAAAAAGCATCGCTAAAAGATGCCTCACACTAAAGGCTCTTGGATCCACTGATAGACCTGCGTGCGCGGATTTTTTTTTTTACTTTATAATAAACGAGCGAAACATCAAACTAAAAATAAATGACAAAGTCAAAAGTTTTAAAAAAGTGCATAACTATGCAACGTATACGAAATACCTTTATTTTAATTAGTCTATGGGAGACAAACCAATTCTAAATATTAATAATTCATTTTACAACATTTAATCAAATATATATAAAATACATATATATATATAATATATAGAAATAAAGAAAGGGAAGTTGGCTTATGGATATGAAATTGCAGAACTTTATTGAAGTTGGGTTATGACACTGGAATAAATAAACAGCAATGTCCACAAACATTTGAAAAGTGAAGCTATGAAAAGTGTGGAAGCCACATCTGCATATAATAAATACAAATAAATTGTTGAGAAAAATGCATGAAGCGCAATGGTATATTACTTACAAGCAGCTTAAAGGAAAAAGCAATAAATAATATCATATAATTGTTTTGACTGCAAGAATTCCCCCAACAAGGAACATTGTAAGCTACTGGTCAGAGCAGGGATGAAAATATACAACAAGACAGATTCAAAATAAGCTGAACCAGCTCTTTAAAACGTGTAAAACGTTTGGTAAACTGCTTTCAATAACAATAAAAAAGGATTAAGAAAGGTGGAATAGAGATTATTCATGTAATAGTTCCCCTTAAAGATATGTTACAAGAGTGAAAAAAATAAAAAATACAGTCACATAATGAAGTAGTTGTAAAAGTCATATGTTTTGTTTATTATTTCATTAAAAGTCCAATTGAAAACATAATACCTTTGCGACCCTACAAAACTCTGTTGTGCTGTACCTGGAGTCTCCTCAGAAAAGCTTGTGCTGCTGCTCAGATTTAAACTATACAGTCGATAGGTTTTGCATCTTTTTCTCATGCAGGTTTTTCTTAAGTACCTTTCCTCATTAAGCAAATCAAAACTAAAACAAAGTATAGAATATAATAGACACTGCTTATGTTATTGAAAAGTTGGTGCAAAGGCATCGCTAGGTTCAAATATTCAACAGAGCCTCTTGAATGAATAAGAAACCGGAAACCCACTATAATAATAATAAACATTGTTGTACGATTCTTTTATCGGCTACATTTTGTAGTGTCATGACGCTCACTGAAGGACACACTTCTCCTCTTTCTTGGCCATCTTGCCTTTATTTTGCTCCAGTGTCCTCTCCAGGTGCTCGTCCTCTTCCTCAGCCCTGCGAGGGTCAAAGTTCAGAGGGTCAGAAGGTCATGATCAACAGGTTCACCATCGCTGTGGCAACCATCTATGTGCCACCTGAGGACTGGCATGGCGCCAGCGGTCCAGTTTTGACCCTTCACCTGCCTGGCACCCTTTCAGCCAATCAGGGCTCCAATCTGGACCAAGTCCCACCCCCACAGGTGCGCCGCTGCTGTGCTACCATAGACTGTATACACCGTGTGACTGGAGGCGGGTTTAACCAAAACCTGCTGTAAATTGTTTTCTCAGGAACGTCTGTAAATGTAAAGATTTGAAGCTGCCTCCACCACAAAGCTGGATACTTCACTTTTGCAAAAATATTTTCTATTGTTCTTTGAAGGATTAAAAGTAACTCTTAAAATAACTTACTCTTTCTCTTGGGCATCCAGGTCCCTGACCAGGGCGTCCCGTTTGTTGACCAGAATGACCAGTTCATCCAGAAGCAGCTGCTCACGCCTCTTCTGAGCCTCAGTCTTTTGCCAATCTGTAACCACCACATCAAAGTCACTGGGCATTTTCAACACACTAGATGGACATCCACAAACTCTTTACTCTTTTACAAAAGACACTGAACAACAAACTCTAGGGGAATACATTATTATTAGTACTGTGAAATGAGTGTGCATCACTGTCATCTGAACCCTCCACAGCGCAAACCAGCGTCACATGATTTTACCTTCGTATGGTATGTATGATCCTCAAGTCTGGGCTACGCAAACATCACTAAGGATATCATCATGACGATCAAAGGGGTTCTGTCGATGACTGTTAATAACCAGTGTGTGCAAAAAAAGTCTGAAATGTTTAAAAACTGACTTTGAGAGCTTTTATGTTTTTGCCTTTTTATGTGAATCATGAGGAGTTTACTAAAGTCTAAGGAAAAAAATTGATTTACTTTAATAAAAAGTTCTTGCACTGCAGAAAAACAAAGTATATTTGATTGTAAATGCTTCTGATTATTTAATGTAATGCAGGGATTAATTTATTCTATTTAAAAACAATCAAAACTAATAATAACTGTAATTATTGTTTAACATGTATGTCATTAAATATGTTCCAAAAAAAATAAACAGGTGTGCCCCAGTCTCAGTTCTTTGGGGTCTGTTCAGGAAGGGGCCCCACAGGATCCAGGTGGGACCCTGATCCAAATCCCCTCTGCTGCTCCCAGAGGAGAGGGCAGCCCACGGGAGAGCTGCTCTCCCCCGGGGGACAATATCCGCTGGCACCCTTAGGAGCCCCAACTCCCTCCTGCTTAAAACTCCTGGTTTGAAAATAATAAATTCATTATCATATGAGCAGCGCCCTACACTAAAGATGTCACTTGTTTTGTTCTTAGTAGTTAACCTACTGTATTACGACATCGCATATTTAAGCACCTATTGATTTCTAAATAAATGGAAGGTGCTAAAATGTCAGTTGTAAGTGGGGCTTTATTAAAAATAAATAGCCCCCTTATTGAGTCAAATTGTGGGAGTGAGGCTGGATGAGGATTGTGTGTGTCCCGCTGAGCCCAGTCTGTTTGTCCTGAAAGGTCTGCTCTCCTCTGGCCTCTGCGGACACTTTGAAGTCAGCCACAGACCTAAACGAACACAGACCCAATATTTGACCCACTCCAATACTGTCCCTTTCTTCTCTCCCTACTCTGGGAAGCAAATATGGCTGGTGAGAGTTTGTAGAGGGGTGGGCAAATATTTTAAAGTCTGTCTAAATATGTCGCTAAATGTGTTTGAAGTGACAGAGGGAAACGGGAGAGATTTTAAACAGTTTAGAAATAGATGAGTCAACTTCATGATGACTAAGTAATGGAATAGTCACCATAACCACTCTGGTCTCTCACAGACCTGCTCCAACAGTGCCTGCCCACATTCAGCCAGACAAAAAAAAAAGAAAAAAAATCACTCAAGTATGTTAAAAACTCCACTCCCCACCTTTCTGAGCTACTGCAGCCAAAAAGCCAAAGTCCTGTGAACCCCAGGGTGTAGTGAGGGGGGTTATGGGCTAAGCCGCAGCTGTCCATCACAGAGTCAGAGTCCCGCCCCCCTCATTAAGAAGGTAAACAATAAAGAGAGCCGATGAGAGCTCAACGTGACCAGGCAACACCAGAGCAGGGCAGGCTCTGGAACAACAAAACAGCCTGCAGCCTTGCACAAGTCCCGCCCCCCAGGGCAGAAAGCCCCTCCCACCAAAAAAGACTGAAGGGTATAGAGGCCCCGCTCCTGAGCACATAGTGAGGTTAAAGAGGGGAGACTTGGAGGCAGAACGTACAATCCCGTTGGATTAGCCCCCTTTCCTCTCTCTATCGGGGCGACAGGATCGTGCTCAGACAGTGGGTGCGTATTCAGATAACCCTGGCCGTGTACGCAGATGGTAACCATGTGAGTGTGCAACCGCCACACAAGAATGCACTGGTTCAAATCCCCATGAACCCCTCCCCACGGCCTCCGCGCACAAATGTATTCAACAGACACCAAAGTGCTGCAAAGCCACGTTTTCAGGGAGCAATGAGAGGGAACGAGGCCGACCAATCAGAACGCTGCCCTGCTCAACACTTCTGTTTACAGTCAAACAGGAAGGAGCGTCACGTTGTTCTCAAGACTTAGACGTGAGGGAATGATATGAATCAAAATACAAACTTAGACTGACGCCTCCCTCGTTTTTCCTCTAGCTGATTTATCCTGTTCTGTAGGTTCCCAAAATCCTTTTTTGGCTGATATCCAAATGAAGCCAAGAGGCAAAAATTGTCACTAGAGGGGAGGAAAGTCAAAGAGATAAAGTAGCAGACAAAATGAGATACCAGAAAAAAACTCACTGATTTAGAGAATTTTATGTTAACAGTACTAAGTGTACTAAACCCATAAGAATTGTAATTGATAAGTATATAACACTCAACAATATTTAACTAACTAATGCATTGAAAGGGATAAATCCAACCAACTTGACTTTTATTCTCACTGTGTGCACCTCAAATGATTATCACTGAAAATCCAGCACTAACCTCACAAAATAAACTAAATTAACAAGGGGAGTTCAGCGGCCTGTGGAAGCAACACTACTTGTTATCGGCTGTTCCAGTCAACTAGCGCCCCTGAAAGAGTTGGCGACATCATCAAAAGTGGCGGGTGTGATAGGATTCCTCAGTGAACCTAATCAATCAGGGTCTGTAGCGCTTTGCCCCGATGTGTTACAAAGCCCAAATAGATTTACAAATGCGCTGTGTGTTTGGAGGTGGGAGTGTTGCTGGTGGGAGGGGTGAGTGGAGGGATAAGCTCCTGCATAGGATTACATATTGATTTTAAACATATAAAAAAGCTTATCATATCAAACCGTAACAGGAAAAACTCAGGGACCCGGCTATGCATAAATCCCTTTTAGATGGCAGGAGGGCGTCCACTTTAAAACATGCAAGCACACAGCCCACCAGCGGACCCCGGCACCAGCGCACATACATAGGTGAGAATCAGTAAGCAGATAAAGAGGCCATAGTGGATCCGTTTTGTGGCTGCGAGAGGAGCGGGGCGTACAGATGGTACCTGGCATCACCCAAGCGATGCATATGCAGGGGGATTTTACTGGGCATGCTCAATAAGCCTTCTGTGGATTCAGAATGAACTAAACACCTTTTCTGAAATCTTGAAGGATCAATGCAAGTCATCTGTCTCCCATTGTACTGAGATTTACTTATTGATTGGTACATGTTTTTTTCTGTTGCCATAGTATCCTCCTATTTATCCAGGCATGGGATTGGCAAAGAAACAAATGTCCATGGGTTTCAGAAATATGAAAAGTTAGGATCATTGCCATACTGTAGTAATTAACAATTCAATACTTTATCTTTTGAATGATCAGCTGTCCTCAAAAATCTGAATGTAATAGAACAAAGAATAATAATTTGTCCCTGCTTCGGTCCACAGGAAATGGAATACATGTATGCAGACGTGTGACCTAATAGACTATTTAAGGGTGATGTAACTAAATTGGTCACAGTGTGCTTAACCCCAGGGCCAGAGATGGGTAAGATTTCAGACGCTTCTACAGATGGATCATTTGTCTCACCTTTTGTGCTCATTGTCTGTAGTACTATTTTGTGTTGTGCATCACCTTTTTATCCAAAATGTGCCCCCAACTAATCATGTTATGGTTGAAACGTCTGTATATGTAGTTAATGGGACGGTGTTATCACATATTTTCATGTGATTAAGTCAAATTTGTTTTGGCCCAGTACTGACATATTGTAAAAGCTCTTGTATGCATCTAATTATAAAAAGTTTTGATCACCTCCGAACCAAGAAGTAAGGCTGGGGCGCCGTTAGCATACTAGTTGTTAGCAGTGGGTTGACCGCAAAACTCCACTCTGGCTTCAGAAAGTAGTGAAACACACTTAGTAAGTCACAAGCAATAATTAGGTTGCGAAATAGTTGTGTTTTTCACAGTTTTAAGACAGTAAAAATCATGCACAATGCTTTTAAGAGTAGAAGTTCACAAGTTTCTCAATTGCTGTAACGTATTTGAAGTGAAACAAGAAACTATGCTGGTGGGCTTCATAACAAAATATTGTTTGGGAAGAATTGGCCATTTTTAAAGGGCCCGTGTTACACAATTCCTCCAATCTATGTTATAATGTTATTTCCTCAATACCTGTATTGCATTTTGTTTCATTCTTTTTTTTATTCTTATTCTTTATTTATCCCTGTAGGGATAATTAATTCTCTACATTTGACCCATCCGTTTTTCAGGTACCCGGGGACCCGTCTCCATGATCTTATTGCTGGGTGTTTTTGTGTTGATGGGGGAAACCGGAGTGCCCGGAGGAAACCCACCCAGATACGGGAAGAACATGCAAACTTCACTCAGAAAGGCCTGGGCGACCTGGGGATCAAATACGAAACCTTCTTGCTGTGAGGCGTGAGTGCTAACTACTCAGCCACCGTGCCGCCAATCACATGTTTAACAAACAAATCAGAAGAGAAAACACCCTGTCCCACCTTGTGATGTCACGTAGTTATACAGTAAGTGTTAAAACTGCGTTTTAAACTCCATACACCTTGACTAGAATTATTTGGATTATTTTGGTCTTGGAATTTCTTATCTCTGGTGAACCCAAGGTAAAATGTTGCTGAGAAGTTGAAAACTAATGCTTCCAGCATTTTGAGTGTTGGAGATGTAGACAGACTAATAATGTAGAATTACAAAAACATGTGTGAATGAAACAAAATCCAACTCCAGGTATTTGATGAGGGCACTACATTATAACATGTTTTAAGAGTCCAGTTTGTGTAATATAGGACCTTTAAAAAACATTTTAAACCATGAAATGTAAGTGTGAGAAGAATTTTTTGGGATGACTAAATCTCTGATTAATTTCACTAGTGTTAGAAGTATTACTTGGTATCCAACTACAGAGTTGCTTTTTCATTGCTAAAAGCTAGTCCTAATTATAGATAATTATAGGCGTAGTACATCCCGACTGAACCTTTACAATGGTAATGTAGTCTATACACGTTTCCCAGTAGGAGTTTCCAACAGTTGAAACTTGAATCTCCCCTTTTGTTTCTGTCTGAATTTACTGGTCAGACACACCAAGGGATTCCAGGTTTTCTCAAATGACGATTTCAAGAACAAAAAGCGGTACATTTTAACACTGAACAACAAATAGGAAGTGTTCAAAGACAGGTGCAGGGCCACTCTCCTCTGCAGCCTGCTCCTATCTGTGGCTGCTACAGAAAGCTGGAGCAGGTGAATGTTAAGTGCTTTCCTTGGGGGGAACGAAGGCCAGCTGATAAGTTAGACAGCGGCAAATCCAACAAGTCCACATGAAGGAGGAGAGGAGAGAGGTGACACCAAACAGCACCATCACACCTTCACTCTGCCATTCTTTCTGTTCATACAGAATAAGGTTTACATTACTGTGGACAAAGGCAAATGTCAAAAAAGTATAGATGAAAAAGATCTCATTTTTAAGGTAAATACATATTCCAGATCTTGAATGAAGTGTAATCTTTGTCTTGGACTTCAAAACGGTACAGAATACATTTAACTTCAGAAAGAAATAGAATAAATTATCGCATTTGGAGAGAAAAGTGAAAATGCACGATGACAAGGAGACCCATGAAGCAGAAAATGTAAAACCCTTTGACTGCAGCTGCAACTCAATAAAAATAAATAAATAAAATGGCTCGGCGAAGACAGAGGTAAATCAGCAGCACCAAGACTGGTACGCATGCCTGCTCCTCCACCCGCCCCCGCCCTTCTTGCTAATTACAATTGATTTATTATAGACCAGGTAGCTTATCAGGTGCCCAGCGTAATTACAATGGGTGTCCGAAGGCTGTATGCAGAGGGGGGGCTTGGGGAAAGGGGTTGGCGGTGGTCAATGTCGAATGGCAAAATCAATTAGCATTGATTTGGCAAAAGGTTCATTTTGCCAAAGAGGACGGCGTCGAAGGGGATTAAACTTCCCTGGCCCCCTGACAACTTTGACGCGACACAAGGGCTGCATTTCTGGCTGCGGTGCAGTTAACAAGCTTTCAATAATTTACCTGCATTTGGCTGTTTTAAAACCCCAGCGCAGTCTTTGCTCTGCGCTGCTGTGGCTAATTTTCAATTCAGGCTTCAGCTAACCATGTCTAGGTAGGAAACAGATAGCATTGATCAAATATCAACGAGCAAAATCCCTGGCAAGCGTACATCTTAATCCTCATCAAGAAGTCAACCTAGAATTTAAATAAACCAGCTTTAAGCGCAAAATGTAATTCTGGACAATATACAAGACACAACTCAAACAAGTTTGCATCTTGAGCCATTTACTATACATTTACCAGTAAAGTCTAATTGGTCTAATTTAATGACTGTGACACATTTCTAGCATAAAAACATTTTAGAAAAGTAAGAGTCGCTGTAGTTGTTCTGATTAAATAATGTGACAGCCTGAACCTTGTTAAGTTTCTCTGTCAGCATGTTGTCAGATTATTGGTTTGCTTTTATTTCCAGTGACTGACGCTAATCCTTGGCTCCTGCATTGTACAGAATTTAATTTAAGTGGCGCTACCTGGTTTTGCAAATGGCATTAATGGATAAAAGTTGAGAATTGCGAGTGTCTGACACCTGGCGGCTCTCATTACAGCAGAGGGGATGTGTGCCTTACCCTCTATGGCCAGCATGGCTCTGAGCTCCCTGTTCAGCAGCTCAAAGCGCCTCTCCAGATCATGCTCTTTCTCCCTGTGGCAAGAGTTGGAGAGAGGAAAAACACAGGCAGTGAGCGACAACAAACTTCATCAATATGTTAATGACTAAATCATTAAGCACTTAAAGAAACCCACAATAAACATTGATTCTGTTAGTCTCCTGGACCTGCACTGGCTTCACATTAATCTACTGCACATAGCTGATACACACTGTGGAGTGGATAGAGCCCTGGGTTAAAGTCAGGAAACATTTAAATACATTCAGACTGGCTGCACAGGTCAGATCACATTAAGTTGTAATAAAGTATATAGTGTTGGGAAGCGCTGGTTGTAGATGGGGTCATTGTGAAAACTGATCAAGCCATTCTCAAATAAAATAACACTCTGCAACACCTTTTTTTTTATTTAGATTTCTGACACATTCATTTGGAAAACGTTGTGCGTCTCTCAGATTAATAATACAGTAAGTAACTCGATACTTAAACGCAGGTTGATGTTTCTAAATACTGCAGGTTGAATACACTATATATTAATGTACAGTTTTTTAAAAATACTAATGAGAAATGATCTGACAGTCATTCTCATTGTCCGGATCAGTGGTACATGTGGAGCAATGAGCAGTGAAAACCCTGTTCAATTCAAATAAAAGGTAGCTAATGTAAAGAAAGTGAAGCCGAGGTGACCTTTACCAGAGTGTGTGATTGTGTGTGCGTTCATGGATCCCTCTGATTTATGTGTATGGTGCACAAATTAAATTCCTTCCTCTTTCAGACATATTATAAAATGAGCTCATTTGGCCCTTAATAGAATTTGTCCTTCACAGACGCCTTTTCTCTTCGCCTCTACAAAGAGAGAACTGAAAGGGCTCATAATCAGGCCCTCTGTCAATTGGCCACTTTAAAAGGCTCCCCTTTCCCACGATGTAATGTGATTATGAATACTTCAGTCTCTGCTCCGCTCATGCTCAGATCTCAAATGAAGAAGTGTGTGTGTGTGTCTCACCTGCCACAGCTGACCACATACAAAGAGACTGCCTATAGAGTCATGATCGCTACATTTCTATTGATTTCATATCCGATCCACATGTCAATCAATGAGTACCTCGACATGGGGGTGAACAGAGCACAGGGACGTACGCTACTGTGGTCTGCTTCAACTCGGCTCATGTCGTTTATGAATCTCATGTCTAAACTGGAATTAGCAAGAATGTATGAAGAATAGCAATGCCAATACTTAATTTTACCACTCGAGGCAGGGACTTTTTTAGATTTCCTAACCTGGTTCCAAATGTGCCAAAGTAGGTACTAAAATGTCAACAGACTCCAGGCTACTGATATCCTAAAGGAGTCATTTTAAGGACACTTCAAAAATCTTCTAACAACATTGATTTCTGTTGTTTTCTGTGATTCATGTTTTTTTCAGGTATGCAGGTTTGGCATATGGCATATAGCAAAAAAAACAACAACAACAAAACACATTACTTTCGCTGATAGTTCATTGTCTACGCACTTGGAACAGGCTCCTGTGTGAAATCTGTGAAATTTCATGATTGCAATTACATTTGTCATCAGTCACATATAATGCAGTAAAGTAATTTTAAGGTTCAAGTTTCAAACTCTGATAACTGCAACAGAGCATTTGCTCAGGATATTGACTATAGTAAAATGTGAGTAGAGAATATATCATGTTATATATAATGTTAAGGGGACTGGTGTCAAATGGTGAAATACATACAGCAAGGAGAGCTGGTTCTGTCTCCGGATGAGCGCATTCTTCTTATTGACCAACATAAACCACTCCTGCATCATGGACTCCTCCTCCTCTTTGTTGTTGCCTGAAAAAACAGAGGAAAAGCAGTTAGCTCCAATGTCATCATACAAGCACGATCACTCATCTCTCATTTAAGGTTAATGTAAATCAGACAAACAGCAATTATGAAAACAAACCTAGAGCGGCCATAGCAATAATTATTTAAATACCGCTAATAAACAGCTCAGAGTGTTCTCTACAGCAATGGCTCACTTAAGTGTTTATGTTCGCTGTGTAAACATTCATGCTTCACAACACGACTTCACAACGTCAATATGGCTTCAACCGGGCTGGGATTAACGCCGCGATTACAGTCAAGCCTCTCAGTGTCGGCCAATACATATCCAGCAATAACTCAGCAGGCCTCCAGAACAGACCTAACACAGCTCCTCCAGTCTCCCGTGCTTACAGTAATACCTGCCCAGCCCACGGTGAGTTAGCGAGTCTTCAATGCATGGCTAATATAAGCCTGGCCTTCGCCTGCGGCTAAAGCACTAGCTCTAAGTCACAGGCTTCAGTGGGATACACACAGCTGATACTGGCACTACACAGCAACCAGACAGAGATAAATGTTAGCATTAGCAGGATCATAGCGGCTACAGTGGAGACCATGGGATAAGCTACTAATCTTACAAATATGATTATCACTAAGAGAAACAATTATAACAGGCTTTGGTTTCTTAACTTAAATTAGTTGTTTATTTAATGTATTACGGCAACAATCTGGTAGATACATAAATAGACAAAGATCCACTAATTTTCATTCAAACAACTAATGGTAATTTGATTCATTACCTCCTCTCACTGTGGCTGAGATGAACCAAAAGTAGTCTTTGTTATTTGATTTTGCAAACCTATAGCTGTACATTCTGAACAACAAAATGGCAACAGTTTACTAAATGGGTGGTCATTTCATTTGGGACATGAGCTGGGGCTGTTTCTGCTTTATCAGTAAAAGCAGCATTCAAGCTCTCCACATCTGTGAGCGATAAAATGGGAAAACAGAGATCAAAGATCATTTTATATAAGCTTTTGTATTTCATCTACAGCTTTCTCACCTTCTCTAGAGACATGGCTTTGTCACTATGGCAACCATTTAAACTAAATAGTTGTAGATTTTTTTTACACATAAAAAGTTGTAACATAACAGGTAGGTTAATAGGGCAGCATGGTTTTGCGTAAAAAAAAGTATTAAATGTACCTTTTAAAATAGTAGGATTATTTTTCAGAGTACACATTATAAACAAATCTGGAAGCATCAACTTAACATTGAAAAGACTGAAATACGCAATTACAGTGGTACCTCACCTTACGAAATTAATTCGTTCCAGACGTGGTTTCGTAACGTGAATTTTTCGTAAGTTGAGTAGCTATTTCAATGGAAAAGGCCTGATTCCTTCCAAGGTTTTTTTTTTTAATAGTGTAACATTGGTTCTGCGTCCTGATTGGCTAAGAGACTAGACCAGGACTAAACGTGGACTAAACCAGGTCTAGACCAGAACTAAACCAGGTCTAAACCTGGACTCGACCTGGACTATACCAGGACTGGACCAGGTCTAGACCTGGACTAAACCAGGATTAAACTACCACGTGCCGCTCTTTGCTGGTTTCGTGCGGCTGGTTTGTGGCTCGGGCTCCAGAGGACGTGGTCCGGGCGCCGCGGTTCTATCTCGTGCTCGCAGCCCCGGTGCCGGTCGTGCAGACCAGGATTAGGGGTGCTCCTCGCACCGGCTGGTTTGTGGCCCGAGCCTCGCGCGGCGCCGTGCTCCTCGCTCCTTGCGTGGTGCGTTCATGTCTCTGCGCTGCTTCCGGAGTCGTGTCTCCCCCCCACGCTTCACTATTTAATACATTTTGTTGGAAATCTTGCGTGTTCGGCGCTAGAGCTAAGAGGCCGAGAAAGGTGCTTTTTGAGCGGGGATAACAGCGGGGCGTGCATCTGAGCGCGCATTATTAGAATTTTTGAGATTTCACATTTCGTAACTTGAATTTTCTTTCGTATCTAGAGACCAAAATTTAACGTGAAGGCATTTCGTAACTTGGATTTTTCGTATGTACGGTCTTTCGTAAGGTGAGGTACCACTGTACAACTAATACAAGAAGTCTAAACTACAGATACAACAAGGTTGGATATATTGTTCTTTGTAGAGATTTTATTATCTAAATATTTGCAGCCTTTGTGATTTGATAATTGCACCAACTCAAACTGCAATTTCACGACGTTTGATATTGATACAATATATTGTTCAGCCCTATTGGTTAGTATATCATTATATTTTCATTTGGTGTTTATTATAGTGTTGCTGGTGATGAAAGGCAGAGAATGTGTGTGGACAGTGGTGGGTGTGTGGACACTGGAGATACTCTGAGCCAGCAGATGTATGTAATTTCATTTAGGAGGATAGAGGAGAGGGGCGGGAGGGAAAGAGGAAAAAGTGCGAATGAAAGAAAGCTCCAGGATTTAGCAGAAATCGGGGGCTTGTGGATTACTGTAGTCAACTTTGAAACGGACGACACTCGGAGGGGGGATAAAGCCACCACTGACAGGTCATTGTGTTGCCTCGAAGTCAAATAAAACAAGCAAATAATAATGGCAAATATTAAGCTCCTGTGACATTGTGGCGAGGCAGGCTGGAGACGAAAGGGGGATTATAAAGCTATATCCCCCACCGCTCAGCAGCCACCAGCCAACCACCGCTCCCATTTTGTGAAAAGAAGGGGAAAGGCTGAGGAGAGGAAGGAGGAGAAGAGGTCAGAGGAAAGGTAGGGGGAAGGACAGACGGAACGAGGGGGCGGCAGGTGAGTGGAGCAAAGAAGAGGAGACGCACAACAGCTGCTCCTCCTCACTCTGCCTCTCCAGGGCTGACCTTTGACCCTCCCACTCTACCTGACTCTTAAAGAGACACACACAAGTGTTTAGTAAGGAGTGTGCCGTACAGCTACAGCTCATTTTCTTTATAGGTGTAATATAATGAAGTATGAATGGAGCACTTGACAAAATTCAACAAGTTTTTAGTGAGTTCAGAAACCACCAAAGTATATTAGAAAAAAAAAAACATTGAAGAAAAAAAAAGAAAAAAGAAAAACAATTGATTCCCATGGGTTGACGATTTGTGATCAAAACAATACAACAATTAAGAGCCATATGTTAGAATGGGCAGGGAAAGAAAAGATGAATTTACACAAATGGTGTAAATATCCCTGGCAAACATGATTGATTCTGTGTTGGTGAAACCAGCCCTGGCTCTGAGACACGGTGGATCCATGCTGGCTCTCAGGGGGCCATATTGGATCAAAGCATCTGGCAGTTTGGCAGGAGGCATTCAGGGTCTTGCTGCTTGCCTCACAGGCCGATTCTATGTGTTCAACACCGAGCAGGGCGCAGAGGAAACAGGCCAAAGTCTACGGAGACTGAGAGCACCACATTTGGCACCGGTACAATGTTTGATCATGACATCAAAGCATTAGGAGAAATGTGTCTGTGCTGGATACATTGAATGTCCCATTCCTGCAAGATGCGTTATCATCATTAATATCACATTTGCTGCTTCTCTGTTATCAATGTGTTGACAACGGTGAGAAACGCACAAAAGATACAATCAATCCGACACATAGGCACACAGTGGCTCCGGTAAGATACAACTGATACACACATCGTGACAACTGCTCTATCTGATTGCCTGTCTGCGCACTCTTGTTTCACTCTCTCTGTCTCACATACAGACATGACCGGATTCAGTGACATAGGCCCACATTATACCCACACGTCAGGAGGAAAGCCTGCTTAACATGGCCGATTGTTTGGACTGAAAGAAATCAAAATAACACAAAGGAAGAAAAAGCTGCAGTGAAAAGAGAATCGGACTGAGCTTCAATGGCCAAATAAGATTAAGATAGTCATCTCGCCTACTTTTACTCTTCGTTCAGAGAGAAATAATGAAACCGTCCCTAAGGCAGACAGACCAATGCAGATGGAGGTGACCGATTGACTTCAATTTCTGTTTTAAAATGTGTCCCAAAGAAAAACAAGGATTTATTCATTTAATTAGAGCTGACAGTTTTAAGTTCAGATTCTATCTCATCTCTAACATGGGCCCCTCTTTAAGAAAAATTCAGCAAATAATAGATTTAATAAACCACAAGAAACCCATGAGCATCCAGTGCATGTGCTGGACCAAAACCTGGATAAAGGACTATTGTGTCAGGAAGAGCATTCAGCAAGTGTAAACCTGATGATACGTTATTATTCAAAAACAAGACTCCTGAATATAAACATAAATTGATGCCTGAACGGAAAAGCATTTGTACAAGAATGGAAGGCTTCATACTAACAATTGCAAATGCATGCCGAGACAGAAAAATATAAGTGACCAGCGCTCGCACATCTAATTTCTTATCCCACCATTTTGTCATTTAATCCAATATCTGTTAATCCAATTTATCTATTGGACATGTAAAAGAGTAGGGAGGTGGAGAAGTGAGTGAAGGAGGAGGAGAGCGAGGGAGGAGACCCCAAACTGCTCTTGTGTGTCGAAGTCCCTGTGTTTTATTTCGGGAAGCTCCGCACTCGTCTGTCTCTCCCATGGCTGGCTTCATCCGAGCACTGCGTCTTCTGATATCAGCGGGGATCAGGCAGATGAAAGCCACAGATCCATGAAAGGCAATGGCGAGAGGAGGAATAAAAAGAACAGGATGAACATTGTTTCCTGTGATTAGGTAAGAGCTTGTTAAAAGGCTGTCACTGCGGAGATGTGAATATGCATGACAGGGGCCGGCCTAATCAGAGAGGACGACCAGAGGGGGCAAATTGTGCGCAAGTAGCCGAGTGACGTCTTGATTTAATTAATGTGAGTACAGGCCTGTCTTATTAGGGGAAGTTAGAGATGCTTGCATGCAAGGGAACAAACAGGCACTGAGAAATCATATTAAAAGTAAAGCAGCAACTTAACGGAGATTAATAGAGGAAGTTTGTGTGAAACTTTGATTTAAAAAAAAAAAAAAAATTCTATCTTAACAATGTCTGCACCAATGATTTTGAACTTTACAATGTTGCCAACAATTACCTAAATAGTAAAATTACAAGCAGCAATTTAACAGTCAAAATTACAACACTGGATGTGTAAGAATCAGGCCAAACTCATCCACTGCATACATGTGAATCCTCCTGCCTGCTCCCTTTCTATTGGCCTCTCTACTGGAGTGGTGCTAAGGGCTAGTTTTCCATGGAGGCTTGTTCGAGGCCTTTTTAGTCCTCCTCAATGGCACAATAGTCCCAGCATATAGAGCAGATTCCTGCTTTATTGAACCTGTGTATAATGTCTGCTGAATGGAGCACATTAACCGACTCACTCTCACCTCCCCCCGGAAACGTAAAATACAAAAAAAAAAAGAAAGAAAAAAAAAGAAAAATGTGAAAAAAAATCGCCCTCCTTACACTGTGGCACAATAGCTGCCTTTTCCACCGGTGTCATTTGTCAACCACTGCTTGCTTTGCGGTGCACAATGGAAGAAGTGGAGGAGCAGGGAGCAGTCTGTGTGCGGTTGAGGGTTTGGGGGCAAAGGGGTGAATTGACTCTTTAAAATCATAAGTAGCACTGTATAATTATTTCAGGCTAGTTTCTACTTTGCAGTTCTCTGCTCCCGACCCGAAGCCCAGCAGCAGCAGGTGTGGCCATTCACATGCAGTGATCAACAGTCCAATCAATAACATATCATTTATTCAGCACATGACAGGTGTCTTTTGCACTCATCAATATAGTGACAAGGCAGGCAACATGTGTGTGACCTCAAACATTTTTTTATTTTTTTTACACAATTTAATGTTAAATGTCTAAAATATGTTTAATGGTTTTGAAATACGTTTTTTAACTTAATTCAAGTATTTTTTTTTAACAGTAATAAGCGTTATTACTTAAATGCATTACTATTATAATATCAATACTGAGGAATTAACAAGTTCATTCCTTTCTTCATATTAGTTGTATATAAAGAAACTAGTTTAGTTTAGTCTTTATTTGAAGGAACAATGTACAGAGACATTAAGCTAATAAAAAACAGATGTTCTGCACCAGATTATAGCTAAATAGCTAGTTTCTATCTGCAGTCCCTGATTTACAGAAATAAATTACTTGACATACTTCTTCATTCTTGGAGTCAATCATGTTTTAAATGACTTTTTAGACCAGCTGGACTCTGACTAACCTCTTACGCTGCGGACGGCCCGAGCACGGTCCCGCTCACTCTTTTTTTTCTTTTCGCATGAAAACACACATTCCCGATCGTGTACCATGACAATCTACACATCAAATGAAACCTTACAGTCTCATCTTTTTGTCTATGCAATTCATTTCCCGGCACAACAATCACTCCCCGAGCACATGGGGCTTTTATACGGAAAAGCACAAAACGAGGTTTGTTACTTTGCTTACCTTTGAAGTTTCTGGACAGGTCAGACATCAGCATTTCACCATAAACTTGGTCTCAATCTGTCCGTAAGGATCCAGCGAATAAAATCCAGTAAAACAATTTAGTCCAAAACACGTGTTAGATCCATTACGACAGCGAAAGTCTTCCCAACTTACATAAGCGCCGGTGTTTTTTTCCCACTTCTTTAGCCTAAATCAAGCAAAATATATCTTTCCTCACTAAATCCGCACTACAGTTGCTAAACACAAGGGTAAACTTCAGATTGACAGTTAGATTGGCCATAAAGGAGAGGTCTGGGCTGCTCTAGAGCTGTAAAAGTCCAATCAAGTGTGGCGCACTACTAAATTTCAACTAAGAGTTCCGCCCTTGCTGAGTCAACAAGTTAGGTTACACAGGATGATTGACAGTTCAGGCGAACAGCCAATGAGGAGCTGAACAGAGAGACATATAGTTTGCTAGGCCTTTCACAATAAGTTCCACGTAAAGCGAAGCTGCGGTCCGTGCGTAAACGGTGCGTAAACGGTGCGTAAACGGTGCGTAAACGGTGCGTAAACGGTGCGTAAACGGTGCGTAAACGGTGCGTCATGCGTCCTGCGCCTTGGCTGTTGATTTGGAGAGTTTCTTTGATTGAAAATATGGCTAAAAGGACTGGAAAGACAAAATATTTAAGTTTGGAGGCTGCAGAAATATGCACAAGACACGATTTCAGATCTGGAGAAGTCGGAGGTAGAGAATGAGAAAACATATGGACTGTGTGGAGGAGGCGTTGTTTATGAAGGATGTCCTTCTGGATGTGTAAGTATCATTTTATTATGTATTTGATGTAGTATTTGAATAAAAAGAAAACAATAAACATTAGATTTTTTTTTTCTGCATTTAGATCACTTTTTTGTAAAATAGACCTACTATTATTTATTGGGTGTTTAGATAAAATAAATAAGAAAATAAATAAGAATAGATTTTAGTTTTTAGATTTAGATTTTTGTCTTAGATAGTTTTTGTTTTGTCTTTATTGTATTTTGTACAGTGTTTTTGCACTACTTGGCCAGAGAGAAACAAAATTTCGATTCACTGTATGTTGAACACATATGGGAGAATTGACAATAAAGCTGACTTTGATCTTTGAAAATAAAATTTTAGAAAGCATATTTTGAGCTTATTTCCTGTTATATGTTTTTGTTTTTCTTACTAGTGTCATCACTGTGTACAAATAAAGCCCAACTGATCAGAAAATAATTATGTATAGTGAAAAATAAAGCATGTACTGCATTTCTTCTGCAGATAAGGAGCCCTACCACGACCGGAGCAACAAAGAACGGATGGGCAGCAGTGGTGACCGCACAAATGGCAGGCTGAAGTGTAGAAGATGTCAGTCAAAGACAGCTGTAAAATGTTCTACCTGTGACACTGCACTCTGCTTTATTCAAACAAGGGACTGCTACAGTCAGTGGCACACACCAGACTCTTAGTGTGTAAATACCTGTAAATATGTGTGGAACGTTTAGTGTCCATGTTTTTTTTTTAAATGTATACAGTGTGCAGTGTTATAGAATTTTTCAATACATATTTTCATTTTCAACACGTGTTTGGTCTATTTTTGATTGAAAAAAACACTTTTTTATATAATGTAATTCTCAGGGACATAATATAGTGACCTTGTGTGCAGAAATGGATTCCTCTAGTTGTAAGCTTTCAGTAGAGCCCTCAATGATGTCTGTAGGTTGAATGAGTCAAAAGTTATTAAACGTTTTCTAAATGTTTCCAATTTGGATAGGTTTGGATAGGTTTGGATAAAAGCATGATCCCTGTATAAAACGCCTGGACAAAGTATAACAAAAAGTGGAGTAAAAAGTTTATTTTTACAGCTATTGATTCCCAATTTGAAATTTGAGTGGTCAACAACTTATTGTATTGAAAGATAGTGTATTTTAGGCCTCAGCTATGAACAGCAGCTATAGACACCTTTTATATTTACACTTTTTATTTGGTGTTCCAAGGTGTGTAACTTTTTTCCAATCACATTTGGAGTGAATGTAAATGCTGAGGGTAAAACTAGAGAATGTTACCTTTACACAGAGACCAAACATTTGTATATAATCCATATACTTCAATAACAGGTATGATTTTAATTTGGAGAGGTCTTTTTAGGGACAATTGCTCAAAAAGTCACTCCACTGTAAGGGGTTAATAATCAATTACTGTTACTGATATGTATTGATGGCTTTTATATATTTTGCCAGTCAGTTATATGGGAGACCTCCTGTACAAGGTACATGAGCCCTCCTGCAGTAGATATCACCAGTCAAGTCTACAGAGGCATTATTGGGAGTTTGTTGAGAATTAAATAATAAATTCATAAATAAATTGTCCCTCTAAAGTTTTTTCCTTGCATCCTTGTCTCCTGTGAACAGTCAGGACTTCTTCAGTGTTAATATGGCTACATAAACAGACCCATACTACTACACGCCCTTGGACAAACACATGGGACCCTGAGCCAACAGTAGATCAACCTCCAAACACCTCCACCTTCCAGGGCAAAGAAGGGTGGGGGCTTGGGCAAACATTGATACTATGAGAATTTAGACAATACTTTTAATTTAGACAACGCTTTACTTATCTCACTTTATTTTATAGATCAAGGAAAAAATAGCTCCTTATAGATTAAACTGATACCACACAAATACTCAAGTTGGAGTATATCAAATATTTAAAAAATGTCAAAACATAACAAAGATTAATCACAATTTTATTAAATAGGAGGTAGGGGTTACTATAGTGCACACGGGAAACCTATCTGGTCTGGGAATCAAACCGATGAACTTCTTGCTGTGAGATGAGAGCTTTAAACACTGTGCCACCATTCATCTTCTTTATATTCTATGGATTGTTCCAGTCAATACAATATACAATATTTAACCTGCTGTTGGGTCCGATAACCAATATTTGTCAATACCAATTTAACAACAAGGCCCACAAATCCATGTTAAGTAGTAATAGTAGTTCACAAATTTACATTTCTTTTGGAAAAATAATAAGAAATATATTTATTTGTGATGTAATTGTTGCCTTTTCGTGTAAACATACCACACCCCTCATACAACTACATCACACAACTGATGGACTGAAGTAAATGACACATGGGAACACAGACTGAGGCAGTTGATGAAAAAAATAAATAAAAAATCAATCAAATAACAAACCCTTATATCTTACTCTAAACAATGACTCCTTCCATTTCACCACATTTACAATAACCCTGCTTTATATTTATCCTTCTGGTACTTATATGTGTAAAAGGTATGACCCCATGGACTGAAAAGGTGACATCACTGAAAGCCTGCAGGTTCATTATAGGAGCCAACCTGTCCACAGACAATAAACCTAAATGACATTTCGTAGTATTTTCTGTGTTTGTCTCGGTGCAGCGACTGAGCCGTGACAGTCACACAAATGCACCCCACCCACCTCCTCACCTCCCCCCCGCTCCATCAAATTGTGTTTTTGCTACAAATCAATAAACATTATCACAGAGTGGCAGACTATGGGCTGGTGGAGGCAGCCTGTGTCTGTTTAAGCCCAGACCGCCCTGTTCCCATCACACACTGGGAGAGAAGGCCAGGAGGGAATACTAACAAAATGTGCCTGTACAGTCTATCTTAAAAAATACACAAATGTGCAAAGCAACTTAAGCAATGGCAAGTTTATATAAAAGTTAGAATGATTACATTAAATTTAGGTTTAAATGTAACATTAATCCCATCACTGTGTAGCAGTTGTCTCCAGCTGTTTTCTCCAATAGAAACTTCACCACTATGTATCTCGACTAAGTAAAATGTCAAATAGACCTACAAAGTTGGGGTGTAAGGGAGGTGTTATGCACAAATTATGATTTTAACAAGTAGGGCTGTAGACCTTCAGTCGTTTAGTCTTAGTCGACCAAAATTTGCATTAGGCAACTAACCATTTTATTTAGCTTATAACTATTTAAATGAGACCACAGCATAAAAGGAGAAATTAGTGACTCACACCATCTATACATCATCTTTATGTAAATATCTTGTTTCAAAGTACTTTTTTCTGCATAAAAAGTTATTTTTGCATGAACTCCCGCAGGTGTAGTCTTGTCAGTGCAGTTTGGGTCAGATACAAAGGTGAATTAGGTGGGTTTTGAAAGCTTTTGCCTCACCCCCTTTGTAGTCGACTAATCGATCGCCAGGACATGTCTTTAGACGATTGCAGCTCTAGCAGTGAAGCAGTGTACATGAAGTAGAAATGCAGAGCTGGGATATTATGAAAATCTCAGCTAAGGTCCAGTATTTAAAAGCAATTGCAAACCTATAGCACAATAGATCATAGCATCTTAAATCTGTCTGATCCCTTAATCGTCAGTGTAAAATAATATAACCTTCGTTTCATATATTTCATAATAATCATTTTCATGGGCGCTAAATCAGATGATTTTTGATCCGTCCTCACTTCGCTTGGGGTGGGAAAGGCAGAATCGTGGGGGCTGGCCGCACATCATTTCTCAATTACCTTCCTCTTTATTGTCACTGTGTTCATTACTACTATTATCATCATGCCTCTTCCTCAGCACCCCCACTTTAGGCTGTGTTCGGCCTGTGTGGATGTGTTGTCAGGTGAAGAGGAGGAAAAGAGTGGCAGAATTGAGAGGGTTTATGAGAGGCCAGAGCACTTCAGGTAATTAATATATAGAGAGGGGGCAGGCCAGGGGAGCAGCCAATATGTGTCTGCCTGTGTGTTTTTGCACACTGCCTGATTGGGGAGCTCACCTGCTGATACCCCCTAAAAGGTATTTCATTAGCTCAGTCTTTTACCATGCAAGCACAGGAACAAAGCTCTGTTACGCCTGTCTTCACTCCAAGTGGACGGGGCCCTCCAGGACGTCCTATAGCTGTGTGTGGGGAGAGTCTAAAGAAGAGCGGGAGAAGAGGCTATCCCCGTTCATAATCTCATGACAAAAGGCAAAAAGGCATCATCCTATTAACGGCGTGATCTTCAACCGGCTCATGCTAGCTGCTTTCCACAGGGGGCTCCCTTTTATTATTAAGGTGAGTGGGTGATAGGGAGCTCCCTATTAGCCCGGGACAAGGATAGGTGTGGAGGGGGAGAAGACACAGGCGAGACCCCATGTAGGGTCCTGCCTGGTGCTTTTCACCATTCTTCGCAGAAGAGCCTTGGTGCTCTAGACCTTTACTTCTCTCTTCCATTAGCCCTGAGAGGCTGAGTGTGAAAGATTCTTCAAGCACAACAAACCAGCACTAATGCCCTCTGAAGAAGTCAGCTTCAATTTCCAACCGCTAGAAAAGATGATTTGATAGATCAAAACATCTATTAAGAGATCAAACATGAATAAATCTCTACTAAAATAGCAGTGTAGCATTTGGTAAATCATAAAAACATTTATACTCCAGTAAAAATGTCAAGAACACTGCAATTTACAGTCACCGGACATTTCATTTCTCCCTCCCTGTGGTCAGAGAACTCCACAGAAGACCTGTGATGCAGCAGCTGGGCCCAAACACCTGCCATAAAGTCTGTTCACTGTCCAGAACCACAGCTGCCCTATCTGTGTTGTACTTCATATAAAAGACGCAACACTCAAAAAACAATATGTGTGTAGTGTCTTAAATAAAATTCAGCAATAAATCACATTCTTATGGTTAAAAAAGTTCTTTCAAGAAACACCCTGCTCAGAGTTTGAAATAAATAAGCCTGCATGAAGAAAAACAGCTGTCAGCACAGAGCGGGAGAAGCAGGAGTGAAAAAAGGGAGAGATTAGTGTTTTCATGTTTTAAGGGTTTTGTCTTGTGCTCAGCAGGGGACCTGCTGTAGCCTCAGGTTATACAGCAAAGAGGAGGGAAAATGATTTGTGAATGAGCTGGGTGTCCTTACATACACATGACAAGGTCTAACTTTTACAAAGCATACATTTTTTGCTATTTTAGGTCAAGTAATGGATTTTAACCCAAAACAAGCACAATTACTTGAAAAACAAAGGTTAAATAGCGCAAATAGTATATACAATATAATAATAAAATATAGCAGATAGAGGCATTAAGTAACCAAAGAAGACTTTAGGACCTTTATTTCTAAAAAATACTCTGCCCCTGCTGCTCTCTTATATTTCTGAGCTTTACGCACACACACGCACACGGCACACACACACATGTGTACGCACGCACATAAACGTACATGAACGAACACACCCTGTCTCATCATGGCGCTTCTTTCTGCTCTGTATCCAGTAAAAAGCCTGCTCTGACCTGGGTGTGTAGCTTATTAACCTCTCCATCAGTTCTTATCAGTCTCTGAAAGGCCCAGTCATCTGCCACTCCTCTCCAATCTAAGGGCAAATTTTCTTCTCCTCCTCAAGTCAAGTCTATAATTCAATCCAAGCTCAAATCATTTTCGGTTTGGAGCGCACATTTGCACTTTTACACCTTCACTGTAAAAGGGTATCAGAGGTAACATTTTGTCAACCTTGAAGCGGTGTGTTTCAAGGTTGGCCACTGCTACATCAACAATACAGAGGGTCTGTGTATGTACGGCCCTCTGTGTGTGCGTGTGTGTCCGGGTGCAGAATAAATTAATGACTGATTTCTCCCCTGGCTTTGATGGCATTAAGAGCCCTCTTCTCCTCAATGTACCGCGTTAAATGCTTTTCTCTTCTCCACTTTTTCCCCTCCGTTCTTTCCTCCTTTTTTGACAAGCAGGGCCACCCAGCAGAAAGCAACTGGTGCAAAACGCCAGAGTAATCCCCCTCTCCATCCACCACCCTCCTGCAATCTTTAGTCTTTTGACACAGTAGCCATTATCTGTGGGATTTAGCTAAACCAAACCTTCATGTATTTGTTAGGGCCCGAGTTCGTTTTCTGCTCTGACTGCTCCTCTTGAGAGTGTGGCCTAGTCGGGGAGGAGGGTTACATCATGTGTGCAGCTATGTAGAGACAGAAGGACGAAACGGGGACTGCGGCGTGGACCCATCTGTTTGGGATTCTCCTATTGCAAGATCAGAGGGGCAGACTCAAAAAGGTAGAGGTATAATGCCTTCTTTTATTCTCAGAAAGACCAGGAAAAAAGGTCCATGATGTGAACTTCCTGACTAACTTAAAATACTGTAATTTCTTAAATAGGTATTATTTTGATTAAAAATATTTGGCAATTGAAAATATGACAGACATGTGATATAATGCTGACAAAAGAATATGCCCTCATTTTTCAGTACCTCTAAACCATAACAAAAACTGGAGATCAAGTTACTTAGTCCTAAAACATAAGTCATACAGAACCAAAAGAAAAGAGCATAAATGTATCAAATGAATCCATTGAGAGACACAAGTACCATCAAGCTTCTCCCTCTCAAGCGAGAAATACCGGTGCATTTGCCTTGACCACCCTCAGCCCCTGAACTAAAAACATTGTTGTATAGGATCAAAGTGAAAGCTCAGAGTTAAGCCCAGGCTTGGTGGAGCTAAGCCAATGTTAAGTCAGGTAGTTTAGTCCATGGAGAATGTGAGGTGTGAAACACGCGAGGGGCTTACCAAGGGTGGAGAGACACATGTTGGTTTAGAGCTAACACAAACTTTGACACCTGGGAGTACTGTTATTTGTTGATGTGACAGCTCTACACTCAATCAACACCATTAGTCTATTGGAGGAATATAAAAATCTTCAAAGTTGTATATTAGCTAGTATACAGTCATTGTAGTCATGCTAAATATAACAGCATTTCTTAAGTAAGTCCCATTTGAATGACTTATGTCCGACACAAACTGATATTTGTTGCCTGTGCCATTCATAAAGATGAGAATATATTTTGGGAAAAGTTGTTTTATTCATTTAGGTGAAAACTCTTATGCCTCCTATACCTTGTGTATTTGTATTATCATTTCAAGATGTACTATATCACAAATAACAATAGCAATGAGCATAATCATGCAAACAATATTTTCATTGCTGAAGTTCTTCCACAACAAATGTATGATATAATGTTTAATAGAATATGGCACATTTGGTTCCCTAACCAAATAAATGTGTGTGGTGTTAAGGAGCTGTGATAACCCCCAGTGGAGAACTCGCAAACCCACTGCTGACAGACAGCCGCTATCTATTGGCACAAGTGGCTCCGCCTGCCCCATTAGCCGAGACAGGGTGGGTGTGTGTGTGACGCTGGGGGTGACTTGACCCCCTGGGGTAGATGTTAGAACAAATTTGAGTGGTGTCATATTACACGCCTTGTGACGGGAGGCCGATGGGAGGCAAATGATGAATTTGCCTAATGAATTAATCTGTGGACCAGTAATGGCTTCACTAACAACATTAGTCATCCTTATTAAGCAACTGGGCTCCCTTCTGTACTTGTAATAACGTACTGCGCTGTGACATTTTACATTACATTACATTTCGAAGCCTCTCGGATGAGCGGCGAAACGTTTTCAACCAAACAAACTTTGTCCAGTTGACAAATTGAACTTCTCCTTTGATCATGGATTCTACCTGGACGACTGAGTGACTTTTCACGCATTACACTATATTCTGTTCATTTACATGGCTTCTTACTGATGTCAAATTACAAAAGGACATTATAAATTGCATGGCACTATTAAGATCAATTTTAGTTTGATATGCCAAAACATTTGCGTTGCTACATCCTTCTTAATTGACCCAATTTCCCCCACTGTGTTGGTGGTGACTATGGAAAACAAATCACACCGCCTTTCTAATTTGACTCTCCATTACATTACAAGTGACACCACAACTCTGCTGCCACACCACTGCCTGGAGCTCAAAACACAAATGCAAAATTGCTTAGCTTAAATGGATATTTAAATGGTAATGTATTGGGAAAGACAGCTGTTGGTATTTGTAGCCCGGAGTGCTCATTACAATGGGAAATAGGGAAAAGTGTGTATGCAGGGGATGATGACAACGGTAGCATGGCGAGCAGCTGTGTTAGCAACTGAATGGTGTAATTACAGCCCAAACCTCTGTCATTAACCTGCATTGTCGAGTGCCACCAAATCAGTTACCATAAGAAAGCCTTGATTAATTGACTAGTAAGTAGAAATTCAATTATGGAAGCAGTAGCCTGTAAACGAAGTAATCAACTACATGGAAAATACTAACAGTGTCTCTCAACTAGGTACTAAAAACAACCTTGAGCCAAGCAAATTTATTACATTTAATTTAAAATGTTAACGCGTTCGGGTTGCCAAAGATATTATATTATTATATTTGCGTAATAATCAAAAAGTTAATATTGCATTATTCTTTTCGTTTCCATTTTGCATGTGCTTGGATCATGATGGCAAGAGCTGACAATACCCCAGCTTCGTGCCCTGAACAAATGTCTGTGTTTATGTGAATCTTCTGTGTCTTTAGTGTCTGAATGCGTGTTTCCTGGCTACAGTCTGTCTGAGTTTCCTTGTGTGTGACGATGTGTTGGCAGTGCACAGCCTGGTTTGTTGGCCCGGGTGCTACATGGTGTCTCGGGCAGAGAGGCGGTGGATGAAAGCTTTGGCGGGATGCTCCAATAAAGAGCAGATTATCATAAGCGGCTATTGTCCACTTCCCAATTCTCTCCCACGCCAGCCCCTCCCCTCTCCCCGCTCGGCTGAAAATGTTAATCGCCCTATCACTGGCAGCCCAATGAAGGGAGGAGTGTGTGACCCAGCCGGGACAAGTTTAATTGGTTTAAAATTGACAGAACGATTGGAAAGAGATAAAAGAAGAATAAAAAGTTAAGCAATCAACACCCAATCAGTATAGTCTTTACATGCAGTAGCAATCGGTGAGCACCTTTTCCCTCCGTCCTGACAAGCTCTGCCTCCTTTGGTCCCACCCGTTGACTCCATCCACCCAGCTCGTTTTATCTGAAGATTCTCAGACAATGCCTTGAGGATCCCCTTCCCTAATCTTCCTAAAAATCCCCTTCCATCCCCACTGTTAAAGAATGTATGAAAGCCTGACACCGAGCTGGAGAAAATAAGGGTGGAGGGGGGGTATAGGAGTGCCACACATCTGGGACCCAGGGTGGTATCGTCCGTTTAGGAGGGGGCTGGGCTGGACATAGAAGCCCTACGCAGTTCTTGCAAGTTGTCTAATGAAATTGTTTTGCTGCTCAAACATTTAAATGGCAGAGGAGATTAAGCAGCGAGTGTGAAGCGGAGTGTATCTGACTGGGTGTTTGGGGGGTTAGGGTTAATCTGTGTTCTGACCCAGTTGAACTTTCAAGTCACACACATGCATTTTCACACAAAACAAAAAAGGCCTAAATCCTTTATTTTGGCCCCTCAAAGAAAAAGGCAATAGGTTTTAAAAGGCAAAAGGTTTTAAAGAAGTGATCCCTACATCTTTTCTTTCGCCATAGGGAAGAATGGCACATTTGCTCCTAAAGAGAATCTTGGGATGACCACAAACACATTCCAATGGCTATAAGTTATCCATGCCAATGGATCCGTCTCAACAACAAAACTTTGATCACATCCATGTCCCTCATCATGATTTAGTATTACATTCCACTGACAAAATACTAGTCATCTTAGTTTTGTATGGTAATCCATTTTTGAACCATGGTGTTACTTTTTCAAAACAGCCATTGGACTTTCAAAGATGGTGGCCAACTCTTGCTAATACCCAAAATACTCTCTGACTGGGATTATTCCTGTATTACTTGCGCAAAGCATTGTTACAAAGCATTAACAGGTTATTGTCAAGTGAAAAGACTAGGTGAATTAATAGAGCACCTGAAAACAAAGCGCGCAGCAGATTATAGCCTTCCTCTCTGCCTCCATCTTTGAGTCTGTGAACTGGGGAGGGTATTATAGTCCCAACACTTTTTCTGTGCTGAAAGATTAGACTGGTTATCCCATTAAAGTTGGTAAAATGCCATTCTTGTGTCTTTAAGCTCTCATATAGGAGGTCAAGATGAGTCTGCCTCGCGCTTACAAGGCGGGTATGGATGTAATCTGTCCAAAGTTACAATAATTAATGTTAAGCTTCTTCGACAATGCGTTTGTGAAAGAACTGGGCCTGATAATATACTTAAATCTGAGTTAGCTGTTTGTGTAGCAGCGACGGCTGGATATGCGTGTGCGTGCATATGTGAGGGAGTCCCAGTGCCACTCATGTTGTAGCTCAGCTTAAATCTTTAGTCAAACTATAAGATGACGCGTCCACAATGATGGATTAGAAAGACATGAGAAAAGAGGCAGAGACAACTGCTCACTTGATGGGGAAAAAAAATAGCATTCTTCACATGAGATGCATTTAAGAAATAGGGCAAAAAGATCTAGCTATAGACAATCTACTAAAAAAGTAATTGAAAGGAGCTCAATAATGTCCAGGATAATGAAAAAAAAAATGTTTCGCTAACTACAAAAATCAATAAATTGTACTGTATCATTTCCATAGATCCATAGAGAGAGTGATGATTTGTAAATAGGTTAAATGATTTTACATACAAAAACACAAATGTTTACATATTATTTGTAAGTGTGATAAAATCTGGATCAAAGGTTCATTTGTTTGAAAAAGTGTAACACAAATATGCATTTCCCTGAAAAAGACCTACTGGCATTAATGTTGGTGATCTTTGCCAGACTTTGCTTCATTTGGATATAGAACTCCTCACCTTATGATTCATAGATTGAAAAATTGCATTCCTAGTTCAAATGAATGAATTGAAACAGTAGTGTTTAGGTATAAGATGAGATATTAAAATGTGATGCAGAGAAGATATTTAAAAGTGCCGTTCACAGTAGCTTGACTTCAGCTTCACAGCATGATGAACTACCATCAACTTCTCCCTTATTATTAAACATATGGTAAATGAATTAACAAAACAGGTTACACGCATCCTCCATGAGACCAACGGACCGGTGAGTTGCTGAGGCCATGTTGGAGGACTCCTTGTGTCATTATTTCTCACATACTTTCAGACAAAGGTTGATTATTGATTCATCTTTGCATTTATATAGTGCCTTTCAAAACACCCAAAGTGCTTTACAGTTCATTGTTCATTCACTCCACACTCAGTGGTGGTAAGTTACTACTGCTAAAGCTAAAACTAATGTCCCCGAATGCACAGTAGGTGAGGGCAGCTCAACAAGCAGCAAAGAGTCATTATTTGTATAATTAAGGTATACAACCTAGCAGTGCAGAGTAACATTCATTTACTGCCAATGACGACATCTGGAACATCTATGTAATAATAGCAATAGGTTAAAAGCATAGTTTGTTTTTTTAATGTGACTCTGTATGGCATCCCCTTCAGCAGTGTCGTGCATTAACACTGACTTACCTCTGACAGTGTCCTGTGAGCCGAATTCTGTCCCGGTTCTGTACCTCACGAAAGTAGTTCCGGCAAGATAGCGGGGACAGTTAATAAAGCTTGTTTTCTTCTCAAAACAATATTTGTCCAAAAAGTGACATATTTGCATCACAAACAGTTGTCCACGAAAAAATTCAGAAGTCATAATCGCTTGGTGCCATTTTCTGTCGATTCGTATCACTGCGCGCCCATTAGTATTATTAGCCTGTTCACTTGTAAACATCACCGCTTACAAGTGAACAGGCTAATAATACAAATAAAACAAATTTTGAGAAAAAAACCAAGCTTTATTAAATGTCCCCGCTAACTTACCGGAACTACTTTCGTCAGATTCACATTAAAAAAATGAACTATCCCTTTCAAAATATTGAAAAAGAAGATTACAAACATAGACTAATAACATCAGAACAGCAGAAATAGGTATGTACGTCCTCAGGCAGATATGACTACAAGTGTAGTTTACCACCTCCATAAGTGACTGAGAAGTGAATGAAATAATGCCCTAAATTGTAAGACAACTATGAGTGATTAAAATCACACATTTTTCTATTTAAATATATAGCATAGTGTAATTTAGCTATATATAGCCGGTTACTATCAGCCACCATCTGTAAATATTTGCAAGTCTGTCAGAAGTGCATTCTCCTAATGTAGCACATGTGAAGGACAGTGCTCCCAGTGGTGCAAGAATAACAAGTTCATTAGTGCAGGGGGGAGGCTGCAGGAATTCAAATCCCCCCCTGACTCAGCCACAGTCTGTGATTGGCTGCCTGTGTCGGCATGGCGAGGCTCATTAGAGCCCAGCAGTAATTAAGAGTTGTTAGAAAGTGAATTCTCCAACCACAGATTAGAAAATTAAACTATTTACTGATTACATATTAATAGAAGACAACAATGGTGCTTGCCATAAGCTTGGAAGGCAACCAAGGAATAAATCTGTGTACTTAATTACCATAAACAATGGGAGCATAGAAATGGAGTTTTATGCACTCTCCCTCCTGTAATGTGTCTGATATCAGAAGACACTTGACAATTCTTGTTCAATTATCTCTATTATTTAATGTGCTGTGAACTGCCTCTGAGTAAATAAATTAACCACCCCAATTACTTTGAATTCATCTGGGGAGGGACATGGCGTCATAGAAAAAGCTCCAGAAAGATGCATTGTGCCCAAATTTAGAGAAGGAAAAAGTCCATATAATGTATAATGGACCAACAAATCATGCCATTACAATGAACTCCAAAGGATTGCTAAAAAAAAAACCTGACTATACTCCTGATTCTGGTGTGACAGATCCAAGACAAATCTGAGTGCAAAAGGTAAAGATGAGGTGACAACACTGGTCAGGAGCAGCAGTAGAGCACAGTGGCTCTTCCCAGGCTGTGTCATAGATCAGAGAAATGAGCTTTAAGTCATGGGTCAGTCTGCCTGCCTGTTCACATCTGCCTCGCGCTCCTGCTGCTCTCTGCACTGCCATGGCACAACTACACACTGGGCTCACCCAAACCACTCTCCACATCATCTGCCCCATTCCTCTGGCTCTGGCAAAAACTGTTTCTCAAAATTTTGGGGCAACTAAACAAACAGGCTTACCAAAGGGTGAAATAAAATCTTCCAGAACCAAAATATAAAATGTGTTTATTTTTGCATTTGTAACTAGAAAATCGCACTGTTGATAAATTAAGCTTGTGGAGACAAATGTTGTTGTGAGTGCTCGGAGCAATTTTAGTTTGTGCCTCATTCCACTAAAATCTTATAAAAATTATATTGTAACTGGTGTTACGGCTCAGGCAGCAGTCACTGGATCAATAGCAGATGTTTTGCTTACAGCCAATGGGCCGTGGCTTCAATCACCTGGTCATGCTTGAGAAAAATATCTATCATCTATGACAACATAGGAAAGGTGACCTCGGCTGCTCAGGTGATAAAGGTTACTTTAGTGACCACCTGTCATTGGCACATCTCGCTCTGACGCCTCCAGACTTCAGCCCAAAGGTACGATCCATAAGCTATTGGATGAGTCTCACGGATAAGTGCTGCAGAATGAGATATGAAATGCAGGTACTGTGCATGCGGCAAAAAGTTGTGAACTCTTGAAATCCAACTTCATGGTGATAATTATTTAAAAGATGCATTTCAATTTTGGATAACCAACTTCAGATTCTAGGAAGTTTATTTGATTTATTTTTTTGAAATGCTTGAGCATATTTCTTCAAGAATCCAGGTGAAAAAAGAGAGAGATATTTATGGCAGAAGGTGTAGGAAAGTAAATAACCTGCATCTAGCAGTGGCTAGTGGCTGCTTTATCAGTGGGTGCCGCTGTAGCAGGAAAAACAGCCCTTCAGACAGATACAATGGCATGTGCTCCAACAGGGAGAGAGGGCACAGACGCACAGAGCAGAGGAAAACGAGGAACCCCAACACAACAATCACAGCAGAGATAGTCTCAATATCAGCACCCAAATGGGAAAGGGAGGGTGAGCTCAAATCAAAACCACCTGCTTTCCTTTTCAACAGGTCTATACTTTTTCTATCCTGTCCTGTTGCCTTTTGGGCTTAAGCGCCAAAATCCTCCAAGTTACAGGCTGATATATCACAAAGAGCATGTGAGCAGAAGCTAAATATGACAAAAGCAAACAGAAGATGTTCTGCAAACTACATTTTACACTTTCACACCTGTTTTTTCTTGTATGCATGAATCTTGTGTGAGAAATGGGATGGTATTCTCCCATTTCAGTAAGGGACTTAACGGAGCCAAGGCCGCTTTTTTTGGCTGGGCACACTGTCTCATGTCTTAACAAGGCTTTACCCCAAGCCAAATCTTAAATAAAAACCTTCCAAATTCAGCTCCATTGCCAAACCAGATTGCACTTTGTATGCGGGGCATGGTGAGCATTTGTGCTGTGTGTATGTCGTGGATTTGTGAACTGTGTCAGCGCTTGTGTTGAGTTGCCTGGTTTCTCACTCTTTTTTATATTTAGTTGCCTCTCCCTTTAACTCACCCGTCCTTCCTTATACAGCATATCAATGAAGGCCAGATATGTACTAGGGAAGGCACGCATGTGTGTATCCGTGCATGGCTGAGCGCACTGTTCAATACTGTGCAGCCTGGCTGGGGCCGTGCTGGCATACAGCAGCAGTGAAGACTTGGGCTGGGGCTCTGCTATCGCACCCAGTTATCGTTTCCCCCATGAAGGGCTCCCTTATCACCCCGGCCCAGAGAGGTCTCCCTTCTCCCCCAGCCCCACTGCCCCCACCCTCTCCCTCCCTGCTCCACCTCCTTCACACCCCCATTCCCTCCTTTCATATCCACCCTCTGTCGCGCAACATTCAACTGAGATGGGGGGGCCTTCAAAGATTCTCACAAACGCACACAGAAATGCACACAGCCCCTCCCAGCGCAGTTGTCTATGTGCACGCGTATGCTCAATTTGCCAAAACAGTTTTTCCAGTGTAATTGGGCTTGGGGTACCTGTATCCATGAGATAGCGCAGCCTCTTCTCCACGCGTGCTGCTCGGGCGTCTATGTGCCTCTGCTCGCTCTCCAGTGCTGACAGTTCCCCAACCACATACTGACTGGTGTCTTTGAACGCCTTCTGTCAGCCAGAGAGAGGGAGGCAGAGAGACAGTCAGGGAACAGGCAAAGTAGTCCGATACAACATTAAACACAGGCAAAGAAAAAAGGTGAATGGATAAAGGATAAAGAGAAATTGTGCAAACAGAGGATAAAGGCGAATGGATGTGAGTCAGAAAGATATCCGAGTCAGAGACAAAACTGTTTTAGACTCAAAATAACAGGTAGAAAGGACACAAATCTTAATTAACATACTAAATTTCATTAAAAGTGTTAATTTTTAAGAGAGTTCTAATCTGAAGGAGGATGATCCGTAGCTTAAAAGGCAAACTGTTGCTTCTGAATGAAACATCTGTTTGAGTATGGTGTAATTCCTTGAACAGCAGGATTAGTCTATGCAACTTGACACTTTGGAAATACTAATGTGGTAATATATGAATCTTGAAGATGAGCATTATGTGTGATCTCAAACTAAAGGCAAAATAAAGTGGAATTTGTACAAGTCACTCCACATGGAGGTAGACTCTGTGTGTTCATGTCATCTTATCCCAACACTTGTTCATCTATAGCTTAATATTTTATATGCATTCACACATAAATACATTAAACCCATCAGCCTGATATGCTTTTAATATGCTGCTGTTCTGAGCCCTCCCCCATCTCTCTGTGGTGCCATTCTCCTGAAAAACTCGTGAGAGTGAAGAAAATGTGTATTCAAAATTCACCATTGAGGATTTTTATTTATTTATTTTATTGCTGATGCACTTCATTTTTTCTTAATGGGAATGTGAAGTAGTGAGCAGAAGAGAGGAAGTTTTTGTATATTCCACCCAGGCCAGCACTTTTGGCTGTCCTCTTTCATGTGAGCGACCTGTGCACGTGTGTTCTAGCATGTGTGTGTGGGGGCTGATTCCCAACAGTCTCTGCCCCTCCTGCTGCCTCGCACGTTCTTGCTCTATCACCATATTTTTCCTTGGCAAATCAATTTTACACATGATCAGCCCACTCCCCTTGCCGCGCTCGGCCCAACCGTAATTAAGAGGAGGGAAATTACCATATATATTATATTAATGCAAACATCATTCAGCAGGTAATTCTTGGCTGATCGGGATAATGAAAAGGTTGAACACCCATTAACCCTGGGGCCCAGGCAGAGGAAGAGGAGGAGGGCCTGTGTATTTATGCGTGTGTGCTGGGACGAGGGTGAAAGTGCAGGGAGACTCACCCTGTGGACTCTGATGGCACACACTCAATGAAATAATAGTATTCTTCTAGATACACTCTTAGTAAGTTTAAATACAAGTCAGGATAAAAGCTCATGTGTAATCAGGTCCAATACTGCGCACACACTCAGCTCATATCTACAATTTCCATAATTAAAATGACAGTGTGCAAGATCAATACAAAGATGTCTCTGTTGAGAAGTGGGTACAGTTAAGTGAATGGGAATTTCGGGGAGAGAGGACAAGGTGAAGAGTATGAGGGAAGTGTTAGATAGAGCAAGCCAAGAAAAGAGATTTATCTATGAGATGAGTGGAAAAAGCTAAGTAGAAAGAAATTAAAAAGGTCAAAAGGAACAATTACAGGGCTAATCTGACAATGTCCAGAAAATGTCTTTCTAGCCACCTCAGGTCATTTGTATAGATATGCAACTCAAAGTCTGAATATAAGGACACAATCAGGATAGCACGACTACTACCGATATAGAATGTGGTCTAGGTCCTAATGTAGATTTCAGGATGTCACAAGGGAAATGCACTGTAACATGAATACAAGTTTATCCGACTAAAGACAAACCTCGTCCTCAAATGGTCGGCAAATATCAAAATTTGTTGGTGACTCCCTCTCGTCAGTCGCGCGCTTCATATCCTCAGGGATGGATTTCTGCCTCTTTACCTCTGTCAAAAGAGCAGCACATTTACAAGATGTGGGTGTGATCTTTTTAAACAAAAACTGTATGTAGTTGCTTTGGATATTTGAGTCCCAGTACAAGGCCACTGCAAATGTCAGGGCAGCTCTGCTAATGTCTTACCCTAGCCAGTACTGCTACACAAAGACAGCTTTTAGAAAATACTAATGTTATTGTAGTTTAATTCATGACATTCAAACAGTATAAGCATATATTCTTATACTGTGATTTTAGGGTATAAAATTACAATATATTCAAAGAAAAACATCAAGAACTGACAAGCAGAGGTTTTAAGAAAGACATTAAAAACTTTCTTAACCAGAGATTGGCAGTTAGTTACTAAAACAGTTTTCAAATGTTTATATGTTCACACAGCAGTAATAAAGTTGCTGTGCTTGAGTCTTACCTGGTTTACTCTCCACATACTGGCTGAAAGACTTGAGTTGTGTTTTTCTCACTGCAGATTCTTTGTTGAAGACTACTGGGCTCCGCAGTCTCTCTGTTGCCCTACGCAAACGCTCTGCACGAAGTTCATCTGCATTGTTCTGTCACAAAGAAATCAACAGCTAATGTCCATAATTCAACCTTTTTACTGATGTTTTGTGTGGGTGGAGGATAAAAAATACAATGGCAACACAGAGATGGAAATGTTTAAAAACTTCCATGTATACCCACCTGTTTGCAACATAAATTAAAGTAAGAAAAAAAAAATAATTAAACAACTTTTTGTCACAGCTTCCAAAAATACATGATTTCATAGTTTAAAATAATAAAAATAGGCACAGGTGATGATTGAAGCAGCATCTAGTGTGGGAATACAGAACAGCACGTGGAAGAGGCTGCTATTAAACTCTTCGGGTGCACACCTACACACTGTAGTCTGACTCATGAGAGAGACAAAAAGGAGGCAATTAACTTGACTTTCAATAAAACCTCGAACCAGAAAATATATTCAAATTATGCAAAATGCAAAAAAGCACTATTGTTTTCAAAGTGAACACGTGTTAAATAGCTACACGCTTGCTTCTCTTGCTATCAAAAAATGGGATGCAGAAATGCTTTATTACCGGGGCCTCCGAATAAGCCAAGCCGAGTGGAAAAGAAAACCAGTTTGGGCAGAGATTGACATAGTGGTAACATTAATAAGACTGCGAAACGTGTAATAAAGTCAACAATTAGGGTAAATACGTTCCACTGCTTGAGATTGTGAGGCAGGCTCTAAAGCTAGGATGGCTAATTGAGACAGTGTGCAGTAAACAAAAGGGAACTATTAGTTTAGTTTTAGATTATTGACTTTCAATAACAATGTAGGCAATTACTCTGCTCTCCCTTTGCCTTGTCTGTCAGCTGCCACCATAACTTTAAATCCAGTCAAATTTATGAACTGAAATGGCCAATTAGTAATTTCCTGCAACATAAGGCTAGAGTGAACGTGTGCACCCGACAATGTACGGGCCAACACCAAGACAATCCCCAGGAGTGCCACAAAATTGTTAATTGCAGAATGAAAGGGAGGAGTCAAGTGGCTGCTTCTGCTGTTTAATAAAAAATGGTAAATGGAGCATAAAGTTTGATTGCAATGAAAAGTCCCAAGTGATAATGAAACTGAATATTAAAATTGTTTGCATATGTGCATGGTAACTATAACATAACCGCTGCATAAAAATGCACGATGTTGAATATGTTTTGCAGTACAAAGCTTTGTTTAATTAATAGTGCCGTCCTTGTCATATTTACAAGGGGATTTAGATTTTGTTGATTAATTACTGTTGTACAGTGTAGAGACTAACAAAACTGCAAGCCCCAGCAACATTTACAAAGGACAGTAGCTTTAGCCCAAAAGCAAATCCCATGAGAGAGAAATTCTAGCTGCATAAAATTACTGGTGGATTGTTACTGAACTGGTGGATATGACAATGTGACAATACTCACATTCTCATTTCAAATTTTAATTTGAGGAAGCGGTTTGTATATTGTATACCATTATCCATAAAGTTACTCCTAGCTTTGTAAAGGTTAAATAAAGTTTATATATTCCACAGTTAAATAATTTCTGTGTAGTCATGTAAGTTGTAAAGGGCAGACTTCAAACACCCATCCAAAGTCTTGTTGCCCACATAATCATTGTGGTGGTCAGCACTTGTTCAGATGCACATGCAGCAGACCACCTGCTCACTGGGTTAGCCCTGTACCTTCTGTCACAGTCTGGGACCAGCAGATAGAGTCCCTGCCTCCTCCTGTCCTGCTCCCTCTCCCTGTGATCTGTTATCAGCATAACCATCGTTGTGGTAAGCTGCGGTGAATTCATGGGTTTTGGTTTGGTGTCTGTGAATGTGCAGGCCGCTGCGTGACTAATGTTGCAGTCTGCTGAGCGTCGCACGGCCTTATCGTGCATGAGATGCTGCGCATGCACACAATCACTAATGAGAAAAAGGACCATGTGCACAGGGGTTCAACTACACAGTATCAGAGCAGCCTCCTCTACGACACCTAAAATACATTGCATACTATGAGATGTCAGACTATAGTTATTGTCCTGGGTCAGGGTTTAACTGTAGTAGTTAAATTACAATAAACTATTTAAACAAATGAATGAACATACTGAGCATACATTCAAATCAGGATGCTCCCTCTGTGGTGTTACAAACTGTGTCAAATGGGAACACACGCACACATAGCCACTCGTTTGGGCATAAAGGGCTAAGCCTTTTAGGCTTTGAACACAAGAGGGTGTTTATGTGAATCGATGATCAAAGACGCACTGTGTCGCCATAAGCACAGAGGGTCTCACTTGTACTGACAGTCACACACACTCACCTTATTCCACTTGACATTCAAAATCAATTAAATAGATGTAAAGACTGCCCGGCTACGATGTTTACTCAATATTCACATCAGAAGATATAGACACATGCAACAACAAGCCCCCCTCCCCATGTGTTCACACTAGAACTGTCTGAAAAGGTCAGAGTGGCTAAAGGAGCCACAGGTAAGGTACAACATCACAATGTGTGTGTGTGCGTGTGTGTGTCAGACTGTTGGGGGGTGGGGACTTGTTAACCAAAAAATTACATAATCTCTTTCATAATAAAAGAGACAGGACAAAAACGTGAGATATAAGAAACTGTACCTCTGGCCCTTCGCCTGGACTGAGCGTGGAGGATGACACCGAGGGTGATGAGGAAGAGGATGTTGAAGAAGGAGATGAAGGTAAGGTCGCTCCTGGTTTGGTCTCGATCTTCTTCAGCTTCAGATCCACATGTTTACTGTTCAGACCTAGAGGTAAAACAAATAAAAATATTATGAATGTCTCTTCAGTTATCAACTATATAGAATTATTGACTCAAGCTACAAATTTAATTTTGGTCTATTTCATGTTAACAAATTGTATCAACAAAGAACAGGAAATGAAAACACAAATGAAGCTGAGATACGGCACTTCAAAGCCTGACAGAGCATTGCCTGTTGTGTTTGTGTGTTTTTCTAAAAGTAACTTCACCTATCTCACATCAATGGGAAACTGGTGACGGAAATGTGTGTTTCACAGCAAAACAAAGCAATTACTACCTCTGAAGATTGCTGTGAATGCTTCCCTAAAGATATGATTTTATTGTGACTGGGGAGGACTTTGCCAAGTTTATTAATTACATTTAAAACTTTGGAGTAAAAGAAACACGAAAGAAGCAAAAAGAATTCACTCAAGTGAGTTAGTAGTTAGTTTAATGCACAACAGACATTGAAGCATGCAGCCTAAGCCAGTGTTTTACCCAGAGAAGTTAGCTCAGAGCTGGGGTTAGTAAGCTTCAATGGCCCCAGTGTGGTGGAGGAGTCTGGAGGTGAGGCTTGGAGTGGCAGTGGGTTAGTAACCAGAGGAGCTGCAGATGTGGCACCAAGCGCAGCAGGATCAACCTCAAACTGAAGCTGCTCTTCCTCCTCATCCTCATGCTCCTCCTCCTCCTCCTCCTCATCATCAACATCATCATCCCTTTCAAACTCAACATCGTCCACATCCTGCTGATCCTTCTCTCCATCTACAACATCTGTGGATATGAGCAGGGACAGGTCAGAAGAGGCTGAAACGGCTAAAGCAGTGCAAGATGGTGTTAAGCAGGCGAAAGGAAAGTGAAAATAAGTTTTAGTAATAATAACCAACAAATGTGAGTAATAGAGAGAAAGTGCTACAGATGCCAAATATCAATGAAAAAAACAAAGAGGGAAAATAATTTCAGTTTTGTTAAGGTGGAGTATCAAATAATTTCTAACATGCAATTTTTGCATGTTGCATTTGTTTAGCGTTTAACAAGTTAAACATTCTTTGACCAGAGTACATAGTACTACTCCAATTCATTTGTTTTTATGTTTTTTGTTTATTTTGTTTGTTTTGTTTTTTGAGACTTACAGTCAGGTTTTGCTCAACAACATTTTATTTCTTTACTTTTTTCCTTTTGGTCCTATCTTAAAGATATGCTCATGCAACTGAAACTTTGTTGTAATTGGACATAAGGAGACTCTGGTGAGAGTTTCCTGTTCATCTGGTTTTGTGTTTCAACTGAGCTGCTGAATAAAGTGTATCAACCACAAGTGAAAGCAAGTCTCCCTTTTAATTTTCCTTATTCATACATTGTTGCCTGCTTTTCATGTTCCAGATAAAAACGCCAGGCCAACAATAACCTCCAAAACATGAAAGCATATATTCCATTAAGTCTCCTGAGGGGTTCGATAGAAACAAGAGTGTCTCCACATTACCAATAAAGAAAATAAAATTACAGCGGGCCCATACGGAGACCCGAAGAGCTCTAGCTGCATGGATAACCCACCATGGATTAAGACAAAAACAATCAGTAAACAGCGACGGAACACGAAAGCACCCTCCTCTGCTGTTTACAACTTGCTGGGCCAAGCCGTCGAGAACAAAGAGAGAAAGATTCTAAATAATAAGAGCATTTCCTGTTTTTTTTTTTTCTAATTTGCTGGCTGCGATGTGGAGCGTGCTAGCAAGCGCCGTCCCTGCGTGGCTGGTTGGGGTCTAATTAATAGGAGTCCATGGTGATGGAGTTTGGAAAGTTTCTTTGTGGGCAGATACTTGGAGGGGGGGGGGGGGGGGGTCCGTGCTGCACTGAAGGAGCGTGAATGGTGCAGAGAGAGAGAGATGGTGAGTTTGTGTGTAGGGGCTAGGATTAGCCGTTCTGCTCGGCAGGCCTTGTGAATCACAGCCCAAAGCATTTCTCTTCTCCTCATCTCCTCCCCCTTTGCTCCCTTCTTCCCTTCAACTCCCTTTTTAATGAGATCAACAATTAGTTCAATTCAGAAAGACTGAAAGAGCAAAGAAATCAAGTGCCCCTCTTCCCTGGCCATACTTTTTTTGTCTTTGTCATTTTCAGTTAACGAGTCACTGATCTCACTTCTTTCTACGGATTTACTTATCTGGCTTTTGTCAGTTCAAGTTTACCAGTCATCTTAAACCTACACATGTAATCTAACTGACTGGTCTCTGGGAACTAGTACTTACCCTTAGTCCTCCTTTACTCACATAAATCTTTTTTCTTTGAGAATTACATGTGAAAGAGATATTAGAAACATCAAAAACTGAAATAAAATGAACAACTGGGAAAACAAATAAGGTTAAAAGATCCTGCAGTAAACAATGTTAAAATTCAGTGTAGCAATACAAACCACTCTATACAAATACACATTTTTAAAGGTCAGATCAGCAATTGGACACTTCTCCAATTTATCCAAACCTCAAAGTTAAAAAATCAGTCTGTAATTTTGTAAGTGCCACTGTTTGTAATTTGTGAGCAGTAAAGTCATAATGGGTGAACTGAATAAAATGTAAGGTGTAATGCACAGACATCTTAAACAAACAAGAAACATCTAATAATGGTCATTGCCATAATAACCCCAATTTCAGGAAAATGGAAAGCAGTGGGACGTGCACAAAATGCATTTGTTCCCCTGTAAGCCGTTATTAGAAGCCGTTTTGTATTTGGAGCATAATTTGGCCACACCATGTGTTGTGTTGATTAACAATTACTGTGAGAACGAGACAAGGGAGGAGTTGCAGGGTAAACTGCTGCTCTGAATATTGGGAAGGTGTTTTTCTGAGTCAGGTTTGTAGTCGAATAACATTTCTTTTTCTCTGCGGATTAGGCAGATCCCCTTTAGAGAGCATAATGGAAATGTGGGAGTCCTAGTGTGTGTGGAAAAGGTGTACATTAAAAGCAAATGCTCCTTGTGTAGACAATAAGTGTTGGACTGATGCAATAGCTTTGTGTGCTTCTCCTGTGTGCAACTGACCTCCAGCAGGACTGGCCCTGGTTCCTCTGGCTCTGTCTGCATCTAATGTACTCAGGTCGGACATTTTGACTCCAGATCGAGCCTCAGCGATTAGCTGCCTGGCCCTCTCCCTCAGCTGCCTCCTCCGCTCTGCGTCTTGCTCCTAAAAATGGAAAGACAACACATGTAAGAAAGCAGTGGACAGCAGCCATATTACAAAAAGTTAGATTTTAGTTTAGATGACAACAAAACAATACATTAACACATTTAGTTATGTTTATGATCTCAGCTACACAAACTGCTGCACTAGACAGATATTGAACATGCACCTTCAGTAATAGCAGAAATGCCATTTTGAGGCCAATCTGATGGAGCTGATAGTGTAGGGCACTGCACAAACACACATCACAGTCAGAACAGAAGTCTTTGAAGCTGTCAATGATGGAACACCTAACAGTTGATGCTCCAGAAAATTTCTTACATGACATTTTGACTTTGTGTTAATATACTTTATAACTACTACTATAACTACTGTCTTTAGGTGATGTTTTTGCACTGTTGCTCTGCCCTACTGTATACAGTGAACCCTCGCTGTATCGCGGTTCACTCTTCGCGGCCTCGCTGTTTCGCGGATTTTTTTTTCCAATTTTTTTTTTTTTTTTCAATTTTTTTTATAGTGTAACTTTTTTTTACAGTGTAACATTCTGTCCTGCGCCCTGATTAGCTAAGAGACTAGACCAGGACTAAACCAGGTCTAAAGCAGGTCTAAACCAGGACTAAACCAGGTCTAAACCAGGTCTAAACCAGGACTAAACCAGGTCTAGACCAGGGTGGTAGGGACAGAGTCTCAGATGTCCTTCACGAGAGCGCCTGGGTGACAGGAGGTGTGGCCTTTGTTTACTTGCACGAGCCATGGAAGAGAGTGTGAGCCGGACCATGGAAGAGCCAAGAATCAACATGGACGGGCCTGGCGCCTGGCCGCGCGGCGTCCGGGGGAGCCGCAGCGGGGAGAGCCGCATTCGAGGGAGCCGCAGCGGGGGGAGGACACTCGCGCGCACAGAGGAGACAGTGGCTCTTCCCCGTCACGCTGAGAGAACGAACCCGACCCCGTCCTAGAGAGCTGTGGAGTATTGGCGACGCATTGATAGCGGTCTGATTTTGGAGCCGGGGTGAAATGCAACCAACTCTTGTGAGCGCAGGTTGGTCTTACCTGGTCTTGTGGTGAGGACTGGTGCTCAGAGGCGTCTGTTAGCGGTTTGGCACTGTTAGCATTGGCTTGAGTCTTGCCCAAAATGATATCCAGGTCGCTTTCCACTCGACTTTCGCACATGGCATGGATATGTGGTACCAAAACAAACACACGTGTCCGCGCGCACGTGTCCACGCACACGTGTCCGCGTGTCACGTGCCCCCCCCCCACTATTAATATATTTTAATGAAAATCTACAAAAGTTTGAGTGTTTAAACAAGAGAAAAATGTTAATACCAGTCTCAGAAAGGTGTATAATGTGTCTGGTGAAGCGTTTTCAGCCTTAAAACATGTAGAATAATTGTAAAATATAAAATTGTCCTACTTCGCGGATTTCACTTATTGCGGGCTATTTCTGGAACCTAACCCCCACGATAAACGAGGGTTCACTGTATATTGTTTTGTACACTCAACAAAAATATAAACGCAACACTTTTGTTTTTGCTCCCATTTTTCATGAGATGGACTTAAAGATCTAAAATTCATTCAAGATACACAATATTACCATTTCTCTCAAACATTGTTGACAAATCTGTCTAAATGTGTGATAGTGAGCACTTCTGCTTTGCTGAGATAATCCATCCCACCTCACAGGTGTGCCACATCAAGATGCTGATCTGACATCATGATTAGTGCACAGGTGTACCTTAGACTGCCCACAATAAAAGGCCACCCTGAAATGTGCTTTTTTTTTTGCTTTATTGGGGGTCTGGGGACTCAGAACCAGTCAGTATCTGGTGTGACCACCATTTGCCTCATGCAGTGCAACACATCTTCTTCGCATAGAGTTTATCAGATTGTCAGTTGTGGCCTGTGGAATGTTGGTCCACTCCTCTTCAATGGCTGTGCGAAGTTGCTGGATATTAGTGGGAGCTGGTACACGCTGTCGTATACGCCGGTCAAGCACATCCCAAACATGCTCAATGGGTGACATGTCCGGTGAGTATGCTGGCCATGCAAGAACTGGGACATTTTCAGCTTCCAAGAATTGTGTACAGATCCTTGCCACATGGGGCCGTGCATTATCTTGCTGAAACATGAGGTGATGTTCATGGATGTATGGCACAACAATGGGCATCAGGATCTCATCATGGTATCTGTGCATTCAAAATGCCATCAATAAAATGCACCTGTGTTCTTCATCCATAACAGATGCCTGCCCATACCATAACCCCACCACCACCATGGGCCACTCGATCCACAACATTGACATCAGCAAAGCTCTCACCCACACAACGCCACACACGCTGTCTGCCATCTGCCCTGAACAATGTAAACCGAGATTCATCCGTGAAGAGAACACCTCTCCAACGTGCCAGACTCCATCGAATGTGAGCATCTGCCCACTCAAGTCTGTTACGGCGACGATCTGGAGTCAGGTTAAGACCCCGATGAGGAAGACGAGCATGCAGTTGAGCTTCCCTGAGACGGTTTCTGACAGTTTGTGCAGAAATTGTTTGGTTATGCAAACCAATTGTTTCAGCAGCTGTCCGAGTGGCTGGTCTCAGACGATCTTGGAGGTGGACCTGCTGGATGTGGAGGTCCTGGGCTGGTGTGGTTACACGTGGTCTGTGGTTGTGAGGCCGGTTGGATGTACTGCCATATTCTCTGAAACGCCTTTGGAGACGGCTTATGGTGGAGAAATGAACTTTCAATTCACACGCAACAGATCTGGTTGACATTCCTGCTGTCAGCATGCCAATTGCACGCTCCCTCAATGCTTGTGACATCTGTGGCATTTTGCTGTGAGACAAAACTGCACATTTCAGAGTGGCCTTTTATTGTGGGCAGTATAAGGTACACCTGTGCACTAATCATGATGTCAGATCAGCATCTTGATGTGGCACACCTGTGAGGTGGGATGGATTATCTCAGCAAAGCAGAAGTGCTCACTATCACACATTTAGACAGATTTGTGAACAATGTTTGAGAGAAATTGTAATATTGTGTATCTGGAATGAATTTTAGATCTTTAAGTCCATCTCATGAAAAATGGGAGCAAAAACAAAAGTGTTGCGTTTATATTTTTGTTGAGTGTATATCAAAGTCTATTTTTTACCTAATTTTAATGTATGTTCTTACCTTTTATTTTATTTTATCATTTTGCCAAAGTTCCTAGTTTGTGATTTTGTTCTCTGACAATGGCAATAAAACTTATTCTGATTTATTACAGAAAGTAAAACAATCCTGTGAGTAACCCAGAAAACCTAATAATTGTTTTAATATAACATGTAATTAAGATTAAGCTTCTGTCTGTGTATTTAAGAACAGACTTTTACAAACAAAAACTTGCAAACTTTTAAAATTCACTTTGCGCAGACATGCACATGGCCCAGGGGAGCATGAATGTCTGTCACTGATCTTCCTCCCTGTGGTTTCCTGTTAATCAGGCTTCTCCATATTGAGCCAAGGGTTTTAGAGTTGGCCTATTGAAGCCACCAATTTATCCATTAACAAAACAAGCAGAACCCGCTAATGAGCTACATCTCTCAATTTCCATGTCAATTGTTTGTTTGTAGCTATTGTTTGGCCTGGACAATAGGGATCTATTGTAAGTGACAGCAACCTAATGCACTGAGTGTATGTGTGTGTGTTGGAGACAGGTCTGGTTGATGCCCACAGGGTAAAGGGAACACACCTTAGAGAGGCTGATAAAGAGCAGGAGACAGAAAGACGGTGGCAGAGCAGTGAGACCAAAACAGAGATAAGAGCCAGGAGGAGCTACAGCAGAGGATTATGTATAGGAAGACAAATATTGTATATATTAAAGCCAACTACTTCAATTACCAATTCAGCACACACATTATATCTGCTGGAATTAGGGACATTATAGTGGAGTCACTTATAGACTACCTTATGTTATCATGAGGATATGTGTCCCATAATAATCATTATGTCCCAAGATGACACTGGACACAGAATGGTGTATACAGTGGCTTGCGAAACTATTTGGCTCCCTTGAACTTTGTGACCTTTTGCCACATTTCAGGCTTCAAACATAAAGATATAAAACTGTAATTTCTTGTGAAGAATCAACAACAAGTGGGACACAATCATGAAGTGGAACACACTTTATTTGATATTTTAAACTTTTTTAACAAATAAAAAACGAAAAATTGGGCGTGCAAAATCATTCAGCCCCTTTACTTTCAGTGCAGCAAACTCTGTCCAGAAGTTCAGTGAGGATCTCTGAATGATTCAATGTTGACCTAAATGACTAACGATGATAAATGGAATCCACCTGTGTGTAATCAAGTCTCTGTATAAATGCACCTGCACTGTGATAGTCTCAGAGGTCTGTTTAAAGCGCAGAGAGCACCATGAAGAACAAGGAACACACCAGGCAGGTCCGAGATACTGTTGTGGAGAAGTTTAAAGCTGGATTTGGATACAAAAAGATTTCCCAAGCTTTAAACATCCCAAGGAGCACTGTGCAAGCAATAATATTGAAATGGAAGGAGTATCAGACCACTGCAAATCTACCAAGATCTGGCCGTCCCCCTAAACTTTCAGCTCATACAAGGAGAAGACTGATCAGAGATGCAGCCAAGAGGCCCATGATCACTCTGGATGAACTGCAGAGGTCTACAGCTGAGGTGGGAGAATCTGTCCATAGGACAACAATCAGTCGTATACTGCACAAATCTGGCCTTTATGGAAGAGTGGCAAGAAGGAAGCCATTTCTTAAAGATATCCATAAAAAGTGTCGTTTAAAGTTTGCCACAAGCCACCTGGGAGACACACCAAACATGTGGAAGAAGGTGCTCTGGTCAGATGAGACCAAAATCGAACTTTTTGGCAACAATGCAAGACGTTATGTTTGGCGTAAAAGCAGCACAGCTCATCACCCTCAACACACCATCCCCACTGTCAAACATGGTGGTGGCAGCATCATGGTTTGGGCCTGCTTTTCTTCAGCAGGGACAGGGAAGATGGTTAAAATTGATGGGAAGATGGATGGAGCCAAATACAGGACCATTCTGGAAGAAAACCTGATGGAGTCCGCAAAAGACCTGAGACTGGGACGGAGATTTGTCTTCCAACAAGACAATGATCCAAAACATAAAGCAAAAGCTACAATGGAATGGTTCACCAAAAAACATATCAAGGTGTTAGAATGGCCAAGTCAAAGTCCAGACCTCAATCCAATTGAGAATCTGTGGAAAGAACTGAAAACTGCTGTTCACAAACGCTCTCCATCCAACCTCACTGAGCTCGAGCTGTTTGCAAGGAGGAATGGGCAAAAATATCAGTTTCTCGATGTGCAAAACTGATAGAGACATACCCCAAGCGACTTGCAGCTGTAATCGCAGCAAAAGGTGGCGCTACAAAGTATTAACTCAATGGGGCTGAATGATTTTGCACACCCAATTTTTCATTTTTTATTTGTTAAAAAAGTTAAAAATATCCAATGAAGTGTGTTCCACTTCATGATTGTGTCCCACTTGTTGTTGATTCTTCACAAGAAATTACAGTTTTATATCTTTATGTTTGAAGCCTGAAATGTGGCAAAAGGTCACAAAGTTCAAGGGAGCCAAATAGTTTCGCAAGCCACTGTACATTACTGTAACTGAAGATGGGCCTCATAAGAAGATGCACTGTTTGTGTTTGAACTGTCCTTTACTGTGTGACATAAACAAGTTGTATCTGTACAGTATGTGGGAAAATCTGGGAATCTTTAATCTTCACATCAAACAAGGAGATAAAACTTAATATACAAGAAGGTTCCCTTTTCCATACTGCTTTTTGGTATAATGTTGCCAGATCTGACATTCTGGCTAAGGACCAGTGATATTCAATCTGGTCTGAGCTGATAGGGACACAGGTTTTAGTATGTTAAGGCTATGCACATATACGTACATTAAAACAGACGGGGCCCCACCATGTGCATTATTGTTGTCAGGCATTTTCAAGACAGAAAAATTGAAATTGCTTTGCCTATCCAGAGGCAAGGATTACAGGCATAGAAAATGCATCAGGTTAACTTAGTCAGAGGTGCTGATTATAAAATACAGAAAAGGTGCCAGAGAAAAAAGACATCTATGGATATACAACCTATAGGCTACATAAAGAAGTTAGAACAGAAATTAACCCATTTGTGATTTCTCTATTCTTTATATTTTCTAATCTTTTCTAATTTTCAAATGAGTTCAAATATAATCTAGCAAAAGCAAAAATCAGGAGTGCATCATGATCAAAGTTTCTTGAGTGCATCATGAAAACAGGAAAAAGTGATAAAAGACATATAGCTGGAGGCCAGGATGGATGGTGATCAGGAGTAGAAGACTTCCTTTTTTCCAGAAAGCAACAGTGTGGACAATTGTGGACTGTGGTTCCATTGACTGCTGGAAATGTCTTGGGTAAAAGCTGAACGCTTGAGTGCGGGGCTGAGACAGAGGGGTTCTGTGGTCTTGGCGTTGGGATGGAGCGCTGTCTGATCGGGGGGAGCAGGTTGTCGCCTTCACTGCTCTTTTCGAGGCCAATGGTAAAAGGGAGGGAGGCCATGCACCAGTGAGTTTGTACAGAGACCTGGCGTGGGTGCAGGCTGATGCCCCGTGCACTAGACACAGCTCCAGTGAAAAAGCTCTGCCAACCTCCCCGACAGTCAGCCTAGCAGCCACTCATGCCGCTCCACACATTTGTCATGACAAACTCATTCAGTGCTAAGAGGCGCTTTAGGTCTCTATCTTGACTTGGCACACAAACAGACAAAACAAAAGGGAAATGGTAGATTGATGCTTACACAATTGGGTGACAAATAAAGTAAAACTGTAGTCATGTCGGTAGTATGGTTATGAGTTATATCATTAGCAATTTAAACACAAAAGAGAAAATAGTAACACAATATGACCAGTAATTACACTAAACCTGTGATACTAAAGCAACATAATTTAAAATGATGATGTTTATTATTGAATACTTCGGAAAGCAATGGAGTTACCTTCTAATGTAGAGCTGTAAAAGAAGACTGTGAGGGAGACGCTTATCGTGTGGCACCAGACGGAGTGCACGGATCAATGAGTGCACGAGGCCCACAGTGATCAATGCATTTGATAAGGAATTAAAGAAGAGCCACTGTAAATGGCTATCAAAGAAACAGGACACGGCCTAATTATGATTTGACATGTGCGTGCCCATGATAGGGGTCTGCATCTGCCTCTGCATAAAGGTATACTCTGTGAAATATATAAAACCAGTCAATACATTTTTTTCAGGGGTGTCAGTGTTGAATTTGTTAATCTTATGATTTACCATTACACAAGGCTTTTAAAATCCAGCTACAAAAAGTCAAAAGCCAGAATCCTTTGGCATGTTCTACTCAGGTTAGAAATGTACCAGTAACAATATACAAAGTATAATGTATGCAAGATAGAATGACTCCAATAGTAGGACTCTCTAAAAGATAATACAGTGTAAAATATAGATGTATTATAAATGTAAGTAGCTGCATTTTGAGGCTACTGCATTATAATAAGCAGCAATAGTGTTCAGATCAGGCAGTATGTCAAAGTATGAATAAAGCTTGGATATTTAAAAAAGGAAAATTTCTTAGCAAAAAAACACCAAACCTTCTGTTAAACTGTATTTGAGTCTAAACATCCCTCAACAACAGGGCTGTGTCACACTGTATGTGATAATTGTGTGAGAGAACAAAGCTCAGTTGTACAGTAGGACTGGTCCAACAGGTAAAGTGGAAACGACACTTCACATGTTGGCACTGACAGCCAAGTGAAAGGTTTTACCCTTTAAATAGACAAGATAATTACTGAGGGAGGGACCACTGTGAAAATAAAAGGAAGGGAATGAGAACAAGTGCAGAACTTTGGGACTGTAAGGCATTACAACAAATCCCACTTAATTAAACTGTTATAATAGCATAGCAACAAATCTGTTATAATGACATCCTGAGCCAAACGGTACTGTACTGATTAAGTTAAATGATGTTAAATTAAGCTGTCAGCTGTATCTGTTGTCAGCTGTATCGGCTGTATGCATTGCTAGGTCTCATTACTAAAAGTACCTGGTAGCAAACTCCAAATGTGGTCAAATGAAATTTATGTATTTTGAAAGTTATGAGACTTTACAGCCCATGGATAGAATTGATGACAAGGCATAAAAAGTGTTTTAAAATGCTTTAAATGGGATTGTACGCAATTTTACAGTAAAAAAAACCCAGTAATTAACGTAACTGCTAACATCGTTCACTTTCCCAATTCTTCACCAAATGCTAACAATAACTAGTCTGTTAACAGTGCACCAATGTTACTCCAGTTACACCAGGTTCACACTGGACTGACAACTTTATACATTTTTTACATTTTACTTGTAAAAATAAATCAAGTAGACAGGGAGAAGCCAGCACTACAAAGTGGAGCACTCTTGCGCAGTGGAAGCGAGGTGGTCAAATATGCACATGAGGTATGTGAAATGACCGATCAGAGAAGAAAGGGAGAGGGAAATGTGAAGAGACAGAGGACAAACACATGCCTACATCTCCAAGCACTCAGAGAAAAACATGGGGCGTGTTTCAGGGCTCTCCTGTGATGGCTTGATCAGCTCTTATGATGCAGTGGAGAGAGCGCTCTTTCTGCTCCTCGTTACTGCACACATCTTGCTCTGCTTTGATCTTGGCTCTAGCCAATTCAGACACGACACATCCCCTCACTCCCCGACATAAGCATGCATACTCACTCCAAAGAAACTCCCCACCTAACTATTTAGTTTCATTAGGGACAAATTCTTAAGAAAGACCAGAGAGCACAGATGGGGAGGAGGGGGGCACTGGACAGGGTAAGGCTAAGAGAATAAAAGGACAGGAACCACATTAAAATGAGGGCTCAGAGAAGGGATATGGGCAACAACATTTTATTTTGAGGATAGACATTTTTACTTTTATATTTGTGAAAATGTGACACCAATCGCCTATTTTATTATGAACAACATAAACAAAAGTTAAAACATAATTTAAAATTAATAATCAGCCAAAAAGACTTGGTAGCAGTAGCATCTACTTTTACCTCTTTAAATTGAATAGAATTTGTACCATTTGCATTTTGTTTTGTATTCTGCAGTGTGTCATGCCCTCCATTTCGGACTTGTTTTTGTTCACTGTTTCGATGCAAATAAAGTGGAAAATGACAAAACCATTTCCATGTAAAAAGAAGTGGACAACAGCCAGTGAAATGAGGACGTGGGGCATCTTAAAGAGGTTCAAAGAACAGCTGATGAAGAAAACACCCATGGGTCACAGCGGCAAAGACCCCAGTTCTTTCCACTCAAGAGTAGGACAAGAAGAGCAAAAGAAAAGAGAGGGGGGGAGGAGGTATGGATGGTGTCCCGCAAAAATCAAATGCCACCCAATTATATGAATCACAACGAACCAGTGAGCAGGGAACTTTCTTACCTGCAAAACAGCCAAGCATTTGCATGCACTTTCAGACAAATTCCTTTCTCCGTTATGTGCACACAAATTCATCTCCGTCCTAAGACTCTGGTGTAGCACTTTCGCACAAGATGCACAGGAACACACACAAATCCACACAGGACCACATGCAAAAACAGTCTCCAAAACCTTGTGTGGATCTCAATAATTAGCCTGGCCAGGCCGCTGTGAAATTACTGTTCTCATCTGCTAATGGATGAGAAGCGTTATACACAGAGACACAAACACACACTCTCCCATTAAAGCAATGGGGATGGTCAAAAGTACAAGTACATTTTGTAACTTATTATAATTGCATTTCCTTTCATCATTCAAAAGGCGACTTATTCATGGATAAATGCTTACTCAACTGAACCCAGGTTATATTTGTAAGTGCCAATATTTTGAGAGAGCCTATACTGTTTTAGTTTTAAGCATTCATTAAAACAAAATCAGCTGTTAATAATAACATTATTTCTTAGAAGTAAATGTGAAATTTCTATTTGACCAAATAAAACCAGCCTTGTTCTATCGATCACAAAACACATTTTAACAGTCTTTATCAGAGGTCAGAGGGCGCCCTTGTAGGTTCAGGGTGGGCAAGTGGAATGTGACCTCAGAACATTACAAGACCTGAGCCACTGATGTGTTCTGATGGTGCCCACCAACAATTAGCATCAGTGCAGTCAACAACGCATGAGAGGTCAAGGACACCAACGAGCCCAAAGTGACAGAGGTGCAAACATATATGGGGAAAAAAATAAATAAACGGACAGAGAGATTGATAAAAATGAGAGAATGTGATGTACAAACAGGAAAGTGACAGAACTCAAGAGTGTAAAGAGAAAGGGAGAAAAGTGAACCTGTGACCTTAGATCAAAGAGCCAGTCACTGTGGGCTACAATTAGGACTGGTAGGAGGGAGAGCATAGGTCAAGAGAACAGGCCTACAAACACATGCTCATCTCCACACAAAGTGCACATTACACACTGGTGTGCTCTGTCACTGCAGACAATGATTTGGAGATATTTGTGCATGACAAAATTATAGATATAAATTCAGACTTCTGCCCCTGTATCACAACCATGTGGATATGGTTCAGTGCAGTTTTCACACGCTATTGTAATTGTATAATTATAACAATTATATAACATTTATGTTATAACTACTTTATCTAGTACTTGCTTCGTTGCATTTCTGGTTAGACGAATGCTAAACTGCCTTGTACCTGTGACAATACAAGTGAATCTAATCAGCCACATGTGTAAAAAGAAGGCATCCATACTGTTTACATCATTCATAAGCCCATCTAACTAATGTGTGTGTTGTAAAAATGTATGCCGAGCGTTTAATGCAAATAAGTATTTGAGAAGTCCCTGGCTTTTGTGCTTTGGGTCCTGCATGCCCCAAACAGCTAATGTAGATCCTTCTCTTCTCAGCCTAAATCATTCTCTTGTCCCCACATTATCCACTCCCCCAGAAGAATGGAGGCAGCTTTAATTGAATTAAATTATACCTTATGCATGCTAAATCAAAGCACCTACTTAGACAAATGGAGAATTAGTAGGGAACAGCTTGGGCCTCTTGAGCTGATAACATGGACAGGCACACGCACACACATACATACACTAACCATGCTAATCAAAACAAGACATCAAGTAATCTAATCTGAATCACTAACAATTATCAGCACATTGGCCCAGGGGCCAGTCGTATTCCTTTGATCAATGCTTTCTATTAAAAAGTGTAAACAATTCAATATCTCCTCTTGCCCCCTCTATCACTTCTTTCTGTGTGTGCGTGTGTGTGTGTGTGTGTGTGTGTGTGTGTGTGTGCAGGAGGGGGTTATTAAGCAATTGTCCTTGGAAATGAGTAAGGAAATCATGAGAAGAGAGAGATGGGCAGAGAGCAGAGGGCCAAGCTACTTTGGGAAGCTAATCTGAGAGAAGTCAGCCATCTTGCACAACAAGGGACACTATAGAGGACCTTTATTTTTTGCCACTAAGGAATATATCTGGGCCACAACAGCTTTGAAAAATGGTTCTAATTTGGACTTTATCCTCTAACGACTTTCAACACACAGTCCTTGGATGGCCCTCATTTATTTTTGAGATTATGCTGAAATGGTTATTTCTGTGGCCACACTCGAACAGGCAAAAGCAAAGACACAAACACACACTTGAAAAACATCTAATTCAAGGACACATTCCTCTTTAAGGATTCCTGTGGCCAATACAGGGCCATGTGCCTGCTGCCTTTTAGATATTTCATTACCAAAAGGTATTTATTTCATTTTTGCCTCAAATCCCTTGTCGTCACAATTCTCACAAGACAGAATGTTTTCAGCACCCCCCCTTTTCCTCTGCCTGAAACCATTTGGAGAACGTCAGTACAGATTTGACCACAGTGCTTTCCCATGGAGGCTTGTAGTCCATTGGTGTCCCCCTCCCATCACAGTATATTATGTTCAGTGAAGCGTGCCTGGTTCAGAGCTGGCAATTTCAGCCATGTCTTCTCTAGTCTAGTTTGCCTCGGTACGCTGGCTCTCCCCTTCAGTACTGCAATGCACTTTTGCTGACAGGTTTTTGTGTTCAACATTTAACCCATTTGAGGAGAAACTGGAGGAGCTGCAAATTTGACCCGAATGTCAGAAAAACTGTGAAACAACCAACTAACAGAATGAGAGGCAGCACTAGGTATGGGACAGGACAGGAATGGAGCAGTTTATTCACATCTGCAGTCTCTCAGACAAGTAGAGGTATAAGTCTTCAAGAGACTACTAGCTTAAGTTAATCCAGAAAACATGAACTCAGTGTTTGCTTAAAGGACCAAAGGACAAGGATAGTGGAAACCAGTTGAGCATGAAAACATTTTCCTCATGCTGTTCTGTAAAATGACCCAGAGTGACTTACATCAGAAATAGTTGTAGGTTTGGCTGGTGCAGTGAAGGCTGAGTTGGGGAAAGTCTTGTTGCTGGCTTTCATGGCAGCATCACGGCGAGCCTGTTCAAGCAGAAGACGAGCTCGCTCCTTCAGCTCCTCCTGACGGGACAAGACTTTCTACAAGATAGGATAAGGACTATTAGGATGGAATATAAACTAAAGTGTTTGAAATGTGTGGTGGTGGTGGTACCTTTTCAGCTGTGGGACTTGAGACAGGGGCTAGAACTGGGGTCTAATGAAAAACAAATGTTTAGATTAGAATTTGTTTTAAAAAAGCAGATGAAAAACATCAACTTTGTAAAGCTCTGTCCTGCTACCAAATATGAATGATTTTTACATAGAGCAATGACTCCAAAAACATTATCTGCAAATTCAACCTTGATTTAATATAAAAGAGATTTAATGTTGAAATAGGACAAAACTCTCTTCACTCACTATTCATGCATTATTTTCATTAAACTTACAAGTAAAATATGCCCTGGGTTGCACCCGGTCTACATGATAAAAGCTGATCAAAATACAGTGTCATCACAGTCATAACCCCCCGCTGCCCACGCCTCCCATGACCTTTACACTTGTAAACAGGAAACTGTAATCTGAGGTTAACCAATGCAGTCAGGTGTGTTTGGTGTGCGAGTGTGTCATCTTGTTCGCACATGAAAACAGGTACGTGCCAGTCAGTGTGTGAGACAAGATGAGGTGTGCCGCGTGGAAAGCGTCACCACGCCTGAGTAGTCACGACTCTTTATGTCATCAACCAAAGGGATGAGAAATATAATGAAAAATATAATGAAATGTCAAAGCAGGGGGTTCACTGAGGTGCCCTCTACAGTCGCTGCATGTGCACTGTCTGGCCTTGACAGGTTTTAGTTTTTGCAAGATTTAAAAAGAAAAATAATAACACACTAGGTAAACAATAGGGAGTCATAAAGTTATGCATCATTCAAGCATTGAGACCGAGCATGCACGTGTACAGATTGTTGTGTTATAAAACATGAGTTTACCGGTTTGGGGCTTGTATCTATGTGGTTTGTTGGAGCAGAGCTGGTGTCTGAGGGTGGTTCAGACTCTGTGTGGCGCAGACTGCCCCTCTTCTTCTTGTTCAGGTCAGCATCTAGGTTGTAGAAGCCTAGTTTCTGTTGTGGAGGTGAGGAGGACAACTGAGAGGCTCCTCTTCTGAAGGGAACTTCTGACTCTGTCACACTCTCTCCTCTTGCCTCCTCCTTTTGCGTGTCTGTGTTCACTCTTTGTGGTAAGTCTCCCAAGTCCAGAGTGTCCACTTTATCTACCTTTGGTCTTTCCTCAGAGGTCTTATTCGACTCAAGGACCGGCCTGGAGTCTGTGGTGGTTGACGTTGTTCGTAGTGCTGAAATAGGACATGGCGATGTTGATTGTGAAGATGACACTTCAGCTACTTCAGTTTTCCAACTAGAGTTCAACTGGTCTTCATCTCCCGTTTTATTACAGTTTTCACCAGCAGGTGAATCAGCCTGGGATACAGGCGGTCGTAGCTGTACATCATTTAGTTCTGCATAAAACTTGTCCTGGCCAATGGAAGCATTCGTGTCTGTCTCAAAGTCACCCACTTTATAAGTGCTGCGACTACTGTTCTCTTCTATCTGCACTACGTTGAGCTCCTCGCCAGAGAAGTGTGCTCGGATCTGGTACAGATAGGTCATTACTGTGAGTTTGTCAGGAATTGCTAATAGCACCATGTCGGAAGGTTCCAAGAGACGCGAGATGCCAAGACTGGCAAAGCCATCATATGCCTATAAAGTAGAAATATAAAAATGTTAATATTTATACATGTATTTTTACGGTACATGGTCTTATGCAAAACACTTATAAAAATGGGCAACAATATTTGTATGTAGTCTAAGTGTGTTCAGTTTATCAACAAGGCTGTGGTCAGTGTACATATTCATGATGTCTCTGTGTACAAGACACCTTTGGTTTGGCTTATGACAGTTCATGTCAAGGATGGTTGTTCCTGATAAAGGGAGCCAAACACCCCTAGAACACCTAATCCCAAAGTGTATGTGTCTATGTACTAATATGTGTGCTTATGTCCTTATCTACTGCCTACATCAACCAGCCCACGATCTCCGTCACGCGTGTAATTGGTCTGATTAGACTTTGATGAAAAAATACAAGTCTGATTATCAAGCAAAGCGACACACTAAGTCCAATCCCCATCATGAGATAGACTGGCTGAGACATAGAAGGAAAGGATGAAAACCATTATCGCAGCCAATGACAGGTAAATAAATAGATTAGCACGTGCCTGGCTCCTATGCTCACATGACCTGCCCATCCATCTCACACAGGTATCAGCGCTCGTATCTTAACCTGCTTGATAGTGTTGATCCAAGTCCAACATGTTGCACCGCTCATTTGTTTCAGCTCGGTTTGATGTCTGTAGACCATCGATATCACATGCCCTATGGGATTTTACTCTATTCAAAATGCATCAAAAAATAAAAGTATGAACTGGATATAAAAGACTTTGAACTGTCAACCTACCAAACATTAAACTACTGCTCATGTATGTGGCCCCTCCATTCACCGACAAAGGGAGTTTGAATTTGAAGAATTTGAGGAACAAGGGGCATGATTGGGTTTCTAACAGGTATTCAGGGGTCAAAGTGTGCTACCATTGTTCTCCTCTCACACAGCAGCCAGACTGTGAAAGAAAGCAACAACCTGTTCTGCTCAATAGGGAGAAAGTAAAAGAATTAAAGACAAGACGGTGAGAGGAGGAGAAAGTGAGAGCAGTGCAACACAGAGGTTCATGAGCGGAGTTTTGTTTGAGCGTTTATGCAGAACAAAAAAAAACAAACACTTTTTACCAATATATTTGCAAACTGATGTTTAACATCATACGGTATGTCCCATAGATTCCGGGAAGACTATGGTAGCAAAAATAATAATTTTCTCTCATGTAATTTGTGTATAGTTACTTTTACATGAAAGTGAAATGAAAGTGAATATAATGAGGAACTGAAGCAATGGGATTTGGTGATGCGGTTTTGGGCTATAGGGGAGAAATTTAGACTAAAGGGGCCATAGCCTACTGTATTAATGGGAAACACTGGCATAACCTTTTTAGTAGACGTAAGCTGAGCCTCTATGGAATGATAACATGTTATTTTGAGGTCTATCAATTTGCAGCCATCTTAAATTAACAGTGAATTTCTCATAGACAGACAGGGCTTTAGATTTGGACTAAATGTCAGTGCTCTGTGCCCTAGGTTGCTGCTCTCTGCTCCTCCTTCACTCCCTTCCGTTGACTGACAGCTATCTATCGTTGTCAATCATCAGCACCCTTTTCCCTCTAGCCCAACCCCTCACAGTAACGTTCAGGGCAATTTACCCCGCTGCTCGGTGCTTTGCTATCAGATGGCATGACAAATGACTTCTCCTTGGTCTCATTACACACACATAACTGCACACAGCCACCAAACAGACATGGCCGACTCTAGCTGGTCAACAATATGAACTCAATCTCGAGCAGGTTAACTTTCATACACCATCTTATAATGGATATGTTCAAAGGTTGTCACTGAATATTCATCTTGTTCATCCTTTTCTCCCCCAGCCCAGTCCTAGTATTGATTGAGCTTATCAGTCATAATTCAGTCGTCTGAGCTTATTGCAATCACTCTACACAGATAAATTCTGAAAGGAGGAGGGGGCATGTCTATCAGCTAGTCATAAAGAGGAGAGATGGGTGTCATTTTGGTGCGTTTCCATTCATGCGCTGCTGTCAATACATCTAAACAAAAGCTTCAAAGGGATTAAAAATGAACAATAGAACACACTGCTCTCACTGTATTTTTCTATTGGGCAGCTTTTATGCACTTACACAAGTCTATGGTGATATAGAGCAAGTCCATGTAGATCTTCACACTAAACCGGTCGCAGTGCATGCCTACCAGCTATCACTTTCTACAGCATATTCCTATATTACTTATATCTAGCCAATTCCTTCAGGGCTTCTTGAGCACCTGGAGGGGGTGAGGGGCAGTTAGCAGATATGGGATTGGGTCTCCTTCTCCCTCCACTATGGTTATTGTCAACAGGGTAGCATTCATGCCTAACAGGGCCACCAGAGGTTATCGGCCAGCCAGAGAGTGTATGAGAAGAGGAAATCAAGCTGCATGAACCCGACTCATATCGTTCGCTGTAGCCCTCGGGCCTGCTGTAGTAAGAGTGAAACGGGAAAAAATGGCAGTATATGCAGGAAAAAGGAGTGAGAAGCTGGAAGCACATATGGGAATGGGAATCAAACTGCACCTGTCTATACAGTGGTACAGTACAACTGAAGTGACGGGTTCATTTAAGAAGACAAACTGTTAATTTATAGTAACATAATAACTGGTGAGTTTTCAACCCGTTTCAACCCATGCCAGAATTGGGATGAGTATAGTGTAACTGGAGTGTACAACAAATCCCATAACTTAAATGGAGAACCATAGATGCACCAATAAATGTTTAATAAACAAAATAATAAACAAAATGTGAAACACTAATGTTCGAGGTCGAGATGAAACACCATCACACCTCTGGTAGGTGAGTGAGTCTTTCTTGAGCACACAGAGACTCATGTAAACAACGCAGCAAGGGAAAAGTCCTTGTGAAAATGTCATTACACTGTGGAGTGTGTAAAACAAATAGCACAGGGATGAAGCACATGAACATGTGCCTGCCTTTGTGTGCGTTCTCTCTGATCGTCTAAACACTCCCATTCAGAGCATTGTCACAGATTAAAGGTAGATCTCTAAATAAGGTTAAATGAAAATGTGGACAGGAGGTAAGGGTGTGAGGTCCCAGCAGTGGTCGCCTCTTACCTTTTTGTTGTTTTCCTTAATATCCTGAGGATTTAACGACTTGTAGTCTCTGAAAAAACAGTGGGGAGGTTTTGGGGAGGTAATTTAGGGAGAAAAAAAAAAGGAAAATGATAATGCATCACTAGCAACGTCTTGTTAACATTTTCTTCATAGCTGTCTAACAGTCAACAGGAGCAACAGACAAATATAAAATATAGGCTTTAAAGAAACAAGTATAGGTAGATAATCTAATACATTACTGGGAATTAACATCAATTTGCTATTTGTTAAATAATATAAAATTGTATGCAAAGATAGTATGCCGTACATCATGTCTGGCCTGAAGTGATGAAGCAGAGCGCAGAAGGCCAGGCCATTCCTCCATGATGTGGTGAAGTTGGTGATTTTTACCCCACGGTAGTTTTTAGTGACATCACGGCACCAGGCCAAAAGAGACTGACTGGCATTTGGCTTTCCACCCAACACCGGACTGGGAACAGGACTGGGCTGGAAAAACAAAGAAGATGTAGAGGTAAGAAGACTAAGACAGACTAAACCATAAAAAGGTATAGTGTAACAGTGATAATGTATAATTAATGGTTAATGATATAGAAGTGTATGATGATGCAAATGTTTATTAATTATCACGGCCTTCTTCAGTTCTTATCATCATTAAAAGGATTTCATTATTAGAAATTAGAAGCCTTTACTCTCCCAGATTCCAAATCCCACAAATCCTTAGTGGCGTGTAGACAGTGGTCTTCCTCTAACAGGCTCCAGATCCACACTGCCCTCATTATTCACAAGGCGACTAATCTGGTTATGGAGACGGCGATAGGGGATAATTCTCTCAGATCATTTGAATGTTTAGTGGAAAATACATTGAAATTGGATTAATTAAAGAAGCAGTTAGATTTATTTATGTATTTTATTGCAAACTTATTGTAAATGTTTGCACAATTAAAAGTGCAATCAACATTTTAATCTAAAGTTTAAAGAGCATCTTAAAGTCTAAAGGGACCGTTATTAATTATATGGAAATTACAAAGGCATTCTGTTGCCTAAGATTTTTGCTTTTGCCTTCATGAAATTGGCATCCAAAATACATACAAGATCACAAAGCAAATGTGAGATTTGACACGGCAGCATTTACAAGACAAGCAACAGCCATACAACCCCCTCTATTGGACGTTGTAGCGCACTACAATGGTATGAAAGGCATTCATCATTGGAGTGCTTGGTCAGAGCAAAGAGCTGTAGTGATTGTGAGGGAAAAAAAGCACTAAATAATTGTTTGGAGTCTTTATATATGTTAAATAAATTGACAAATCTATGTTTCTAATACAAATCATTGTTTAAAATCTGAACAAAATTATCTGAGTAGTGTTTAAAATATACAACTGCACAAGTCATAGTGTTTTATTATACTGTACCAAATTTTAATTAGACACTGAATTACAAAAGGCAAAGTCATAGGTTTGCTTAGTATTTATACAAGTATTCCGCTGTTTTTTGAATCTAGATAAAAATAAAGAACGAAAGAAAAAAAAAATGATAATAATAATAATAATTTAAAACAAAAAAGTCTAACAAATTTATATAGAAAATTTTCATTGTTACTACTTCCTTATGCATCAGATATACACACTCACTCCCAGTGTTATAAAGGCACCAAACAATCTGTTGTATCATTGTTGTCATTCATCCTCTGATTATGAACCCACACTAGAAAGCCACCAGGGAAAAAACAGATGAAAGAATCTGGAGGCCATCTCTAATAGCAACTTCTAACCTTTGTCAAAGTGTGTGTTTTTGTGTGGATTGTGGAGGCCCCTACGGCAGCCTCAGCTCTGTCAGGCAGCAGTGAGAGCCTGAGGGGCGGACACTTGACATTTCCGGCTCATCTCTGAAAGAGGGCCTTAACCTTTACCTATAGCTTCTCCAGACACGTTTTGGGCAACCTCAGTACAGGCAACATACCACATGAGAAAACAAACCAAGAGATAACGCACTAAGGTCAATGGCAATAATAACTGATAGTTCACAATTGTTTATCACATTTTTATTCCCAATTTTTATTACTTTAATGTACATTTTTTGTGTTCTGTTTTGCAGCTAGAAAACAAGCAAACGCTAAGTGTATTTGTAAGAATTAATTTGAGAAACTCTGTGCATTTAGCAAGTTAATTAATAAATTGATACATCAATATAGTTTTGTCTTTATTTGAGCTGATGGTGTATGTAGTCAATACATAGTTCATTTTCCAGGTCTGGGTACAAAAACCTGTTTTTCTTGTCCATATTAACTGAGGGAGTGAACAAGTTTATGTTTTTTTTACTAGTGTAGAGTGGTCTTCCTTCAGGCCTCCCCTTTCTACTTTTTCAAGTGATGGGTTGAAAGTAGCTGTCTAATTTGAGCGCTGTAATTACGTGGGATTAGAGACCAGGTGCCATTAAAGCAATTAGACACACAGCACACTTCAGCACAGCACACTAGCTGAAGGAAACAACAACACACACACCTGTCTATTATAACCATTGGCAAGGTAATGCATATTGTATTAGGCAGAAGGAAAAAACACAGAAGAGGCCAAATAAAAGACCCCCAAGTTAAACACAATACTTGAACAAACAAATAAAATAAGTAGGGCCTCTTAGCAAGAGACTTGTTAATGCCAAACCAGGTTCAAAAGTTGGGTTTATAAAAGAGGACAAATGCTTCTGATGGCGTTTCATGCATGTCAAACAACTGCAACTTAGCCCAATCAGTTTCCGATGCTATTCCATCATTCTCTCTCTAGATAATCCTTTACACACAGAGTAGATTTGAAGACATGGAATATTAAACAAATTGCATATCTTGTTTTACAGGAATAAGCTGCCTTTCCTTGAGACACAAACACATGACTAACATTTGTATGACACACAGAAATGTGTCATAACTTATCAAACATTTGGTGTGCAGCCTAAAGGGAGGTGTGCACATGTATGTGTATGCCCTTTATGCGTGTGCGTGTGTGTGTGTGTGTGTGTGTGTGTGTGTGTGTGTGTGCGCGTGCGCAAGAGACAGCCATGTAGCGGCTCGGCTTGAGGGGGGGATTAGCAAAAGGCATTGCCTTGGCCACAAACATTTCATATTAAAAATGAAAAGGCAACCTTCATTACTATCAGTGGCACATAACCTCCCCTCATCCTTCTGCTCTGTGACTCTTATACACAGGCCTAACAGCCTGGGCAGAAATACAAGCCACTGACAAGAGATTCCATTATTCCTGATGCCTCGGTGTCAACAACATGCATCGAATGGGGCAAAAAGAGAAATGGAGGGAAGGGGAAAAGGATGTGAGGGAGGAAAAGAAGGGGGGCTAAGCTTAGCACAATACAGCAATGACAAGATAGTGGCAAACCTAGAAATGGAAGTGTTCATGTAGTCTTGGTGTGGCTGTCACAAGGAGGATTTTAGGTGTCAGTGTGATTTTGAGATGAAAATCATAATTGTGCTACAAAGTGGTGGAAAAAGGAACAGCTTTTATAATCAAGGTAATTATTTTTCTACTATACAATAGGGCTGGGCCATTTTGCCTAAAAATAAAACTCACTTAGTCCTCCAAAAGTTAAATTTTTAATATTTTCTGATGTGTAAACATTGTCAAAACAATGGGTAATTGTTATTAATTGTTTAATTGTTTTAATTCAAATTGTAGTGCTAGTAAATAATAAGCACCTTTTAGCTAAAAGCAGCTAAAGTATTTGGTGTTACTTCAGTGGTTCTTGACCTTGTTGGAGGTACTGAACACCACCAGTTTCATATGCACATTCACAGAATCCTTCTTTATTGAAAAAATAAAATATATTATAAAAATAATATAATACGTAGTAACATAACGGTATATGTTTTACTGGTGCACAAAATGAACTGTGAATACAATGCATGAACTCACAACAAATTACATACCTTCTTCATTTTTAACATTTTAACATACAACCATAACCTAATTTCCATCAGGCTACAATAATAATGAATATTTACTGTAAATCAGTGTGACTTCTCACGAATCATGAGTCAGGTGCGTGTCTTTACCTCCGCCGAACCCCTGAGACTGACTCACTGAACCCCTAGTGTTCGATCAAACCCAGGTTAAGAACCACTGTTCTACATTATGTTGAGATGTGATTATATTTAACCTATCTCCATTTTATAAATGAGATAAAACAAAAGTGATGGGGCTGCACTGAACATACAGCTGATGTGAGGCAAAAGACATGATTTGCCCTTTCACAAAATTTAATTTGGCATAGCTGATTTCAAACAGTCAACACTGACTGCGCTAAACTCCTTTGCTTTTCTCTTCTGTGTAAGGAAGACACGTAGGAAGAGCGCATCAATCTGTAAAACTCTGCTCCCCATAACCACACAGAGCAGCATTTCATGCATTTCCACTGTAATTTCCAATAGAAGAAAGTGGTGGGAAATTAAATGGATTTTCTTCCAAACAAATCGATTTGAACTTAAAATTGATTTAATCTATTTTTTCCAGCCCTACTATATAATATTTAATATAACATTTAATATTTATATAATATTTAAGTTGATTGTACATATATATTTATTACCATTATCTTATGTATATAATTGTGTCTCATCTGACACAGGTCTATTGCTCTTTGGTTGCTATTCCATCTATTTTTCTTTTTGTTCTTTTACCCTCTGTTTATATTGTATATTATATTTGATGAGTGAGCTATGAGTGAGCCCAAAACAATTTCCCTTGTGGATCAATAAAGTTTGTCTAAGTCTGAGTCTAAGTTAATATAATCAATACTGAAATGTTTTTTATGTATTTTTTTGTTTTCTTTTTTTACATTATAACATACAGTTAAGCATGTGTTGTACGAGTTTTCTAGAACACAGGGGTCATTTGAAGGCCTAAAAAAGATACAAGTCAAATGGCTTAAGTGGCAGCTTTGTCTCTTACTTGAGGGCATAACGCTTCAATGGAAACTTAACTGGCCTCAACCCAATGACATAAACCCACAACTCTGTGCAAAGGAAAGAGCCTCTGTGTCTCTCCAATCTCACTTTCATGGCTTCAAAGCAGTGTCAGAGTGTCACATTTGAGGAGGTGTTGAATCTCATACTCTTTAAAACTTGTAATCCGCTCAAGAAGCCGACGGCAAAAAAAAAGTTACTTGTGCACATGCAGACATCAGGACGCATACTAAGAAAATCACTTCCATCAAGTTTTTTGTACAATAAAAATACATCATTATGTAGGGACACCCATGCAAGTTTAAAAAACAAGAAGAAATCTACAGTTTAACCATTTACCATGCTAAAATACACTTCCATAAATTGAAGACGTCAACCTCAAGAGGCTATGTACAGGTGCTTGAAGCTCCTCATCTTATTGTTGAAGCTCTAACAACCAAAAGCTTCAATTATTTAATTGCAATTTCAGCCAAACAAGCAATTTGTTTAATCTAGACATGCTACACTGACCATCTTAGCATTCAAAATAGAAAGAAAACCGCACTGATCACCTCATGTAATCGTACCCATGAAATTGTGCTTTGGATTTCAAACGCTGCCTGCATGAGAGGAGAGAGGAGGGAGCAAAGTCCAATCAAAAGTTCAATTATGTAAATGCAGATGTGTGGGAAAGGAACAATAGGGAAAGGGGGAGGACAAAAGGTTGAAATAGGCTCAGAAAGCGAATGTACCGTGAAAAATAATACACATTAACATACAAAGGAAATATTGCATTACTCTTGTAATAATATGTATGGTAGGAGGAGCTGCAGTGTGAAACTGTGTGTGACTGTGCATGACTACAGTGTTGAACAAGTTTATTTTATTATTTTATTTATTTATTTGAAAGGGACAGTGCACATTAATGAACATATAATATATATGTTAATATGCCAGATTATAGCCACAGGCTAATTTCCATCTGTTGTCCCTGGACAGGTTGATGGTGCCAATTAAAAGGTCACACATACAATAAAACAAGAGAAAAATACATTAAACACACAGATTACACACAGGAGCGATTCACAATCAAAAATAATCAAAAAACATAAATTCGGGAGGGTTACACAGTTCATATTGCACAAGTCCTAAAGTGCTGAGTGCTGAATGTATTGCACAAGTCCTGAAGTGCTGAGTGCTGAATGTATTGCATAAGTCCCAAAGTGCTGAGTGCACTGCACCAGTTCCAAAGTGCTAAGTGCACTGCACCTGCCCTAAAGTGCTGAGTGCATTGCACCTGCCCTAAAGTGCTGAATGTATTGCACCTCCCTAAAGTTCCTGTTCTTATAGATTTTGCTCACATGTTTTAAGGTGATCTTAGCCATTTCTAAGTTGGGTTTAGGTTTATGAGTGAGCGCAGGTGCACTAGGGATGATAACCTTTTATGGGAGAGAAAGACTGATAATAGTTGAGTAAAAAGGCTTTTCAATACAAAGCATGGACATGATGTCACAGCATTCACAGCTGCAGAGAGGGGAAAAAGCAGTTTGAGCTCCAACATCAAGTTAGAAAATTCTTGCAAAAACTTTGTAAATTATAATTGTAAAATGGTAAAGTATGATGACATCAAAAAACATAGAAACGTGGTAAATGTCAAAAACTCTGGAATAAGGAGCAACTTATAAATTCCTCTGTAGTATGATGGCTAGCTAAATACCAAGTTAGTATTTTCTAGATATTCAATGAGGACTGTTGTAAAACCAAGAGAAGAAAGTTATATCTAAATATCATCTGATATTTTGCTTTGTTTACTTGTCTTCATCATTGATAATAGGGTCAATTAAATAAAGCCTGTGCACATACTAATGTTTTTTATATGTGAGCCTACAAGTTCAGCAGGTGATAAAAGCTCAACAAAAGTGTGTGGGATGAGAGACACAAACAGGGCTGTGAAACAGAAATGCAATTGAAAGATTAAAATGGAGACAACAGAGTTTGGAAGTGGTGGCAGGTGTGATGTGTTCTGTGCCACATGTAACACAAGGACATTAAGGCTTTAGGCCCTGTCCCCACGACGTTTTTTGGAGGAAACGGAGAAGTTTGTGTGCGTTTGGGCCTGCCGTCCAGACGGCGCCGGCGTTTTTGGGGGCGAGAACGGAGTTTTTCAAAAACGGGTTCCAGAGTGGAGAAGTCGGAGAACGCCCCCCGTCGTGTTGGCATGTGGGCGGCAAAAAAGCACGGCAGGTGAGAAAATGATGACGTCGCGCTGCCGTAATCATCACGTGACCGGTGACCAGAGGGTGTAACCCTGCGCCTTCCGCAGTTTATTGGCACTGCTGCATCAAACTCTGTTCATATGCAATGCATTGCGACAACAGCAGAGGACCATGCACAATTACGCCTTTCACGGAACCGGAGGCAGAGGAGCTTGTTTCGGGCTTCCTCCGTGTGCATGACATGCCACAATGTTTGGGAGCGATCGATGGGACACATGTTGAAATCAAGCAGCCATCCACCAACGCCATGGCCTTCATCAACAGAAAGGGCAAACATTCCCTCAACATACAAGCGGTGTGTGACTACAGGTACCGGTTTATGGACGTTACTGTGAAGTGGCCTGGCAGTACGCACGACGCACGGGTGTTTGCCAATTCAAAGCTAAACACGTATTTTAAAACTGGAAAGATCCCATCGCTGGAAAGGCAGATAGTGGACAATGAGGAGCCCATACCAATTTGAGTGTGTTGTGTGCTGTAAATAAAGAAAAAGAGCAACCATTTCTTGTCTTTTTTATTAAATGAAAATTTACCTTTTACAAACAGGCACATGCAGTATCACACAAAAATATATAGCTGCCCGTTGGTGATGGTCCCCAGTTGTGTATATTCTCGCCGAAAAGCCAACATAATGTCCGAGTATGTTTAACATTCCCGTAGTAAGATCCAAACAAGCATTTTGCCTAAATAACACGACCAAGGTTAACGAGAGTGCTACTTGTTAAAGGGATATGCCACCCCCAGGGCAAATTTGGGCATCTCCCCACAGTCCAGAGACTAAAATAAGTGGTAGAAAGCGTTTTCCTGCTCACCCAGCCATTGTCCGAGTCTGTCGCCACTGACCGCCGCGGTATCTGCAGCTCCTCCGCCTTAGACTGGAGTCTAACGTCGCCAGAGAAAGATTTCGGCCAAAAGGAATTAATTTGCTCGATGCGTTTCCCAATTACTTTATGTGTAGTGCGCATTCATATCGAGTGCAAATAAATGTGCAAATCAACACGGAGAGCTTGCCTTGGTCATTTTGGGTGGGAACTATTTTCCAGTGCGGAAGAATACAGTCGAATCACGCAGCACGCTGCCAGGGGAATCCCAGTTACGCACTGGGAAGGGAGTTCCCCTGTTGCACAACGTGGTGCGTGATTCGACTGTATTCTTCCGCACTGGAAAATAGTTCCCACCCAAAATGACCAAGGCAAGCTCTCCGTGTTGATTTGCACATTTATTTGCACTCGATATGAATGCGCACTACACATAAAGTAATTGGGAAACGCATCGAGCAAATTAATTCCTTTTGGCCGAAATCTTTCTCTGGCGACGTTAGACTCCAGTCTAAGGCGGAGGAGCTGCAGATACCGCGGCGGTCAGTGGTGACAGACTCGGACAATGGCTGGGTGAGCAGGAAAACGCTTTCCACCACTTATTTTAGTCTCTGGACTGTGGGGAGATGCCCAAATTTGCCCTGGAGGTGGCATATCCCTTTAATGTCTATCTAATAAAACGATAGCAAGTAATGCTAACTATCGATTTATAGGCAAAAACTCTGATCACGCAGCGCAAATCTTTGTTCTGTGGCGTCTGTCTATGTTAGGGACGGTCAGCATTTTCACATTACAGGAGTGAGTCCCTGCTACATTGGTTGAGCAGGGGGACAAAATAAATTCGCTTGTGTTGACGGTCCCTAAAGTACACGTGTTTGCTTGTTTATGAAAGAGAAAGGACTTTCTGCGCATGTGCTCTTTGTAGTCTTGCGTTACCGGCGGCTCTGGCTCTTTCCGGTTTACAGCGCCACTTATCGGTGTGACATATGTACTACATCGTTTTCACTCAGCGCTCCGTGCTCATCTTGACGCGAAGGTTTTCTGATCCAACACGTCTGTGGACGAGACTTTTTTTCACCCCGGGTAAAAAAAAAAACAGGAACGTTGTCGTGGGGACAGGGCCTTAGAGTGAATAACAATACAGAAATGCTTCAGCTACTAACAGTTAATAGATTTGTTATTATTTTTTCTGTACTTTTGTTGTGTTCTTGGACAAGAGATTTTACCCACCTTGTCTCCATAGTCTGTGCAAGTTTTGAGGAACTTAGACCGAAAAGAGGAGCTGTGTCAGTTGTGTGGAAGTACTTCGGCTTTAAAAAATCTGGCGATGATCAAACAACTGTAGCCTGTAAATGTTGTCGAGCTAAAATTGTAGCTACAGGAGGCAACACAAGCAGTTTGCTTCACCACCTCTGTTACAAACATGTCCTGGAATATGAAGAATGCATGAAACTAAGATCTGCATCCTCTTCCATGTCTGTAGGTAATGTTCAAGTTGGCACTGCAACACAAAACGTGACTCAGACGTCACTCAAAGACGGGTTTGCTAAGGGGACTGCCTACGACAAGAAAAGCAAACGGTGGAATGATATTACCAACACTATTACTATCCACTTAGCCATAGACATGGTACCACTTAGTCCTGTTGAGAAAGGAGCTTCAAGGAGATGATTAAAGCACTGGACCCAGATATTTTACCAAGTCAAATTTACTGCAGTAATTATTCTCTAAATTATTAGGAAAAAAAAAAAGTCAAATACCATGACACTGATATAATTTTGAAAAATACCATGATATCAATTTTTTGGTTATACCGCCCAACGTTAAAAGGTGTTGTTATTACGCTTCTCTATCTGACCCAAACTGCACTCACAAAACAAGAACTACAAAAAATAAATAAATAAATAAATAAATAAAATCTTCCGCTAACTCACTTTGTCCTATATACAGGGATGAAAGTGTCCCGTCATTAAAAAAAACCTGAAAGTCACGGGCGCACCCCTCAACCACGCTCGTGGCGCGCGTGGTTATGTGCGGTGTCCGCCCGCGGCTCACATGGGCTCGCGCGGTTGATTTTTAATACGAGACGCGTACTTTTGTTTCTGAATACGGGACGATTCCATTTTTCAAGGGACGGTTGGTGACACTAAACACAACTATACATATACATATATATATATATATATACATATATATATATATATATATATATATATACAGTGTATATATACACCCAAAATCTTTCTCAACGCATTTGCACAGAAAAAAAAAAACACGCGGCTGAAAAAAAAAGCGGAGAACTGCTAAAAGGCGGAACTCTTTCATCCCTGTATATAAATCCTTATAATGTAAATAAAATGATTAACAAATTTTGGTTGACTAAGACACCGACTAAACTACTAAAAGGCCTACAGTCCTACTACATACATTCATCAAAATCAGTTTAATAAAAGAATCAAACTGACCTCAGTGTCTATCAATCATTTTTTTAACAATAAACGATGAAAGGAAAGGAAGAGAGGATAGAATTAATCTGCTGCTGTCTTCAACAAACGAATTAGCATAACAATTTATCAGTTAATCTAAGTCTAGGGTGGCAAAAACTCATTATAGATGCCACTTCAAGAATCATGTCGGCAGGTAAAGAGGATGCCTACATTGGTGTGTACATTTAAGGTACATGGATCTGGACATACATAATAGCTGCAATACATTCCCATATAGACGGCCACTGTCCAGAATTGTGCGTGCGCTCTACAGTGATGAGGACAGTGATAGTACAGCCAATTAAAATGAACATAATTACAAAGTCACCTCTCTGACTCCTGATCAGAATACACACCCACACATGCATACCAAGAGTGGATCCACCAACAATACAAACAAGCGCATCATACACACAGAGCAACATTAAGGAGGATGTATAAGTAGAGTATTTGCTTACTTTAGTAAAGGCTCCATCAACTGTGAATGGTAATATACTGTTCATGCTTTAAAATAAAATGGAAAAGTCATATTCAAGGTCTCACACTGTGCAATGAATTCCACTGTAGGCTGACTTCTTTTGTTGACACATTCTTGCTGGAGGCAATATCAACTTCGTGTAATCGAAAATGTTGTCTATGAATACTGACCATTTAAATATATGCTTATAATCTCACCAATCCAATCTAATCAAATCAATCCTTGAGTTTAGATTAACACAGAGCTTACGGTCTTGGTTTAAAGTGTATTATGTAATTTTTGCTGGGTCTGCCACCTGCAGACAACACAGGACAGCATAGTGGCACTGTCCATGTCCAAGGGGACAAGTCTGTAGCACCATCAGGCCAAGTAATCACAGGTCAGATCTGTGGAGCTCTGCAGTTCATGGTAAAACGGTAAATTTATCACCATACATTTCCATGGAGACAAGGAAGTAGCAGATTCCCTACTGTAAATGTTACATAGTGCAGCTTTAAAGCTATGGAATGAATAGCACAGAATGATGATACCTGAGATACTTCTTAATATTTTATATAGCACCTATAACAGCATACACCTGCATACCATTAGCCCAAACCATGGGCTGCTGCAAGGATTTACAAAAAGGCAATTAAGGCCTTATCATCTTTACGGCTGCTCTCATTTCCTCAAACAGAGACTCTGCATATGTGCACTAGACTCCACACTCACTCAGGCTAAGGCACTTCTGAGTGTTTTTTTCAATCACAGCAAACGGCTGGTTTAATTCAATTAAAACATGGTGATGGCCCCTTACGGATGACAGGATAAAGGTACAGCTACCCAAGTGGGGATAGTTTTCAGGAATGTGCGGGGGGTCTCAAAGCTTTTGGGGTCACAAGGAGTTTTCAAGTGCACAGCTTTCCTCCTCTTCAATGAAGCCCCTTAAACCTCACCAAAACCTCAGATGGTTCTGGTTTAAGCCCACACACACCTAGAGGACGGGGCAGATTAAGACCAGATTAAGATAAAGTTACCCCTTCTTCGGCCGCTATGTCATTCAAACCCTAGCCCTCTCTGGTCAGTGGACAGAGGAACACACAAGCCAAAAAGATTTGCTTCATTCTCATACACACACAAAGACTTTCTGGTCATCCTCATAAGCCCTATTAGTCTGCCATAGAGCCTCTCATAGCAGACATCAATCACAGGGGGATTAGTCAATTCCCTCTCTAAACGAGTGGCAAGGGAAACTTCCCTTTAACTCCAAAGCTAGCCTTTCTTTGAGAGATTACATAGTGATTTGTTTTCATTTTGCTCCATCTTCATCGTTTTGTTTCTTTTCATTTCTCTCCCTGCTCTACGTTTTTCCCGTTCTCTCAAGCTTGCAGCTTGTGAGGTAATCCTTGGCAGATAAAACTAAGGAGGACTTACCAAAGGCAGATTACAAGCCGCGCTTTGCGGAAGGCCCTTTTACACCAGTCAGCATGGGTATTGAGGAGAGCAAGCACTTCGCAGTGCTTAACTTGTGAACTCTACAAGCACTCACTGGAGGAAGAGGTGGAAAATGATAGCAGCATTACAGTAACAGGATCAAAAATAGCTCAACATACAATACACACCTGCCTCTCAATACAGAGGTTATATCCGTGGGATGTAATTGGAAGGACCATGCATTCATATGTAATTCCAATCTTTGTCAAGCGGACTCTCTGAAATGTATTTCTCAAAGCGAGTTCATGCTGTTAACATTTTCTAGAGTCAACTCCAGGCCTGAAGGAGCACAAACAACACATCTATTGCCTAGCACTTAATTTTTCCTTTTCCCTGGACCTGGTGACAGCAATGCCCTGCAGCCTGACCCACCACAGAAAGCCCAGTGATTGGTCATGGACTGCCTGAGTGAAGGAACTGGGTCTCCACTCTCCCACCAGATCCAATGACAGAGCACTCGGAGAGTCCAAACTGTTGGGGAGGGGTTCACGTTGGAAAAGACAGACATTCGGGAATACTAACTAACCCCTGGACTTCTCAGGGATTATTCGACTAATATTACATGGCTTATGGAAGGCCTATAGAGGATCCAGTGGCTAGGATTCAGAAATTGATCACTGTTAGTAACTTCATTAAAGCATCTGGGACACAGCAGTGCAAAAGGTCATTACTTCATTTAAAATGCATAAACATTTTTATAGCCATTCTAACTCAATTCAAGTGTAGGAAATGCTCACAGTTAAAATCTGGGTACAGGCTTTAAGAGGCTTATTCTGGTTACTTTATGAGATGTATTCTTCAATGTTTTTTTTTACAATTAAACATGAACACTCAACTATTTCTCAAATGACGAACTGAGGCCTCGATGAATGTGTGTGTGCATATTAAAGTATAAATGAGACTTTAAAGTCACTTTAACAAAGCTGAAAGCTGAGCAATTATTTTTTATGGACCTTTGTGTGGCACTAGAGAAAAGACAGCACCTGAACATTCTTTTTTTGTTGTTTTAATGAGAAAAGTCAAAAAGTGTAAAGATAGAAGTAAAGGACTGTCCTTGTCCCTTGAGCTTGCCCATGTCAAGATCAATCATACCAACAACCTCTACTCCACTTCACAATGCAAATGTGGTCCTCTATAGCCACGAACCCTGGTGAAAGCTAATTAACTAATATCATAGCCTTTAGTGCACTCAATTAAATAATGTTAATTTATTCTCATTTCAATTTAGAAGAAGTCGCCACTGAAGTAGGGGATGTACCACTTAGCATGAACTAAGAAATCGTACAAACAATCAAGTATTTAGAGGGATCATTGAACTGATCTATTGATCTATGAGAACAACATGGTGTTCAAATAAACAAATTTCCCTTGTGGATCAATAAACTTTGTCTAAGTCCAAGTCTAAATGGTTGATAAATTGACATGCAAGCATACTCTAAACTCCACATGCCTTTAGGATCTTTCTTCATATTTTATTATTAATAAAATATAAAAAGTATTATATAATTATATAATATAATTATTAATTATTACTAAAATATGAATAATTATTTAGTCTAATATTGTATACAGAAGTTTGATTTTAAAAAACACACACACACACAACAACTTTTTTTCCCCACATACATATCAGGCAGTCTTTTCTTTATATGAAAATAGGGGAAATAATTCATGAAGTGGGAACTTGACAAAACAAAATTCAAAGATCAGAGCATCTAAGTGTAGAATGGTCTGACGGGAGAATATAGAGATAAAACAAAAGGCGGAGAGGGATATCACTGTATTACAGGGAGGGGTGATGGACTGCATCCAACCAAACACAACTTCAACCCACCCAACAGGAACCCTTTCTGTTCATCTGAATTAATCCGGCGCTGCAATCCTTTCAAATTCTCCACAGACGGTAAACTTAAAACTTGAAGCTGCAAAGAATGTATATCTCCTAGTTGGAATAAGTTGGAAGCGCAGACGTAACAGACTTAAACAAAGTTATGCAATAACACTTCCTTTCCAGAGGAAGATGTTTTACTCATTTGTTGGTTTGGGAAAAACAAAAGATAGTATAACTAATATAAAGTATAACTAATATAAATACTTGCTAGAATTACTGATCCACAAACTAGTAAAACTCCTGACATGGATCACAAGAAGTCTCCAGATGAAACTTCAAATATATAAATACTCTCAAAATAAATCGGCATTGTACATTTAGCCACACCAATGCATTGGCTTTTGGCATCAGTTTATATGCATTGGCAGATATCCAAAGCTCAGTGCTCTTGATAGAGCTTAATGTAAATCCTATCCATATGTATAATACCTGTGCAAAGAGTAAGTGGGCGCATGCCATATGTCTCAGTGATGTACCGATTTTTCACAGACTGCCACTGAAGTAGGTGATGTTAATGCTATGACAGGGAGGATATAGATTTAATTTATACAGGAAGCATTTTGTGCAAGTGACTAAATAAATTATGATTTTATTGCTGTTTGAAAGATAAATGACTTTGCATTGGTGAAACATATAGCATGTGTGGGCTACAATTCATAGTCAGAAGTGGAAACTTGTCTGGTAGAATATACTAAACAACAAACAAGAAATTATGCTAGAAGCAAAATTGTTTTTTTATTTATTAAAATTATCTGTTGTTTAGATGACTTGTGATGTAAATCATCAGCATATAGCTACTGAAGCAATGATATGTACTTTTTGAGACACTAGTTCAATGTATAAAATGTAAATGTGATACAACACATGCTAATCTGTGTTTCTTGGCAAAGGCCTGATTTAATTACAAACACATGTGAGGCATCCCTTCTCCTCCAGGGGAGGTTATAAATGTAAAACAATTCTCACATTCTGAGATTAGACCTCGATGTGCATTTATCTAGTTCCAATGGCCCACATGAAATGCATATGAATATGTGCTATATGCCCAAGATAGCGGTTAGCTTTATTTTAGGGGAAGGTTACAAAAATCTGAACTATGCCTAGGGTAAAATAAGCATTATAAAAACAGATACATGGAGGCACCAGTACAGATCCATATGTTTACACTGTGATGTGCTGGTTTTACATTGGCCTCTCAGAGTGGGAATGTCTCCAGTTAATCTGCTCTGACTTCATACATTTAGAGGTCATCTCACAAAACTACATGTACCCCAAATGTGTGTGTGCTTTGTGAGAATGAGATTTGTGCTGTATATGTCAACAAACCCTGTAGGCCTATCCTTGTTTACTACCAATATCTGCTGGTCTTTCTTCAGTTTCACAGTCATCTCTATCCCCATTTTTCCCCTTCTTCAGTGCTCTCCATCTTTACCTACCCCGCTACCTTTTCTCAATTCATTCACTCAATCTCTGCAACTCTTCCAACCCTGGGTTCCAGAAGCAGGGGCATCTCTTGGCGAAGTGCGGCCCACCACAGGCCACTGGTTTTGGGTAATTAAAGTGGTTAAGGCCCCCTCACCCGCAGTCACAGGCAACTGCAGCTGGGTGATAAAGGCACTGTGCCATAATTACATGGGCGGCCAGCATCACCGCCCAGCTACACTAAAACAGTCAGCTAGACAGCAGCTGGGGGAGGGAAAACCAGTGTGTGGAAGGGACTACGCAGGGCTTGGCTGTGTGCTGGGGAGCGCGCAGTGGGTCGACACCCCCTTGTGATCGCTCTGCTGTAGTTAAGCCTTCTGTGTTTAAGCCCCACATAGCCCCAGTGAGACTTTCACAGCCTTCTTTTCCCACACCACCCGCCAATCATTTCTCACCAGTGGTCTGTCTCCAACCACAAGTGCATGTGACCATCAGCCATTTAATTACAACCCAAAATGATTTTGTTTAATTTAATAAATAAATAAACCCATGCAAAACAGTCCAGTAAACAAATGCCTGTATTCAAATGAGGGTTTGGGAAGTTGGAGAAGCACAGAGAAAAGAGATGGGGATGTGCAGGTGGAAAAGCCTGCACAGAACATTTGTTGGAAAGTTCAAAGCCTGAATCTAAAAGGCTAATAAAATGCCTAACATAGTGGTCATATATTTACATATACATATAAATATGCATTTTGTCTGTTTGTTCATAGACTATGGCTGACTGGACCCTAGAGGGGGGAGGGAAGCCCAAGTTCAGGCAAAAACACACACATTTGTTATATAAAAGTGCAAACATTGAGCTCTTTTAAACAAAATGAATTGACCAAGAGCCCAAACCTCTAGAGTTCAATTCTAGCTGACCAAACAGCTCAAGTCAGAACCCACCATAACACCATATACCATATATGGCCATTATTAGTTACTTTAATGTGAAGACATACAGCAGGTCTGAATGAGACAAAAATTAAATGATGACATTGCTTGTTTCTGTCATCCTGTCACAGTCACACAATATTTAATGTGATTTACCTTAGGGGAGGAGGAAGCCAGCTCCCTCCCCATGACTGCAGCCACAGAACTGGGTCCTGCTGGTGGGGCCCTCTCCTTGTCTGGGCCAGGACTAGGTTTGGGATCTGGGACAGAGGAGCCAGCACGGGGACTGACACTAGGGGGTGGAGGGGCCCTCCTCTTCTGGCTGCTCCCCTCATCCAAAGACAAGCTGCCAGTGGGAGGCTGCACAGGGCTGGATGTCCTTGGCTCGTAGAATGGATTGGATCTGGAAATGAGAGAAAGGAAACAAAAGGATCATGTTAGCATGAATTGCATATAAACTGCCACTGAGGTTTATGCTGTATTTTGTCATTTCCTTGAAGGACCCTTTATGCATGTTCACTTTCTGGACATCTTTGATTTGGTATTTGGGGAGCTGTTACTACCACTTCAGGGAGAACACTTGAATAAAGTGGACAGAGCATGTTCAAATATTAAATAACTACCTGGATATGAGCAACATGACACTAACAGCTCACTTTGCTCTTATTACAGTTCAGCTGCAGAAATAATGAAATATCATTTGTTGACAAAAGTAAAAACAATATAACATGCCAAGTTAGGCATCACACGTGTAAAAGAAAACATTTTCAGGTGTAAAGGTGTTTTTTTCCTACTTTCTACAACAGTATTCAAATAAAATTAAAGACTAAACCCACAAAATGGAAATCTGGGTTGCAGAGCGAGAGTGAAATTGTAATTGACTCAGCAGTGCACCAAAAAGGTTAGTAGTCATAGAAAGCAGGCAAAGAGAAGAAATGCACTGATAGGCAGAGCTATTGAGCAACTCTAGCAGACCATCCGCAGACTAAAAGACGTTTGTAAAGAGTGCAGTCAAAACACTGGGTTGGCCTCTTGAACTTCTTCATCCTGCCAAAAACTGCTCTTGTATCAGGAACAAACTGAAAATACTTGCCAGTCAATAACGTGTCTGTCTTTAGCAGAGAGGACAAAAACATATGGCTATCTGCCTGACAGTTTCACTCAGCAGTCACGACCTGGAGGTTTACATTTACAATTTAGCCATGACCACGCTCTAAGGTCACCCACGCAATCAGCAACATTCATCGGTATACAAAAGGACAAGATGCAATTAGGCATAATAATATATGAGCAACAGCAAATGGTCAAGAGAGTTTAACTTAAAGAAATGTACTTGTAAAGAATAGGGTAAAAAAATTAGGGCAACAAGGTGAAATGAAGTGGTGGGGACAGTTAAGGAACAAAAAAAGTAGGAGGGGAAGGAGGTCGACAAGCTTAAAGAATGCAATGAAACAACAGGGCCCTTGTTCCTGTTGAAAGAGATGCTTCGTCAACCTCCTGTCTGGGTAGGAGCGTGAGGTAAGGGGGCAAGAAGTAGCACTGTTTATCTTTATTGGTAACTTAAAGTTGAAGTTAAAGACAATGCTAAAATATTACATATGCTGTCAGCACTTTTTAGTTTAAGGAGTGAAATTGTGAAAGAAAATAGCTAGAACAGCTTTGAATAATTTAACCAAATGTCAGCACATTTCATTGTTTCTTGCGGTACTCCAACGGCACTCCCTTTGAATTAATGACACTTCTTATTTAAGCCCTCAAATGTATGAAGTATTAATTGAGAGACAGCAATTATGCAATTCATTCAAACATTTTCAGAGAGGGGGAAGTAAAAATAATAATGACATCTAATAATATAAAGGATTAAGTCATACTCATCAAGCTCGTCTTCATGGTTGTGGGAGGTTTCAGCGTAGAGATACTTGCTCATGTCGACAGGCCGCACGCCTTTCTTCTGCCTTGGTTTAGGGGGCTCGGGGCTGGGCTCTGGGTCTTGGTCTGGCTCTTCAAATGGGTTTCCTAGGGTCTCTGGATCTTCAGACTCATTAAATGGATTTGAAGAATCGTGGTCATTACAGAAATCATCTTGGTGTCGTGGAACTGGCTGGACAGGGGTCTCTGTTTTAAAAAAAACAGAAGAATGAAATAACACATTGCACTACAGTAATAATAATAACAATAATAATACATTTTATTTGTTAGGCGCCTTTCAAGGCTCTCAAGGTCGCCGTACATCAAGACATTAAATACATTAATTAAATAATACAGTACATAATAAAACAAGATAAAAAAAATAAAAAACAGTGTAAAAATACATTAAAAAAAAAACAGATACAGATTAAAAGACAAGTGCAGTTAAAAGTGCAGTTATGGTCAGAGTGGTCAGAGTGAGAAGGCCTTTCTAAACAGATGAGTTTTGAGTTTAGATTTGAAGTGTGAGAGTGAGTGTGTGTCGCGGAGAGCATGGGGGAGGGAGTTCCAGAGCTGGGGAGCAGAGCGGCTGAAGGCTCTGCTTCCCGTAGTGACGAGACGGGCAGGAAGGACAGTGAGGTGCAGGAAGGAAGAGGAGCGGAGGGAGCGGGCAGGTGTGGAGATGTGAATGAGGTTAGACAGGTATGGAGGGGCGAGGTTGTGGATGGCTTTCTAAGTGAGGAGTATGATTTTGTAGTGTATGCGGTGTGTGATGGGGAGCCAGTGGAGCTGTTGCAGGACAGGTGTGATGTGGTGATGGGAGGGTGTGTGTGAGATAATGCGGGCAGCTGAGTTTTGGACCAGTTGGAGTTTATGGAGTGATTTTTGTGGGAGACCGAACAGGAGAGAGTTACAGTAGTCTATACGGGAAGTGACCAGGCTATGGATGAGGATGGCGGCGGTGTGTGGGGTGAGTGAGGGACGGAGGCGGCGGATGTTTCTGAGGTGGAAGTAGGCGGACCGGGTGGTGTTGTTGATATGGGAGGTGAAGGAAACTGTGCTGTCGAGGATGACACCCAGACTCTTTACCTGAGGGGAGGGGGAGATAGAGGAGCCGTCGATGGATATGGAAAAAGGATTTATTTTGCTTAGGGTGGATTTGGTGCCGATGAGGAGAAGTTCTGTTTTATTGCCATTAAGTTTGAGGAAGTCTGAGGTGAACCAGGTTTGCATTTCTGTGAAACAGTTTGTCAGAGAGGAGGGTGGAAGTGTGGAGTTGGGTTTAGTGGAGATGTAGAGCTGGGTGTCAGCCGCGTAGCAGTGAAAGTGGATGTGGTGTTTTCTAAAGATGGAACCAAGGGGGAGAAGATAGATTAAAAATAGCAGAGGACCGAGGACAGAACCCTGAGGAACACCAGACGTGACAGGGGAGGGGTGTGAGGTGAATGACTTGAGCTGAATAAACTGGGAGTGGTGTGAGAGGTAGGAGTGGAACCAGGAGAGGGGAGTACCAGAGATGCCAATGGAGGAAAGTCTGTCGAGGAGGATGGAGTGTGAAATGGTGTCAAATGCTGCACTGAGGTCTAGCAGGAGGAGGATGGAGAGTGAACCAGAGTCAGCAGAGAGGAGGAGGTCATTAGTGATTTTCAGGAGGGCAGTTTCAGTGCTATGGAGGGGACGGAAGGCAGATTGAAATTGTTCGTAGATGTTATTGGAGGAAAGATGGGTGTGGAGTTGGGCAGCAACAGTTTTCTCAAGAAGTTTGGAAATGAAGGGTAGGTTTGAAATAGGACGGAAGTTATTGAGGTCAGAGGGATCAGAACCGGGTTTTTTGAGTATTGGAGTGACTGCAGCGGTTTTGAGAGTGGAGGGAACAGTACCGGAGATGAGAGAGGAGTGAATGATATTAGTTATGAGGGGGGACAGTGCAGGGATGGAGGTTTTGATGAGGACAGTAGGGAGAGGATCTAGTTGACAGGTGGAGGATTTGGAGTTCTGAATGAGAGTGGAGATTTGGGAGACGGAGGGCAGGGTGAAAGAAGAAAGCAGGTGTGTTGGGGATACAGAAGATGAAACAGGTGGGTTTGAAACAGAGGGGTTAAGTTGCAGGTGGATCAGTTGAATTTTGGTGGTAAAGAAAGCAGCCAGGTTATTGCAGAATTCGGAGGAATAGAGGTGATGTGGAAGTGAGTCCGAGGGTTTTGTGATCTGTGAGAGGAGTGAGAGGAGTGTTTTTGAGTTACCTTCATGTGAACTGATTAGATTAGAGTAGTATGTGGATCTTGCTGTGGATATGGATTGTTTGTAATGGAGGATGTGTGAGGTGAACATGTCTTTGTGTATGATGAGTCCAGTTTTCCTGTACAGTCTCTCCAGTCTGCGGCCTTGTGTTCTGAGGTGTCTGAGGGCGGGGGTGTACCAGGGTGCAGAGTGAGTGAATGAGACGGACCGGGTTTTGAGTGGGGCTATGGTGTTGAGTATGTGGTGGAGGTGTGTGTTGCAATGTGTGAGAAACTCATCTGTTGTAGAGAGGCCCTCAACACTGGGGAGGTTATTGATGAGTGATGAGAAATGGTCCGGGTTAATGTCCTTGATGTTACGGAACTGTATAGTGCGGGGTGGGTTGGATTTTTTGAAGCACAGGTTGATGTCAAATGAAATTAGCAGGTGGTCAGAGAAGGGGATGTAGTGGGTTTGAAGGTCCAATGGGGTTATTCCAGTGCAGCATATTAAATCCAAGGAGGGCTTTTTGTTATGTGTGGGAAAATTAACATATTGTTTAAAACCAGAACTGTCCAGACAGGAGGTGAATTCTTTGGTGAGTGGGTTGTTGTAATTGTCCATGTGGATATTGAAATCTCCCAGGAGTATGACGTGTGGTGACAGTGTGATGAGGTGAGATAAAAATGCTGCGATGTCCGTGATGAAGTCCGTGTGCTGTTTTGGTGGTCTGTAAACCAAACCGTGGCTATGATGGTAGGGATAGGTCCAGAAAGTTGACAGATAGTTGTTTCGAACGAGTGGCAGGTAGGCACACTCACAGGCACCACCCTCCAGTCATCGCGGTGGATGAGCGTGACCCCGCCTCCTCTGCCAGACACACGCGGTTCAGCCTGGTAAACAAACCCTCGTGGAGTGGCCTCGTTGAGATCGGTGTAATCGCTTGGCTGCTGCCAGGTCTCCGTCAATGCCAAACAGTTCATCCGGTGGTCCGCGAGGTGGTCCTGGACAAGCTGGCCCTTGCCCGTGAGGGAGCGGACATTCAGAAGCCCGACTTTGACCGGTGTGCTGTTGAGCCGGGCAGCCGTGCCAGCCACACCAGCCGACCTCGGAACACGGGTTAGCGCCGAGGAGTCCGAGCGTCGTCCCGTGTGTCTCCGGGGGTGACGGGCCAGAGACCAGAAGGACCGGACGGTGCTGGAACTGCCATATTCGAAGTTTCTTTGTGCGCCCCGATGTGTGACTCTGCGCCGGGGCACATACAGTATTTCCGGGTGTTGGAGAAGAGCAGGCGCTGGTGGATTATATGAACTTCTATAGAGGAAGAACTCCGTGGGTGCATACTGGAACAGTGCTTGTGAAGAATGATGGATAACAGACAGGATGAACCAGCTTAGGACAAGCCGCACACAGGAGATCAACATAGCCGGGTTGGACTTTAAATGTGGAGGAAAGCAACAGGTAGCAGGTAAGCTAAACGTTGCTAACACACATAAACACTATTGACAGTTTGATCAGGTAGTGTGATGGTTAGATGTATTAACTGTCCACACGTAGACCACAAATGCAAAGTCCGTAAACAATGCGGTAATCAGAAAAAATCATAATCCATACGAGCAGCGGCTGCCAAAAAACGCGCCAGCATTCGCTCTACCGGAACCGGGACAATGCAAATCAACTAAAACAGGGGTCGGCAACCTTTACCACTCAAAGAGCCATTTGGACCCGTTTCACACAGTAAAGAAAACACTGGGAGCCGCAAAACCCTTTTGAAATTTAAAATGAAATAACACTGCATATAATGGCTTTTTTTTTAAACCTTTGTGACATAGAATTACATTTTGAATATGAACGAACTAAAATAAAATACATTTTAATTAAATACAGTGGTCCCTCGCTGTTTCGCTGATTTTTTTTATAGCGTATCAACGCGTATTGTGTTCTGCATCCTGATTGGCTAAAGGACTGTAGACCTTTGTCTTTGTCAGTCATTCTCCTCCGTGTCTGCTGTACAGTTTGCCAAATTTATTTAAATGTTCGATCACGAGCAGTGTGACTCTGAAGCAGTGACGGACTGAGCGGTCTGGCATTTGAGCACATGCCAGAAGGGCCGAGGCCGTGCTCTATTACGGATTTGACCGCGCGCACACTTCTCCGGGTGGTCAATGCGCATCGGGAAGTAGCGGCAATGTTTCCGCATAACGAACTGGTGGAACCTGGAGTCCAGGCGGCTGAACCAGTCCTGAGAGCGCACGGATGCGTTCTCACTACAGTTCTCCGTTTGGTGCAGAGCTGTAGAACCTCTCCCCCCCGTTCCACAGACTACGGGGCCGCTTGTAGGTGTAAACTGCCAGGGCCGATGATCCCAGTCCGTCACTGCTCTGAAGTGCTGTATGTTTGCAAGTTTTCTCCCCAACAAAACCCGCAACAGCGCAGCGGCGCCAGGCGCCTCGGTCAGAGGAACTGTGAAATACGCGCATATTTATACACGCAATATAAAACTGACTACTTCACGGATTTTGCCTATTGTGGGTTATTTCTACAACGTAACCCCCATGATAAACGAGGGACCACTGTACTGAGCCGCACCAGAGGGATCAATGAGCCGCGGGCTGCCGACCCCTGAACTAAAACGTTGGTAGCATTCTATCAAAATCTCTTAATAAATCCAGGCATATACTGAAATGCTAGACTAATATATTCATACAATATTAAAATAAAACATGCATTTTTAGAATCAATTGTAATCTCTTTTAATGTTTTTACATTATTTAAACATACTATTTACAATACTTTTAATATGGAAATTTTGCCTAAAATAAATATTTTATATTATATGATAAGTGCACCTGTGATCCTTTTGATTAAATAGTAGTAGTTTTGCAGTTTTGGATTATATTTTTCATATTATTAGCATGTGCACATATATCTTTTTTTAATAATAGAGAAAATGCATAAGTCTTATACAGCGCTTTTCCAAATGTTCTGAGTAGCTTTATAATTTCGTGCATTATGCATTCACTCTATATTTGGGGCTGGCAAGTTACTATTGCAGCCACTGCTTCCATGGGACAGACTGACAGAAAGAGGCTGTCCATCTGTGCTACTGGCCCCTCCGATTACCACACACACCACATTCATATAAAGCTATGCAGCTGAAGTGCCCTGCCTAAGGGCACAACAACAGTTTTATTGTCTGTGCGATGTTGTGGTTGATTTGTGTATTTTTTGTAAATGTTAGGTAAAGGTTAAGCATTCAAAATGTTTTTGCTTATCCAGCACTTCTTGAGGGATACAATTGACTGTGTATTCTGGCCCGTTCACAGTACCTTCCTCCTCAGGCTCTCCAAAAGGATTGAGGTGGTTGGGATCTTGGAGGTCATCCTCAGGGTCATCAAACGGATTGGTGCTCATGGTGGGAGGGGCGTCTGGATCTTCGTCTTCCAGAAAGTTCAGCTTGTTGATCAGTTCTATTGCCAAATAATCCAGGTTAGGTTTAGACACAATTTTGAAAATAAAATAATGAATTTTAAAAAACGACAAATAAATCACAACCAGCACTTGGGAGTGACTGAACCACAAATACCGGCTTTAAATGCCACCAAAATAGATAATAGCCTTCTGGATAATATATTTAGCTTGGCAAGATGGCGGAGGAAAAATGTAGTTACTATGGTGAACCTAGCAAGACTGCATATGGCTTGTCCACATAACCTTTAACATTTTAAGTTTATAGAGCCAGTTGGTGGCACAATCGGACAGGTTGAATAACTTAACTGTTCTTGTCAGTCTGAAAGAAACTGAACCCAAATTAACATACAGGCAATAGTAAAAGTGTATTATAATTCTGGTGTATAGCAAAAATCAGCAGTTTATTTATTATTACATAATAATTATATTAAGGGAAAGAGATTTGTCAGATGTTTTGTGGAGCTCAGTTCATTACCAAGTGCAGCAGAAGAAAAATACCAAACAACTCCACATGGGCCAAAACAAAAACTGACACAATCACAATACAATAAGACTGAAACTGTGGAGAAGGACACAAGTGCAGAGATTCAAATGTCCATTGGTGGAAAAAGATGTGCAGTACATTGAAACAGAAAGAGATAAAGAAAAGAGAAAAAAGACCTTGGGATGAAGCGGCAGGCTTAGTTTTGCGTGCTCGCTTTGGGAAACCATCATCATCATCATCCCCATGTAAGCAGCTCAGGGCATTCAACTGGTTTACTATCTCTGTAAACGGCAGGCCCATAGAGGATAGGTGGAAGAAAGAATAGCAGAGAGAAGACAAAATAACACGCAAAATTTAACAATACAGCCAAACACAACAGTTTGTTTGGTGTTTAGCTAGAGTAAAACAAACTAGCACACCCAATGTTTGAGACCCTCTTTGGTTTGATAAAAGATGATTTGGCCATTTGTATCTTTACATTTCCTGACTACAGCTCTGTATCAATTCAAATAAGTTTTTATTCTCATTCCTAAATTATTTTTAGTACAACTATTACTTTTAATAGACCTAAATAATAATCTAAATGGTTAGAATGAGGCAGGCCTTTGAGTTCAATAGTATTCCGTATTCCTTATAGATGCAGCCATATTTGGGTCTTTAAAATGTAAAATTCATTTCTCCTATACAAAAAGAACACATCACAAGACACATATGGCCGAAACATAACAGTACTGTCTATGGACAGAATCTCAAAGATGGTGGGGTGTTTAGGCAGCGTGGCCAGACCTTTGATTCAAGGATGCACACAAGTGAATCACGGCTGAAGGCACTCAATGCACATACATACAAATGAGATGAAGGACAGAGCAGAAAGAAAAGAACGCATGGGGCTTAACAAAAAGTGATGCTGCCCTGAAAGTTGGATTAAGCAATGCAGAAAGAAAAAGGCCAAGACTCTTGTGACTACAGAATCTTTACTAAACTCAAAGTATGTAGCCCATAAAGGCAGCATACAGACATATACAAGGACTTTGCAACTGAATAACACAAAATATATTTTTTTTTAAAAAGATAAATATATACAAGATTAACAAATGAAGAGTGCCATGAAAACAAATAAAACTCACAACACAAAACAAAAAAAGATACAAAGTGTCATTCATATGACAACTGAAGCTGAAGAAGTCAAGTGTTACAGCATTGTGGTTGCAGTTTCAATTAGAAAATGTGATTTTAAAATAACAACTGGAATAACATATTGTTATTCTTAATGTCTGTTAAAAAATTAAGAATTCTTGTTTTACCTGTGATTTTGGCAGCTTTCTCCTCCTGGTTCACCCTGTTCTCCTCATCCTCCTCATTGTCCTCTTCAAAATCATCCAGGTTTCCAATATCTGCTTGTTTCATGCTCATTAAGCTAGCAAGACTCTGCATGTCTTCATCCCTGGATAGACAATAGAGTCCATAATGCATTTATTTTGACTAAATATATCTAATGTGTGCTTATTGTAGGCAGCACATCATAACGCTTTTATTTATTCCATATATAGGGTAAATAAAATATTAACACTCCAAAACCATCTCCTCTATATCACTCTCCACTATCATATTCTGTGCATTCAGCTCTGTGTTCTTTGTGTTGGTGCTTCCCAGGCCTGTGGGTTCATTGAACAGTGATAGAGTTTGTTTGTGTGATCCACATCATTCGGTGAAGGGTTAACAAGGGTTATGTGCCATCGACCTGCCATCCTCCACACAAAGGCCTAGCTCCACTTCATTCCAGTTATGTGGGAGGCTGTCGTTAAATTAAACTCGCTGCCATCAAATTAGACTGAATAACAAACAGACAACCCAATGAATGGCTAAGAACGTGTCTTCAGAAAAAAAGAAGTTGGCCTTGAAGCATAATGTGAAAATGAAGACAACAAATAATAACTTGAATGGAGCTGAAAATGCATTAAGTCAAACAGCAGTTTTAGTCTTTTTCAAACCTTCATAACTCCTATTACAACAGCCCATTTAACATTGATAAAGTTGATAAAGAAAACATTGATAAAGAAACTTAGTGGTTCTAGGTTCAAATTAACTGAAAGAAGACATATTTTAACTCATTCTTCATCACTAGAGGTAATAACTCTGTATGAAGTACAGGTACAAAAACGCTGTGAGACACTTCTGCCAAACTTACGTGGCCTTTCCCTCGCGGAGGAAGATGCAGGAGAGGGAGAACTGCAGAGTGGCAGACACCACCTTTTTGGACAAGGGCTTAAACTTCAGCTTGACATCCGTTTGTGTGGGCATGGGGCTGGCATACTGCTTCATGTTGATACTGCTGGTGGCCAAGGCCTTCCTCCTTCCTGATGGTGACTCCTACAGAGAGAGAACATACCATTTAATATAAATCTGGTATTATTTGATATTCAAATGTATAACGGCAATGTTACTTTTGTAACACCAGCAGAAACGTATTTATTATCAAGACTAGTCATAGATGTTCTTGACATACCAAAATGTTTACCTGTGGTGTACTACATTTGGGCAGCATAACTATCTACAAAGTGTGTCTTCTATGCTGCTCATTGTAAATTCAGTCATAAAATCCTTGCTGATATTTTCTATCAAAAAGGTCCATGCTGAAACCATTTTACTGCACCTCAGAGATGTGCTTTGGGCCAGAGGCTAGCAGTCAAATTGGAATTTGGGAATATGCCACAGACCAGGTGATAAGAGTTATAGAATCAGTGACAGGCCCTTAGCGTGTGTGTGTGCGTGTGTGTGCGTGTGCGTGTGTGTGTGTGTGTGTGTGCGTGTGTGTGCGTGTGTGTGTGTGGACACAAGCTTCACACCAGAGGACAGTGTGAAAAATGAGAACTGCTGCAAAACCTTGTCACCAACTGTTAGATATGGAAACCAAACAGCTGGAGATGTTCCAGCTTTTTGTCTGCCTCTGTAGCTTTGAAAAACTGATTTTCACAGCATGTCCGACTCTAGTGGTACTGCTTGGATGTGTGGGTAATACTGACAGATCACAAAGACAAAAGTGTTGGGTTCATTCATATTTAATAGACCTACTTTAATTCACTTGTTCAAATATCCATCACATCCCATTCATTCTGCCATTCATAATTACTGAAATGAGGAACACATTTCTGGCAGTTAATTTCCATTGCAGTGGGTTAAATATTCACCAACTAACCTGTCAAATCACAGAATTCACCCACTAACCTGTCAAATGTACAGAAGAGCTACTGAAAACAAACTTTTTGTCCATTATCCAGATAAACACAACCAGGTATACACAATATGGAGAATAGCTTGTTCATTCTTACTTTTTTGTCTCAATTAACTGAATATGCTTTAAGAAAATATAATATATTCTTATTCCTTACCTTTCTAGGCTCTGATGTTACGGATTTAAAAAGTGTAGTTTGGTAAATGGCCCTTAAATAAAGTCTTTGGCTCAAGATAACTTGAACCAGCACAGCATAACTACACACAATATGCTCTAACCGCAAGTCCTCTTTATATGTGCACAATGTTGAACAATTTACAATAGGCTTTCATTCATGCCACACGTCTTTGAGAGCATATATACATATAAAGAGGAGTATCAGAGATAAAGTGATATGGGATCTCATTCAAACACATCTGGGCGTCATTCTGTGGGGAAAAGCTCAATCTCATTCTGATCATGGAGGACTGCAGGGTTTAAGTAAAAAAAACACACCTGTCCATACATTCAGTTTTGTAAATAGACAACAGGTAACACTAAACTAAAAAAGTAAATGAATGAAATCTAGTTATTTCCATGACTCACTTAGTCTTTCTTCTTTCTTCTAGCAACATTTTAATAATTATAATATTATAGTGTTATAATTCTGAGAAAAACATAACAATATAACAATTATCTACAATTTTGACACTTTACATTACCTATGACAACATTAGACCTAAATAATGACAATTACTGATCAGCTTAAAGGGACAGTGTGTAAGATTTTTACCCGTTAATTACCAAAATTGAAGATACCCATTCAAAAATACATTGTTTTCCAAGCCTTTTCACTTCCATCATGAAATCAAAGTATTCTTTTGGACTTAGATATAGTCACATAAAAGGGGGATCTTCCCCATATAGAGGCAGCCATTTTGAATACGAGAGCCGCAGAAGGACATTTGGGCTCCGCCTTCGGCAAGGCTCGTGGTAGCACCGGAGGCAAAGCAGGCGGGGCGCTCTGCGCGCGCTGCGCAAGAGAGGGAGAGAGGTGCCGGTCGGGGGGGGGGCTCGTGGTTTTGGGTAAACAACAAGCATGCTGCCGGATCACACGTCGTAATGGATCTAACACGTGTTTTGGACTAAATTGTTTTACTGGATTTTATTCGCTGGATCCTTACGGACAGATTGATACCAAGCTTGTGGTGAAATACAGAGTTTGACCTGTGCAAGGCCTTCAAAGGTAAGCCAAGTAACAAACCTTGTTTTGTGCTTTTCCGTATAAAAGCCCCATGTGCTCAGGGAGTGACTGTTGTGCCAGGAAATGAATTGCATAGTCAAAAAGAGGAGACTGTAAGGTTTCATTTGATATGTAGATTGTCATGGTACACGATCGGGAATGTGTGTTTTCATGCGAAAGAAAAAAAAACAGTGAACGGGAGACCGCGTTTTATTAATATCATTGTTGTCGGCGGGTACGTGCGCGGGTACGCGAGCTGTCCGCTACGGCGCGTCCGTGTGACCCTCGAGGTTTGCCGTAGCCAAAACAGGAAGTGCCATAGCCACTATCCACCTATGCGCCACGAATCCTACACACTGGACCTTTAATAATATTGACATTCCTCATATGTTATACTATTTTACATTGCCTTGATTCTAATCCTACTCAAATTTATGACTTGGGAAGCCACTTTTGCTGCCATGCTCACATTTGAGTTTTGTCACATAATGAATTAATGCAGCGCCATCCTCACCAACCTCAGCTAAACCAAAGCACCCACCAAGTCAAGAGACAAAGATGAGCAAATTCTCTCTCTCCAACTCTTATCTTCCAGCAGATTACAGCCTGCTATTATACTAAGCTAATAGCGCATGGAGATACTTTATGAATGAATTTGTTCAATGCACCAAACACTTAAGAAGAGGGGATTTAACAAAAAGGAGAATGGGAAATGGATGGGAGGAGAGGGGTATTGAAAAATAGAAAATACTAAAGGATATGCAAATACCTTTGTGAAAGAATGGAATAAGTGTTTCAACAGATTTGAGTAGACCATGCAAACAATGGGAATGTGCTCTATTTCCCTGGATGCTGCTTGTCAATCAATGTGTCTTGTGAGTGAGTGTGCATGTGTGTGTACCCAAAAGGTGGATGGGATTATGGAGGGAGAGGGGTTATGACATGATGTGTAAAATGAAAGGGAAGGACAATGCACAAGCTTAATTTATTACTGAGAGGGCAGGACTATCTATATGCGCTCTCCTCTCACTACTGAGAAAGACTAAATACCTGAGTTGAATGTTTGTGGGCATAAAGTAAAGGGTTCTTAGTCCAAGAGCACTGGAAAGAGGATTGGAAATAATAGCTATATGTGTGCTGCCCCCTAGCTGCCTCAAAGTTTTACTGCATCTTAGTAACAAAAGCCAAGTGTGTAATGAAAAATCTTTGTGCATATTGGAGCTCTTTGAGGATTTCTTTTGCTAAATTATTGAAAGATATAGACAAAGATATCCTTTTACATATTTTTTATGTTACAATTCTTCATAATAATGATGAAAACAGATTGGGGCATTACCCATCATCGGCCCCTTGCCTTGTGCCAGCTGGCCCAGGATCGATCCAAAAGTGCACCCTGGTGGGGCTAGAGGGGTCAGGGCAGGAAGGGGGTACCCAGGGGTTCTCCTGAATCCCAATGCCCCAAAATGCCAACAGGACAGGCCATAGAAAGGGGGGCAGATCCTTTTTGTCACAGAGAGATGGATTAATTAAGATGAGTGCTAATAGAGCTTGGAACCTGCGTCTGGTAGCTGAGTACTGTTAAGAAAAGTGCCCAACACACTGTAATCAGGTAATGTTTTTTTTTAACAACGGTCACAAGTCAACAGGTCGCAAATAGGTTGATGTTCATCATTGATTTAAAATATTTGGAGATGTTTCACCATAAAATCTTTGTTAGTTTCAGATTTTTACCATGTTGTGGAAAATGAAGCAGAACTCAACCTCAGAGGAACAATGACCATCTGCTTGACGAACAACACTTGTCCTAAGCAGCGTCGCATGACACATAACTTCAGGACAAACAGAGGTCCAAGGTACCACAGACAAAATGTAGTTTTTTCTGTTTCATGTTCTATAAGTTAACAACTCATTTCTGTGTGTGTAGAATCTCTCAGTCGTCCAGGGAGAATCCATGGGAAAAGGAGAGGCCTTGCACATGTGCAGAAAGCCCTCTCTGTTTGTGGATATCCTAAATGGGCTTTCAACAAAACTAAGAGAGACAAGCACAAGAAACAAGACAACAGAGAATCAGAACCCAGGAGAAAGCGTGCAACTATTCTTTACCTGGCCAGCGTTTCTGAAAAACTACAGAGGATTTTCAGGCAACATGAAATTCCAGTCTATTTCAAACCCACAAAAACTAAGACAAAAACTGGTCCACCCAAAGGACAAAACACCGAGCCACAAACAAAGCAATGTGGTCTACTCCATTCAGTGTAGTGAAGACTGCAGTGGGCGGTACACTGGAGAAACAAAACAGCCACTTCACAAGAGGATGTACCAACATAGACAAGAGAGCCAGGGTGGACCTCAGTCTGCCGTACATCTCCGCCTAAAAGCCATGGACCACTCCTTTGAGGACAGTGAGGTACAGATCTTAGCCAGAGAAAAGAACTAGTTTGAGAGGGGAGTTAAAGAGGCTATTTTTCAAGAAAGAAAGAGAATCCTTCATTGAACAGAAATGGAGGTCTCAGACATCATTTGTCTCCCATTTCTAACTCTATCCTCAAACCTAAATCAAAACAAAGAAAACAATAGGACTAGCCAGGTCAGATCCAGAGGTGTAAAAACACCCATTATGGCCCTGAATGGTTCTGCTAAGAAGACCCCACACTCCACTACTACTGCATATTTAATAGGCCTACCTAACTAACAGAAACTGTAAAGTAGTAGGTGTGGTAGTTTCAAAGTAATTTCACTGTAGTTAGCTCCTCTCTTCAGGCAAATAGGCAGTGTCCACCAGCACTCTGACCAAAACTGAAGAAGCAGCTTGGATGAGCTGCGAAACGTATTCGACTAAATACACTTTTGTCCAGTTGACAAATTGAATTTCTCCTTTTGCCAACTTATTTCTGTATTCATTTCATTTGGCATGGGGAAAAATCAAAACAATTAATACTACTTTTATATATAGTATTCGTGCCATTATGGCACATTTGTTACACGTTTGAATTGATGTTAGGTTTAGTTTACAATAATATAGAAAACTTTTTTTAAATGCCATTTAGGTGGTGTCACAATTGTAGAGCCCCTTTAATTTGCCATTTAATGGAAGATTTTATGGTTGCAACTGAGTGTGTTAATTTCTTTCTCTAGAAAATAAAATACAACATTACTTTGTATTAATAACAATGATTATATTTAGTAGTTGGTATAGACTTAAAAAATAACCTGAGTTCTCATTGAGTAACCCTTCTCTCCAACATATCAAATCATTTGGTGGTGTGGAATTCAGTAGTCAGCAGATTGGTGGTGGGGGCACTGTGCTGCTCCTCCTGCCTCAAGGTCATAGTTATTGGAAATGGAGACATCCAATGTACTCACATCTCTCTTTGAATCCTCACACAATAGACTGATTCCTCTGTGTCAATTTGGCCTCCCCTGATAACTGATAAGGTGGGCTTTTTACATACCACTATGAATACTGCACTATAGGCTTTATAGGCCCGCACACATGCAGATTAAGACCAATTTATTCATCTGCTACCTTTGTATATGAGGATTTATTTTCTCCTCCCCAAGCACGATGGCTGTGTATTTTAAAAGGCAACAAAAACATAAAGGGCATGCAGTACTATCACCAAAGTAATGTGAATTACAATAATATTGCTGTCCATAATGGACAAGACCATGCAAATTGGGTTTATATAGTTTAAAGGACATCCGTCCAGCCACTTCTCCAGTCTTCATGTTAGCAAAGCAGAGAAGACTTGAACTACACCACCAGTATGCAGTGTGGAAACCACAAAAGAGTGTTGGTATTTGAAAACGTGAAGAGACCGATAACAACAATTACGATTCAATTATATTTTATGAATCCTGTATAGAACAAAGCATTTCTCAGAGAACTAGTAGATGTAATTCAAGTCTGAATCTTGGCCATGGTCATAGTGTGTGTCTAAATGTAGGGTTGAATGATAAAGAAAAGTGAAAGGAATGTCTTTAATGTGGGGTTGCCTCCAATGGCAGAAGATGAAAGCCGAGGAGCCACAAACTAACTGGCCCTTAAAAAGCCTAATCCTACCCAAGAAAGAAGATCATTTTTCTGCTGGCGTGCACTGCTCTCACACAAATCCAACAAATAATCCAAGTGTAACGTGACTCTGCTTCGACAGGTCAGCCAAACCAAAACATGTGGCATTTCACACAGAAAGACATACATTTTGGACATAATGACACATTTTCATATTGCAAAATCTTAATTTAGATGCCAGCATTTGCTTCTCCATCTTGCATTCTCCAAGATGTTTTTTTCCATCATTTTTGACCAAACAACTCTTATCAGTATGTCCAGGACGGCCTCCTCTCTAACTCCATGGGTCTTTCTTTTGGGTGGCCCTGGGTGCCCCCCATGCACACTCAGACCCAGAAGATGCACTTCAGACAGGGGGCTAATGGGAAAATAAATTACCAGCAGGCAAAAGCCCTGCCTCTGCACTTCTGCTGCAATGAGAGAAACTGAACATGGTGGCCGTTTACAAGAAGCAAATGGTCAAGAAATCGAGTGAGAGGAGTTTAGAGAAAATGGCAGTAAGGAGGATAGTACTGGATGGTAAAGGAGAGGAAAGGAATGAAAGGGGGAAAAATGAAATATGGGGTAAATAATTGCAAAAGATGTGCACAGAAAGGTCAATCGGATTAGACAATCCCTGGCCTGTCAAGTGCGTGCTCATCACTTTCCCTACATTTCAGCATCACTGGTCAGCATCAAGGCCAATAACATGTCTTTGCCATACAGTGTCAATATGATCAACTTCTGTATCTAAAATTAATTATTGCCCCTCTAAAACAGGAAGCTATGTGTGGTATGCACACACAACTGGAAATGTCTGTACAGAATGCCAGAATGGCAGCGTCTGTGGTTAGGCTCTCGTTTTACCGGTCAATCTACAGTCCTCATGATGAAAAGGGCAAATTCCTGGACAGAAGTGGCCAAAGGAGGGCAGGATGGCTCGGTGCTCCTTAAGGCACTAAAAACAATAAGGGTGCCGTCGTCTCCCCGGCGCTCCTCCTTGCACAAGACATTGAACTTGCGGTGTAGATAGAGGACTGTGAATTACATAAAAATTACATTAAAAATAACAATTGATTTCTCTAAAATGTATAAAGTCTATCAATACTTAACATGAAATAAAAGCAAAAAAGTTCTTTCAGCAGTATGTTGCCACAATCAAATCAATTAATATCACTTTACTTGTCTGAGGTGCAATTAAAGCACATTGAGCAGTTACATCCTCTCAAACATCTTCTGCCATATTTGGTGTAGAAAGTCTGTAGCATTTCAGTGCATGCAGGGTTGCCATGGATATAGGAAAAACTGCTCAAATCACAAAAACAGTCCTCAACTCCCATCCTTTGCTCCTTAGTTCATCAAAATTCAAAAATCTTTGTTAAAAATTAAGATAAAAAAGTTTAAAAACTGCTCAATGTGCCAGCCAGTCAGCCACATGGAGTCAACCACGATCATGGCAATCACAAGCTAAAGAGATGGGCAGAATAGCTCAAGCATTTGGCTAGCAGAAATCATCCAATGTTAAGTGTTACTATATAAAACTGTATGTGAAGATTTTGTGGAATTCTTTAAAGCACTTGGAACACTTGAGTCATCTTTGTTTGTTTTAGCGTTTTTTGCAGGCTACTGAGATCTGACATGGCTATAATAGGGCTCTAATCCACGACAAAGCTGATTGTGTAAGGGGGAAGGTGATTTGGAATGGCCTGTGACAAGAAACAATTGCCCCATGTGAGAGCCTGCCTCTCTTCCAGTCCGCTCCATGACAAAGGTGTACTTCTCCATGCTAAGTGACAAATCTGAGGAGACAAAGAGCATTAGCAGGGCGATGCTCTGCTTCAGTGCTTCTAATTGTGGCCAACTCAAAGAGAATATAATATGGATTTTTAAGAAGGAGCAGGAGAGAAAGAGAGAAACAATGGACACCTTCTACCAAGGGGGAATTAGTGCAGAGATTTGGTTAAAAAATGTATGTTGTTGTTTTGTTTTTTTTTACACAGATTTTAAAAGGTCTTCCATATTAAAGCCATGAAATGCCATAAAATGTGTAGTGAATTATATTTGTGTATTACAGTAACAGTTTGTGACACAGAAATGTAGGTGAGCTGTAACCTGAGAGGACTTGAGGAGGAGTAAGGAATGAGACAAAAAAAATACTGTGCCAGATTTGAGTTTTCTGGAACATTTTCCTTAAAAGGCAATTCCACTATCCACAAAGATATTCTTTCCGCCGGTTCCTGCTAAAACAGAAGGGCACCATGTTTGAGGATCATTCAACTGTCAGCGACTGTCTTAGTTTCTGGGACCAAAACGCATAACAGGCCCGCTATTCACTGCAACTAAGCTGAACTCAGTGTGGTGGTTCTACAAACTAGCTATGGGAAATTCTTTAAGATAATGTTACACAAGTCAGTCTACACCCAAATACATAACATATTCTTTTATGCACATTACTAAACCCAGGAGAAAGACCTTCCTACACCAACCAGCAGGTCAGGCTTGTGGATAAACAGAGGGATTTGCCAGGCAGTGTTTTGGTGCCACAGAACCCCGTCTCCATCACAAGCCGCCATCTTAAGAAGAACCAAGAAAACAAATAGTTTGAGATTGAGATAACTGCTCTGCTGTCGTCATCCTAACACAATTCACGCACGTTGCACCAAACTCTGACCACCCAGTCGCCATGTAGCACATGACAGCAAAAACAAGGGGCAAGACTGAGATTAGGGCCAGAGGTGAGAATGAAAGAAGGTGACAATGTGAGATGAAAAAATCTAAATGATGGTCGGGGGAAAAAATCTACAGGACAGAAAAAAAGTGGATAGAATAATAATATTAACAAAACAGGACATATACTGTATATTCAATTGAAGAAAAACAACAAGTGCAGATTTCTTAAAACACATTTTTCAAGAAGAATTATTCATGAATTCAACCATAAAAATACACAATGGATGATCATTTTTGGACACCATTTTGGTTAATGTGTCCCCATACAGACACCGTAGGAGAAATAACAAACATGTACCATCTAAATTTCGATATTTCATGTTGGCCACAAGCAAATAATAAATAATAAGTAAATAAAACCCTTGAAATGTGTCTACAAACAAGTACATAGAGTTCCCAACAGAAAACCACCACAATATTATCACTGTAAAATACTTAACATAAAATGCTTTAGAAACATTATTTAATTTGCAAATTTATGACTGTTGTTAAAGATCATCAATATGGTACCTCCACTCAAAATGTTTACCACATTAACATCATTAAAAACAGTTGACCAAAACATCAAGGTCAACATGCAGTAACCAGTGTAGCATGCCTAAAAGAAAACCGGCATGGGCCAATCAGCATTCTCTTTCAAAACTATAACACAATGGAACAAGCTAACAACACATTTAAAAATACCCAAAGACTTAAGTGTAAAATTAAGGATTTTAAAAAATTGCCAACTTTAGTGAAACTGTTGAGTTTCCAAATGTAGGAAAAATGACTAAATCATAGGGCAATGGGGGTTAGGATGGGAGATGGATAAAGCTTTTAAATGTACAGATTATAAAGCCACTTTAAAGCCTCCCAGAGAATCAGTGTTGACTTGTTGTTGCACATGAACATTGAACATTTAACACAAATGAATCATATTTAAGTCTGCAAAACATTTCTCAAATTCACCACTGACATCAATGGGATTCCTGTTTAACCAGAAGTGCAACCACAAGAAAGTGCGGTTAGGAGCATTTAGAGACAAAAATGGACGGGGCCGAATAAGGTGAATAGTCTGGTACAAAGCATCTCTTCAGCGTTTCTTTGATTAATATTCTTCTTGTAAAATAATCTAAATAAACTTAATATGCTCAGGCCTATGTTTCTTTATGATCATTTAAACTGTGACAACAAAACTTGTGAGCAAACCTGAAATTAGGTTGGGAGGCTATAGTTACATAATATATTCATGTGTCTAGAGACAGATAGCAATAGACTAGGACTAAAGGTTGAGGTCACAACTTGGAACTCAGAGATTCAAATGCAGCTTAATCACGCACAAATGGATAGGCACAGAAACTGGCCCTGTGCACAGCAGCATGCTAGCTAGCGCACCATCAGTGACGTGCAGTTAGGGGAGGCAGGTGAGGCCGTGCCTCCCCTGATTGCTCAGAGAAAAAAAAAGTAAAATGAAAAAATAAATTGTTACATTTATCTAATGATTTGTATTATAAAGTTATTTTCTATTTAACTTTGCCATTTTAATTCTTTTTTTAAATTCAAAATTGCTGAATTTTCACTTTTACCATTCAAAGAGACGAAGAAGAGAGAAGAGACGTGCGGAGAGGCACCAGCCATTCGTGCCTCACATGGACTGACTGTGCTGTAGCTCAGCAGTGACAGATTCTGCGCTAAAGCGGCTGTGAAAAGGCACCGGGTGAGGCATGTAGTTACCTGGCCTCATAGTAGGGGGCGTTCGTGAGCCCAGGGGTTCTTCTTGCAACTCCTGGGGCAGTAGATTAAAATAAGTGACAACAAGCTACAATTTAGAGTTAGCAAGTTAAGTTTAGCAATCTGTTCACTTTTTTCTTCTTGTATGGCCCTACTTTTAAATGGAGGAATATTTTATATTAAAGCTTAAGCAGTTTTCTAAACTGGACTTTCGGTCGAGCAGAAGTTTATAATTAAAGGAAGACCAACGCCTGAGGAGCTAAAGGGTTTGCTCTAGACCAGGGGTCTTCAACGTTTTTCAGGCCAGGGACCCCCAAACAGATGGCGAACTGGGCCAGGAACCCCCTACTATATATACGGCATAGCATGATGCATTTGCCTTTATTTCTCCATTCGCCATGTACGCATTAATGTGCATTTTAAGACATCAAAGAGGGTGGAGGGACAAGGGAGAAATTGATTGGGGAAAAATGAAAAAATATATTGTTTTTAAAAATATTAAAATACAAAATGATATTATTTTAAAGTGAAATCAAAAGATTTCGCGACCCCCCTGCAGTACCTCCGCGACCCCTAAGGGGGTCGCGACCCCCCTGTTGAAGACCTCTGCTCTAGACTATGGAACGAAACAGAGTGGTACATACGAAAAGACGGTGGATGTGCCTGCCTTCTTTTCTCAACCTGCTGTGATGATAGCCGTTTCCCAATTCAGCAAGTGCACGCTTTGGAGCGTGCTTGGAGGGGGATGTGCGTCATATCTGGCGCGACCACTGCTGTTCCATTTCGTTTTTGTCCCATGCACAGTTAAGACGCGGTCCGAACAGCGCAGTTGTTTCCATGGAAAGTCGTGCAAACATGCACGCTTCGCACTCAAAAGCCCCAGCATGCAGAGCGTGGCAGGATATAGGACTACAAAGATGGACTCGCCAGTAACATCGCCATGTGACAGTTGCGACTTCACTATCAAATGCAAGTACTGGTTCACCTCACCTACAACTATGCTACATGAAACTCTTCATAAACTACGCTAAACATGTGTGACGGTAGCCGTAACGGCATAGTTCATGGCACCTGTATTACCGTTCACATGCTTTTTCCCTTACACTTCTATATTTCCTTTGCTGTTGTAATGCTGGATATTCTACCATATAGCCATGTCCCAATTCGAAGTACTGTATTACTAGTCGCAAAAGAATAATATTTTTGTCTTTAGGGAACAAGGAGCAGACCACCCGGCTCATTGAGCTGAGGCGGGACCTGTTCCATTTCGCAGACGCCCATGCGATCCACGGATTGCACTCAGGGCTGAGCGAGTATGCACCGCCTCGACTGCAGGCTGAGACCACACTCCGAACCGTGCACTCGCTGATTTGGGAAACGGCTAATGTCTGGACTCAGATGGGATATTGTGACCTGAAAAAATTTGCAAAGAAGCCTCGTTCAACATGAGCGGTCCACCACTCACATTCAGAGCCAGATCGCATTAAAAAGGTCGCCATTTTAATTTATGACGCTACTCGGTAGGGGTGGGTGATATAGCCTAAAATTTATATCATGGTATAATTTGAACCATAGACGGTAGACGGTATATATCACGGTATACTTTGGTATGTAACAGTATTAACTGTTAACAGTATTAACAGCTTCTTAATGGTCACCAGAGCACATGGAAAAAGCATTCAAGCAGGAAGCTGTTTTTTAAACTATTAAATAACATAAACGTCAAGAATATTACTACAAGAAAATGTATTGTGCAAAACTGTAATTGTAAAAAACATAAAACAAGTAACTTCACTTTCAAGCAGTATAAAATTTGAACAAGGCAATGTAAATCGAAAATGAAACTGCTTTAACATTGGCGCCGGTGTCAGTGGTGATGCATACCTGCAACTCTTCGTCAAGTTCCCATGACTCGAGCGCTTCCCTGAGTCCCTGGGCAATCATCTCCCCTGTATGGTCGTCAGGGAAATACGATGTTTGCACTACACATGTACTGTTGAAATGGGCCGTACACAGGCATTTGCCGCACAACTTCCAGTCGTCGTCAATAAAGTGGATTGTCAGGCTGATATACGGGTCCATAGTGCGACTCGACCACAAGTCCGTGGTGGTTGCATAGTGTTTTATGTCACAAAGCTCTTTTCCCACTTGATTGCGGACCTCGTCATGCAGTCTGGGCACTTCCACCTGGTTTGGTACCACGTACCGTTGATCCAGCGTCTTCACCATGCCTAAAAAGCCGCTTCTCTCTACGGTTTGGAAAGGCACCGTGTCGTTACACAAGAATATTGCAATGGACTTCGTTATGTCAATCCACCGCTGGCTTTTTTATCATAAGCTACGCCTTTTGAAAATGCCTGGGTGATAGACTGCTGGTGTGTAGTGCCAACTTTTTTCCTCCCACTTGAAGACTGGCTTGGCTTTTGAGTGTCACCGCCAATGTTCCCCCTAATGTTGTATGTGTCTGAGCAAACACACTAACTCCCTGAGCGCTCCTTGGACTCCTGTGCGCGACATCCGACACGCACCCCCGGTACACGCTGTTGCGAAAGAGCTGCGCGTGCTCGTGGCTTACACCGGTAGAAGTTTAATACGAGACACATACTTTTGTTTCTGAATACTGGACGATTCCCCCGTATTCAGATGACCCCGCGGCTGAAAAAAAAAGCGGAACTCTTTCATTCCTGGGCTGCATAGGTTTTCTTGTGCGCTGAGAATGTGCGAGCAGTGCGCAACTGCACAGGCGCGCAGCTTAGAGGGAACGTGGGTCACCGCACATTCGTTGGCTTTCTTCGTACTCGATAACGTGTTTAGCTTTTAAGTGGTAGAACAGATTGCTTGTGTTGCCATGTTTTGCGATCACTGTCGCCCAGCATATTCTGCAGATTGTTTTCCAATTTCCTGTTCAGTATCCGACACCTTGTATCCAAACCATGACCAGATTACAGAAGTTGAGCCGGTCTTTTTCACGAACTCCTCCTCCTCCATGTGCTCGCTGCTCGCAGTGATTTTTCCTCCTTCCTTGTTATGGTGACGCAATGAACTATCGCGATAGGAAGGTATAACCCAAATCTCTACCGTTGGCCAAATTTATACCGCATACCGTTTATACCGCCCACCCCTACTACTCGGTGTGCTCTGGAAAATGCACTGAACAATGATACTTAATTTTCAGCTTCACATCAAAAAATATTACAAGCTACCAGTCACTTACAGGGAGAGAAATTGGCCCGGGGCCAAATTAACTTGCCAACACCTGGTTTACATATTTGTAAATCTGATTGTGATGACGTCAATGCCTCACCAGCCATGACCCTCACCGCATGTCACTGCACATCATGTCTCAAAGCTAACAGTCACTTTTATTAAAATTGTAAAATATCAAATAAGCAACCTATCAACATTCAAATTAATTCAAATAAAGACAACCCAGCTATTTTATATGTAAAATACTCCAGTTTGTGGAGTTGTAGTTCTTATTATGCCTCAAAATTAGTATTAGCGTTAGCATTGAGACACAAACGTCTCTCTCTAAATCAGGGCTCTCAAGTCTCACGCATTGAGAGTGTGACACACGCAATTCGACGTGTTCACACGCTCACACGCCACACATGGTATTTCTCACGCACAGTGCTTCTGTGCCCAGAAAATCAGTTAGATAATGCAGGCGCCGCGCGTTTTCAGCCGCTCCTCGGGAAAACTCCATTATTAATTTTAGCATGATTCAGCAAAAAAAACATTGATACACAAATGGACAGGAAGTAGTGACCCTAGCAGTGTGTTTGCCAGGCATTGTTGTGCACAGAGCCTATTCAGGATGTGCACAGTAACAGGATATGCAACAGGGTGAAGACCAAGAGCCACACTAGCACCACAACAAAATGTAAATCTACAGGGTTTCAAGTAATCTTAGCCTCATTCATTTCATGTGAGCTACAACTTTTGCTATAAACACAATTAGACTGACAATAGCCACCAAACTCAGACGTAGAGCCACAAAGCGACTTGACACCTGAACAGAGACCTGTAGATTCATGGTGGTAGCAGTTAGTCAGCAGACCAGCCATGTGATGGGGTAGTGTGGGCTGGATTAGGGAGCAGCTAAGCCTATTAGGGTAACAGAAGGGACCACCCGGCCTGCACCAGCACACCTACGCAATACAACAAATACAGTAAACTCACAATTTGGGGTCCACATGTATCAAAGGTACAAGAGTCAAATGGGAGAATAAAACAGCAATGTGCAAACTAAATATTCACTATGGCAATCTACCTCACCAGTTCCATGTATTCCATATGCTGCTTTGTGTGATCCCATACCAGGCATTCAGTACCACTGCAGTCATTTTCATCATTTCTATCACCTCCTCACAATAAATGAGTGCTTTGACTTCCACAAACTATTTAGGAAATGAGAATCAAGCAAAGGTTTAAAAAAAAAAAAAAACTTTGGAGACACATGCATGCACACAGATTAATCCCAATTTGCCGGCCCCAGCACAGGAGGAACTTTTGGGATTTCATACTTCATACCAGCTTTTGTCACCTTTGCGTGAATAGAAGACGGTTGAAATAATTGTGTTTTTCTTCCCTGAGGCCCAGTCAGCGATCACAAGCCAGTGGCCTAGGTAATGTGTTCCAAGTTATAAAGGAGGGGAGGGCACACAGAAGGCACTGGATATAACATAGATGTGCGGGGAGGTAGTTCATCAGGGAAATATGTAAAGTACAAGAGGAGGGCTGCTAAGTGTGTCTTATAGAACTCAACACAGTCATCATTTTTCTATTGAAATGGTTGTGTTTAACGGGAATGTCTGCATCAGGAGGATGCTTAAATGGCTAGACTAGAGTTAGATGTGGTCCACAATAGAGAGCACGGCACATTTTGTTAATGAAAGAAGTAAAGAAGTAACCATTAAAAAAAACTATGGGCCAATGAGAAGAGAGAGAAAACAGAAATATTTAATGCTAAAGTAATGCATAGTCATAAGCCTATCATTTTGAATTAATTTTATTTCATTCATTTATTTAGTCATTTGGCAGTTAACTCTCAATTTACAGCCTTAGCCCTATACTGTTGGCGTGGCAAGTATTTTGTTCGTAGATGGATCATGTGCATGGATCATTTCATTGCTCAATTATCATCACTATTTTTACGTGGTCTGGCTCTTTAAATTAACTTTTAAAGAGGGAAATGTAGCCATTATAAAGGTTACAGTGTCTGTAATGGGGTGGACACAGAAAGGCAAGGTGCAGTGTGCCTGTATATTGAATATATTGAGACATGATATCTTAGACACAATTGTCCAGTGTGTGAGTTATGAAAATCCTTTGAAGATGGAGGGACACGGCCATCTCCAGCTTTGGTTAATATGCAAAAGCACACTTCACACAGACACAGTATGGCCCACACAAAAGAATCAGTCAGCACAGGCCTTTCAAATATAGCCATCCAATCTTTTGACTCTCAATTTGCTCACCTTTTTGATAATATGCTCCCATTTAAAAGGAGCAGTCAAAGGCAAGGGTAGCATGCAATTTAGAGATACCACAGTGAAGCCATTTCCAGCATACCACCTCTCCTTCCCTCCTTCAGTTCTGACTTATATCCATCTTTTGATTATGTGATTTGCTTTGGCAGACGAACAAATAGAGGAGAGAAAAGGTAGTGTTTGACACTGCCATTTTTCAATGACAAAATACAATCTAGCCAGGACTGGTAATTCAGAGGCGAGGGATTAACCTAGCATAAGGTTGGCCCCCAGATTAAGAACAAACCAGCGCATGGGGATCTTAAATTTCATCATCTCCACGGCTCAGGCACAATGGCGTATTCTTCCCTCTTTCCTGTGTCGTCTGATGAGGGGTCAGAGGAGCTCACCTCTCCATTTGCCTGCTTCAAGACCATTTATGGAGCCTTCTGCAGACCTTTTTATACATTAATTAGTTATGAAAAAATGCATATCAACAATATAGTATTTGTCATGAGTAGTGGACTGTGCACACTTTGCTCATTTGTTTGTAATCAGAGAACTACCCACATTACAACATGATGCACTGGATATTCTTCAGATGTTGAGCTGCACTGCCCTCTTGTGGTCCAAAAATATTTATTAGTTATTAAATGTAAAGAAAAATCTAACACACTTTGTTTATTATGTCATAAGATTTTTCATAATTATTAATGTTATTATTTAAATAACACTGAACTTAGTGTAATACGGGGTATTTACAGGTGCTCAGTTGCCCTCTCAGCCCCTGCCTTGTTGTTTGGAGATGTTCATTCCTGCTGTCAGTGCACTGGCCTGGCTTTGATCTCACTGTCATTAGTCAGGTATGCACACACAAATGTGTTTCTCTCTCTTTCTCTGCACTTTCTTCATTCTCCCACGCTCTGCTCTGAGGACAGCAGCTGACCTGCTTGTCTTCTCAGCTTTTTATCAAAGACTGCAGCTGCATCTGCCGCTGCTACTTTGAGCACAGCATCCACATGAGGCAAGAGGGTCAAGCACTTAGTGACCTCCTCCTGTTATCAATATTTTGAGGGGGAAAAAAAAAATCAAGGGTGGTGCGTTTACTGGACTTGATAATAAAATTCTTTTAATCCGTTCTAATGCTAGTGTGTTCATTACGTTTTATTCAAACTGACTGACCGTTTGTGCTCACTTCATGTGCCAATGTCCTACGGTATTGGGTTTTTCATTTTGTGAAAAAGGAACTCAACTAAAAAATGAAATGTATTAATTGTGATAAGAACAGACACCAAGATTTTAAGGTTACTGTGGAATATAAAAGGGGCCTTTAGAGACAAAATGTGGGTCATTTTTTATTTAAAATGGGCCATTGTTTATTAAATAGCCTACTATTTTTTCTATATGACCAAACATCATAAAGTATTTCATTGTTGAGTAATACATTGTAGTTGCCAACAACTGTATTAAAGCATTGGCATGTAATGGTGCTTTAGCACCACAAGATGGCGCTGAATGCACATATAATAAAATTAACATATCCAGAGAATTGGTTTAGCTAGAATAGCAGTTGACTCACGTTTTCAATGACAAATGTCCACTCCTTGTCTTCAAACTCCTCTGCATGTGGGTCCTGTGACAGCAGACAAAGCATTAACATAAGACACAATCATGCATTTAGCCAGAGACAAAGGTGGCCATATTAGCTTGTAAATGTGTTCACAATGTACTGTACTGTAATTGGCTCAAATACCCTTTTGCAAACTACACATAGATTATGTTACAGCAAAAATCAATAGGCAGAAGTAAAGGTAGACTGTGATGGCCTTCTGGTATAACCTCTGCTTACATACTCCTTCAAATCAACTTTGCTCATTTTGCTAGCTTATAAAAAGTTCTCAAAGGCTTGATTTCTGCAAATTTCAGGAAAGTGTTCCAATTTGATATTACAAAAGTAATACTTTTTTGTGTTGTTCTTCTTTTACTCCTCTGACGGAATCTGACCTGTGTCATATTGTCCACTGAAATAAGAGTCAGTAAATATACATGGTAAGAGGAGCTGGCCGGGTGAGTGAGCCACTGCAGAGACCAGAAGGGTTTAAGGCAGTGGGGCATTTTCAGTCCAAGTGGGAGTCATTTACACTCCATTACTACTATATTATAGGAGTGGCACGGTATATGTATTCGTATTGAACCGTCACGGTACGGGGGTCACGGTTCGGTGCGTGCATTTTGATGGAGAATATACGGTACACAAGTTTAATATTGAACTGACCACGGGACTTTCATTTTGCAAGGGTTTCCTTGAGGACTCTTTAACCATTGCCATTTGCGAGCCCTGATGAGCACATAAAGTCATCAGTCATGAAAAGTCACGAACCCCCTCCCGCACTTAGCCCAGAGAGTTTGGACCGCAAACGAGCTACGAAATGCGGGATGCGTTTTTTTATTTGCCTGGAGACACGCGAGTGTGTTTCCAGGCTCGGGTGTCCTTTATCCGACCCTCCTAACCTCTGAAACAGCAGTGGTTTAATTTTATTTTCTGTGGAAATGTGTTTATTTTTCAATGGAATCGTCTCATATCTTCCTTCTGCGCTCAAACGCGGAAGTGGAGCCAGCGCACAGCGCACTGCTAAAGAGGAAAGAGTGGAGAGTTTGCCCCCACCCGCTGCACTGGCCTCTCATTTGAATTAAAGCAACAGCGCCCATAATAAAAGTGTTTCAGAGTTCAAAGCTGCCTTTGAGGACAGCCTTTCTGGTTATGTTTTTTTTCCTGCACTGTACCGAACCGTGGGGTCTGAACCGAGGTACGTACCGTACCGTGAGTTTTGTGTACCGTGCCACCCCTACTATATTACTAGCATAAGTACAGCAGAGGTACAGTATTAGCAACCCCAGCACCCCCAACATTGGTGCTATTACTTACCTTAAACAAGGTGACCGTGATCTCAATGTTTTCAGGGACCGGCCACACCACCACACCACGGTAAGGGTTTTTAATGCCAGGTTGCCAGCTGTGGGACTATGGGACAGACATACAGTAAGTCATTAGAAAGAGCATTTAGCTTGTCAAACATTCAAACATGAATGCTAATACAGAAGACGTATGACAAACCTTGGACGATTTCCTTCGACTTCTTCGTGTCCAAACCACAACTAGTTTGTCCGGTTGCCTAGGAGGGAAATCACAGAAATGAATATTGTAGATAAAACATTGCTATATAGCATGAAGTACCATGTCTCTCAAGGTGGGTGTTAAAGCTATTACCATTGCAGACTTGGCAAAAACTGAAAAAGCATTTTAGAGCAACATTCATCTCATTTTGTATAGCCCAAAAATCACAACAGTTGCCTCACAACAAGCTTAACAAAATTAATGATCTAACCAACAGAAAGATCATTAGTAGATTAACCAACTAACAAGCAAATCGATAACTGTCCCAGAGCATCCCCTGTCCTTAGATCCTCCTTCCCAGCAAGGAAAACTCCAAAACTGTATCCCATTTTACAGCGCAATTTATCTTTTATAATATGGTGTGTATCAAATCTAATCCTTGTATCAGTGAAATAATGCAGCTGATATAAAAGTACTTGATATCAAGACTTCCTCAGTAACAAATCCTAGCAGCCGTCCTGATATAAGAATGATCTGATTGTACCAGATGAGTCGACAGAAGAGAGGAAACAGGGGCTTATATGGAGAACAGTAGAAGACATCTAACAATTGGTGCTTCAAGCAGAGGTCTACCATAGAGACACTATTGTTTTAAAAGTCAACTACTGACCTTATTCTGACCAGGTTGGTTAAGTGGGAATCTAAACCATTTCAATGGAGACTATGAGAATGTTTTGCTCCTAAACTAAAAGATATAATTTAGGTTGATTTGTGTAAAATGTTCAAATCTTCAAGTGCACAAAAAGTAAACAACGCACCAATAGAACTTATTTGCTGTCAAGAACCCTAGGCAAAATAATACAGCCCGAATGAGGTATGTTAATTTTTTTTATGAGTACAAGTTTCAGAGTTTAAAAACAGCTGAAGGGAAATCAAGAAAAACAGGGCCAGTGTATATTACATCAGCAGAAAAAATTAGTAGTTTAAAAACAACACCTGTGGGTCTTAAAGTGTATATTACAAGTTAAACTACTCTCGTCACCAAAACAGAGCTGAAATAATGAAATTTTCCTAAAAGCATTATTTTCCATAGTTTGACTACTTTGGTGAATGTTATAATTTTCCTCCTGGTTGGACATGGGCAGCAGCTGTGACATGCAGATGTGACATGTGGGAGGTAATTCAATGACTGTTATAGGAACAATACTGTAAATAAATACCATGACTTGTCTAATTTACATAATGGTATAAAATGGCAGCACTTTAATTTTCTTAAAGGTGCACTGCATAACTTTTGCTGGTATACATCATGCCTGTCTCCACGAAGATGTTTTATCTTTGACTAAAGTGTTTTTATTGCTCAAAAATATCTTGAAAAACATGCATTGTTATTGTAATTTGGGACGCCTCTTCACAGACCTGTAACGTAATGCTTGTCTTCATGTATGGATGAATGTTTAAGCTGTTGATTTTCTTGTATGTAAACTGTCCCTGCATTTTCTGGAGTGGTGCCAGAGATAGAGGGATTCCTCTGTTAGGATCCAGGTCTACAATTTTTTTCAACTCCCCCCCAACATTTGTTCATGTACAACTATGAAAAATATGTACTGAAGGAACTACACCAAGTAAAAAACAGAAAAACATTCAAACCTGTCCTATGTACTGTTAATTAAATGTTCCATTTTAATAAATGTGCATTTTTTTCTAGTTAATACCTAGTTTTCTGTGCTTCTTTCACTGTATATTTTAAGAGTCCACATTAAAAGTGTGGCATTTTGTACAGTGGTCAATAAATCAGGCTAATGGTCTATCTAACTACTTTGTGATTTTGTAAAGACATTTCTCAAAGCGTGCTTTTAAATGATGAGCCCCTCACTTCTGTGTGTGGAACACTGCACCGCACTCATCTAGGGATGCACCGATACTGAAACTGGGATCAGCCCGATACTTCATTAATATTCGTACTCTAAAAAGTTGTCGATACCATGCACTGATACCACTATTACACGACACATTACGCAGTATCCCGTTTTTCTGTATCCTGTTCTTCTGCCTGGAGCTAATGTGGCAAGTGAATTTCTCCTGTGTGAGATCAATAAAGTCTTATCTTATCTTATCCCAGGTTCAGTATCTCGGTTATAAGAAACCAGAATAGATAAAGTAACTGTACATGAGTGAAATTACTTAAATAAAGAGTTGCGCTGCACACGTACAACTTATGATCTCTGAAAACTTTAATATGAACCATCTCCAGCACGAACAGACTCACCATCAGCAGCACATCCCTGTCACAGGAAGAACACACACAATCCACTGATTTGTGTCCTTTAGTCTGACAGAAGCTGAAACATCAGCAGCACAAGGAGCAAGATGGGTTTTTTTCAGTGCTTATAGTTTATGCAAATTAGCCATGTGGTTTTAAGTTTCATTTCTAAAAAAAAAAGTAAACAAAGTAAAAAGTAAAAAAAGTAAAAAGTAAACAAATGTGTGCAAAGCTGCATTAAACATATTATAATATCATGGTTATTTGTATTTTTCCTGGTTTATTGAATATATTATTTTTGTGCTTGCACATTTGTAAGATTATGTCAAGAAACTGGGATACTACATTTGATCATGTGTGTAAACTCCCTCAGTCGTCCAGGTAGAATCCATGGCAAAAGGAGAAATTCAATGTGTCAACTGGACAAAATTTTATTTGGTCAAATATGTTTCGCAGCTCATCCAAGCTGCTTCTTCAGTTCTGGTCAGACGCTGGTGGACACTGCCTTATATCTGCCTGAAGGGAGGAGCTAACTACAATGAAATTACACTGAAACTACCACACCTATTTGTTTACAATTTCTGTTAGTTAGCTAGGCCTATTAAATATGCACTGAGTGTGGGGTTTTGTTAGCATAACAAATTATTAAAACGGGACCCCACCAATGGGTACAAAATGAAGATCATTGATTTCTTGTAGAAGCTGGAGAAGGAAGAATTCGTTGATCAACAGCTGTATTACAGACTGTACCCTGGTGACTCAATCCCTTGCATCTATGGCCTCCCAAAGATCCACAAACAAAGAGTACCTCTCAGACCCACTGTATGTAGCACAGACTCTATCACGTACAATGTGGCCAAACACCTAAAAAAAATTCTTCCTTGGGTAACACGGAGCACCACATTGAGAACACAGCTGAATTTGTGAACAAAGTCAAACATCTCCAGTTTGACCTGAATGAGACAATGGTTTCCTTGGTGTGAGCTCTCTTTTCACTTGTATCCCTACACCGGTAGCAGTGGAGGCAGCAAAAAGGAGACTACTGCAGGATACCAAGCTAGAAGAGAGAACCAATCTTTCACTGGACCAAATCTGCCAATTGCTGAAAATTTGTTTAAATACCACTATTTCCAGTTCAGAGGAAACTTCTACAGGCAAATCCACGGCTGTGCAATGGGCTCACCGGTCTCCCCTATCATTGCTAACTTATACATGGAACAATTTGAACAAAGTGCCTTGGCCTCATATCCAGGCACTCCACCCACACATTTGGCTGATAATTTTTCCAAAATCAAAATTCAAGATTTGGAACCTTTTACTGCACATATCAATTCTGTAGATCCGAACATTAAGTTCACCTGTGAAGATACCAAGGATAACACATTGGCTTTCTTAGATCATGCAGTAATGATAGAAGACAACTCCAGGTAGAGGTCTTCAGGGAGAGAAAAGAACTGGTTTGAGAGGGGAGTTAAAGAGGCTATTTTTGTCAAGAAAGAGACCGCTGAGACCTGCATTTCTGTTCCTTGAACAGACATCATCTATATCCCATTTATAATCCTATCTTTAAACCTAAATCAAAACAAAGGAAACAACAGGACTAGCCCCGTCAGGTCCACAGGTGAAAACACCCATTATGGCCCTGAAAAGTTATACTAACCCCACACTCATTACTGATTCAACAGGCCTAGCTAACTAACAGAAACTGTAAACAAATAGGTGTGGTAGTTTCAGAATAATTTCACTGTAGTTCTGTGTCCATCAGCATCTGACCAGAACTGAAGAAGCAGCTTGGATGTTCTGCAAAAAGTATTCGAAAAAATAAACTTTTTCCAGTTAACAAATTGATTTTCTCCTTTTGCCATACATTTAATCAGGTATACAAGGATACGAGTATCCCAGTTTCTCAGTGCGCATGTAAACAGCATATCCCGAACACTGCCATAACAGGGATATGGCTAATAATCGGGATACTGATGTGCATGTAAACACAAAAAAAGTGTGTAGAATCCCTCAGTCGTCCAGGTAGAATCCATGGCAAAAGGAGAAATTCAATTTGTCAACTGGACAAAAGTTTATTTGGTCCAATACGTTTCGCAGCTCATTTCTCCTGCGTGAGATCAATAAAGTCTTATCTTATCTTATCTTAACTTATCCAAGCTGCTTCTTCAGTTCTGGCTAGAGTGCTAGTGGACACTGCTTATAACTGCCTGAAAGGAGAAGCTAACTACAATGAAATTACTATGAAACTATCACACCTATTCCAATAGGTGTGATAGTTTCATAATTATGAGCTGATGATAGATGAGCTGCGAAAAGTATTCGACCAAATCAACGTTTGTCCAGTTGACAAATTGAATTTCTCCTTTTGCCACACAAAAAAAAGTATTGATATCAGTACCAAGTACCAGCAAGTACAGAAATTATTATACAGTGGTACCTCACCTTACGAAAGACCCAACAAACGAAAATTCCAAGTTACGAAACGCCTTCACGTTAAATTTTGGTCTCTAGATACGAAATCTCAAAAATTAAAATAATGCGCGCTCAGCCACACACATTATACGCTTTTCTCAGACTGGATTTAAACTTTTCTCACATTTGTCTCTCGTTTAAAGGGATATGCCACCCCCAGGTCAAATTTGGGCATCTCCCCACAGTCCAGAGACTAAAATAAGTGGTGGAAAGCGTTTTCCTGCTCACCCAGCCATTGTCCGAGTCTGTCGCCACTGACCGCCGCGGTATCTGCAGCTCCTCCGCCTTAGACTGGAGTCTAACGTCGCCAGAGAAAGATTTCGGCCAAAAGGAATTAATTTGCTCGATGCGTTTCCCAATTATTTTCTGTGTAGTGCGCATTCATATCGAGTGCAAATAAATGTGCAAATCAACACGGAGAGCTTGCCTTGTTCATTTTGGGTGGGAACTATTTTCCAGTGCGGACAAATACAGTCGAATCACGCAGTATGCTGCCAGGGGAATCCCTGTTACGCACCGGGAAGGGAGTTCCCCTGTTGCACAACGTGGTGCGTGATTCGACTGTATTCTTCCGCACTGGAAAATAGTTCCCACCCAAAATGACCAAGGCAAGCTCTCCGTGTTGATTTGCACATTTATTTGCACTCGATATGAATGCGCACTACACAGAAAGTAATTGGGAAACGCATCGAGCAAATTAATTCCTTTTGGCCGAAATCTTTCTCTGGCGACGTTAGACTCCAGTCTAAGGCGGAGGAGCTGCAGATACCGCGGCGGTCAGTGGCGACAGACTCGGACAATGGCTGGGTGAGCAGGAAAACGCTTTCCACCACTTATTTTAGTCTCTGGACTGTGGGGAGATGCCCAAATTTGACCTGGGGGTGGCATATCCCTTTAAACACTCAAACTTTCATAGATTTTCAACAAAATGTATTAATAGTGAAGCGTGGGGGATAGGTGGAGGGGGGAGAAGACTGCGCGCGGAAACGTGTGTGATAGCGCAGCATGACCCGGCGCGGGGCTGCAAGCACGAGACCCGTGCTCAAACCGTGCCTCCTCTAGACCAGGTCTAAACCAGGTCTAAACCAGGATTAAACCACCACGGCTCTTGCCTGCGTTCGTTCATGCGCTCGGACTGCGTGCCGTCCCGAGGGGAGGCACATCTCCTCCCCTCCTCGCTGCTCGCCTCAGCCGTGACTCGTGAAGTACACCGGCAGAGCTAGCACGAAACCAGGAAATAGACCCGCACGCGGTGGTTTAATCCTGGTTTAGACCTGGTTTAGATCTGGTCTAGAGGAGGCACGGTTTGAGCACGGGTCTCGTGCTTGCAGCCCCGCACCGGGTCATGCTGCGCTATCACACACGTGTCCGCCCTCCCCCTTCCCCCCACGCACGCAGTCGCTGCTCGCCTCAGCCGTGACTCGTGAGGTACACCGGTGCTGCTGCTAATAGCAGAGCTAGCACGAAACCAGGAAATAGACCCGCACGCGGCGCTTTAATCCTGGTGTCCAGTCCTGGTTTAGTCAAGGTTTAGTCCTGGTCCAGTCCAGGTATAGACCTTGTTTAGACCTGGTTTAGTCCACGTTTAGTCCTGGGTCTACAGTCTCTTAGCCAATCAGGATGCAGAACACAGTGTTACACTATAAAAAAAAGTTCCACTATTAAAAAAAAACTTGGAACGGGGCCTTGGAACGAATCAGGCTTTTTCCATTGAAATAGCTACTCAACTTACGAAAAATTCATGTTACGAAACCACTTCTGGAACGAATTAATTCCGTAAGGTGAGGTACCACTGTATTCGTACTCTTATCGGTTTTCAAAAAAAAATGTGGTATCGGTGCATCCCTACATTCATCATCACATTTACCACTCTAGTGAATGTGACACATCTCTGCCATGTTTAATGTCTATGTGAGCTAGTGAATAGGGGACATTCAGTTTCAAAATATGCGCACAAAACACAAAAAAATCGTGTCAAATCTCAGAAGCTAAGCAGGGTTGGGCCCTGGTTCTTGGAAGGAGACCAATGGAGATACCAGGTGCCATAGTGTGGCAGCAGTCGCTGTAGTGCAAACTACCATTGTGTCCTTAAGCAAGAGACTTCACCCATTTTTCTTGGTATGAATCTGAGGTATGTGTGAATAAAAAGTGGTGGGTGGGGGAGGGGATAAAATAGAGGCTTCTCACCACCAGGTGTAGAGTGATCAAATGTACGCAATGTAAAGGGTCTAAAGAGTCCAAAAGGGTGCTATATAAATCAAATGCCCCATTATTATCATAGACTCTGAATTTGGCAGGAGAATTTTTGTTTGGCAGGAGACGATGGCGCGCTGCCATAACGCACACATGCTCAGCACAAGCCGACATGTCACAGCCTGACACAGGCCGGTCGATGAACACTCAACAGAGAGAGTGACACGCTTTCAGACTTTGTTTTAACAACTTGTATTTTAAAAAAAAAATAAAAAAAAAAAATAAAAATAAAAAACTTTGTTTACTATTCACCTTGGCATCAGGTACTTGGTACAATGGATATTAGACATTAGAGTATAATAACTTTATATTGAGTCAAATAACTTTTCTTGTGTAGCACAGTGGCAGCACTCCATGGCAAGTATAGCCATTGCTTGTTAGTTGGATTTTTGGATAAAGATATTTCTGTATGGACTATGGACATAGATTTGTAAAGGGACCACCCACAAATGTGTGCATTTTCATTTTCTTCACAACAAGCATATGGTTTGGATTTACTTTTTCAATGTCCAGTAGTTTGTCAAAAGCATTTTAGGGCATTACAATAAACAATAGTTGCATGTCAATTTGAATGAATCTGATACAGGAAATTGTCAAGAGGGACCAGAGGGAAATTGTCAAGAGGGACCAAACTTCTGATTTGTCCAGAGTAAAATGTATGTTTGGATTAATTTAGAATAGAATCAATGTATCTGACCTATGTAGTGCATAGCGTAGCGTATACATAGTAAAAAGATCTACCGTTTACCTTTTACTGTACTGTTTTGGAGAGTAACTGAAACATCAATGCTCTCAGACCTCTCCTGTCATGTCATGTGCACTGAGAAGCGTCTTGATTAGCCATGCTTACATTCACCAGAGTAGAATTACCATGTAATCAATACAGTCACTGAGTCATTGGCAGGGTATAATCCTCATATCCTAGCCATGTGAGGTTGCCTTCAGCTGTGTTTTCAAACAATATTAGTAAGAAAATTATAAAAACACATTCTTGCTTAAAAACTACAGCCTCAGGGCAACACTAGCAGAGTGAACAAGGCCTGAGTCTCAACAGCTGAGAGCTGGAATCGTCACTGCAGAAAGTAACTACATCATGTATTGTGTTAAAACCATACATTCAGTTAAAAGGAATATCTGGGGTTTAGTATCCATTATGTAAGCTGCTTACTTTGGGTAATGTATTGCATTACAAAATACCTTGGAAACAAATAAGGAAATAATTTGTACCCCAACTACATCAGACAGCCACATAGGGGTTACCTAGGTTTGGGAAACACTCACTTAAACCACAGTAAGCAAACTTGAGCTATTGATTTATACACTGAAATATTAATTATCAACATTATCATTGAATACTGGATAATAATTGCAAACTGTTGCCCACAGTGAAAAAATCAGATCAAGTTGCAAAACAAAACATACTCCAGCCAGAGCACAGCCACCTCTGGCTCTGAGAAGAGTTGTGCATTTTTCTCATTCCATTCTCCGACACGTTAACATCTGTCCAGGTTGAAGCTCGTGGGGCTGTGTGTTAGTCACGCCTCCAGCACTCACTGCACACACACTGCCTGTCTGCAGGCTACATCTTTGCTCCACAAACACCTTCTTTCACTCTAACTAATTACAGCCAAGCCATACAAACCATGTAAATATACTGACAATGTATCACAATATATTAAAATTATGAAATTGGGTGCTGTGTGGTTTAACTATAGTTTTAACTATGAATAAAAGTCAGAACATCTATACAGTATAGCCTGACTTATGGACACAGTGTCTGCTTTTTGGTCATGCTATCCCCATTATGTAAGATGCTAATAACTTATTCTTCCAGCATAGAAATAAAATGCCTTTAGTATGGCTGCATAAGGAAAAAACATAGTAGTTTTATCCGACAGTGAGCCCCTCCCAGTGTGCAGACATGCCTGCACACTGTGTGTGTGAGCTGTGTGTGAATTATGGCCACCACTCAAGCATTCCAGCACAGACAGCCACATACAGTTTTCGAGGGGGGAATATGACAGTGCTTTAGAAGCCTGTTATCCCAAAGCTTACCATTTCTTAGTACATTCCACCATCAGCTCCTGGTAGGATGCCACAAACTGGAATTTGGAGGCATGCTTCCCTACACGTTGCAGTCTCTTCCAAACTGATGCCATGTTTCTCCGGGAAACGTTTTTCAGTACCTATCCCGTTCTAGGCTTCCTGCCAGGGCTTCCTTTGGGTGATCTCCCACATATATTTATACGAACATATTCCACCTCTGACACATGGCTAACGTTTGCATGAAGCACAATGGCCACCGTAGTATGGATCCAAAAATGTCTTTAAAAACGGAACGATAGATCCAAACGTGGAGAGAAGCAGCAGCAGTCTGAATTGTTAGTGGGCATTTTTAGTCGTAAAAATTACTTCATATTTTCCAAAACCATGGCCAGTAATCCACGTATATGAATCATAATCCCAATGTTGTCCTGAAACATAAAATATGTGTTCATTAAATACATGGACATGTAAAAAAAGACATTTAATGCAATACTACTACTAGTAATGACTTGACATAGCGGTCCCTTAGCGGTTTTGGGTTCCGCTAGTAGTTAACAGTGTACATTATACCAAAGTATCTGTGGAAGTCAACCTTACTTTGTTGATCAGGGACAGTGGGGGTACTCCGTGTACCCCTGCCGCCAACACAGTCCCCGAAGACTACTAAAAACTGGTATGTTATCATTTTAAAATGAGAATTTGTGTTGAAGCAAAAGTAGCAAATAAACAAACGGACAGTATTGCATTAAGGATGGGCAGTAATATGTCATAGCAGGAGAAATAAACACGACATTTGAACATGTGGAATTTGTAGGAATGTGCAACTAAGAAATAGCTTGGGCCATAATGCTCCGCTAACAACCGGGGCGATTCAGCTGCTAACCATTTACATGTAAAACTCCGTTAACACACCAAATGACACTCACCTGGACGCTATACCGAAAGCACTGTCTTCATGGCGTACTCTCTGCCGAAAAGCTCAAGCAGGTTATTTTACTTTTGGCTGGGATATAAATCAAGTCCGAGTGTCTGGCTAATTATCACCCTTTTTCGCAACAGTACCAGAGCAATCCTCCAGCTAGCCTAGCCCTAGCCTGCTAACGACAACTAGCATCATAACACGGCAGCAGCGGAACAGCGGAAGCCGCAGCTCTCCGAGAGGCCCTCCGCTCACGCACATCTGCTCCAGGCTCCACACATGGATCTAGTCAGATATCATCACAGATAATAATAATAATGATAATAATAATAATAATAATAATAACAATAACAATAATAATAATAACAATAATAATAATAATAATAATAATAATAATAATTATTATTATTATTATTATTATTATTATTATATAATAATAATAATAATAATAATAATAATAATAATAATAATAATAATAATAATAATAATAATTATTATTATTATTATTATTATTATTATTATTATAACCAATGCAAAATAGTCTTACATGGATCAACGATATATTTATGAAATAAACCCTAAAGCAAACAGCGTGGTTTTAACACACATGCTAACCATTACTTAATCTTTATTGTAAAATAGTCAGTTCCGAAGTTAACAAAATAAACAAAACAAATGCAGTCCTTATCCAAGTAGTACAAACAAACAAACAAACAAACAAAAGCAAATGTGAGTCACGAATAAGCCATGTAGCCCAAATGATCAAAGATCAAAGATCAACGTCTGCTTTTATTGTCAATTCTGCCATATGTGTTCAACATACAGTGAATCAAAATTTTGTTTCTGGCCAGGTAGTGCAAAAAAAGACAGAATACAAAATACAATATGAAAACAAAACACAACAAAAACTATCTAAGACAAAAATCTAAATCTAAAACTAAAATCTAAGATCTAAAATCTGAAAGCAGTGCAACATAATAAATAAATACCTACCTGCATCAAAAATGGAATGCAATGGAAGATACAGCAGTGAAATGGTAAGGTGCAATAGAATGTGCACTGAAGTTAAGATAAAAATAAATGTGCAACAGTAGTAATTCCAGTGCAGCAACAGTGGTAAACAACCGTAAAACAGTAGTAAAAGTCCAGTAGTAAATGTGCAATAACAGTGGTAAACAACAGTACAACAGTAGTAAAATTCCAGTAGTAAATGTGCAACAGTGCAACAGTAGTCCTTAGCAGCAGTTTTTAAAGGGGCTGAAGAGGTTGTGTGAGGGGTGGCTCGGGTCACCCACAATGCTGGACGCTCTGCGGGTGAGCCGGGTGTTAAAAATGTCCAGGAGGGAGGGGAGAGAGGCACCAGCGATCCTCCCAGCTGCATTCACTATGCGCTGCAGGGCTTTCCTGTTCTGTTCAGTGCAGCTCCTGTACCACACAGTGATGCAGCTGGCCAGAACGCTCTCAATGGTGCCTTGGTAGAAGGTGGTCATGATGGGTGGGGGGGCTCCAGCTCTCCTCAGTTTGCGGAGGAAATACAAGCGCTTCTGAGCCCTCTTTGCCAGTGATGCGCTCGCAGGAGAGGTTTTCACTGATGTGCACCCCCAGGAATTCGGTGCTGCTCACCCTCTCTACAGCAGCACCGTGGTACATCAGCAAATGATGGTACTTTTATTTTGAAATTGTGTGGGTGGATTTCCTGACAAATTATCTCCAATTGACAAGTCATGGATATAGAAGTGTAGATCACGCACAGACTACCGCTTGTCAGTACCCAATGTGGGTGGAAGTACCTGATGTGGGCTCTGTGTTCGCGCATGTGCAGTTTGTGTATTGTTGTACGGATTTCACGACAGTGCCCAATTCGTCCCTTGCAGTTGGTTTACCCCTAACCCTAACCCTAACCCCCTAACTTAACCCTAACCCTGTCAAAATACGTCTCTGTTCGTATTGTTGTACGGGTTTCACGACAGTGCCCGAATCGGCCAGGAAAACCCTTCTTCTTCCTGATACGTCATGTCCTGTTTCCTGATACGTCATTATACGTCATTGTGCGCATGTGCAGTACACACAGAGCTCACAAGTTTTATTTTATTTTCTATTTATTATTTATGCTATTTTCTTGCTTTGTTACAAATGTCAGACGTGTATTTACAACCGAGCTGTAAATAAAATTATAGAGAAGAGGTTTTTGTTAAAGGAGAATTAAAGGTCCCATGGCATGAAATTTTCACTTTCTGAGGTTTTTGAACGTTAATGTGAACTCCCCTACCCTGTTTAGGGCCCCCCTTCCATGGCTAAAAGTTGCAATATGTGTAAACTGAGCATTTGCGATCCTTTTCCGCGTTTGAAAAAAAAGACAGCCCAAACCAAACGGGCGATTCTGAACAAGGGAAGTTTCTGACATCACATTCAAGAAAAAATGCAAATGCAGTTCCCAAACCTATGCCCCGAGAACTCACGTTACGGATATCGCAAATCTAAAACATCTCCGGAAGTGTTCCAAATGACACCAAAGTGCTATGGGTGAGTAAAACAACTTGTTTTATTACCGAAATAAGGCTCAGATTGTAAAAAAATGTTAATTCTCCTTTAACATAGCCTACTTTTACGTTCAAAATGTAATGGACATTATCATGCCATTTTTCACATTCTTCCTTTCGAAACAAACACAAACTACATCTACTGCAGACAGAAGAATGCAAATACAGTAACAATAATGCAATACAGGAACCACAAAATAGGCCAGCGATGTTAATTTAAAGACCCTGGCAAACGAATCAAACTGAAATGACAATACAATATATTCAGAAGTTGTGAGTCTTATAGTATTATAATATTAATATATTATTGTATAGAAATATATATATATATATATATATATATATATATATATATATATATATATATATATATATATATATATATATATATATATATGAGCATCAGTGGGGTATCCACAGACAACTTAGGGGCTCTTTGTCCGCTGCCGGCATCCCAATTCTGCGATGGATCAGAAAACATCCCCCAGGCCAATTCAGATGTCCTGCCATCAAAAATCCAAATAGTAAATAGTTCCAGTCGCCTCTCCCGAACCCACATTTCTTTGTAAAAAAAAAAAAAAGCCAATTGCATTGAGGGACTCGCTTATCAATTCCATAATTTAGAATTTGAAAATCTACTCCAACAGGAGAAATATGCACAAAAATAAAAGAAAGGCACGCAGACACAGAGCTGTAGATAAGGGAGCAAGAAAACAAGTAGCTGCCTTCCAGCAAGGACAGAGAGAAATATAATATTGATATAGGCCTTAATTATACTTAGACAAACTTTATTGATCCACAAGGGAATTTTTTTTGGATGCAGTAGCTCATTCATCATAATATAATATATAACAGAGAGTAACAAAAATGACTTTTATTTCAGATTTTATATTGACTCTGCTTTTATGTTTTGATAGCAGAACCAACAAATACAAGCACATTAAGAATTCTGGCAGCACTTCAAGCATAGCTCACGCTTGGTGGAGTACTTGAAAAAAACATGTTAACAAAGCCAAGTCCTTAGATAGACCTAAGTGAGTGTGAACCACTTCAAGTGACATATAGCAATGCCATTGTATCTGTTGTCTTATTTATATTTATTGGGGCCAAGCACTGAAGGTGCGAGGCACCCATAGTGTTTCTACTGATTCCTATTATTATTATTATTATTATTATTATTATTATTATTATTATTATTATTATTATTATTATTTTATATTTTTAATTTATATTTTATATTTTGACATTCAAAAAAATAAAATAAAATAGTGTTTGTACTGCGTTGCCCAGCGACGTTGCCTAGCAACCCTTTGATCTTTCCTTTGATGTGTCTGGTCTCCTGATTCTTATTATTTTATATTCTTCTCAACATGGGAGTCTATGGCAACCCCTAGAACCGTCTGGTAAAAAGTTGTGAAATTTTGCATGCACATTCCAGCCAGTCTCCTCATTACCCACAGCAATTTATAGGCCCCCAGCCCCAACCGTCTAGTGCCACCAGCAGGTCAAAGTTGCAGGAATTTTCAGGAATTGCCTAGCAACGCACCTAGCAACCGATCTGTCTTTGATGTGTCTTTGATCTGTTAAACCTTGTTAGACCCTGTTAAACCCTGTCAGACTCTGTTAGACCCTGTCAGGGTCAGATTCGGTTAGACCCTGTCAGACCTTGTTAGACCCTGTCAGACTCTGTTAGACCCTGTCAGACTCTGTTAGACCCCGTCAGACTCTGTTAGACCCTGTCAGACCCTGTCAGACCCTGTTAGACCCTGTCAGACCCTGTTAAACCCTGTTAGACCCTGTTAAACCCTGTCAGACTCTGTCTATCTAAACCCCAGCACCTGCAACAAGGTTATTATAGTTTATGAAAACTGTCAGACTGTTAGACCCTGTCAGACCCTGTTAGACCCTGTCAGACCCTGTTAGACCCTGTCAGACGCTGTTAGACCCTGTCAGACCTTGTTAGACCCTGTCAGACTCTGATAAAAGAAGAAATTCAAATTTGTCCACTGGACAAAGTTTGTTTGGTCGAAATTTGAAATTCTTCTTTTATCATGGATTCTACCTGGACGACTGAGGGACTCTTCACGAACCTGTCAGACTCTGTTAGACCCTGTCAGACCCTGTTAAACCTTGTTAGACCCTGTTAAACCCTGTTTCTGAGTCTGACAGGGTCTAACTACCCTGTTAGACCTTGTCAGACTCTGTTAGACCCTGTCAGACCCTGTTAAACCTTGTTAGACCCTGTTAAACCCTGTTTCTGAGTCTGACAGGGTCTAACTACCCTGTTAGACCTTGTCAGACTCTGTTAGACCCTGTCAGACCCTGCATGCGGCCTACATGCTGAGGCCTACATGCACCTTTGGTGCTTGGCCCCACATTGCTGCTTGCAGCTATATTTATTATTATTATTATTATTATTATTATTATTATTATTATTATTATTATTATTATTATTATTATTATTATTATTATTATTATTATTATTATTATTATTATTATTATTATTATTATTATTAGGGGGCCAAGCACCGAAGGTGCTAGGCACCCTATAGGAATTGCTCTCCCCCAGGCCCCTTTCTTCACCTGGGGCAATCCCTTTGGTCCTCTACATTCCCCCTGTTTCTCTTAGCCCTTGTGCCCAGTGGTGTTTGTTCCTGTACCCGCATCCCCCGATGTGTCTTCTGAGTGCTTTGTGAATGTTATTGTGGTGATGAAATATGTACTATTATGTACCTGAAGTGTGTATTATTGTGTACCTTGTAATATTAAAAGATTAAAAAAAAAAAAAAAGGAATCGCTTTGCATTGCCTAGGCAAGTTGCCTAGTAACCCTTTGATCTTTCCTTTGATGTTCTGGTCTCAGGATTATTATTATCATTCTTTATTCTTTCTTCAATAGGAAATCTATGGCAGCCCCTAGAACTGTCTGGTAAAGAGTTGTGAAATTTGGTATGCACATTCCAGCCAGTGTCCTCATTACACACAGCAATTTATAGGTCCCCAGCCCCAACCGTCTAGTGGCACCAGCAGGTCAAAGTTGCAGAAATTTGTCAATTGCCTAGTAACGCACCTAGCAACCTTTGATCTGTCTTTGATGTGTCTGTTCTGACAGGGTTAGACCCTGACTGACCCTGTCAGACCCTGTCAGACTCTGTTAGATCCTGTCAGACCTTGTTAGACCCTGTCAAACGGTGCTTGTCCCCCACATTGCTGCTTGCAGCTATTATTATTATTATTATTATTATTATTATTATTATTATTATTATTATTATTATTATTATTATTAGGGGTCCAAGCACCGAAGGTTATTATTATTATTATATATTCTTTCGCCTATGGGAGTCTATGGCAACCCCTAGAACCGTCTGGTAAAAAGTTGTGAAATTTTGCAAGCACATTCCAGGCAGTCTCCTCATTACCCACAGCAATTTATAGGCCCCCACCCCCAACCCTCTAGTGCCACCAGCAGGTCAAAGTTGCAGGAATTTTCAGGTACATTTCTGCGTTGCTAGGCAACACCCTGCTCTTAATTGATTCGGCTAGATCAAGATCTTTGATCTAGCCGAATCAATTCGGCTAGATGTGCTTGGCTGCTTGCAGCAATATTTTTAAAGACATTTTAGGATAAAAGAGAAACACATACTCACTTTTTTTTTTGGAGATGGGATTGCTTGGTATATTTCCCTAGTGGGAACCTAAGTGGTGCTTATCAGATAAGAATGTTTTTCTTTGAACTGTGCCATCCCAAGTTACAGCAAAGGATTCCTGTGATATCTGCCTAGTGCCAAGAAACAGGAAGTGGGTTTGAACTGATCTGTCCATGGGTACAGGGTGTGGTAATTCCTCTTGGATATAACCATGACAGTCTGTGGACATTCCATCCATTTCCGCAGTTTGAGAAACAAACCAATTCATGTATAATATATTTTTTTTATTCCTTCTTCCTTTGCAGTGTGAGGGGAACAGCAATGTGTATTGTATTAGCAAGGTAAGTTCATTTGTCCTCTGCACTTTTCTTATCTATGATGAGCAATGCCTGGTCAGGAATAGCAGGATGATTTAACATAAATGCATACAATGGCATTAAAAATGTATTGTATATGTTTGTGCTTGACATAGGATGATGTGGAGAGTGGTCACTACTATATGATCACAGTAAATCGATCATTAGCGGGCTGGTGTCAGTTCAGTGGATGAACAGTGACGCTTCACTGGACAGGTCTCTCGTCACTCACTCCCCCAGAAGAGAGAAAAGGCTCCACTTCCACTCACACATGCCCAACAAAGGCTAAATGAGTCCCTGGACACTATTCTGGAGCTGTTCTGAAAAGCCACTGGGCAGGTTTAGGGACACAACAACAGCGCCAGAATGACTTCTTTGTGCTCAACTGCACTGCCTGAGATGAGACATTTCCGCCCAACTCTAAAAAAGCTTGCTAATTAGCTGCAGTGGGGAGCTGAAATCATTAATGCCTTTAGCGATGGTGGTAAAAGCCATTTACATTTACTCAAATCAATGCAGTGCTATGTCTGAGCAACTTCCTCACCAATATTCTTACTTAGACATGTTGCTTTTCATTCACAAGTTTAAGACTAAAAATGAAATCACACACTATTTTTTTTTTTTTTACATTTTTCTTTAGGCTTTTAACTGTATAATACCTAAAAATAAGACACTACTGAAACATAAATTACATTTTTGTCATTTTGCCTTTACCTTCTGTTTTAGAAGCGGATGTTCTTTGTTGGCATAACTTGACATTTTGACAAATATCTCACATTAGTGATGATTAGTGAAAATGCATCCAGATGTAAAGACCTTAGCTCACACCATGAGGCTTTGGGTGCATATTGGCTTTGGAATTGTAAACTGAGTGTGGTGACAGAGGGCACATTCATGTCTAACAGAGCCCCGAGGACACCGGAACAGAGAAGAGACACTTCCACACACTCGACTATGCAGAGACACAAGACTAAAACTTGTCTAACACTGGAAAGATTAAATAATTTTTTAACTTTACAAATACAATAACTGATTAAACACTTAATTTTGGACTGCCCTAATGCCAGATATTCAGTATACCTTGGTCAGCAAAACTTTTGTGTGCTTGCAGGTAAACCATTTCTGGGTCACATAGATATATAATACGTATATTGACTGTAAAATAAATCACAAGTATCATGAAATTTCAATGAGATTGGCTACAATTTGCAAATTATAATATGCAACCAACACAATATTCTGTGTTTATGAGATCTTATTGTATCCTGTATGTAACCAGAAAAGCATTCTCAGTGTACATGTTTTTTATTGTTCATGTTTAAAATATCAATGAATCTTAATTTTAAAACATAAAACACAAATAGAACTGTAATTGCAATACTTGTTAGAATCACTTTTTTTTTCTTTTTAATTAGACTTAGACTTAGACAAACTTTATTGATCCACAAGGGAAATTGCTTGATTTAAATTATAGAAAGCATTGGCATATGATATTAGGTAATTAATTTACCTAAAACATTTCCTGGTATTTAGTAGTAATAACACACAGACTGTTATTTTTCCTTAATTTGGTTATCCTGGATCGATTCTGGATTTAGACAGCAAACGCAGTCTCTAGTCTTCATTAGCTCTTTTCTTGTTTTGTTTTACTTTTTATTTGATCTCCCTTTCATGTTACAACTACAATGCACAAACAAATCAAAATCAAGTTTATAAAGATGTCAGTGATGAGTAAACACATACCCTCAGAAATGCTATCTTTGCCAACTGTAAGGTTTCATTCTCTTTTATGGTATATACCAGGCATGGGCAAACTACGGCCCGGGGGCCATATGCGGCCCGTTAAGCTTTTTAATCCGGCCTGCCACACTTGAAGAAATTATATTAATAAACCTGGTTAATGTTTTAATGTTTTAATTTCCCTGCAATTCTGGTGTTTTCCAATAGCTGGAGCACCTTTTTTGAGGTGCGGCATCTTGCTCCACGTTTGTGCTTTACTCTTTAACCCCTCAGCCCTCCTGTAAAGATGAGCGGAGCTAAGAAAAGAAAAGTGGACAGAGAATGTTGAGTGTTTAATAAGGACTGGACATGTAATATTTTTTCACCGAATACTTATGAGCTGCTGTATGCCTGATATGCCAAGAGACTGTAGCGTTTTTTTAAAGAATATCAGGCGTCACTTTGCCACAAAATAGCCAACGAAAGAACAAAACAACCTGAAGGAGAACAGAACTTTCAGTGCTTTAAAATAGTAATCGTTAGTAATTTAAAAAAAAAGCTGTATTTTATTAATTAAATTTTGTGTTTTAAGAGTCATTTTAATAAATTACTAAATACTGTACCGTGGAACTTGAAAGATGGACATTTTGTTGTAATGCTTTTGTTCATTTTTAATTGAAATAAAGCACATGTTTTCTACATATCCCATGTTATTTTTTGCGCTTATGAGGTGGATTACCAAATCACTAAATCCAGCTGCTCCTGGTCCGGCCCTTCTGTCAAATTTTAGAACCCTTTGTGGCCCACAAGTCAAAAAGTTTGCCCACCCCTTGTCACGGATAACGGAGGAACCCAAGAGCAGACACAGGTCAAAGGAGAATAGTTGGTATTTATTACAGATTTAATCCAGGAATATGATGAAGAGAGCAGGACTCTGGAGCAGGGCAGGTCAGAGCAGGAGACTGGAGCTGGTGACTGGAGCACAGAGATCTGAGGCAGATGAACAAAAGATTAAGTAATAGAAGTCGTAGGTAGGCAAACATATGTAGCAAGAACAGAGCACTAACAGACGAAGTATTACAATCTGGCACCGCTGATCTGGCTTGACTGGCTCTTATACCCAGTTGATTGGAGAGTGGGTTCAGCTGAGTCTGGCTCCGGCACACCTGTCTCCACTCCTGGAACACCAGAAGGGGAGGGGAAGGAGGTGGCCTCTGAGGGAGTGGCAGATGAGATCACAGGGGATGTGACACCCCTGGTCTATACTCTCAATATATGTCTCTAAACACAGTGGATAAGAGAACATGACTAAGTGCCCCCAGCTCTCCATTATTTACTTAGAGTAATTGAGTGTTGTGCATGTTTACAGACATCAATAGCATAACATGCTTTACACAGTCTGTAACAAGCTCCCGTCCTGACTAAATCACCACTAACAAGACATCTGGGTAACTCAGTGGCAATAATTCAATTCATTACTATTATAGTCTATTTTACAGAGCCCTTTAAAGTAATCATGCAAAATGCTGCCACAGAGTTTAGCAATGACCTGCCCCATTTACACCACAATACCAATAAAAGAAGATCAGGGTAGGCAAATGCAGTAAATTCAACCACTGATTTATGAGTAGGATTCTCATAAATCAAGGTTCTCATAAATCAAGGTTAAAACTTGTCAATATCCTAATTATGCTAAAATGTGCCTCTGCCTAAGGGTCTTCAAGTAACATTTTATGTAGTCAGCTTTGACATTTGATATGGTTCTAGCTCAAGGACCTTTCTCCATGACAACAAACTACTGAACAAATACAATCACAGACATAGACAGGCATTGTTTTTTATACATGATGATATTAATTGGGAGACTTTGAACTATAACAGACTTGAGAATTTATAATACAACAACAACAACAACAACAATAATAACAACAATAATAATAATAATTATTATTATTATTATGATTGTTATTAATTCATTTATTTATTTATTTTTTCATTTAGTTCATTTATTTACTTACCATAGCATTGCAGGTTGGGTCAAACCCAATAAAGATAATGAATGATTATGAATCTTAATACCAGAAGGCAATTAAAATGGTTTGTCTATAAATACTTGTACTTGTTAGCATAGAGCATGTTCAATACAGCTGTCCTGTCCAGTGCACCTTGTCTCACTGGTGTAATGTTGTTTATTTGTCCTCTTTTTTTCCAGATATCAGTTTCTGGAGCTACATCACTCCAGGGGCTGGTGCTGTCATCATATCCTTTCCTTGCTTTTGCCATTATCATTTTGATAGGGTTAGTCAGTATTTTAGTTCTTCCCCTTCCTGTGTAAAAGGACCTACTAAAGATATTGTGTAATATTGGTTGCATAAAAATACATTTGCTACATGTGTGTTGTTGTGGTTCACCCATTGCTCGACCACAGTAAATGATCCAGAATATTTGCCATCTTATAGTTCTTAAACACAGGTTCGTATTCAGAATACTCACCTCTTTGATACTTTACGAAGATGCGTCAGGTCACCGGAACAGGTGGATTAGCCAATGAGGGACCTGAACTCAAGAAGTAGCTTGGATGAGCTGCGAAACGTATTCGACCAAATCAACTTTGTCCAGTTGACAAAGTGAATTTCTCCTTTTGCCAATGAGGGACATACATTATCCATCCGTATTGAAAAAGTAAAGGAAAAAAATATCACAGGCGACTGAAAAACATTGAATTCTACAGAATCAGTGGGCGTAGCACTACCAGTGAGATTGAGAGAATCTGATTGCACATCCACGTTTGACCAGGTCTGAGACGAAAGAGGGCATGGGGATCAAACTATATCAATCTGTATAAAAATACAGAGATATCATTCTGGATTTGCCAGGCAACTTAAATTCAGAACAAAAAGCCCTTTGATTTTCATAATTGAATTTCGTAAGAATTTTATGTCATCTTTTAAAAGGATCATCAAAATGTATTTTCCGCCAGAGCAAAGCCAAATTGATGTCGCCAAAGAGATTAAGTTGTGTATTCTCGTAGTGCAACTACTTTAAGCAAGCAACTATCAAATCAAAGGAATAAAAATGTCAATATACAATGCTATGCTTTAAAGTATTAATTATGTATACCATATAAAAGACGCTTCTCCAGGGAGTCTTGGGTGTGTTAGTTCTTCTGGGTAGAACGATTTTATTTGTTCAAATGAACTATAAAGTCACTGAGTCTTAAACCATAATGGCATTTAATAATTCTGCTCTCCATGTGTTCTGGGAAGAAGGCTTCGCTGCATCAGCCACATCTTCCCAGCAGCAGGTCAATGATGTCATCCTTTCAGGCTATGGACAAACTCCAAAGTGCATCGTCTGTAGAAGTCCTCACTCAACCAAACAATTTAAATCTCAAGAGTAAATTTAATCTGAAAATTGAAGTCATCGGCAATGTGCCTTTTATTATAATACATAACAGTTTACTATTTTGATTACTGTCCCAACTGGAGTTATCATCTTCCGTTTTGTGTCCAACAGATTACAAATCGACTGTATTTATATACAGGCCCATTTTAATGGTTGATGGCATTGAATAATCTTTATTTGGCCTACCATGAGAAAATGTTGACTCAAAAGACTTAACAATAGGGGTAAAAGATTATCCTATACATAAAAGAAATAATGTCCACCAATAGGATGTACCCACTGGTGGGAACAGAAAGTGCAACAATCTCAAATGTACAAGCAGAAGCATAGTAGTATCTTTCACACAAAATGGATGTTTAATAACACCAAGGACAAAAAGAGAACATTACCCAAGGACTAAATGAACACATCTTGTAGGCCTTATGGATTTTGGTCAGCCTACTGTTTGCCTTTAAAGGAATAGTTTTTTTTTTAATGTGAATCTGTATGGCATCCCCTTCAGCGGTGTCATGCATTAACACTGACTTATCGCTGACAGTGTCCTGTGAGCCGAGTTTCTCCCCAGTTCTGGAGCTTACTTGTCGGACCTACTTTCGTCAGCTCCAGAACCGGGCAGAAACTTGGCTCACAGGACACTGTCAGGGATAAGTCAGTGTTAATGCACAACGCTGCTGAAGGGGATGCCATACAGATTCACATCAAAAAACCTGAACTATCCCTTTAATACAAATCAAAATGAGCAGTTTACTATACCTTCTTTAGCTCTGATATGGCATAGCCCTCATTAATTCATATAACAGATGAAGCCCCTTTTTTTGTGGAGTGAAAACATGCATAAACCAATAGCTCTTTATTTGTATGTCTCTCAAAGCAGTCACTCTGTCTCCAAATACGCAAGGATATTACTTCCTCAGCCTGGATCTGCGATATCCAAGTTCCCAGTATTTCTACCCTAGCAGTAAAAGATGACAAGCAAACAAATAATAAAAATTACATTGTAGTAGGAGTTTATAATGCCAAGCCTAAACTCAGCAGGTTGTAATTGAACTCTAGCCCCCTCTAGTGGTGAACCCATTCTAGACAAAGGTTTAAAACATTTAATACACAATTAAGCTAGTGTAATAAGGAAAACTGAGAAACGACAGAACAAAATGTACAAAACAGAAAAATAAATCTTTATTATTTTTAAGAGTCAGGACATTCTAGGCCACAGATGTGAAATAGTCTTGGGTGGTTGCAGAATATCCATGCAGAGCATAGAAACTTTAGGCACAATTAGGGTGAGGACCTCAAAAAGGCTAGTGCAGCAGTAACATGACAAACAAAAATCAAAGGTGAGGTCAGTGGAAATGGACATTATTTTATTAACTGACCATTTTGGTTTTCTGGTTAAAAAAGGTGGGTTATTATCAATATTTGCAAATCAAAATATTCTTACATTATCAAAAAGATGGATAGTGAAATGACACTTAAAGGCAAAGCAATGAAATGAAGAGATTAGCTACCTAAGCCTATTGGAAACAGAAACTAAAGACTGTAGAATACTTAAACTGACCATTATCCAAGTTCTGGCCAAAACCCTTCAGGTGAAAAAGGACATTGTAAACATTTCAAGTAGTCATAAACTGCAGCAAAAGACTATCACCTATTTGGTATGAACAGAACCTAAGATTGTAAATGTGTGCTCAGTACAAATAAAGTAGTATTTAAATCGGTACAAAATCATATCAATTTGGTTTAATTTCTTCATTTTATCATATGTGTCTTTACCTTTACAAGCATACAGGGGAAAAGTCCAGCAAGTTCAGAAAAATACCTTTATCAACTTTAATTACATACAGAGAAAGGATTTGTTAAGGCCTCAAGGTCAAGGTGTCACTCTCCATCCTGACCAGCAGAGGGAGTGCCAACAGAGAATATTACCTTTGTCAAGATAATTTGGGCTGAATTTTACAGTACATTCATGTTACTTCAATGTCTGTTAACATAAATACTGAAATAGACTCTCTTCCTCTGATAGTAGTAAATGATAGACTCTTGAGACATTCACAATATTAACTTGAACTTTCTACTAAAGAAAGAAGTGCCTTTCTCTGGGTTCATAAAAAACTTAAAAGTCTACCTTACACACACATACTACATGCACCTTTTCTTCTCCTACATTGTTGCCAGTAGATATTGGATACTATTATCAGCTGTCACTTCAATAAAATAAACAACATATTTGTAATAAATGTGTAACATCTTACAATGCAGGTTTTGCTTAGTAAAAAAAAAAAAAGTAAAAATAAATAAATAAAAAAGAACAAAAAAAAAAAAAAAAAAGAAACAGTCACTGTGCCTTCAAATAAGAAAAAACAAAGCGGTACAAGATGCAAGAGCTTGTCTAATCCAATTGGGATGTTTTTCTCTGTTAAACCACACCCAGTCCCGCTGAGCAAAACTTAGAGCTCTTAGTTTAACAGATTATTGATATATGAGGAAAAGCTAATAGCTGTGAAAATGTTTATAGCAGAGCCTACACAGCATAGTGAGTAGAATTGCCTAGTCTGCAGCACATCATAATACTCTGAGTGTGGGCAGTAATAGCAGCACAGTCTCCAGCAACAGTCACTGAGGATGTGTTCATTTTGGACTCACAAGGTTTTCAATGTTTACAAATCTTCAACTGAAGACAATACTTACAATACGAATAAGGTTTTACGGCTAAAACCTTATACTGAATTCCAAAGAGAACACTGCCTCAGTTTGTTTTTATAATACAGCATTTAGAAGCTCTTCATTGAGCTGGCACACAGTGTTAAAGCTTTGTAAGAGTTATATAAATAGTAATTGTATAAATATGTGCACACACACAATGATCAATGTAACGAGTCTGGTACAGCCCATTCTACAGCAAAGCAGGGTTAGCACAGCTCAGATTCTGTGAAAAAAAATACTATGCTGGCTGCACAATGTATCACTAGCATTGCTTCAAGGCTGTGTAGTATCACATCAGCCAAACGTACAGCTGCCACCTTTAAAAATAAATAATATAATTTGACCTTGACCTTCAGGCAAAGGTTCCCATTGTCTTATTCCTAATTATTCCCCTATCCTTACACTGGTCTTTCTGCAGACATCACTGACAGGTCAGGTTGGGGCTGCTGAGCCAGGCCCAGATTTGGATCATCTCCTGTGGGGTTCTGGGGTGAACCAGCATTAAGCTGTTGTACGCACAGGGGTTTGACCTGTATTTCTCTTCAATGTTAAATGTCCTAAAGCCCTTGTGCTTCTCTGGGGCCAGCCCTAGCTTCCTAAGGCACATGCCTGTGTACACATCGTCGATGGGATACAGTGCCACATGCTGTGTCACATTGTGTAGGCGAGCAGCGATGTCCCCAGAGTAGAGGTAGCCTCCACCCCCAGCATACGGTGGGTACATGCCCACATACATGCTCTCTGGGATAAAGTATTTGACCTTTTTGTCTCTGTGTGGCCCTGCATTTGTGATCACGTCACCTATAAACAGGTCTTTGGCCTTGGATTCTGGAAGGTCTTTGAGGAAGTTCAGGATGCGATAAGTGTTAACAAACACATCATCATCGCCTTTAAAAATGAAGCGGGCACTTGGGCAGCGAGTTTTAATCCACTCTAAGAATAAAACTTCTTTGACTGTAAGATTAAAGAAAGAGTCTCTATAGTCCCATTGAATGATGTCCTTGTGACGCTGACTCTCGTACTGCAGCATTGCAGACAGGTCTGGGTGGTGGTCTTCTGCAGTGGCATTGCCCAGTAGGAAGACTGTGACAATGGTGTGGTTCCCCAAACTGCCTGCCCGCCCCCAGGACTCTCGGATGGCCTGGCGCCGGTCAAAGTGTGGAGCCAGAGACTTAATGGCCAGCAGCAGGAATGGAGGCTCCTTACAAATGTCTGGCTGATCTACCTTAAGAGGGTATGAGCGACAGCGCATGTAAATAAGGAAATCCTTAAAGCGTTGTGGTAGAGAGTTGTAGTCCTTCATTTTAGTGGTGACACTGAGGTCAGCCTGGCAGGGGTCAGCTCTGCTGTCATTGAGCCATCCTGGCAAGTCTGGCAAAGTGGAATTAGCTAAAATGACGGGGTTGTTATGAATATCCAGGATCTGCTGCTGCCAGTTCCAGTACGCAGTATGAGGAACCAGCTTGTTCCAAAATGGTTTGGATGGGATAACAATCTTTGACGTGTTTTTGTCCTGGCTGTGGTGTCGAGAGATGATAATAAAGATGAACAGGTTGACCATCATCACAGTCACCACAACCTTGAGCTTCACCCGTAGCGCCATGACAGGGACCTACACCACCTAAACACAAAGAGTCTTAGAAACAGAACAACGGAAGAAATGACCTGCTAAAACACAAGATAAAACACAACATGATTTCCTAATGCAGTTTTGCAGTGATAGGAAGGCACACATTAAGATAGTCCACACTAGGCAGAGAGGAGCAGGAAGCCTTAATGTAAGCATTGATTTTGTATTTATTTATTTATTTTTTAAAGTCTGAGTCACCTGTTAATGACATTTTAATGGTCAATGATGAAAGCATACATCACTCTAAATAGTAGTCTTTAGTCAGTGCAGATAGCAAGAGGAAATGTACATCAACAGAGATAGTTCATCAGGTTCCAGCATACAATGTTTAGTGAGAGATAAGGAACAAGCATATATTACTGACAGTTGCACATAAAACTAATATTGCACATTATCTGTAAATATGTACATAGCACCTAGCATATATTTTTCATGGATGGATATTCTGTAAAGATTGTTTCTATTTGATTATATTTTTTACATGCTTCTCTTTTTCTTATTTATCTATTTTAATTTTTTTGCATACTCTTGGCATCCAGTGTGGGCAGCAAATTAAGAATTTCATTGTATAGGGAAACGTGTTTCTTTACTGTGCATATGACAATAAAAGCTTTGAAACTTGTGTGTGTGTGTGTGTTTATATATATATATATATATATACACATATATATATATATTAGGGCTGTCAAACGATTAATTTTCTTGATCGCAACTAATCTCAGAAATTTCATAGTTAATCGTGATTAATCGTGATTTATTTTGCATGTTTAAAATTGATATCTTGCAGTAAGACCGTTCGAATCTAAAGTTAAACTCACAATGCAAAGTATTTCTCACCATTTTTTTTATTTCAAAAAAGTGCAGAGAAAGGAAAAAGTAACAATGAACCAGTAATAGTGCTTACTTTGAGAAATTGTAAATAAATGATTGAAGCCCGCTCGAGCTGCCTACGGATGCGTAGAAGGAACAAAATACTAGCAAACTGAAAATAGCGCGTTTAACCGACAATGAGTTTAATTAATACAACCAAATGAGCTGCATATGGATGGTAGAATTGCGGAAAATGCTGGCAAATTCTGATCGCGATTAAAAAAATTGTTCGCGATCATAACTCTAATCGTGATTAATTGCGATTAACGCGTTAATATTCCCAGCCCTAATATATATATATAAATATAAATAGTTTACAGTATATCCTGGGTGTGGGCTATGCCTTCTGCACTGCTGTATGAGTCCTGTGTATTGTGTTATTCTTTCAGCCTCCTAGCAACACCGGCTGCTCTCCATTTAGCCCTGTTCACCTGCCTTCTCCTTTGCACTCACTCTTAACTCTGTTGTTAAATGCTGTAAAGCTATACTCCTGCGAGAGCATCCCAGTCAGTGTGCATTAGCCTCGCTTGTGGTTCATGGGAGATTCTGCTCATCCTTCCTTATCCACATTCTCTGTCTCTCTGCTTTCTTCTCATGGATAATTAAGCCTTCCTGCCCACTGTACCAACATGCAGGGGACTTCTGGGAAATGACTGGGTGGGGTAACTGGCTATCCTTAGAAAAGAGCCCAACAACATGTTGACAAGACTACAACTTTCAGTCTTCTAATTAAGCGTTAAGGGTCACCAAAGATCAATAATCAAAGTCAGCTTTATTGTCAATTCTGCCATATGTGTTCAACATACAGTGAATCGAAATTTCGTTTCTCTCTGGCCAAGCAGTGCAAAAAGACAGCGTACAAAGTACAATATAAAGACAAAACACAAGCTTTGTACGTACAGCTATGTACATTTTACAGAATTTTACAAAGTGTTTAAAGTGCCCATAACAGGTTAGACTACTCTGTTTTACTAAAGCACTGTTAAGATTTTAAGGTTTTAAGATTTAAGATTTTTTTTTTTAATTCTTTTAAATCATGTTTAAAGTACCAGAAAAATGTGCTTCTTGGGTGTTAAGTGTGCTGAACTTTTGGGTAGAATTCTCCCTATTGTGATGTCACACTGTGTCTACTCTACTTCCTGTCATTTTCAACAGATTTTTCAAAGCAAATTGCTTTTTGTAAAACTATTGTTTCTATTTAAAATAAATAGAAAATATTAATCCCAGCAAATCAAGTCAAAATTAGAAAATCATAAAAATCTGTCATACGTACTTTAAACTTTATGGCTATGAGGGGCTGTGTTAATAAATATTAAACATGTGATTTTTAAGTAAAATTGCCCAAGCAACCCTAGGCCACAGGCAAATTCAGAGCAATAGTGTAGCACACTGATTATGTTTTCCACTGATAGAGAGCACCAAGGAAGCCTATGCTTGACCACAGATTTGCACCTGATAAAAGTGTGTTTGAGTAAACCACCTCACCTGAACGGGGGCTGGGACTGTTGTACACAGGAAACAATGGTAATGCAGACTAAAAGGGCCTTTTGGTTCCACAAAAAACAACTCTAAACTTTAATCACAATCAAACTATTTCAATCTAAAAATGTAAAATGTGTTTCTCCACATCATACACAAGCTTGTTTAACTCACCTGCGGAAGAGGCGGCGTCCTTGGCTTGTTTCCCGTTTTGTCTTCTCTACCCTATCTTACCCCATAGTGATCACCGCCTCTAGAGGAAATCACTTCTGAACATGGGATAAAAGAACTTCACCTGAAAAAAAGATGAAAAAGTCTGTAAAGACATTTGCAAAGGATCCCTAAAAAACATTAAAACTTTTCAAATAGTAGTCATTAGGGCTATTTGCTATCAATGCTAGGGCAGGGATGTTACATTTGTAAACAGCTGAAACATACACACAACTGAAAAGAGAAGTGAAAAGTTAAACTAACAACTAACTGTTATTGCACATTTACTACTGGAATTTTACTACTGTTGTACTGTTGTTTACTACTGTTATTGCACTGGAATTACTACTGTTGCACATTTATTTTTATCTTAACTTCAATGCACATTCTATTGCACATTACCATTTCACTGCTGTATCTTCCATTGCACATTTTTGATGCACACTGCACATTTTTGGACATCTGTAAATAGGTATTTATTTATTATGTTGCACTGCTTTCAGATTTTAGATCTTAGATCTTAGTTTTAGATTTAGATTTTTGTCTTAGATAGTTTTTGTTGTGTTTTGTCTTTATATTGTATTTTGTACTCCTTTGCACTACTTGGCCAGAGAGAAACGAAATTTCAATTCACTGTATATTGAACACATATGGCAGAATTGACAAGCTGACTTTGATCTTTGATTCTGATCTCATTAAAGAATTTGAGGAAGTCCATTAAGCCCTCTGAGGTCAGGACAACGTGCTACTTCTTAGTCCTGTCACAATACTGACTTTCTTTACCATAATGGGGCATTTGTGGTTATTTATTTATAAAGATTTAAGCCATAAACAGTTGAATTAATAACTTCTATGACTCATTACAGATGCAAACTAAGTACCGTACTACAACTGTTTCATTCTGCTGTTCATCTATTGTAGCTGTTTTAATATTGTACATTTAGAATTGTTTTTGTGGTTGAAATCTATTTTTGGGTTATTGTGTGGCATAATTTAGTTTCCGTATTACTTCAGCAATATATCACACTTCAAAAATATGTGCCTACATCTTCTAGCCACATTTTTGGTACATCTTATAATTTTGCAAAGTAGGCCTACATGCTATTTTCGTCATAATGTCCTGGATGATTTTCAAACAGTTGTTGTTACTTGTACTCATTCATCTTAGCTTGATCACTTACATACCACCATTTATGGTATTGTCAAGACAGACACTTCAAGACCACAACAAAACTTCCTCTTGCACTTAAACTAATGTAGTACTTAAACTGACTGACTTTTTAGAGCAGACACGTTGCTGCTTGTCATCTGGGGCGTCTTATCTCAGCTACTACACACTTTTGAGGCACGCCAAAGCCTGCTCCGAACTGCACTAAACTTCAAAAGTGAGGTACAGCTTTCAGTCAAAATGGTGTTACCTTGAAGTTGCAAGTCCCTCCACCACAAAATTCGCAAACACACACACACAGCAGCAGGCGACTCACTCCGGTTTTACCTCACATGTACCAAGCTTCACTGAATGCAAATCAATAGGTCCTCCCTTTTTTCAACGTCGACTCAAAAGCCACACATCATTTTCATACAAGCACAGTTTTAGAGATAGCCAAACATTTTACTGATTATATCATCAGTCATTATTTCTAGGACGTGTGACTAACAACTTAAGATTAGCTTTACATATCAAGCAGATGCATTGTGTTTTGCTGTGGCCAGGTCTAAATGCATATATGAAACCAACCAGGGAACAATTTAGGACAGTAAAAACCACACTCAGCCTTATAGAACTATTGTTTAAAACCTTTTCATGAAACAGTTGTAAATAAAAACCCCAGTCACGATTGGTCTCTGGGTGTCTGGGTATGTAAATAAATAACAAGAACAGCAGTTTGTGTTGATACTGGGGTGAAGATGTCCTTAAGCCTGTCTCACTGAGTTAAGTTAATCATTAGTCCATTGGAGGTAAACAGATACACATTACTCACAGTGTTGTCACCAAAAACACTTTAGATTCAATATATAAGGCTGATAATAAAGGGCATTTTCTTAATTTCATGTCACTACAATTAAGTATGTCATGATAAATACGCTATTGCCTTAATATATTATAACTGAAACAATAATTTAGGAAGGTCAGCCTTTATAGTGGTACTTTTTCTTTCTACTAGTGGGACATTTTTTGTATTTTTTCTGTAATATGATAATTAACTGTAAAAGTTATGATTTACTGCATCTCAACAATATTTAACAATATCTTCCATTTAGAATACTGTTTTGTAGATGGATAATTATGCTTCATGATTAGGTTTCTATTGTTTTCTATAGGTCTATATTGATTTCAGTAATATTTCTCATTTCAGAATGTGTTATTGTCACAGACCTAACTACAACCCTCAAACATTACACTGCCGTACTGTTTCACTGTTTGTTTCACTTACAATAAAAATAGCAATCAAGCATAACACAATGTTAAATGTATTTATTTAATGACCAAATTTATATACTGGAATCTTATCTGTGTAATATGAGTTTTGCACAAGCACATTTTGAATGCTTTAAGTGTACCGTACATTCAGCTTTTGAGAGGATCTGTGGTGCTTGAAGGCTAAAGTAAATGTGTATTACAGTTTAAAGCTATTGTGTAAAATGTTTTTTATTGTGTGAAAAAACACAGCCTTTGATGCAAGTTCCCCCTGCTGGCTTTTCTGGACATTTTCCAACAGGATAGACCTGGCCGATTGAACTGAGCTCAGATGATTCTTTATAAATGTTGATCTATTAGCAGCATAGCACTCAGAGGGCTCCAGAAATAGCCAGGGGTTGACATGCTGTCTCTGTCTACAGTCACCATCACAAGCCACTTTATTTTCTCAAAGGACAGAGGCCAGGAGGATATCTGCATGCACTAACATAAGCAAACACAGCAGGCACATTGTGCATAGCTTTTGTGTACGCTTTGATCGCAGTCAGTGCAATATTAAACTGTGCTGCTTGGTGACCACTGTTAACATAATGTTGTTAATACTAGCATGAATATGGGATGCTCTAGATCACTTCAATGAGATCTTAAGTCATTCAACTCTTGTGGCACAGCAGGGCGTGTCCAACTGTTTGGACAAACCAGTCGAGTCTGTTCCTCACTATTTAAATAATTAGCCCCACAACAGGCTCCCACGAATACACATTGCCATATAAGATGACAGTGGGACACAAAGCCCATAATAATCCCCCTTCGACGTACTTAAAATAGACAGGAATTTCTCATTATCAACAAATACTTGTCACTCCAGCTCCACAAGCTAAAGGTCACCTCTGTGTGCTCAGCTCTCACTGTAATCCAAAGTGTAGCGTGTTGTTGGGTAAAAGCACACAGCCCGTGGAAGAACATACTTAATGCACTGCAAAAACATGTCACACTTAATCCAGACACATGACTCAACTGTGTGAACAGATGATGACTGAAATGTATATCTAATGAAACCATGTGCTGCCTGGAGCTTGCTGGTATTAGAGGCGTTTACATAAGGATGTCCCAGAGGTTAGCGACAGGCCACACCCCTCACTGCTAGGTAACTACGACTGAGGCAAGATCCATCTTATGCGAGGAGAGAATCAAAATAATGATAATGACTGACAATGCATAGCTTTTAAAGAAACAGTCACGTCAACAGACCACAACTAAACACAATATATTTAGTTGTGGTCTGCTCTTATGCAAAACTAGCTTCCAATTTTAAATAAAACCAAAGAATGAGTATGTATGTATTCCCTTTTCAAGCTCAGATAAGAAATATACATATACACATATACACACATACATTAAGTGTACGAGATACATGTATACTTCTTGTGTTCATTAATCTGCTCTGTATGTAAATGTAATCATGTTTATGTTATAAAACGTAAAAGCTACACCATACATTGAATTCAGAATAACTTCCACAGCATCAGTAAACACTGAGTGTTCCATATCTACCAAAATGTATGATTCATCTATTGTTTAATAACTGACTCCAAGCAGCAAGTTCACAGAGAAAATCATCACAGGTGGGAGTTAAATTAGGAAGCAGTTGGGGATTTGTCCATTGAGTCAATTTTTAATCAAACCAAGATCCAGTAATTTCAAAACGTTATGATCAGCTTAGATTTAAAAAATCTACAGGCGGTCAGCAAAAGCATGTTATTTGGATCCAAGATCATACTTTTGGACAGATAATATGGACTACATTTTGAGCTAAACAAGACACATCTTTATTATTCATTTATGTTAATAAAATAAATATGAAATAAACCAATTCATTTGTGCTTTGTAAGGAAAATTAAAATTGAATTAAAAACCATGATGAATTGAAAAGAGAGCAAAAAAAAATATATATTTTTTTTCTTGCCCAACGCTACAGGCAGATTTGGCCACAAAATACCTAACATTTCTGAAAAATCTGTACAAATATTTGACCACAGAAGCCGTTTGCCTATGGAAATACATCACAAGTGCATTCAAACATGTTTTGTACGTAAAAGCCCCAAACAAACAAGAATCAATAAAACCATTGTTATGTACTGTAGTTATGGCTCTAGGTTCTTCCTGTTGCAGACTGATAATGTAACCTGAAGTCCACCTCTCAAATGTGGTTTATGTCTGGAGTTCCTCATGTGTCTTTGTCTAATTGTCAACTACTTCACTGTAGCATAATAATATAGACTGGTGATTTAGCAAACTGGAAGGCTCAAGTATAAAAGGGAAATATATCATATCTAAGTATACCCTTAACACTCTGTGGTAAGCCTATAGTGACCAACTTCGTCACCCTTTATGCCTGAAAAAGAGGCATCATTGTACAGAAAATGCAACAAAATGATAGATTTTAATGGCTAAATATTTATAAAACTGCAGCGCTATGAAAAGACATGCATTCTTCTGTCCCAAAAATGTTATGGAACAGTGTATAGAAGTAAAGTGTAGTTTGTAATTGAATATTAAGTATGTTGTTTAAAAATGCTGCAAAAATAGAAAATAAATAAACAAATAAGTTATTTTCACACTTTTGTAGGTCATTTTAGTAATTTCACAGTTGTCACACTGAAACATCAACCAGTTTGTTTAAAGACAGACTTTAGCACACTTCTGTTGGACTGACATGTAATATCTAAATATAACAGTGATATCCTCTTGGAAAAGTGGCACAACTTTTTGTAAACAGCCTGAGAACATTAACTATTGTCATCAACTAATTACCAACAATGTGGAAGTAAAACGTTTTGAAATCTAATCTTCTTCCAACAACCGGTAATGTCTCTGCTCTAATACAAACTCAGCACAGCATCCATTAGCGAATGTCACGACTATACTGGGGAGTGTTGCTGACATTTTCAACGAGCTTGTTTCCCAATATGGTGACAAAGACAGGAAAAGGGGAAAGGAAAGAGAGAAGTCCTATTTAACACTGGCAGACACATGTGACATACATTTTCATACAAATCAATACAAGATTTCGCACAACAAAGAGCCATCTTATTTTCTGTTTAATATCTGTTTTAGCTCAAATTTATTGTAAGAGGCGTAGTACAGTTAAATATACTCAAGCACATACTTAAGTACGTGAACTGTGAATGTCAACATTTGTCTTTTTGCTCTACTCCTACGAATATGACTTTATTATATAACAAGACATCAATAGTGTTGAAGGTAAACATACAATAAATTAATAAAAAAAAAAGGAGCAGCACAAAGAGTAATCTTAGTTTTTCAAATCTGTGGGTTTATCCCAGGAAAATAGAAAAGATTTTATGCACTATTTAAAGCTTTGTCCTTCCAGTTACATAAATCAGACATTCTTCTAATTTATTGTCATATTATTTAAGTAATATTTAAGTAATTTATAGTATTTAAAAGGTGCATTATGTAACATTTCTGGTGGACGGCCCGTCAAATGCTTTTCTCCATGGAGATGTTATTGCTTTGTCTGGAATGTTTCATATGGTATTAAACATTTCTATCTTCATGAAGACCAAACCAGACCAAGTTAGCAAGCACTTAAATACTTGCTTTTATATTGTAATATTAAGATACTGCATCTTAATATCATAATATAAAAGCATGTATTTAAGTGGTTTTACTTGAGTATCATTTTAGGGCACTCTGATTGTACCTCTGATACCCCTGATTGTACTGCACACAGGGAGCCTTCTGTATCTGCAGATTAGTTTAACACTCACATCCAGTTATGTGATAAGGAGATCGGGCACACGTCCAGGTAAAGGCATTTATTCAAACCAACTTTCTCTTGCAGCCTAGCTCATGCCCCAGGTCCAGGCTATTTAAATGCATGGCTCTACATAATAAAGAGGTTGATATGAATATTGGCCAATTCAGAGTTAATAGCTCACGTGTTTAACTGACACAGACCTAATGGGACGAGCCCATAATTAGCAGCAGCCTCTGGTCTTAGTCTCATTTAGCCTGACCTAAAAATGTCACAGAAAAAAGTGTAAAACTGAGTGCGCTATTAAATTTGTTATTGGTATAGCTTCATCAGACACAATTAATCTTGTTGTTTACAATACCTGCAAGACGGGTTTGTTTTTCATTGTTAATGGTTATCAAATTCAACTTTTAAGAAGAAAAAGGGCGTTGGTGCTGAAAAAATATATTGCTTTGGGGAAAATATTACAAAGCTCAACTTATAAATAACTCCCACAACAGTTTACCACCCTAGTTCAGAGACTCGAAATATCTCCAAATGTAAAAAAAACTAAAATAAAACAATAAAATAAAAATGGGAACTAGCTTTGCTGAAGTAATAACTTGCAGTTTGCAACAGGGAGGAAATGGACACATCAATGTGCAAGCTCAAAGAAACTGTAAAATTTCACAACAAAATTATTATGAAGTGATCAACAGCACATGAAGCTGGAAATTTGTTAAGACGCATGACATACAAAAAAAAAAAACACTTCACAGTTTCAAAGACAGAGATTGTTTAACACTAAGAAGTTCTGGGCTACAATTACACTGAAGACAGAGCAAGGTGGCAGGCTTATATAATGTTGTTTCCTCATCAAAAACATACCTGGAGGTGTGGTTTTTTTCATCCACATGTTTAACACACAAACCCTGCATATTTAGGATGAGTTCCTCTCAAACAGAAAACTGTTCCACCTTGGGATGTCGTGTGGTAATAAAAGATGTGCTCCACTGAGTTTTTAAACTTCATACACCTTCACTAGAATCATTTGGACAATTTCAGACCTAGAATTGACAATCTCTAATAAACAAAAAGGTAAAAAGTAGCTATGGCTTCATGACATCACAAGGTGGAACAGAGCATTTTGGACTTTGGAGATGTATATAGACTAATAATAAAGAGTGTGAATGAAATAAAACACACCTCGAGGAATGTTTTGGATGAGGTATTTTAAACTTGGACTTAGACAAACTTCAATTGATCCACAGGGGAATGACGCTGTAGAAGCGAAACGCGTTGTTCGCTCTAAGCCCAATAAAGGAATAAGAGTAACGTCAAGCAAGTGTGCGGTAAATTTCTTCTTTTCTGGAATTATTCAATGTTCCTCTTGTTACCAGCACCTAGAAGCTGTGCGTGGAGTTTTAAACTTTTGATCCACAAGGGAAATTTTGGGTAGGGTAGCTCACTCATCAAATATAGCCTAATATATAATATATAACAGAGGGTAAACAAACAAACAAAAAAATAAATAAATGGAAATAGCAACCAAGGAGCAATAAACCAGTGTCAGATGAGACATAATTATACAAATAAAAATAACGATAATAAATAAATGTGTATGTACAAATCAGTAGTAATAAAATATAGAATACACTATTAAATAATATGTACAATCCCAGCTATATACAGTTATAGGGAGTATCAGCATTCTAACATGGCTTAAAGCTCACAGGACTCATTTGTGCGTAATATAGGGCCTTTAAAGAACGGAAATGTTTCCCACTTGACAGATTTGTTACATTAGTCATATGATCCACCCTGCCTTTGTTAGGGGAAAATGTGGTTTGAATATTTCTCTGTCTAAACATAGCAGCTCGCTGCACACTTGTATGCCGAGCAACAGTGGAAAATGTAACTCATGTGATGTGAAACATTTTATCTGGTCCAGCTCCGTTTTGGAGGCGCGGGGACATAACTCACAGAGATCTGCGTAAAGGACAGCTTCAGAGACCGGAGCTGCGCTGTTGGCTCACTTTGTTACAGGAAATTTGCCCGCGGGTTTGTTTGTTTGTTATTCACACTTGTTAGTATGACAAACTTCCCATATGCTATGACAAAAGCAAAAAACAGGAATACCCAATGTCAAATGTACACAACAAAGGCATGAGAGTGAGCTAACTTTTCAACACTTGACTGAAGCGTGACTGTGAAATGTGGAGATACAAAGTGCTCGGTCAAAACACTGAAAAGTCCCTCACCCTTAGTGGCTCCTCTCTGCAGATAACTCACTCCATGGGCGGTGAAGTAGTCCGGTAAATCCCCGCGTCCTCTCCGGCAGCTAAGTGGAGGAGGCTAGTGTGTTTTTGTGGCGCAGAGCTGCAGTTGTCAGTCCGCTCCTCCAGAGTCACTGAGCGCGGACCACCGCCGCCGACGTAACGTGACGCTCCGGGGCTCTGGGGCGGGGCCTGCGCACGGTAAGGTTTCAGGTGACGTCACAGGGTTTGGGGGCAGGTTTTGGTGCTGTTAGAAAGCTTGATACAAACCTACAATTGAACAGACATGGGGACTTGAGACTTAGTGACTTGGACTCGAGTCGACTCGAGTCGCTGTTTTTATGACTTGTGACTTGACTCGACAAAAAATGAAATACTTGAGACTTGACTCGGACTTGGAAGTCTAGGACTCGGGACTTGACTTGACTTGAGACACGATGACTTGAATGACTTGCGTGGTCACATAATGTTTTCGTGCTCATTCACCGGCACTGTCATGTCCTGGGACGCAACACGTGCACCACGTGCACCACCACCGGCACGAGGCCGCGCGTACACCGGGGCTGCGAGCACGAAAACGATCCGCGGCGCCCGGACCGCGTACTCTCAGCCCCAGCCACACGAAATCAGCAAAGAGTGGCCCGTGGTGGTTTAATCCCGGTTTAGTCCAGGTCTAGACCTGGTCCAGTCCTGGTTTCGTCCCCTCAGATGTGAGAGTTGCGCTGTGTTTGCGCTTGTGGTGGAGGGCTATGTGGCGTTAATGTACTCTCTCTTGGCGTTGCTCAGATCAGTTGTTGGCTTGGTTTTGTGGTATGCAGGAGATCACTTGACCGAGGGTCTACGTTGAAATAATAATAATAAACAAAACTCTCATCACTTTTTACTCTTAGTCAGTCTCTTACAAAGGTGTAGTCTAAATACACGAGCTCTCGAAGAGCGCGCCTGACCCATTACGCACGCGAGGAGTGGTGTGTATGTGTGAGAGAGAGAGGAGAAATGTAACAAAGTTTAATATTAATAAGCTATTTGTTTTAGCTATTTGTTTCCTCACAAAAAGGGAATGACTTATGGATATACTGTGTGAGTGTGAGTGACAGAAAGTGTGTGAGAGAGAAATGTGCAAAGAAAAGAGCAAAGAAATGTGACAGTTTAATTTACTGTAAGTTAGTATTTGTTTTAGCTGTTATTGTTACTTTGTAAAAGGATAACTTGTGGATATTCTGTGTGTGTGTGTGTGTGTGTGTGTGTGCGTGTGTGTGTGTGTGTGTGTGTGTGTGTTAGAAAGTGTGTGTGGGACAGAGTTAGGGAGTGTAACAAAGTTTAATACAAGTTTGTTTTAGCTGTTACTGGTTTTAGCTCAATGCTGAAACAATGTTGAAAACATGTGAAACCGTTTGGTTTTCGATGTACAGATAACTTTTACCAATAAATAACCAATAATTACATTATCACTGTTTTGTTTGAGTCTATGATGTATTTTACAGAACATGAGTATTTACAATACAAATATTTTATAACAGGTTGGGCACATTAGCCAGTGATGATTACTTACACTTTCTTATATATTGCCTTTCACTTTATTAAGATCAGATTCTGCAGCTAAAATTACAACAATACGCCAAAGGTGACTTGACTTGGACTTGACTTGACCTATTACAGGACTTGACTTGACTTGACTTGCCCAAGAAAAAAATACTTGGGACTTACTTGTGACTTGAAGGTGAAGACTTGAGACTTACTTGAGACTTGCACATGTGTGACTTGGTCCCATGTCTGCAATTGAACGTTGAACCTTTGAGAAGGGTATTCCTGCAAAAAATGAAATATGTGTTGAACTTGCTCCTAATGTTATCAAAATTTCAAGATTCAAGTTTCAAGATTGTTTATTTGTTATATGCACTATCAACACAAGGTCAACAATGCAATGAAATGTTTAGGATCAGAAGAACCGTCGACTCGCTAAGATAGTCAAGAAGTACTAACAGCATGCAATAATAGTACTGCACATGGTAAAAAAGTGAAAAGTGAAAAAAGGAAGAAGTAAATATAATAAAACAAATCCAGGACTCTCAAGTCTCACGCTTTGAGAGTGTGACACACGCAATTCGACGTGGTCACACGCTCACACGCCACACATGGCATTTCTCACGCTGATTTCTTTTTTTTTTTTTTTTTTTGTGCCCAGAAAATCGGTCTGTGTGGCTTAGTTTATGCAGGCTCCGCGCGTTTTCAGCGGGAAAAAACCTTCCCTTGCTCCGGGCGCACGGTCCGAGCGAGGCCGGAGCAGACGCGCCGTGCCCCGGGCACGTGCTGAGCCTCCCGGTGTCTCCGACGGCTTACGAGCGGAATACGCGCGGCCCAGAGCCGAACTGCCCATGGTGAGCCGCGGTGAGCCCGCTCCCGCCCGCCCCGGTCCCTCCTCCCCGCCCCTCTCAGCGCGATGATAAAACAAACTGAGAACCATCAGGTAATAACTTCATTTATATAACTGTCATTAGTTGCTTTGTAGTTTAAGTTTGCTCTTTAGACAAACAGGGCTCTAAACACGCAATTCGACGTGGCGCCCCCCCCCGCTCCTCGGGAAAAATTGTTCACTCGCCAGGACTAAACCAGGACTAAACCAAGACTAAACCAGGTCTAAACCGGGTATAAACCAGGATTCAACTGGGACTAAACCAGGACTAAACCAGGACTAAACCAAGACTAAACCAGAACTAAACCAGGACTAAACCAGGACTAAACCAAGACTAAACCAGGTCTAAACCGGGTATAAACCAGGATTCAACTGGGACTAAACCAGGACTAAACCAGGACTAAACCAAGACTAAACCAGAACTAAACCAGGACTAAACCAGGACTAAACCAAGACTAAACCAGGTCTAAACCGGGTATAAACCAGGATTCAACTGGGACTAAACCAGGACTAAACCAGGACTAAACCAGGACTAAACCAAGACTAAACCAGAACTAAACCAGGACTAAACCAGGACTAAACCAGGTCTAAACAAGAACTAAACCAGGACTAGACCAGGACTAAACCAGAACTAAACCAGGACTAAACCAGGACTAAACCAAGACTAAACCAGGTCTAAACCAGGACTAAACCAGAACTAAACCAGGACTAGACCAGGACTAAACCAGAACTAAACCAGGACTAAACCAAGACTAAACCAGGTCTAAACCAGGACTAAACCAGAACTGAACCAGGACTAGACCAGGACTAAACCAGGACCTAGCCAGGACTAAACCAGAACTAAACCAGGACTAAACCAGGACTAAACCAGGTCTAAACCAGAACTAAACCAGGACTAAACCAGAACTAAACCAGGACTAAACCAGGTCTAAACCAGAACTAAACCAGGACTAAACCAGAATTAAACCAGGACTAAACCAGAACTAAACCAGGACTAAACCAAGACTAAACCAGAACTAAACCAGGACTAAACCAGGACTAAACCAGGTCTAAACCAGAACTAAACCAGGACTAAACCAGGACTAAACCAGAACTAAACCAGGACTAAACCAAGACTAAACCAGGACCTAGCCAGGACTAAACCAGAACTAAATCAGGACTAAACCAGAACTAAACCAGGACTAAACCAAGACTAAACCAGGTCTAAACCGGGTCTAAACCAGGATTCAACTGGGACTAAACCAGGACTAAACCAGAACTAAACCAGGACTAAACCAAGACTAAACCAGGACTAACCCAGAACTAAACCAGGACTAGACCAGGACTAAACCAGGACCTAGCCAGGACTAAACCAGAACTAAACCAAGACTAAACCAGGTCTAAACCGGGTCTAAACCAGGATTCAACTGGGACTAAACCAAGACTAAACCAGGTCTAAACTGGGAATAACCCGGCACTAAACCAGGACTAAACCAGGACTAAACCAGGACTTAACCAAAACTAAACCAGGTCTAAACCAAGACTAAGCCAGGACTAAACCAGGTCTAAACCAGGACTAAGCCAAGACTAAACCAGATCTAAACCGGGTCTAAACCAGGACTAAACCGGGACTAAACCAGGACTTAACCAAAACTAAACCAGGACTAAACCAGAACTAAACCAGGATTAGACCAGGACTAAACCAGGACCTAGCCAGAACTAAACCAGAACTAAATCAGGACTAAACCAGAACTAAACCAGGACTAAACCAAGACTAAACCAGGTCTAAACCGGGTCTAAACCAGGATTCAACTGGGACTAAACCAGGACTAAACCAGAACTAAACCAGGACTAAACCAAGACTAAACCAGGTCTAAACCAGGACTAACCCAGAACTAAACCAGGACTAGACCAGGACTAAACCAGGACCTAGCCAGGACTAAACCAGGACTAAACCAGGACTAAACCAAGACTAAACCAGGTCTAAACCGGGTCTAAACCAGGATTCAACTGGGACTAAACCAAGACTAAACCAGGTCTAAACTGGGAATAACCCGGCACTAAACCAGGACTAAACCAGGACTTAACCAAAACTAAACCAGGTCGAAACCAAGACTAAGCCAGGACTAAACCAGGTCTAAACCAGGACTAAGCCAAGACTAAACCAGCTCTAAACCGGGTCTAAACCAGCACTAAACCAGGACTAAACCAGGTCTAAACTAGGACTAAACCAGGACTAAGCCAAGACTAAACCAGATCTAAACCGGGTCTAAACCAGGACTAAACCGGGACTAAACCAGGACTTAACCAAAACTAAACCAGGTCTAAACCAAGACTAAGCCAGGACTAAAACAGGTCTAAACCAGGACTAAACCAAGACTGTGTGATAACATATTATCCTGTGCATTATTGAATGATAATATGGACTTTTAGTTATAAAAAAGTACCTTCTAATTCTGCCCCCCCCCCCCCCTCCTCAGGAAAAAAATGTCACCCCCCCCCACTCCTCAGAAATCTCACTCCTAGCAATCTTCAAAACTTGAGAGCCCTGAACAAATCTAATAAAATACAAGGTACAGGTAGGGTTAAATAAGGTGTAAGTAGAGTATTTCACAGATTGCACATAATATAGTGTAGTATAAGTATTGCACATGGGTTATTAGATAGATTATTGCACAGGTAACAGTAGCATTTACAGTGAAGAAGTGACATACATGATACATTCATATAGAGCAGCAGCAGTAAACCATATTATGCATAGCCTAATGAAAAGTAGTTTAGTGCAGTATTTTTGAAAGTTCAGTATTATTTAGAGTGTTATCCAAATCCATATCCACTGCTGTAAATTTTCTATCCAGAAACCTAAATGTATTGTATTTCAGTCCCTCTTGTCCTCCTATATAAACTCTCTAAAGTATTGCACAAATCCAAAAGGCTTGAAAACAAAAGCAATTTCAAAGTTCAAAGTTCAAAGTCAGCTTTATTGTCAATTCTGCCATATGTGTTCAACATACAGTGAATCGAAATTTTGTTTCTCTCTGGCCAGGTAGTGCAAAAAGACAGTGTACAAAATACAATATGAAGACAAAACACAACAAAAAACTATCTAAGACAGAGATCTAAGTTAAAACTAAAGTCTACGGTCTAAAATCTTAAAACAGTGCAACATAATAAATAACCTATACTATATACAGATTTCCAAAGTGTGCAGTGTGCATCAAAAATGTGCAATGGAAGATACAGCAGTGACTTGGTCATGTGCAGTAGAATGTGCATAGGAGTTAAGATAAAATAAAATAAATGTGCAACAGTAGTAATTCTAGTGCAGTAACAGGAGTAAACAACAGTACTAAGATTCCAGTAGTCAATGTGCAATAACAGTAGTAAACAACAGTGCAACGGGGGTAAAATTCAATAACAGGAGTAAACAACAGTACTAAAAATTCCAGTAGTAAATGTAAGTGTGCAATAACAGTAGTAAACAACAGTGCAACAGGAGTAAAATCCAGTAGTAAATGTAAATGTGCAACAGTGCAACAGTAGTCCTTAGCAGCAGTTTTTTTTTTTTTTTTTTTTTAAAGTGTCTAGAGTGATAGGTCTTTTTATGGAATACAGGTTATGCCAATATGGGGGGTGGGGGGTGGGAGATGGGTAAGGTGGGAGTTCGGGTGTGAGTTCAGCCTCCTGACAGCCTGGTGGATGAAGCTGTTTGAAAGCCTGGTGGAGTGGGCCCGGAGACTCCGGTACCTTCTCCCCGAGGGCAGGAGGCTGAACAGGCTATGTGCGGGGTGGCTCGGGTCACCCACAATGCTGGACGCTCTGCGGGTGAGCCGGGTGTTAAAAATGTCTAGGAGGGAGGGGAGAGAGACACCAGCGATCCTCCCAGCTGCATTCACTATGCGCTGCAGAGCTTTCCTGTTCTGTTCAGTGCAGCTCCCGTACCACACAGTGATGCAGCTGGTCAGGACGCTCTCAATGGTGCCTCGGTAGAAGGTGGTCATAATGGGTGGAGGGGCTCCAGCTCTCCTCAGTTTGCGGAGGAAATAGAGGCGCTTCTGAGCCCTCTTTGCCAGTGATACAGTATTCACTGTCCAGGAGAGGTCCTCACTGATGTGCACAGATGGTTGTGTAAATGCTAAAATGATTTGTTAGTCTCTTTCAATTACAACTCTTGTGTGAAAAGATTAGCTTGTACTTGGTGGTTGGTCGGTGGTTGGATACAACTTGGTGGTTGTATGGAATTTGGAATATAAATTGTAAATGTTTTGATAATCTCTATATATTTGTATAATGCAGAAATTGCACATGCTGAGCCTTATGAATATGAACTCTTAAGCCTTGAGCATTGTTACTGTTCATGTATATTACATTGTATTTTTTAAATAAAAAAAAAAGTATAATTTCAAGTTGTATGCCTATATTTACACGTATCTGGTTTAAATCTGTGGATTTTTTTTGTAATACGAGTGCCCCCTCGGCCTCTCTTCTGTTTGTATCTGCCCTTATCATCAATCAGTTCTATTGGGGGTTTCAGATCACATCAATACATTTTATAGGCTCATAGGCTACTACTTAATAAACATGGAAATGATATATTCATATAATCTGAAAACCAGTCTGGTGAAGATAATAGGCAGAAACACAGATGAAATCTTCAGGATAAAAATGCCACTTCTGTAACCTTTTGTAATGTGAAATAACAAAACCCTAAAGAAGTGACCAACAGGACATGAAGCAGGCTGTTTGTTAAGAAACAAGAAGTTATATATTCATATTGGGTAAATTACATATTTTGGTTGAAATATGTCCAGTTCTAGGGTCATTTATTTAAAAAAAATTCCATCTGGAATAAAGATGTCACATTTTAGAATATGAAAATCAAGAATAGAAACCCTCAATATCACTTTCATTTAATAAAAATGTACTAAAATGGGAATAAGTAATTTAGTTCTGATTTCATTTTGACTCAAAACTCCACAGTTGTGATGAGATCACGAAGACTTGATGCTTTTAGGATGAAGCTGTTAAAATGAGAGCTAAAGTTGTAGATTGTGACTTCAAAACTCAGTAGCAGTTTAGTAAAGACAATTAGAAATTATGAATCTCGTGGAGATATTAGGCCTTTAGAAACACCCATTAAAGGTTTGGGATAAAAATGATGCCCCAAGATTGATCTTTTTCAGACCTGAAGAGGGTTAGGTAGTAGTTTAAACATGAAGGATTATTAAAGTTTTTCATTAGGACATGTTAAAATATTTTATTTTATTTATTATTTTATTTTATTTTTTATTTTTTATTTTTTTTAACTTTTGTGCATACATGACCTTTAACTGACTGAGCAAATATCACTTGCATGGGATAAATAGTTTTTTGTATGCAAGCCTTCACAGTTTCAAAATCACTTCTTTACTTTTGGGATTTGCTGGTGTCCCTATACACTGAATCTACCACACCCGATCTATCTCTGTGATACTAAATTTTAGAAATCCGAGATCCTGCCATGCCTCATTTCAAAACACTATTCACAAGGAGTGTAGACAGCTCATCATTATTGCATGTCTTATAATTGATCCTTGCAGTGACATCACGCTTGCTACGCTGGGGATGCTCTACATATGAGTAATGGTGGAATTTTCACCAGTTGTCATGGAGTAACAATATTCACATTAACAAAAACAACCAAATAAGTTTTAAGATTGTCTGATAACTACAAAATTCATTTAATCAGCACATTTTCCGGAGCGTGATCAAAACGAGCGTTCGTGGTCCTGTTTAGGAGTTTGTTGTTTAACAAAAAAGGCGGCTGACTAAAAAGATGAGTGACTAATTGAACTGTTGGCTAATGCTATCCAGCTTGTGATTGTTATGTTATTGAGAGGGACTGTTAACAGCACAGATCATCTTGCCTGTTATAATTCTAGTTAAGTCAGTTCTTTATGTCAGACTGTGTTAAAATAAAGCTCAAATTAAAGTCTAACAGAGAATCAGACAGACCATCACATCCCATGTTGTTAATAAAAAGGTATTATTAAAAAAGCAGCTGATACAGAATTCAAATGATGCCCTCACTCAGACAGATGGGCTCCTGGGTGAAGGGTGAGAGGGGTCTCAACAGGGGGCCAGTCTCTAGGCCAGTAAATGAGCCACGCCTGGATGAAAGTGGCTTGACTTAAACAAAAAACATTACAGGCTTCAGTTAACAGGCCTGAAGCTGGTTGCTGTATAAACAATGAAGTGCCTTGTTCTTGAATAACAATCTTAACCTGTGTTTTAATCTAAAATACTGTCCAAAAGAACCAGAAGGGGTTAATTATGGGGATGGTCCCCGGGTCAAATATATATAGAAACAACTTCTCCTGTGTGAGATCAATAAAGGTCAATCTTCTAATCCTTAACCACTGTAAGGCGCTTTGTGCTACAATTTTGTATGAAAGGCGCTTTATAAATATTGTTTGATTGATTGATTGAGAAGTCTACATTAATATCCGTTTTACCAATAAAGTCACGTTACAACTACAAACATGAAATTCAGGGTGTGGTGAGATCGCACAATGGTGTGTAAAGAGCTTTTAAAGTCAAAGCACATCCAAACTCTGTTACATGTGCAAATATTTTGAAAAGACTTCTATTGAGCTGCATTTTAGTAGTACAGTATTTGAATAAATAAATAGGCCTACAGTATCATAAAAGTTATGTTAACATTGTTTTAAATTCAACGTCTTCCAACACACACTGAAAATACCATCAGTACTATTTTTTATATATTTTAAAATGCATTATTACCATTTCTATTCTTGCGCTTTGTTATTATAATATATTGTGATGTGTGAGCCACTGTGTCCAAATAATTTTCCTTCTGGATCAATAAAGTTTGTCTAAGTCTGATATATTGTTGTATTCTTACACAGTAGTCTGTTGTCAATGTGTAATCTTCCCTTTGAAATTACCCAATATATGATCAAGAAGGATTGAGTTACTGTTAATCAAAGATCAAAGATCAAAGTCAGCTTTATTGTCAGTTCTGCCATATGTGTTCAACATACAGTGAATCGAAATTTAGTTTCTCTCTGGCCAAGTAGCGCAAAAAGAGTGTACAAGATACAATATGAAGACAAAACACAACAAAAACTATCTAAGACAGAGATCTAAGGTTAAACTAAAGTCTAAGATCTAAAATCTTAAAACAGTGCAACATAATAAATAAATACCTATATACAGATTTCCAAAGTGTGCAGTGTGCATCAAAAATGTGCAATGGAAGATACAGCAGTGAAATGGTAATGTGCAATAGAATGTGCATTGGAGTTGAGATAAAATAAATGTGCAACAGTAGTAATTCTAGTGCAATAACAGGAGTAAACAACAGTAGTAAAAATTCCAGTAGTAATAATGTGCAATAACAGTAGTGAACAACAGTACAACAGGAGTAAAATTCCAGTAGTAAATGTAAATGTGCAACAGTGCAACAGTCGTCCTTAGCAGCAGTTTTTTAAAGTGTCTAGAGTGATATGTCTTTTTATGAAATACAGGTTATGCCAGTCTGGGGGGTGGGGGGTGGGAGACGGGTAAGGTGAGAGTTCAGGTGAGAGTTCAGCCTCCTGACAGCCTGGTGGATGAAGCTGTTTGACAGTCTGGTGGAGTGGGCCCGGAGACTCCGGTACCTTCTCCCCGAGGGCAGGAGGCTGAACAGGCTATGTGCGGGGTGGCTCGGGTCACCCACAATGCTGGACGCTCTGCGGGTGAGCCGGGTGTTAAAAATGTCTAGGAGGGAGGGGAGAGAGACACCAGCGATCCTCCCAGCTGCATTCACTATGCGCTGCAGGGCTTTCCTGTTCTGTTCAGTGCAGCTCCCGTACCACACAGTGATGCAGCTGGTCAGGACGCTCTCAATGGTGCCTCGGTAGAAGGTGGTCATAATGGGTGGAGGGGCTCCAGCTCTCCTCAGTTTGCGGAGGAAATAGAGGCGCTTCTGAGCCCTCTTTGCCAGTGATGCAGTATTCACTGTCCAGGAGAGGTCCTCACTGATGTGCACCCCCAGGAATTTGGTGCTGTTCACCCTCTCTACAGCAGCACCATTGATGGACAGTGGGGGGTGCTGGGTGGGGCCTCTCCGGAAGTCAATAACAATCTCCTTGGTCTTTTCAACATTAAGAAGGAGATTGTTATTGCTGCACCACTGGGTCAGAAGGCTCACCTCACTCCTGTAGTTTGTCTCATCGTTATTAGAGATGAGACCCACCACAGTCGTATCGTCCGCAAACTTCACTATGTGATTGGTGCTGAACGCTGGTGAGCAGTCGTGGGTCAGCAGAGTGAAGAGCATCGGACTGAGCACACAGCCCTGGGGGGCTCCTGTGCTCAGTCTAATGCAGCTTGAGGTGTTTCTGCCGACACGCACTGCCTGTGGCCTCTCACTGAGGAAGAGTGAGGTCTGAAGCCCCAGGTGGTCTAGTTTGATAATGAGCTGCTGTGGGATTATAGTGTTGAATGCTGAACTGAAATCTATGAACAGCATTCTCACATATGAGTCCTTATTGTCCAGGTGGGTGAGGGCTGGGTGAAGTGCAGAACAGATTGCATCCTCGGTAGAGCGGTTGGCCCGGTATGCAAACTGGAATGGGTCTAGGGTGGGGAGGAGGATGGATTTGATGTGTGCCATGACTAGCCGTTCAAAGCACTTCATGATGATGGGGGTCAGTGCAACAGGGCGATAGTCATTAAAAGTGGCCGGAGTGGGCTTCTTTGGCACGGGAACGATGGTGGTGGTTTTGAAGCAGGAGGGAACGACAGCCTGGCTCAGAGAAGCATTAAAGATGTCTGTGAAGACATCCTTGAGCTCCTCTGCACAGTCTTTCTACACACGACCAGGGATGTTGTCCAGGCCTGCAGCCTTGTGGGTGTTGATCCTGGAGAGTGTCCTCTTCACACTGGCTGCAGACACACACAGAGGCTGGTCGTGGGGAGGTGGTGGAGTTTTTTGGGGCCGGGTGTAATTTCCTGCCTCAAACCGTGCAAAGAAGCTGTTGAGGTCATTTAGCAGGGGGATGTTGTTGTCACAGGTCTGTTAATTACTTTAGATTCTCAATATCACATTGTGCAAATCATTTTTGATACATTATTTTATGTTATATGCGTATGCTTGGGTAGCCTGGTCGAGGTTAAAGTGCCTATGACAGGTTCGACTCATTTTATTAAAATACAGTTAAGATCCAAATATTTAAGATTTTTGCCAAAACATTCACATTCATTTTCCCAATTTGACAATGTTTTAGGTTTAAAATTTTACCTCCTGGTTGGAAATCATGATATCATACTAAGGAATTCATATCTGTTACCTAGCAAAACTCCATAATGTACACAGAAATGATTACCTGACTAGTACAAATACAAGAAAACACCTTCATTTAGTTGAATTTGTGTTTAAAGAATCAGAAAAAAATTTGTTTCTTGTGTATAAACTGTGCTGAACGTATGGACAGAATTCTCCCGTGAAGTCATCAGTGTTTCAGAACTCTCTACTTCCTGTAATTTTCAACATATTTTTTCACTTTTCTTCACAAATTGCTTCTTGATTTGTATAAAAAGTGTATTAAAATCAGTTATAATCTTACCAAATGAAGTCAAAATGAGAGAATTTGAAAAATATGTCACATCACACTTTAAGCGTGAATACCAGGTGTTCTCTTCCAGTCCCTCACCAATCTCAGAGCGGTAATGGCCATAGAGCAGGACCTGTTCCAGCTCATGTCCCTAACAGGAGGGGATAGAGTGACGGTGTGAAGGGCCCAACCAGCTGCCAGGACTCAGGTGTCCTCATGTGACCCTCCAGTCTCAGGTGGCCATTGAAGTGTTTGTAATCACCCAAGGGTATCTCCTGCCTTCAAGTACACCAGCACTCAGAGGCACTGCTACCTGCCACCCATGCAGCTGTTTGTGGATCATCTTTAAATAATATGGGACCAGTGCAAGGCTCTGTGAAAGGGGGGCAGTCAAATTAGAATGAGGGAAATACAGGCACGTCCCTGTAGAGGGATTATCAGACTATGCCATGGAGTCCATGGGTCTCGTATCATGTCAGTGTCTTGTAAGATTTCAGCAGATTTCAGGCTCTCCAGGGGGCTGGGCTAGCTGTATCTGCATTTAACGCATATAGGCCATAAAAACATATCCCACTCACTAATGTTAGTTTATCAGACTTATTTTATCACACGGTGATAAACTGTTTTAGTGCACTGACAACAGCGCAGGCTAACACTGCAGCTTCATGTTACCCTCACAGACAGCAGTGCTTTCTGCACTCAGGCTGCGCGTGCATCTGCTGTGTTGATAAACAAATAATCCGTCTATAGAACAAAGTTATTTAGAAACATAAAACAAACTCACATGAACCTGGTTTTGAACTTGGGGAATTTTGTTTGACCACTATACAAAGTAGCATCAATTGATTTGTCAGGTTTATGAACACTGGCGACAGCAGAAATATTGCATGGCCTTCTGTATATGGAGGGGTTTGATGGGTATGGATGGGTATTTTTTAAATGCAACTCTTATTGATACTTTGGACATTTTGCAGCTGATGTCATCAACATTCCCTAGAGGAGTGATGCTAACTGTAGGCAATACTCTGTTTTAGCCTTTAATCTGAGCTTTATTTTAACACAGTCTGGTCATAAAGAATAGGGTGAGTCTGCTAATACAATACATATCATGATTTGCATGTAACAATTCAATATATTATGATATACCCTAATACTAAAACAATGGATGATATATTGAGATTTATCAATAATTACTTTTAATAACATAGACACTACACCTTCATGAGAACAGAACTGTATGAAATATTATTTGTTACATTTTTAAATCATGAGAACAGTGAATGTAACTAATACATTTTTATGGAAAATATAATAGAAAAAAATCAGTTCAGATCCATTTTGATTTGATTAAAAAGTGTGCAGTGAAGTATCATGATATATGACTAAATTATTTTTTTCTTACACCCCTAATAACCACCGGTTTTTCAGGTAGTCACTCTCATCTTGTACCTGACATGTGCTTGAAAATGTGCTTTTTTTCAAACAATCTTTTTGGCTGTATTTGCTAATGTGTGCATTGTGCCTCCATGGTAACTACTGAATATTCCATCATAAACGTACAGTCAGAATACCCCCAGTATGTATCAGTATGATATTTCAGTGTGTGTATGTGTAGTAGCAGATGAAACATGGCACAAGTCGTATAATGCTTATAAAGTATCAGTCAGTGTGTGCCATACCCAATACAGTATATCTGTACCTGCATAAAGGATCTTTGAGTTTTTGCATTAGATCTCCTTTAAACCCTGTGTATACTTTCTGAGGAGTAGTATATATTGTCTCAGCCTCTGGAAAAAACAGTGTCAGTAACAAACTGCACATTAAGCTGTCTGGAGCTCAAGATGAAAAAGGAAGTTTTCTTGAAATCACTGCAATGACTCATAAAGATCACGATAGATCCTGGCCAATCACACACCCTTCCTGTTAGTTTTGAGGAAATGGAAACTGTTAAAACAAAAAGGAAAGAGAAGCAAAAAAAGCTTTGGACTTGATTTTAACCTTACAGGGCTTATATCACGCTTTTTTCTGCTTTATGTTATAATGTTGTTTCCTCATATACTAAAATATACCTGGAGTTGTGTTTTGTTTCATTCACACATGTTTAACACACAAATCCTGCATATTTAGCCTGAGATCTTCTCTCAAATAGAAAACACCCTGTTCTACTTGTAATATATACGTTTTTCATGGTATTGTTTTAGCAATATGAACACCTGTATTTGAATAATGTCATACCTTCAAACAATTTAAGCAAAACAATAGCATCACCATGGAGGCAATAGAAAGTTGCATAGTTAACTGTTTATGTTTATGAAATGTGCTATAAAAATAAAGTGGATTTGGATTTGGATTTGGATAGTTCTTTGTTAGGGTACAACTGAAAAAATAGAACCCAGAACGTTTTTTGATGTGAGGCAGGAAACCAGCCATCCTCTGTGCTAAAGGTATTTAATGTCATGAAGACCAGAAATACTGTTTGAAGCTTATTACTTAGAACTATGTTAAAACCACTGTGGTGTGTATAAACTGATGCTTTGTGAGGTTTGTGGGTTAACACCATAATGTGTCAGTGCAGTATTTTCTTCATGCAACGGTTCATTTGGGCTCATGTCCGCATGCGTTATTTGCACTTTCTCAGCTTCATCTGATATAGCATGCTTTTCGCACCACCACTTGTATCCTATCAGGTTTAATTTTATATCCATTAATCATGGAGGATTTTAATAAACACTACAACACTGTATCTTGTGATGCCATGTGCCATGTGCGGCAGTAGCTCAGTGGTAGAGCGCTTGCCTGGTGATCCAGGGGTTGGCAGTTCGAATCCCGCTCTTGACGGGTGGACCACATGTGATCCAAGCTCCCACAGATGAGTGCTGCCGTTGTGTCCTTGGGCAAGACACTTAACCCCACCTCGTCCCCAGTGTCTGCGGACACTGGTAGCCCCCATGGCAGAAGATACATCGAGGCCCGTTGTGACGTGAGCCACCTGTGGGAGGATTCTCCAGCCGAGGTCCTGACCAAGCCGAAGCAAGAAGATCGTGGAGATGGTCCCCGGGTGTGCCTCGGGTGCAGCCCACTGCTCCTGATGACAGGATGGGTCAAATGCAGAGGACAAATTTCTCTAAGGAGACAATATAAGGCTTATCTTATAATACATGAGGTCCTCCACTGTGTTTTTAAACTCCCTATACCGAACCTGGGCATTGTCCAGCTCTCGGGCCACACATGGCCCTTTGGTTGACTCTGACTGGCCCCTTTAAGCTAATTTGGAATTACAATAAACATATTTTATAATTTTACCTCATGCATGGATTAAAGCTGCATTGCTTTTATTTTAGAGGTGTTTTTTAAATGACATGATTTGTGACTTTTTTATTGCTTAGTCATAACATAAACTCTTACCAGTCTTATCATTTTGTCAAAACAATTCTATTTATTGCTTTTTATAAAGAAATGCAATTAATATTATGCAGAATTGAGTTAAGCATTTTGGTTCAGCCCTCCATAACATTTTTTTTCCCCATGTGGCCCCATGGAAAAAAGTAATTGCCCACCCCGGCCCTATACATTCACTAGAATCATATGGATAATTGGAATTGCCAATCTCTACTGAAGAAAAGGTAAAAGGAGCTGTTAACTTGAAAACTACCACTACATGACATCACAAGGTAGAACAGAGCATTCTGAGTTGGAGATGTAGACAGACTAATAAAGGATTTCTCAAACATGTGTGAATGAAACAAAACATAACTCCAGGTATGTTTTTGAAGAGGTAGCAGCATTATAACATGGCTTAAAGATCACAACAGTCATTTTTTGTGTAATATGGGACCTTTAAAAATGACTGCAATAATCATCTCTGCTTCTGTAACTACATCTTGAATTAACACTTGATTAAATAGATAAAGATGAAATACACAGTGTAACACCACTGAAATGTTGTGGCTTTAATGGCTTAAGGAATACCATTTCATGGTCATTTCCTAAGAAAATCTCAGATTCCAGCTAACGCCTCTGTGAAACACAAACAGGATGTGGCTATTCAAGAATCCCATGTCAATTTCAATTTTGAAAAAAAAAGTGTTAAACCTCTCTTTAACCACAAAACAAGTCTAACCACAACTAACCTACTAACCTAATACCTATATTTTTAAATTAGTTTTAAATTATTTTAAGATAAACAATTATCTTGTTTTATTGCATGCTAAATTTTCCTGCTGTTCTTGATCTGTGCGTTGCAACACTGGAATTTCCCCACTATGGGACTAATAAAGGCATATCTTATCTTATCTTATCTTAAAGTTCAAGAAATTCCTTAGACATCTCCAACCACCCACTCATTGTTCTTCAAAGTCAATTAGACAAATTCACATGAACCTTTATGGTACACCTCTTGAACAATGCTGTTTGTTTTGCATGTTGATAGAACACTCTGTTTGTATGCTGAGGTTAATGAGAAACACAGGGTGTGTTCAGTTGCACACATCACAGACTGAATGTCTTTTTGAGCCTTAAACATGTTATTGTTTTTATATTTTGTTAAGCTACCTGGCTATTAAAATTAACTTTTAAAAAATCTTCTATAGTTAATATGTACCATGGTTTTTCACTGTAGAATTCCAGTATTATCAGAGTACTTGCGTAACGTATTCATCATTGGTATGTACAAATAACTCCTCACATGAAGATTCTAAAGCTTCATCTTCTACCTCAGTTTGTTCTCACTGCAAGAAACACTGCATTTTTAGCCTTTTGTAGATTGAGGTCAATTCCATCCTTTAAGTTTTTTGTGATTTGTCTTTGAGCTACAATAGGCTCTTTGTGTCTGTGTAGATCCTGGCAGCGATGTCCTTGGGTCGTGTGACATTGGGTCTCGAGTGTGAGCTAAACTGACCAATGGTGCATTTTGTTTGGAGCAGAAACATCAGAAGGCAGTCGGCTCATCTATACATCACCACATTAAAGGTGCACTGCGCAACTTTTCTGGTGGAGGGTCTGCTACCTACTTGTCTCCATGGTGATGTTACTGCTCTGCCTGGAATGTTCCATGTTATGACTTTAAGTATATCCATCTAGCATGTATTCATTTATTCAGCTGCATCTGTCCCTTGTAATAGTTAGGTTTAATCTATACTGTGAATCATTCTAGACAAAGCAATAACATTTCCAGAGAGACAAGTAAGAAAGTTGCACAGTGCACCTTTAAATAAGTTGTGTTGGTGTTAGGTTGTCGAGGGGGACAAAACGTGTATCGTAACAGGAAGTCTCAAGTGGTGGAAAGAGTTTTGCTTTTTCATACAGCTGACTCAGCACACTCAGCACATTTCAGAATATTATCATTATGGATTTGCATATATTCAGTCACAAAAATATGAAATATGGTGTAAAACTATTAAAATATAAAACTATTACTATTAAAAACAATTAGGCCAATCATGCATGATAGAACCCAACTGATTACACTGGTCTACAAATTTTTAGACTCGATCTGCTTCCAAGATAAAAGTGTCTAAATCTCATATGTATTGATAAGATGAACTGAAAATCAATTGATAACTGCTTGTTAGCTAATTTATTCAAGATATATGTAATGATATAATAATATATATATATATATATATATATATATATATATATATATATATACACACACATATATATATACACTCAACAAAAATATAAACGCAACACTTTTGTTTTTGCTCCCATTTTTCATGAGATGGACTTAAAGATCTAAAATTCATTCCAAATATCTATCTGTGTCTACTCTCAGAAAGTGAAAACAGGAAAGGCTGTAGTTAGAAATGCTCATTGTTGAGTAATTATTTACTACCTAGAATTTCAATAGCTAGAAATGACACTTTAGTGGTGTACTTTAACAAAGAGAAGTTAAATTGTATTTAGGATGATCTTTCACTTATTCAGTGAAGGTCAGTGTGTTGGATCATTGTAGTGTTCAAATGGACATGGTATGCAATGTTGTGAGCAGATTATTACCCAAAGTCAATACATGGAGCCACATTGTGCAGAAAGTATGTTCCCAAAGCACACTAAACTGTCAATCATTAGCACTGCTCAACTTTGTCTGCTATACAGCACGGCCCAGGCTTGTTTGGAGCATTTATAAAAGTCATATTCAGACAACTTGATTATTATCATCATCATCAGATTTTTTTTTTTTAAATGTTGCCAAAACCTTTCATTTGAAACAACTGCAAACCCATTTGCTGCCGATACAGTATGTGCTTCTGGATAATAAAAATATAATAAGAAAAACTAATATGAAATACATTATCAGACATCCACAACTCTTTGACTATAACAGAACAAAGGAATCACATTTTGTTCAGTAAATTTTTCCAAATGCTTATATCATGCATAACCTTTCCCCAAGGGAGTCACGGGACACAACAAGTCGCTCTGGTGTCAACTTCTCCTAAGCAGATGTGTCGAAACAGGTCTGTGTGCTTCACTGTGTGTGACTATTGCACACATCCTCTTCTCAAACCTCAGTCAGATTCACTTGAGTAAAGACAGACTGTGTTACTGAGCTATTAAAGACATCCAAAGGGCTTTTCTGCTGAATCCAAATGGCCCTGCGTTATTTGTGTCCTATCCATCATCTGTAATTGAAGCATGACTAGATTGTCCATGAGAAATCCTTCTGTACTTGTGCCACTTCTGAAATAGATAGCCGTGAACAAAAAGGTCTGGAGTCATGTTTCAGGAGGGACAGAGAGGCTGGGAAACACAATGTGATTTGTCGTGGATGGATGATTTGCTCATACCTTTTGACTGCTTAGACGTGCATTAAATAAAAAGGATGTTCCACACCATGGCATTAAATTATCTATTACAACCAGGCTACCAGGTTAGCTCTGTGAAGAGGTGACCTTGCTCACACTGAGAATACATGTTTTTCAAGGTATGGTTTAAGAAATGAACACACGTAGTTGAATAATGCCATACATTCAAACATTTTAAGCAAAACACTAGCATCATTATTGGAGGTAGCAATAGAAAAGTCAGATAGAGCTCCTCAAGGGTACAATAAAAAAAACAAAAAAACAAAAAACCTTTTTGTTGTGAGACAGGAAACCAACTGTCCTCTGTGCTAAAAGTCTTTAATGTCAGGAAAGATGTGAATTACTATTTAATGCTTATTACCTGGAACTAGACAATTTGTAATAGAAATTAAAATAAATGAATAAATAATACAAAAACATCTCACACATATTTTTACAGAACATTTTTTCATGCTGTTTAAGTAGTACACTGTGGGAGCAAGTTGTTTCTGATGAAGTCATAGTTTGTGAGGTTTGTGGGTTAACACCATAAATGTGTCATGCAGTGGTTCATTTGGGCTCATGTCCACATGTGTTATTTGTACTTTCTCAACCTTATCTGATAATACATGCTTTTCTCACCACCACTTGTATCCTATAAGGTTTAATATTATATCCAATAATCATGGAGGATTTTCAAAGAACCAACAAATATTTAAATCGTAATGTCTTGGCACATACAGGAAATTCCTTGGACTCTAAAAACTGATTGAAATGCACTAATGAGAGTCACAGTGTAACGGTGGCCTCCCAGTCTCTTCAAGACTCTGTAATTACACATGATTACTGCCATCATGGCAGCAGATAGGTTACTGAATGTGCTCTTGCAGATCAGTCAAGAAAATGTTGTCATAAATAATTGGCAGATCTTGAAAATGAAGAAATGAGAATTTTATATTAAAACCATTTAAAAATATAGGTGCTCTTTGCTTTGAACCCTGTTTTTCACTTTCAGCATTTTTTTGACTCTGACATGGCTCAACTGTGAAGTGAAAAACATTTCATGTGACTTCATCATGACGCTCATTGTGAGAGTTATGAGAGTTACGAAATACGAAAATTTAAAGACCTAATGACAAGGCTCACAATAGCAGTTACAGTTACAGAGAGAGGGACGACAATATTCCAATGTCAATGGGAGCCAGGGTCAGAAGGGGCCGGAAGAGCTCCCGGAGAACTTCCTGTTTGGAATACAGTGGCTAGCGTGTTAGCTATGTCCATTTATATACAGTCTATGGTCCAAACCTTTGACTGAGAAGTCAAAGGTTTTTGTAGAAAAAAATAGTTTTTCTGTTGTCTTACTGGATCATTGGTGCATATGCCTGTTGGTGAAACACTCTCTTGGGACATGATTGTTCCCCAGCTCCTGTAACCCGTGGCAACAGGCCAACACCTCCACAGTCTCACCAGCCTCTCTGTGAATGGGGAATACATATCTTTGACTGCAAAATTATTTTACATATCCAAAATATAAATATAAATATAAATATAAACTTGATTTGTAACTCAAGTCTAGAGAGATCCTTTTGAAACAGGAATGAGTCTATGGATAACCGTTTTATTATACTACAATGTATTTTCCAAAAAGGCACACAAACAAATAAATATAATTTCAAATGACCAAAGAGTCCCAACCCCACTTGTGCATACAGATAGGGACATTTACACTTTGATGATGAAAAAAATAATCCATACAGACAATGACTTTACGTATGAACTCAAAAAAACCTCAAAAAAAACAAACAAACGTTAAAATGTGTGTCAAATGGGTGGGGAACAGTTGTCTTTTATTGACAGTGCTTTAAGTCGTACTTGTGTCATTCATCACTCTGATGAACAAAGATGCCCAATGTAAACATTTAAGGGGCCTGTTCAAATACTTTGAGTATTAGTTGCCCTACCAGCTTGTCTATATTGCCACATGGTAGAACAGAGTGTTTTGCTTGAGAGAAAAATATGAAAGGTTTGTGTGTTAAACATGTCCCAATGAAACAAAACACAACTCCAGTATAATTGGTGGACCTATTAAATATGCAGTGGGGGTGGAGTGTGGAGTCTGGTTAGCATAGCCATTCAGGGCCATAATGGGTGTTTTCACACCTCTGGATCTGACCTGGCTAGCACTACCACTGCATATTTAATAGGCTCATCTAACTAACAGAAACTGAAAACAAGTAGGTGTAGTAGTTTCGAAGTAATTTCATTGTAGTTAACTCCTCCCTTCAGACAGATATAAGGCAGTGTCCACCAGCGTCTGACCAGGACTGACGAAGCAGCTTGGATGGAGCTGTGAAACCTATTCAACCAAATAAACTTTTGTCCAGTTGACAAATTTAATTTCTCCTTTTGCCATATAAAACCATCTGTATTAAATAAATGTAAAACAGAGCTGTGTAACATACTGTGGAACATTCCAGGCAGAGTAGTTAGGTAGCCATAAAAACAAGCAGGTAACGGACCTCCAACCAAAAAGTTACATAGTGCACCTTTAGCTCAATAGCTATCAGTGAAACATGAAATGGCATGACACATAATACTGATGTTTAATAGAGCATTTAGCCCAGACTATTACCTCACATATATTGAACTGTGTTATTTTGTACCTGAAAGTTTTGGCCTTGGGCGGGCATGTTTGTAGGAGTTTATTTTCTACCAAACAAACAAAGGATCACAGAAAACAAAGGACAAAACCCTGGAGAGAAAAATGTAAGAGCACCGCGGCAGTGAGCCAAAAATATTCAAACCCCATACAGTGCCTTGTACAGTGAAAAGAATGCAGGGCTCTGATACCACTTGTCCTGTGTGCGACCTCCAGAAACCTTATCTGCCCAGTGCAATCAGAAATATGAGAGCTACCTGCATAACCGCGCTTACAGCTCCTGTACACTTTTAGGCTAAGTGTTGACTGAGAGGAAGACACGCTAATGCTAAAAAAGCCCAGAATACACTGCAGTAAAAGACTAACACTAATGTATCATCCACATGTTGGTGATTACTGTGGTGCTACTGGCACTGAGGTCCCACAGCTCACACACGGTCCTTGATTACACAAAATTGACTCTTGTGAGTTTGTGTTGGAATGTTCTTACCTCCTCAAAAATATACCTGGAGTTGTGTTTTGTTTCATTTACATGAGTAATCTTGCATTATTAGACTCTCTACATATCCAAAGTTCAAAATGGTCTGTTCCACCTTGTGATGTCATGAAGCAGTGGTTTTCAAGTTTACAGCTACCTTTTACCTTTTGTTTAGTGGAGATTCACTCTGAAATTATCCAAATGATTCTAGTGAAGGTGTATGGAGTTTAAAAACACAGTGGAGCATTTCCTGTATTACCACATGACATCTCAAGGAAACATCAATATGACATATGTCAGAAAATGGCGTTACCCCCACTGTAACTTCTTAGGTTCAATAAAGAAGGAGATGTATTTACCTTGTATCGGCAGCTAGCTGCAAACCAACATCAAAACAGATCTCCTACTGCATTGCCTTTAAAAAAAAACCTTTAGAATTTAATAAACAAAAGAAGACAAAATTAATTTTTCTTGATCAGGCTTTTGAGGTTCATGTTCAGCGCCATTTCAGCCATAAGGCACAGACTATGTCAGAGATCCTGGTGAATACTTAATATAATTATTTTAACAAGGCATTATTATTATTATTATTATTATTATTATTATTATTATTATTATTATTATTATTATTATTATTATTATTATTACTAGTAGTAGTAGTAGTAGTAGTAGTAGTATTTGCATTATTATTTAAGTAATACTCAAATGGTAAATAAAAGGAATTCACCATGTAGATATTATCTTTTACAGTTTACAGTCCCTATAATTGTATATAGCTGGGATTGTACATCTTATTTAATATTGTATTTTATATTTTATTACTACTTTTCTATTCAAATCTGATTTGTACATATACACTTATCATTATTTTTATCATCTATTTTTTTTTAACCCTCTGTTATATATTATATATGATGAGTGAGCTACCGTACCCAAAACAATTTCCCTTGTGGATCAATAAAGTTTGTCTAAGTCTAAGTCTAGGAAAGTCTAAGTTTTACTCACATATCAGGAAATCATTTAAACTTGCCTTAAGTATAAGTCACATTTGTCTCCAATACTGCTTTGAAAGTACACTGCTGTAATATGGCAGTTTAATTAAATGATTTTATTTTCTTTAATTGAGGAAACTGTAGTAAATACTAGTCATTTAACAATGGCAATTAAAAAACGGTTTGCTGTTTTAGAATTCGCTGGAAATGGTTGTGGTTTGAGAGGTACATAAATGTAATGATTACATCCACAAACCAAATGCTTGCTTTAGAGGGGCATATTTAGAACCCTATTACTCAAAATTGACTCCTGTGATCTTTACGCCATGTTAAAATGTTGCTACCTCCTCAAAAACATACCTGGAGTTGTGTTTTGTTTCATTCATACATGTTTGAGCAACCATTTATTATTAGGCTCTCTACACCTTCCAAGCTCAAAATGCTCTGTTCCACCTCATGATGTCATGAAACAGTTACAGTTTTTCTCAATCGTTTTAACACATTTTTTTGTAATTTGGTTTAGTTTGATCATTTGATTCGAACATGGGTTAGGGTTAGTTTGGTCAAATCATTTAGAACATTTCTTATCAGTACTCAGGCTGTTTCTCAGGACACTTGACACAGCTCTCATTCACAAACACACATAATCAGTGAATTCAACTTTTTTCAACACTACAGCTCTGTTCTCATGTGCTAAAGGACCCAAGCTCTGTTACTTTATATACAGAAACTCAAACATAATGGTAAAATTCTACCTTCTAAGAGCACCAAAAATCGAACAGCAAAGGATTTCACAAAAACAGGGAAAAGGGTCTCAGCTTTGAGTACAGACATCGAGTACATAGACTACATATTCCACCTACATACAGTTCTTTTTTGATTTTAAAGAACACATTACACATTACCGTACAAAAGTACTTTTCATGTATTTGCTTTTCCAACATCTTTAAATTTTCTTCTGCATAAATTCTAAAACAGTGTAATATTGTCTGTATTAAAGGTCCCATGGCATGAAATTTTCACTTTCTGAGGTTTTTGAACGTTAATGTGAGCTCCCCTACCCTGTTTAGGCCCATCCCCCATGGTTAAAAGTTGCGAAATGTCTAAACTGAGCATTTGCGATCCTTTTCTGCGTTACAAAAAATCGGAGCTCAAACGGGCGAGTTTGAACAAGGCACCTTATTGACGTCAGATTGAAAAAAGAAATGCAAATGCAGTTCCACCCCCGTCTGTCTGAACTCAGCATCTCTGTAAATCACGCCCAGAGAGTTTGGACTGCGAATGCGCTAGGCAATGCGAAATGCGTTTTTTTATTTGCCTGGAGGCACGTCCGAGTGTTTCTAGGCTCGGAAGTCCTTTATCTGAGCCTCTGGACCTTTGAACAGCAGTGGTTTAATTTTATTTTATGTGGAAATGTGTTTATTTTTCAATGGAACGCTTCAAATCTCTCCCCCCGTGCAAAAACAAGGAAATGGATCAGCTGTGAGCTACAGCGGAGAGCGGAGCGTTTGGCCACGCCCCCACCCTCTATTATTGGCCAGCTCTTTTCTCCTCATTTGCATTCAAGCAACAAGGCCCATAATGGACTGTTCAGAGTGAGAAAAATTACTCTTTCTCAGCTTATCTCTGTTTCTCATGCACTGAGTGTTGATTTTGAAGAAGGATTCATTTACAGTATTAAGGAACCTTTAAGGAGCCATATAAAAGCATCAAGAAGTACCATGTCATGGGATCTTTAAGATAAATGGACCTGATATTGTACGGTCTTTGACATTATATTGTAAAATAAACCAGTGACTCTGTTTGTAGGTGGAGCCTTGTCCAGACTTTCGGACAGTGCCAGTCACATGCTGAAGAAGAGGATCCAGGCTGTCTGATCACAGCTGACAAAGAACAGACACACTTATGTATCTGAGATTAGAGGAAGAGATGAGAGCAGCTTCTGGAACAACATCAAGGCCTTTTTAGAAGAACAGATCAACGCTTCACTGCTGTAGTTTATTATAGTCAATGATATTCACACACAGTACATACAGTATTTACATATTAATACTGTTACTGGACTTCTGCTCTTCTTCAGATGTACTGCTCTAGTTCTCTTTGTTTATTTTTAGTAAATGGTCAGATTGTCAGTATTATACACATTAATATATGATGAACAAACAGGTAAACATTGTAGGCCTCTTGTACATTTGAAAACAGATTCATAGATAGATACTTTTTTAATTAAGATTTTCATTATTAAATTTAAACTATGATGAAAACTGAATTGTTAGCTCATTAACTTGCATTTAACACAATTACACACATACAACAATGGTTCGCCAGTGCCACAACATGCTGCTCTCTCAGTTGTCTGCTCAAGAGTTTCTATAAGATGCCAGGAATGTTATTCTCACTAAACAAGTGCCAATCCAGTCCATGCATTATATTGACAGTTTAGAGAAAGCACTAATGTGTTTACAATACTAGACTGCAGCTCCAGGGTTGAAAAACTTGGAAAATGTGCTAGACTTTTCCAAAGAAGGATGTGAGCTCATATAAACAGAGGCAGTGCAGAGCAATGCAAACTGTTCAAAAAACTGCAGAAAGTTCTTTGCTAAACACATACATTTCTCTAAAAGCATCTCTAATAAAGGCATATCTTATCTTATCTTATCTTGTGAATCTTGACTGAAGCATTATCATCAGGGTCAGGAAAAAGGAAGTCAAAATCCCAAAGAAACTGGTGGCGTCTTATACAAAAAGAGGTCTATGTCTCCAGAGCCTATTTGTACAGGGGGAATGTATTACACCACACAGACATTTTGGTGACGTTGATAGTTTAAGTTGTGATTATGCGATTTGGCCAGTGTTATGTGTTCATTTTGATCAAAGTCAAGTCAGCCACTATTAAACATTGCCATTGTCTGAAATACTGGGCAGAGAATGTACACCATAGTCCTATACTGATATCTGCAATTAATATTTATTAACACAGGGTATATACACATCATCTTTGGTGGAGATCAGTGTTATCTGATTATCTACACAATAATATAAAGTTTGGTTCTTGATTTGAGCAGCCCTATATATTTGTGTTGATTAATAATGGCTTAAAACAGTTTGCTATACTGCAGAATATTTATGAAATGTTGGGAAAACATTTATTTTGCACATGTTTTTTGGGTGAAAGCAGTGTATAACTGAGGTTTATATTTAGCCTTCAATTAACCTCCCATTGAAAGCCTTGGTTGTGTGAGAGCAGTGGTGTGGAGGAGCTAATGAGCGGAGCCTGTGGACTTGAGTGTCTAAGCACAAACATGTTGTCAGGTACTAGTTGCTGTGGGAGGTTAGCCAACAGTACTCCACCCAGTGGCTGTGGCTCCTCAGTTTTTACATCAGGTGCCTGCTTAGCTGCACAGATCTTATGTGTATTGTTAGTTTATTCATTGTGACTGAGAGACCATCTATCACTCCCATTGTTTGAACTGCTTCTCAGATTTGGTAAAATTGTTGGCACATTTTTAATTACAGCAAGTGTATTTATTATCAATAGGCCTAGCATAAACAATCAAAGAGTATGTCTAACAGAAAATTCTAGTGTTTTTATTGCTATTATTTTGTAGTGTTGCTGGTCTTTATGCTATATGAGGATATCAGTACGATTTTTCTGGCACAAATTTAATCTAAAATGTCCTGAATGTTAATATAAACCTTCTTTGCATTTACTTCAGTGGTCTATCATTTACTTATACTAGGCCTACTTTTACTGTCAGTAACATGATGGGCCTATATGCTGTACCAATAAGCTCTAATAGGTTTATAGCTATACCGGCCTAATGATGCTCGAAATGAAGAAAGTGTAGATAGCGTTCCATGATCCATCAATTGTTTTACTAATAGATTAGGCTGATTTCATATTATTCCATATATTCCTTAGTGACGCATAGGCCAAAGGCCTATTATGAAAACGTCGTGTGCTAACGCGTGGTTAAGTGCCCAGATTGTGATGATGTTTTCTTTAGCACTCAGTGTTTGAACAGTGCTTCGTTCATCAGATGCCAGCTCAGAGAGGGGCCGAGTGGAAACAGGAGCCACACGCGGACGCACAAAGACACGACTGTGTACGGCCCCTGCTGCTCACGTGACACAGGTGAGCCCAGTGACCACATCTCTGAGCTCAATCCAAACCCCCAGTCAATCTGATAAGGATTTATAGGCTGGTAATTAAGGACTATCATAGGCTAAATATGCCTCATGCAAGTCAGACAGCAACGAGGCTTTTGCTTTAGGCTAGACGTAGGAATACAAGAAATAAGTACAATTATGACATACCAACATCGAGCTGCATTTAATGATTCTACCCATACATGTGGAGAGCAAATATTTAATAGAGTACAAACGTCAACGAAGCAGTCTGACGTGTAAAATAGCTCCATCTTGTGGACAAATATTGTTAGGCAACAGCGTTCATATGATTTCAAGCACGTAGGTTATATATTTGAGATGGTTTTGATACATTTGATATAATATTTCCATTTACAAAAATATTATAAATTAGTTAATAAAGAATGCAACTAAATAAAGGCCAAGATACTCATATATGCTAATTCTTCTGGCATACAGCTGAGGTCCTGGCCAAGCCTAGATTAGGAGATGGAGATGGGCCCCCTAAAAGATGTACTGACCACTGCTCCTGATGGGTGAAATGCAGAATAATAATTTCCCTACAGGGATAAATAAAGGATAATAAATCAAAATAAATAAATACAAAATTATACAGTGTGGACTTAGGCCTTTGCCCTGACAGATCTTCTACTCTCTCATCCTTTCTCAGGCCTCCTGATCTCTTCTGCTGAGCAGCTCAAAGCTGGATGGATGGAGCAGGACAGGAGACAGATGGGACGAGATTGAGTTACATGAGGTAAAGAAACATCAGATAACTACAGCAGACAAATAGAGTAAACCCATTAAACACTTGAACATCTATCTATCTATATACAAAGGCTGTGTCCCACCATAGTGGGGTAGCCTAGACAGGGCATACATTTTTGTTCCTTTCCCTCCTTCCTTCCTTTCCCCAAACCCTCCTTCCGTGACTTTTTTTTTTTTTACAGACGGAACACTTGAACATAAAGTACAGATTCTCCTCTTCGATTCCTCAGTGCCTTTAATAAAAAAAAACAAAAAAACATAAATATTTATGTCATGGTGCATGACAGTGACTATTGTACAACACTGAGTTTTTGTGGATCTAACTGGCACCCATGATTTTATTTGATTCATTTTATACTTTTTATACTACATCATAGCACTGTTTACCTCAATCACACATACATTTTGTATAATGAGTGAATAATTCAAAATTTATAGTGAACAGTTTTCATGAAGGTGAACAACTACCTACTGTGAATCGCACTCATCCATTTTTGTATCCTGTTGAACTCTAATATCATGATACTCAATGACCCAAACATGCACATTTTAAGTGCTAAATTTTAAGTTTGAGTGGTGCACTTAAACTGAAGAGTTACAGTTTATGCTCTTCTTTACTTTGGTGTTTGTTGTTTTGACTTTTGACATTTGCTGCAGACCATTCGCTGGTTGCAACAGGTGTTTTTAAGACAGCTAATCTACAAATCAGATTGGGAGTGCTCACAGATTCTGTTGCCTTCATGTAGTTAGGTGAAAAGCCCTCAGACCATATGGCTCATCTGGTTAAGAGTGGCCTGGTGACTGTGAAATCACGATTCCTCCTGGTCATAATGGGATGAACCTCTCTTTCTTGTGTGTGTGAACGCTGCTACAGACATCACCATGTTCCTCTGTGCTACAGGGCTCCTGTGAGACTTTGGAGAAAAAATGGCAACAATTCATCGATCTATCTCTCTGGGAAACAAAGAACTGAGGCCTCTGTACAAAGATGAAAGCAAGCACTGCTCTCAAGATTGTGAGGTAGGTTCAAAGTTTTTGAGTTTCTGAAACAGTTCTTAAAAACAAATATTAAAGTAATAATTAGAATCTATGTTGATTTACCATTTTCCATATTCATGTAATAATTTCACTAGCACCTGATAACATACAATTCTCAGAAATTATAAACTGACTTGATTAATTAGCCTTGATAGTACTGTAGTAGAATAGTAAAACCAGAGATAAATAATACCTGTATTAGTGGGAAGAGTAAATTAATATGCACTCAAAAACATTTATGTCTGGGTAGTGATAGGAACAATCCTTTAAAAGTGTATTTAGTTACAGAATACTGAATACCTGAATTAAAATGTGTTTTGTAATGTATTCCGATACATGGGCTACTGAGAGTATTGTATTCTGAATACTTTAACACCAAAATGCATTATATGAGGGAAAATCACACAACATAATTACAAACAGCTTCATTTTTATTTGCTAATCATTAATTTATTTCTAACTAGAGAAGGAAAAATGCACATGCAGTCACCTGAAGAGTGCACTTTCTTTTTCTTACTATGATACTGCACAATTCAAAGTTAAAATTACACAATTAAGTACTGCAATGTATTCCTGTGATTTTAGGAAAGTAACTGTATTCTGAATACCACCAAATGATAAAGTAACTGTACCGGAATACATTTATGTGTAATTCTACTTTAAACTGTCTCAATGGGCTGATCAGCAGTATAATGCATCGCAATATCTCATCACAGGAGCCGCTTGCAGACAATGAGGTCAAAGGCAGAGGGAACATTCGCAGCTCTGTCTCTTTGGAGATCTACGAGCTGCAGAGAGAGCAGCGCCAAAAGCAGGGCTACTTCTGCAACCAGGAGTACTACAGGAGGCTGGAGGAGCTCAAGAGTGCCCACCTGAGGAACATAGCAGAACTAGAGCGTATGTATATCAGCCAGGCTGTTGAGCGTTACAACAGGGAGGGTGAAGAAGTGACCAGAAACAAACAGAGCAGACGGCTGTTCAGGTGGGAGGCTTCTTATCCCTTAATCATAAATTACTCTTTTTTATGTTATAAATTTGTTCTATTAAATAGATGGTTTTGTTTAATTTCAAAGCATTCAGTTCAGTATAGTAGGTTACTAAAATATACTGACAGTTGTACAAACAATTCTGACAGGTCAAGTCATAAGTAAAATGCACAGTAAAGAAGCACGTTTCCCTGTACAGTACAATGAAATTCTTACTTTGCTGCCCACCCTGGATGCCAAGAGCATGCAAAAATTAAAATAAATAAATAAGATGAAGAGAAGCATGTAAAAAAATATAATCAAATAGAAACAATCTGTACAAAATATACACTATGAAAAATATAGGCTAGGTGCTATGTACATATTTACAGATAATGTGCAACATTAGTTTTATGTGCAAATGTCAGTAGTAAAAACGGTATGCAAACATGGTTGATATAGTGCAAACAGGAAGTGTAAGCATTCGAGCAGTTACATGTGCAAGTTACATGTGCAACAGTTACATGTGCAACAGTTATGGAGATAATTTTGTCTCATAAAGATTTGTATAAATTAAAAAAGATATATATAAATATAAATACATTTATAAATATTCAAACACAAAATACAAATACAAAAACGCGACATACAAATAAATGATAGAATGTATATAAATACACAGGCATTTGTAAATATATTTCCGAGATTTGTAAATATATTTTTGAGATTTGAAAACAAATGTAGTTGACTTTGTATGTGGAGTCTGCATTTGTGGATCCATTTTTTGCTTTCGTGTTGATGACGTAATTGTGAGACAGTTCTACCGCAAACCTTACCTGGCCAGCCAAATGATATCTCTCTGTATTTGCTATACAGCGAGATACCATTTGGACACCCTCGCTCCACCCTCGCTCCCCCCGGTTAACAACGGACTCCGCGATTCTGATTCGTTCAAAGATGGTGACGTCAGTGCAACCGCCTTTGCCCGCAACGTCACTCTTAGGCAGCGGAAGTTCCTCCTCAGTTTTGAATCAAGATGGTGCATCGGAGAACAGAACGTCCCTTCCATTCAGCTGTAAAATTGGTCTTAAATGACCTAAAACACATCGATTCCTTAAAACCACAGCAGCTGACAGCTCTAGAGGCCTTTCTTTTCTTTTGTTTGATTGGTTCACGTCGCTGTCCGTTAACTGTTCTCTGATTGGTTCACTTAGCTGTCTGTCTACACGCAACGGCAGCGCATTCTGGACCAAGCATTACCAGACTCGCCGCTGGTACAGCGATGAGTCATGGATTCTTCCAGGCAACCGCAAACCACGATTCGCAAATAAATGTCACTGGATTTGAATACAAATAGCCTTCACTGGACATCCAGCAGATGGCAGTGTTGAGCAGCTTGTCGGTAGTTTCTCTTTAGATGCGTGAATTTCTCCTTTTATCATAGTTGCTCTTTAGTAAATGAGACTACAGTGGGCGCGCGGACACGTGAACATGAATATGCGTTGTTTTGGAACAACATATCCATGTGCGAAAGTCGAGTGGAAAGCGACCTGGATATCATTTTGGGCAAAACTCAGGCCACCGCTAACAGTGCCGAACTGACTGACTACGCACAACGCCTCTGAGCACCAGCCCTCACCACCTGACCAGGTACGAGCACTTCAGCGAGGGGCTAGGTCTAAAGCCCCGATCAGATCAGTAGCTTTGCCAAATAAATTCAATATCCTGGACCATGAGGATTTTCCCCCACTAACCCGCGCTCACAAGGGTTGGTTGCATTTCACCCTGGCTCCAAAATCAGTCCGCCCCGGAGTTCAGGGCATGGCTATCAATGTGTCACCAATACTCCACAGCTCTCTAGGACGGGGTCGGGTTCATCCGCTAGGCGTGACGGGGAAGACCCACTGTCCCCTCTCCACGCGCGAGTGCCCCCCTCCCTCCGCCGGCTCCCCCCGCCATGCGGCGTCCGGGCCAGGCCCGTCCGTGTTGAGGATATTTAATTTATTATAGGCTGGTGCTCAGAGGCGTTGTGCGTAGTCAGTCAGTTCGGCACTGTTAGCGGTGGCCTGAGTTTTGCCCAAAATGATATCCAGGTCGCTTTCCACTCGACTTTCGCACATGGATATGTTGTTCCAAAACAACGCATATTCATGTTCACGTGTCCGCGCGCCCACTGTAGTCTCATTTACTAAAGAGCAACTATGATAAAAGGAGAAATTCACTCATTCACGCATCTAAAGAGCAACTACCGACAAGCTGCTCAACACTGCCATCTGCTGGATGTCCAGTGAAGGCTATTTGTATTCAAATCCAGTGACATTTATTTGCGAATCGTGGTTTGCGGTTACCTGGCCAGCCAAATGATATCTCTCTGTATTTGCTATACAGCGAGATACCATTTGGACACCCTCGCTCCACCCTCGCTCCCCCGGTTAACAACGGACTCCGCGATTCTGATTCGTTCAAAGATGGTGACGTCAGTGCACCCGCCTTTGCCCGCAACGTCACTCTTAGGCAGCGCAAGTTCCTCCTCAGTTTTGAATCAAGATAGCGCATCGGAGAACTGAACGTCCCTTCCATTCAGCTGTAAAATTGGTCTTAAATGACCTAAAACACATCGATTCCTTAAAACCACAGCAGCTGACAGCTCTAGAGGCCTTTCTTTTCTTTCTTTTCTTTTGTTTGATTGGTTCACGTCGCTGTCCGTTAACTGTTCTCTGATTGGTTCACTTAGCTGTCTGTCTACACGCAACAGCAGCGCATTCTGGACCAAGCATTACCAAACTCGCCGCTGGTACAGCGATGAGTCATGGATTCTTCCAGGTAAGGTTTGCGCTAGGACTGTCTCACAATTACGTCATCGACACGAAAGCAATAAATGGATCCACAAATGCAGACTCTACATAGAAAGTCAACTACATTTGTTTTCAAATCTCGAAAATATATTTATAAATCTCAAAAATATATTTACAAATGCCTGTGTATTTATATACATTCTATCAATTATTTGTATGTCGAGTTTTTGTATTTGTATTTTGAGTTTGAATATTTATAAATGTATTTATATTTATATATATCTTTTTTTATTTATACAAATCGTGGTTTGCGCTAGGACTGTCTCACAATTACGTCATCGATACGAAAGCAAAAAATGGATCCACAAATGCAGACTCCACATAGAAAGTCATCTACATTTTTCAAATCTCGAAAATATATTTATAAATCTTGAAAATATATTTACAAATCTCGAAAATATATTTACAAATGCCTGTGTATTTATATACATTCTATCATTTATTTGTATGTCGCGTTTCATATCTTTTTTTATTTATACAAATCTTTATGAGACAAAAATATCTCCATAAGGAGTAGGCTACATATTTACACTGACAATCCAAACATATCGTCCTGTTTGAAAACTACAATATATAATGCAGCAAAATGATTGGCAATGAGACATTTAAAAAACAAATGTATGAGAAAAATAGTGACAAAAAAGGCAGCTATGCAATTTATTTGCATTTGAGTATAGAATATTCATTGCTAAATGCATTAACAATAAAAAAATGTGCCCCTTCTCTGCAGCGATGGCCCAGTGAAACGACTGCAGAGGATCAACTCACAAGAGGAGTTGGACTTTCATGACACCTCCAGCGGCTCAGACCAAAACGAGGAGGAGAGAAGGGGCGAGGAGGGGGACAAACCACAAAGAGCCACAGGAAACGAGTAGGTTATATTAGTACACATATAATAATAGCACTTTAGCAGGGGCTTGGTTAAAATGGTGTTCCAAAACATTTGTACCTGAGTTATGCAATAGTAAAACAAGTTAGAAAATTTATCATAAACAAATTCTTCCTTGTACAGAAATGGAGGTCTCAGACATAATTTGTCTCCCATCTATAATTCTATCCTCAAACCTAAATCAAAACAAACAAAGAAAACAATAGGGCTAGCCAGGTCAGGTTCAGAGGTGTGAAAACACCCATTATGGTCCTGAATGACTATGCTAACAAGACAAGAAAAGAATCATAACACATGTTAAAGTCAAGTTTTTGAATAAGCCTGCTTATTTACAAGTTTAGTCCTTGTTTAAGCTGTTTACATTATACATAGTATAGCCTATATAATATAAATTAATGATTCATAATTCATTTGTAGATTCTATATAGTTTTCTATACACTTTTCTTAATCATAGTTACTTCATAATGACTTCTGACGTAACATGTTATAACAGTTTACATATAATAAATTATGAATTGTAATTTTCTCTCACAGATTGATAATAAGCCCACAAGAGCCAAAGAAGCAAAAGCAGTTTCGGTTCCAGTCCAAAAACCCCAAATCCAAAGTGTTTGGCCTGAGTGGGATCAAAGCTAAGGCCAAGTCCAAGGTGACCATTCCAAAACCATTTCAGATGATGCGTCGAGAAGAAGAGAGGAAGAGGCACAAGGTACGCTCGCGCTCAGAGGTGGAGCTGGAAAACTCCTTGTTAAGACGAGAACTGGAGGAACTGAGAGAGTGCAAAAAGAATTTTCGGGCATCACCAGCCCCCGCTCACATCCACCTGCCCCTCTATGATGTGGTCAGTCAGAGGTTCAGCCAGCGACCTGTTACACTGGGCAAATGTGACCAAACCAAGCAGCTTTTTGACTCGCCAAAACCATTTGCGTTTCTGGAGCGAGAGAGGAGGAAGAAGGAGGAGAGGATTGTGGCAGAGCTGGGTAACCTGTGCTTCAAAAAAGAATCACGTAGGTTCAAAGCGAGGCCAATGCCCCGATCAGTGTATGGCCCCAAACACAACACAATAAAACAATCACCGTTTGTTTCTTTGGAGCGAGAAGCCACTGAGGGCCACAGTGACCCCAACTCTGACCTGGAGACAGAGCCAGCCAAGGCAGAATGCACATCACCGCAAGGAGGAAAGTGGTCACACTCCAAACCAGTGAACAAACACATGGAGGTCTCTAATGAAATGGTTAAAGAGAAACCGTGGTCTTACATAGACCCACTCCAAACCACAACTTGTAATCTGTGTTCACTGCCGCAACCACAACCAACTTCAGAAAAGAGTGAATACATTAGTGTATGAACCTAAAGCCTACTGTTAAATAGCAGTATTATATTATATATATATATATATTATTATATTATTACTAGTATTGAATCTAGTATATGTACACTACAAAATCTCTCAACTTTACAATGTGATATGTCTGTCAGCAGGTGAAATAAAGACAATAAAACCTTGCCCTGTTGTGTTTTTTTTTTATTTTATTTTTTTACTTGCAGCAAACCATCCCATTGGTTACACCTCTTTACAGTCTGTTCCCTACCACCGTAGTTCCCGCCCTTAAACCACGAGATTCAAGTGAGTGAGAGCTGCACGCGAGTTAGTACTCACTTTCATCACCTCCGGGCTCATTCAGCTCACAGCACCGGAGGGATGGACAAGCTTACACACTGGTCTGCCTTCTGCATCCTACTTGTTCTTCTCTCGTGTGAGTAAACTTAGTCTATTATTATAACTTATTCTAAACGTATTAATTAAGCCATATTCTACTTTATCACATAAGCCTGTTTGTTGAATTGACTGATTATCGCAACGTCAGCATGCTGTTTGACCTGACTGTAATTTTATACAGTCTATATTTTTACATAAAATGAATTTTTATACACTGTATTTTTACATAGACTGTGTGTGTGACATGGCATGATCTATGGGAATTTTGTGAATGTTTTAACAAGCATTGATAACTAGTAAGTTACACAAATGTATCTCTGTAATGAGCCTAATAATAAGACATGACCTGTAGTACCCCTGATGAAAGGGGATCGTGAGCTGATCTCAGCCTATGGGCGAGATGATGATGTAATAACGTAATAAGCGCACAGCCGTAAAGAGACGCGCGCAGACAGAACACCGGAAGTGCGAAGATACTGGCGAGAGGCTCTCGAAAGACGAAATAATACATCATACATGTCAGATAATGTACATACAGTCTGTGCGGCTAACAGAGATATTGCAGATATTTACTGAGAATGATTTAACACTGAACATCGAGTCAATTTGCTGATGTTTGACCAAACGCAGTGGGAGTTGAATTACTCGAGGTTACCCTTTAGGTTACCCTTAGCGTTATTAGCCTATTAAGTAGCTGCTTATTTTTGTTCTTTCCGTGGATATTTTAACAAAACATAGGCCTACACTTGAGCAAAAGCCACAGGAAATACAAAACGCTCTTGGACATTCCTGAAAGGTGTCTTGGGCACAGCTAGTTAGGTAGGACAAAGAATGTGTAGTTTTGTACAAGTTCAGCCATAGGCCAAATATAACTACAAATACTGACGGAATTGAATAGATTTGTGGGGTAGGCTAATTGTACTTTTTTGCGTAGATTCTTAAACATGTAGGCTACTTGTACTTGAAGTATAACTATCCATATAATTGGAAATAGAGTACCTGTAGTTACATTTATTTACTTACAATAGTCCACATTAGTGTCCTGTTTTGAGTTCAGGGAATATGATGATCGCGGTTTAAAATGACTCATTTCAGTTTTACACTTTTTTATTTATCCAGTTTTGTAGAAAGATTTAAAATGCTTCTAAAATTGCAGTAAAAAGTAACTAGTACTGAGTAGTATTTTTCAAGTATTGCTACATTGGCAGCAATTTTAGCCATATAAATGTACTTTTACTTGAGTGCACATTTTCAGTACTCTTTCCACTGCTGCTCAAAATAAATAAACTGATACTTAATCAGTGTGGTGGGTAGGGTATAAAATAGTAAAATGGTATACTATATCAAAGTAGTAAAGCAGTTGCATGCTGTAGTAGGCCTTTACACTAGTTAAATCACAGAATAGACTATGTTAACATTTAGTCTTTTCTGTGATTCTCCAGTGGGATACTGTTATGAATTTAAAAATGTTGCCCACCTTGTATAAATGGTGTGTGCTTGACTGATTGGTAGTTGGAGAGGTGTTGATGGACCCAGGGTGCAATGAATGCAATATAAAGCAACTGTTCAGCCTTTTACACTGATTAACTTGCTATTGTGCTATTAATCATGTGCGTTTGTAAATGTTTCAGACATAGGCATATTAATGCATTTGTTTTGTTTGTTTATGTTTTGTAGTTGTCCAGTATAATGCTACACAGGAATCTATATGCAAGGTTTTCTGTGGCCCGAAATCTACAAAATATGTGGTCTACACAAAGCTACACCCTGACGAATACGACTGCCTTTACTCATGGAGCAATTACACTGTGAGTACTAGAAGCTACTGCTGAATTAGTATGAATGTAATGCACTTCCTGTTCTGTAAGCAACACTGTTTACATATGACCGATATTGTTTTTGTTTTTCTGTGTAACTTCAGGACTTTGTTTTGGCCAATGCTCACGGACAGGTGAACTTGGTCCGGACACATACCAACACAACCCTTGAGATATTTGAATGTATGAATGTCAACTACGAGCTCAACTGCATGTCTAGATCTACTACCCTTGAAGTATGTACAGTATATGTAAATCAATATAGTAAATCAATAAGTAACAATACCATAACAGGCCACACTGAAATAGCAAACACAAGTTCCCAAATTGGCACTTTGTTTTACATTCAAGGCAAGGCTAATTAGAAAGAGTTACAGAGTTTAGCTGCCTAAAACTAAACTGCTGATAACCCATGTTTAGTCTTGACTCAGGGCAGCCGCGGGAGGCTGGTCCCTGAGGTCCTCAGAGAGAGATGGTTAATACGGCAGTAACATGTCAGTGATGTTCTTTGGTGCTAGGTCATGGAGAGATTTGTACACAAGCAAAAGTCTATTAAAAGTCTATGAGTCACGGGAAGCCATTGCCCTGAGTACAGAGATGTGAGGACAGGACTTGTGTGCTGTTTTTGTCAGGACCCAAACAGTAATCAGTCTTTAAATGTATCCTTCAAATGTGGATATTTAGTCATACAGTCACTGCGTTTTTATAGACACCTAATCAGGGAGAATGCATGAAATATAGCCTTTTGGCTACTTTGGTATGTATATACAGCAATTTTAATTACAGTAATGAACACTGTCACATTCAGTTTATTCAAAAGGGTAACAAGTGCAGCACAAGTGAAACCATGCATTTGGATTAATGTCGGAAAAGGGTTAAACTGAGAATTTAGTAATGTATATTATTGGTCAGATCAAGGGAATTCAGTCTCAGAGTGGTATCAGATTGTTTTAGTAATGGAGATTTACTATAAATGTGCTCTTTCTTTTTTTTAGCAACAGACACGTCACGAAACCACGTGTGTTGGTAAGTTTTCATTCAGACTGAGTCAACCGTATTACAGTTTTTTTCAGTCACACTGGTTCTGTTACGTATTTATTGAAAATTTACATTTGCAAAACAGCTCAGAACAGAATTTTAGAACAGAATTTTAGTTTTCTTAAACAAAATTTTATTTCAGCAAAATGTAGTCTTTCATTCAGAACTGATTGATCATCTCCCAAAAGCAAATTTTACATTCAAAATGTTCAAACTCTCATGTGTTTTTTGTGCTCTTTCATTCACTTGACTGAGCAGCTCAGAAGCTTTAGTCCTGCTCTCAGTGACCACAGAGAAACACCGGTTTAGTACAGTCTGCCACGGGGGTTCACTCTTTACACAGATGCAGTTTGGACTGGAAATCTGACTGGATTTTTTTTGTCTAAAAACTACCAAAACAAAAATATTAATGTAATAG